>CM070753.1:11910125-13110125 GCA_036346245.1 Bonia amplexicaulis | reverse complement strand
ATATCTCGCGACGCGTCGAAGCTTGCGGACGTGCATGCGTCGTGCGGACGTGGGGATGGACACGTTCAAAACTCACGACGCGAGAAGCGCTCCAACGCGAGAAGTGTTCCAACGCTTCAGTCTGTTGCATTTTTTCGTTTGCAATTGCTTGGTCTTGCATTATAAAAGGAGAGGTGAAACTAGAAAATGCTGCAGGTTGTACGCAGCACCAAAACAAAAGCTCTCGTGTGTTCTTGTGTTCATTCAGTTTTTGTGAGATATTCTCTCTCTCGCGTTTCTCTGCTCGATCGATTTGGTTTTGCAGGTTTCAACTATCAAGTGGTATCAGAGCGAGGAGACGTCCCTGGCAGAATGTCTCTTCCGGCCGGTGAACAGCGACGTCTGTCCGTCTCGCCGCCACCCCAGCGCAGGCGGCGTACTGGACATGAGCCCCTCGTCGAGCGCGTGATCGAGAGAAGCTCCGCCTCCATCGTCTAGCCGACACTCACGCGCACGAACTATACTGAGTGGTCCATGGTGATGCGCGTGAATCTCCAGTCGCAGGGGCTATGGGAAGCCATCGACCCCGGCACCAACGACTTCCACGCCGATCGTACGGCGCTCGCCGCCATTCTGCGCGTCGTCCCGCAGGACATGCTGACGTCACTGGCGCAGAAGGGGACGGCGCGTGAGGCCTGGGAGGCAATCCGCGCCGTTCACGTCGGGGTGGAACGCGTCAAGGAAGCGAATGCAGAGAAGCTGCGGTAGGACTTCGCCACAATCACCTTCAAGGAGGGGGAGTGCGTCGAGGATTTCTCCCTGCGCGTCACCGGCCTCGCCAACAAGCTGCGCGTCCTGGGCGATCCGATCACCGACAAGGAGGTGGTCAAGAATATGTTGAGGGTGGCTCCTGAATACCTCGAGCAGGTGGCCATCTCCATCGAAACCCTCCTCGACCTCAACACCGTCTCCATTGAAGAGGCGACGGGGCGACTGCGAGCCGTGGAAGAGCGTAAGAGGCCGGCGAACGCGGCAGCCAAGGATAGCGACGGTCGTCTGCTCCTCACGGAGGAGAGCTGGCTTGCCCGCTACAAGGCCCGCGAAAGGGAGAAATCAAGCGACGACAGCAACAGCAGCGGTGGGCGTAACCGCCTTCACGGAAGGGGGAAGAACGCCGGCGGCGGAGACAAGAGCGCGCGGGGAACACGGACCGACTCAGCAGGGCGTGATGGGCCGGGCAACACCTGTCACAACTGTGGGAAGACTGGCCACTAGGCCCGATACTGCCGATCTAAGTCGAAGAAGACCGGTGAGGCCCACATGGCCCAAGACGACGAGGCATCTCTCCTCTTTGGAGAGGTGTGCGCCGTTGAGACCGGGGTGACCTCCAGATCCCCTTTTCAACCGTCGCCGCAAATTTCCACTCCGGCGCAGTCCGTTCCTGCCACGTCGCTCCACTCGTCCCTCGCGGCTCCATATGTACGCGAGGATGTGCATCTAGTCGAGGAGAAGGTGCATGTGCAGATCGGAGATGAGGGGCAGAAGAATGACCGCTGGTGGGTGGTCGACACAGGCGCCACCAACCACATGTCCGGCATCCGGGCCGCCTTCTCCAACCTCGACACCGGGATTGGCGGCTCGGTCAGGTTCGGTGATGGGTCACTGGTGCAGATCGAGGGACGCGGGACCGTCGTCTTCGAGTGCAAGAATGGGGAACTCCGCTCCTTCACCGACGTGTACTACATCCCCAAGCTTCGCACCAACATTATCAGTGTGGGGCAACTCGATGAGGCAGGCTTTGAAGCCCTTGTGCGCGGCGGGGCTATGCGCATCCATGACAAGGGTGGCCACCTCCTCGCCAAGATCCCCCGCGCGCCCAATCGGCTCTACGTGCTCGACATCACTCTCGCACGGCCGATGTGTTGCGCGGTGCAGGGGACGGAGGACGCCTGGAGGTGGCACACCCGATTCGGCCACCTCAACTTCCCAGCGCTACAGAAGCTGGCGCGGGATGGACTTGTTCGTGGGTTGCCGGAGCTGCAATCCCCCAACGAGCTGTGCGAGGGGTGCCTCATCGGCAAACAGAAGAGGACGCCGTTCCCTGAAGCTGCTCGAGAACGCGCAATGCGGCCCCTGGAGCTAGTGCACGGAGATCTTTGTGGCCCAATCACTCCGGTGACACCTGGGGGTAAGAAATACTTCTTGCTCCTTGTGGATGACTTCAGCAGATTCATGTGGACGGAGCTGCTCCCATCTAAGGACTGCACGCCGGCGGCGATCAAGCGAATTCGAGCGGCGACTGAGTCCCAATCAGGTCACAAGTTGAGCTCCCTCCGCACTGATCGTGGGGGGGAGTTCACCTCGTCGGACTTCACCGAGCATTGTGCCACCACCGGAGTTCGTCATCAGCTCACCGCACCATATTCCCCGCAGCAGAATGGTGTGGTTGAGCGGCGGAATCAAACTATTGTGGCGACCGCCCGCAGCATGCTCAAGGCAAAGGGGCTCCCAGGCTATTTTTGGGGGGAGGCGGTAGCGACGGCAGTCTACCTGCTCAACCGGTCGCCGACCAAGAGTGTAGAAGGGATGACGCCCTTCCAAGCCTGGTACGGGAAGAAGCCGGCGGTGCATCATCTGCGCACCTTCGGCTGCATTGTCTTCGTCAAGAACACGACGCCTCATCTCAAGAAGCTCGAGCAAGGAGCACGAAAATGATCTTCATCGGGTATGAGTCGGGCTCCAAGGCGTACCGCGCCTACAACCCGGTCACAGGACGTGTTCACATCACACGCGACGTGGTGTTCGACGAACATGCCCAGTGGGACTGGGGCCAAGATGCAGAGGACGACGGCGGGGAGGACCAAGACCTGTTCGAAGTGGAGTTCACGATGATCCCGCTCACCGAGCTCGTCGACCACGAGCCCCTCTAAGAAACCAGCTTGCCACCGTCCTGCCGCACCGGGAGCACTAGCCGAGGATCGACACCGTCCCGGCTCCGATCGAGCTTGAGTCACCACCAAGTGGTGAGCCTAATCTTGATGGTGAACACGACGATGCCCCACTTCGTTTTCGCAGGGTTGATAATATCCTGGGGGATGCGGTGGTGCCCGGGCAGGCGCAGCGGGAGCTGGGAGACGAGCTTCATGTCGTGAGCGCTGAGGAGCCATCCTCTGTCACAGAAGCTGAGCAAGAAGAGTGCTGGCGCGCCGCCATGAAGGAGGAGTTGCGCTCGATCGAGGATAACGCCACCTGGAAGGCCGTTGATCTCCCTCCAGGACACCGCGCCATCGGCCTGAAGTGGGTGTTCAAGACCAAACGTGACGAGCACGGGACCATCGTCAAGCACAAAGCCCGGCTTGTCGCGAAGGGGTATGTCCAGAAGCACGACATCGACTTCGACGAGGTCTTCGCTCCGGTGGCGAGGCTGGAATCGGTGAGGATGATCCTTGTGGTGGCAGCGCATGAAGATTGACGAGTCCACCACATGGACGTGAACTCGGCGTTCCTGAACGGCGAACTCCAGGAGGAAGTGTACGTCCAGCAGCCGCCTGGATTCGCCATGGGAAAGGCCGACCAAGTGATGAAGCTAAGGAAGGCGTTGTACGGGTTGAGACAAGCACCGCGAGCATGGTATGCCAAGCTGGACGCCTGTCTTAGCTCACTCGGCTTCACCAGGAGCGATCACGAGCACGCCGTGTACACGCGGCGCACTTCGAGCAAGCCGCTGGTGGTGGGAATTTACGTCGACGATCTCCTGATCACCGGCCCTGTGAACGGCGACATCGCGCATTTCAAGCGAGAGATGCTGGAGAAATTCCGGATGAGTGATTTGGGATTGCTCTCCTACTATCTCAGCATCGAGGTACGTCAAGACGATGCCGGGATTTTCCTCGCGCGATCACGACGCCCGTAAGTCGCTAGAGCAAAGGGGGATGGCAGAGTGCAACCCCTGCCATGTCCCGATGGAGCCCAAGCTCAAGCTAAGCAAGGCAAGCACAGCTATGCCGATCGATGCCACCGGTTTTCGCAGCATTCTTGGGGGACTACGGTACCTCGTCAACACAAGACCGGATCTCGCGTTCTCCGTCGGCTACGTTAGCAGATTTATGGCCGAGCCACGTGAAAATCACATGGCGGCTGTGAAGCAAATCCTCAGGTATGTGGCTGGTACTCGAGGCCATGGCCTGAGGTACATCAAGGGGAGGCCAGAGGAGCTGGAACTATTGGGGTACAGTGGCAGCGACATGGCTGGCGACCTCGACGACCGCAAGAGCACCAACGGTGGTTTGTTCTTCCTCGCGCACAGCCCCATCACCTGGATGTCACAGAAGCGGAAGGTGGTGGCCCTGTCATCGTGCGAAGCAGAATATATCGCGGCATTGACGACGGCATGTCAAGCAGTGTGGCTGGCTGGTTTGCTTCAGGAAATCATGGGGACGCAAGTCACGCCGCCAAGGTTGAAGGTGGACAACAAGTCTGCCATCGCCCTCACCAAGAACCCAGTTCATCACGATCGAAGTAAACATATTCAAACTCGTTTTCACTTCATTCGTGAGTGCGTGGAGACTGGGAAGATCGACATCAAGTTTGCAAGCTCATCGAGCGACTTTTGTCGACATCCCGACCAAACCGCTGGCGCGAGTCGATTCCGTGAGTCGCATGAGCCGATCGGCGTCGTTGAGGCCAAGTATGAACACCACAAGGTTTAGGGGGGAGATTTGTTAGCAATAAACCTGTGCGTGCATGGTCTTGTGTACGTGGGACTGCATGGCACTATTCACAAATACGTATTAGCACTGTTCAAGTATACGTATGCATGCGCACGCCATGCGCGTAGTGGCGAGAATATCTCGCGACGCGTCGAAGCTTGCGGGCGTGCATGCGTCGTGCGAACGTGGGGATGGACACGTTCAAAACTCACGACGCGAGAAGCGCTCCAACGCGAGAAGCGTTCCAACGCTTCAGTCTGTTGCATTTTTTTCGTTTGCAGTTGCTTGGTCTTGCATTATAAAATGCTGCAGGTTGTACGCAGTACCAAAACAAAAGCTCTCGTGTGTTCCTGTGTTCATTCAGTTTTTGTGAGATATTCTCTCTCTCGCGTTTCTCTGCTCGATCGATTTGGTTTTGCAGGTTTCAACTGTCATAAACTTTACTGGTCGATACTCGATACTCGGTTGTCAGAGATTCTTCTAGTCGATAGTCGAAGCCTTTGCGGTCAATAGTCGTAGACTTTGCGGTCTACTGTCATTGTCTTCGGGTTTAGTCGAAGGCTTTACGATCAGTTGCTGTAGGCTTCGCTGTCGGTACTCATCGACTTCATGATCAGTATGAGTGCTTTAATTTCTGTGATCTTTGAGTACCTCGAGTATTCATTTTGGGACGGTGGTTGACTGATTTGGTCGTAGCGGTTGTCAGTGATACTCGGTGCTCGTTGATCGGTGGTGCGGTGATTGGTTGATGATCGGTAGTCGTAGACTTGGCACTCCGTACTCGATGGTTTTAGTCGGTAGCGATGCATGGTATTCCTGAGTGTTTGGAGCGGAGCGATGGTAATTCCGGAGTACTTGTTGTTTTCGAGTACTTGTTGAGCTAGCGGTCATATTGAGTGATCTAAGGACGATTTGCACGACCTGGTTGATGGTCATGGATGGTTTTTATTCTTGTCTATGGATGGATAAGGGTGGTGTGAGTGTGTGTGCTGATGACAGTCAAGTTGTGGAGAACTTATGCCAAGAAACGTTTCTTTGGTCTTTTGTAGGACCGGATATGGCAACAGAGGGGGGGTGAATGGTGCCTTTCTTAAAAATTTGCGTTTTAAAATCACCCTCAAGATATCCACAAAGATCTCAACTCCGATGGCTATACCAGCTATGGTGTCAGAAGAAATTCATTGACTGAAGGCCGATAACCAGTTTGCCGATTGACCAAAGATACTCACAAAAGAGCCACAAGGAAGCCATCAAGATCTTCTCTGAAGGTCATACTGAAAATAACCCTCACTGACAAAGCAAACCACGAGAGATTACTACTGACTGAAAATTAAACCGAATGGTCAAGCCAACATCAAAGATTAGAGACTACTAGAAAGATCGAATTAATTTTAGCTGTAGGAAGGAGATTAACTGATAAAAAGGGACTACATTGAACTTAGCTAAAATCTGCATTTAGTTTGAAAACTGAAAGTAAATGGACCATCATTCGGCTAAGATCTGAGCATACAAACCGAAAACAGGAACTGAGAGATGCAGCATAGACAGGAGCTCAAAGTGACTAAAAACAGATTATTTTCAGCAGCAAAACAGAGTAAATTCAGCAGCAAAAATAGCCGCAAGAAACCTGAAACTTATAGAGAAAAGAGACACAAAATGCTTCCTGCAATCTGAAAATCTGGACAAAAGAAAACTGCTGAATCTGCACTTCTAACAATAGTCTGAAAACAGAAATGCTACAGCAGCTGCAAGACTGTAAACTGAAGAAAACTGCAGCAGGAATTTTACTTTTGCCAAATACTGCTGCTGGCCGAAACAGATTTTCAGGACTGAGACACAGGATGGCACACCAACTGAAAACAGAAATGCTGTAGCAGTCCAGTCGCAGTAACACTGATAGCAAAAATGCAGAACAGCAGCTGGCCAAAGACAACTAAAAGGCAGCTGAAAACTGCTAATATTTGCTGCTGAGACAAGCAGAAAAAATAGCAGTTTGGCTGAAATTCTGCAGAGAGCAAACGGCAGCTGCTAAGATATTGTCGACAAAGAAACTACACCAGAGGAGAGCTAAAACTGAAAAGATGATCAACCAAGAGCTATTCTTTTTTAAGTCAATTGATCTGCACTTCATCTTAAATAGCAAATGTACCTCAGGGAAACAAGAAATTTCAGACAAGGAGCAAGAAATCAAAACTTGAGAGCAAGAGTTTCAGATTTGGAGGAAAACTGAAAAACAACAGAGACTTTACAAAAATTCGAATTACTCCCAAATACTTGATCCTTTGGCAATGAAAATTTGAAGATATATGAGCAATACCCTCAGGACTTGACAACTCAAATCTTAAGCCAAGATATGAAGGAAATCAAAATCTAGAGCTAACCCTAGAAAATCAAAACATGAACAGAGAGGCTCAAAAACGAAATCTGTCATTGAGAGAAAGAAATCAAACTATCTCGTATTGAATCAACGCCATGGATGATTACATGAGGGTGTTACTACTGCCAGTACACTATAGCCCCATACATGATTGAGAAGAACAATGAGAACACCCTCCTACACGCACGGAGACAGGGGACACATAGCTTCTCATCTCACGCTGGGAGACCAGGAATAACAAAGCTCGCTCTCTCCTACCCACTCTCAACAGAAAGTAAAAGAGAAAAGCAAAAGCAAAACAAACCCCCAAAAGCCACTTTTGACTAGAAAAACCCTAATCTTCTCTTAAGTGCACTTTGGGGTATGCAGCCCTCTCCACTATTTATAGCCTTGGCTAACGGGTCTCGCCCGTTCGCCCGCTAAGTCCAACGGCGCCCGCTCCGCTTTGCGGTTTGCGAAATTCCGTTTCGCCCTCCCGCACCTTCCGGAAGCTTCCGCTCCTCGCCTCGCGCCTCACAAACACCTCGAGTCCACGTCGTCTTGACACATCCCGACCGTTCGACCTCGGCGCCACTGCGCCTAGTCCGGTCCACCGTGTCTCGCCACGACTCCGCCTCGACGTCCTGCAGTCACACAGACAAGAAACACGTCAAATAGCACCGCTCGATACATGAAAGCGTAATAGAGACCAGACCTGTCACATTAGTAGAATACGCCTCCTAAAACCGTGCGACAAGTTCGACCAGGTCCGACCGAGCCCGTTACGCCACGCAACGTCTAGGTCCGAACCAACCGATTCAAACTCGACTTTACTAAAACGATGTCAATTACTCATCATTCTCAACGGGATGACCACCACATGGTCTCTCAATCTCCCCTTGATGAGTATCTTGACAAACACCAAAAAGCATGAAGTAGAGTTTGAAGAGTCCAACATGGTCCAAAGAAGGAAATGAAACTCATGACCATGTCGACAGAAGAAATCATTAGAGCAACTCAAGAAAGAGTAAATTGATCTCCAAGCTCTAGATTCCCAAAAGACTTTTTTTTAATCTATTCTCCCCCTTTTGGCAATAAACACATCAAGAATGCAAAAGAGGAGAACAAGTCAAGATGATGGATGAAATGACTGAAGTTGGTTTATTCTAAGCATTTAGAGCCATGAGAATTATCCATAATGACCATAATGTATTACACCAAGCCATAACTTAATGAACTGCTATCTAGATCATGACAAGATATGTATAAGCCAGCTAGAAGCAATTAGATGACAATATGAATTTTAGTGCATTTCATGAACATGTCAAGTCATCAATAAGTAAAGTTTAGCTAGAGACATCCAAGGATGATGCAAGCCATGTCAATCAAGCTAAGCGGAACCAAGAATCTAATATCGAGTCCAAATAGAGTGTTATATACTCAAGAGTAAAACAATGGTTTAAGTACTTGATTCTTTTGATAACTCAAGCAAATTGAGCACAAATGACATTTTTCTTTTGAAGCTTATGGTTGTTTTCAACCAATATTTTTATCATGTGCTAGATCTCAAGCCATCTCACGACTACTCCAAGCAAGAAGCTTAAGAAGATAGTCTAGGTCATCCAAAACTCTCTCCAAGTTCATGCCTAGTGCAATGGCAAGCCGTCTCGTGAGAAAGAATTGGTGAGATCAGTTTTTTCGCACAGAAGAGATCTTTTTGTCTCTTTTTTTTAACAAGTTGTACTAACTCATGTTACATCAAGAGTTTAAGACAGCTCAAATTAAGGCTCAAAAGAGATTCAACGCTCAACTCAGCCTATTTGACATGGCATGAATCATAAAAGGATAGCTCAAGAGAGACTAATCTCAAATGCTAACATGACAAGTTTTAGTTCAAATTGAGCAAATTTAATTAATTCATCATGTCAAAAGCTAGTCTACACATATGAAGTCATGATAAATCTAGCAATTAAGCATAAATCATGGCAAGATGTAAATCATCATAAGCATGTCATAACCGGATAATAATCAAGGCTCAATGTATTTATATTATAATGCAGAAAGACATGCAGAAAATCCAGCTCCCCCTCAACATGTGATGCAACTTTTAGTTCAAGTTGAGTTATGTCAATTTTAAGATCTAGAAGTTCCCAAATAAACTCCCCCTGAACCAAAGCAATAAAAACGAGAAGCTGGCAAAGAAAACAGGCAGTCCTTAAAGCATAGATAAGATATAGAGGATACTATGGCTTAGACTGACTCTCATCCACCCCATATGACTCCAGGGCTATCAGCTGACGGGAAAACACACACTAGAGAGCAAACACGCACTGCCTGTCTGCAGGGTGGCCCAACCTCGCTAGAACCTACAAGAAGTGAGTGAGCTCAACCTAGTGAGATAAGAAACAGCTATCCTGAAAGCACAAGATAAGAGTAAGAAGTCTTAAGCAACTCAGCAAGAGACACACTCTAACCTATGCTGGAAGGACTAAACCCAATGCACCCATATGCAATGCAAGCAGAAATGAGACAGAAGCATAATCAATATAGTAAAGCAGTAAAGCATAAGCTCCCCCTCACAACAGTCCATAAGGACAAACCACCCCAAGCTCTCCCCGCAGAGCTGAAAACCTCGAGCCATCCAAAGGCTTGGTGAAGATGTCGACCAACCGGTGGTCACCCTCCACAAACCGGAGCACGATGTCACCCTTCTCCACATGGTCTCTAAGGAAGTGAAAGCGAATGTCGATATGCTTGGTCCGAGAATGCCGACCGGGTTCTTAGCAATGTTAATTGCGAAGTGTTATCACAAAGGAGTGGAACACTGCTATAACTAACCCAAAGTCCCGCAGGTCGAGACCATCCAAAGCACTTGGCTACAAACAATCGGCTGCGCAACGTGCTCGGCCTCTGCGGTGGGTAACACCGGACCGCTTCCTCGAGGACCGTGAACGAGAAGTGCCAATGAATTGGCAGGTGCCCGGTGCTCTTCCGTCTATCCTACACCAAGAAAGTCTCGCATCCGAGTAGGCTCTCGTGGAAAGGCGGGATGAGGAAGAGTACCGATACCATAGTCAATGGTAGCTCGAAGGTACCGGGATGCGCTTCACCGCTGGCGGTGAGATACGCGAGGTGAAGCCTGAAACCGAGCACAAAGACACACGGAGAAGTGTATGTCCGGTCTCGAGGCAGTGAGGTACAAGAGGGAGCCGATCATACTGATACTCCTTCGATCGACCGCTCGCCGCCTTCATCTCGGGTCGAGTGGAATTGATGTAGCCATAGGAGTGGACACCGCTTCCCATCACTCATATCAAGCGCTTGGAGGTCTCGAGTGTACTTGCCTCGATGCAAGAAGGTACCTCCCGAGTCTCGCTTAATTTGGAAGCCAAGGAAGAAACTCAACTCGCCCATCATGCTCATCTCAAATTCGAGCTCATGACATCGGAAACTGGGAAGCGAGCATGCGAGGAGTCAAAGATGATGTCATCCACATAAATCTGGACAAGCAGAAAGTCAGTGCCTAGCCGGCGGATGAACAAGGTCTTATCGACTTTACCCATGTCGAAACTATGACTCAACAGATAGGACTTAAGCCTCTCATACCAGGCCCTGGGGGCTTGCTTAAGTCCATACAGAGCTTTGGAAAGCCTGTAGACATGGTTTGGGTATTTGGGGTTTTCGAAACCAGGAGGCTGTCTCACATAGACTTCTTCCTCAATGAAGCCATTGAGAAAGGCACTCTTGACGTCCATCTGGTAAAGCTTGAAACCTTTAGAAGCTGCAAAGGCAAGCAGAATTCTAATGGCCTCAAGACGAGCTACAGGGGCAAAGGTCTCCTCGAAATCCAGACCCTCAACCTGGGAGTACCCCTGTGCGACCAGTCTAGCCTTGTTTCGAATGACTACCCCATCCTCACTTTGCTTGTTCTTGAACACCCATTTAGTTCCAATGATATTGTGATCTCGAGGGGGCTCAACAAGCGTCCAAACCTTGTTTCTTCGAAACTCTCCACTCCTCATGCATGGCATTGACCCAAGACTCATCGATAAAGCATGACAAACGTCCTTGGGCTCAAAAGAAGCTACGAAGGCGAGTGGAGACGAAAAGCGACACGCCAGACTTGGAGCGTGTGACTCGTTCAAAGAGATCTCCGATCATCTGCTCAGAAGGATGAGATTTTTGAATATGTCTTGGAGGTCCTGGATGAGATGAAGAAGTGGCCTCTACCTCGTTACCTGACGGGGTAGGAACAGAGCCACTAGCTCCAGAAGAAGCAGAAGGTAAGGGCTGATCGCCTTGAGGTGCGGTGGAAGACGGCATCTCAAGGGGTGGATGAGGGACTGGATCGGGTAGACAACCCTCATCTCCATCATCCTCATCATCCACAAAGATGGTCTCGGATGCTCTAAAGAACACGAGATATCGGGCCTAGTCCTGTCTTGGCCTCATCGAAAGTCACCTCACGTGTCTCTACCATTTTGCTAGACTCGCAGCCTGACCCTATAAGCCCGCCAAGAAGTCGAGTAGCCTAGAAAGATCCCATCACAAGAACGTGACTCGAACTTGTCTAGGTTCCCAGACTTCAAGATAAAACACTTGCAACCAAACACACGAAAATGAGAGACGGGTTTTCGCCCATATCTCGACTCATAAGAAGTGCGGTGCAAGTGTGCCCGAGAAAAACTCTGTTCAAACATGGCACGCGGTGGCTATAGCTTGACCCAAAACTTCCGGTGTAGAGTATTCATCGAGCATCGCCCCGCCATCTCGACCAATGTACGGTTCTTCCTCTCCACAACACCATTTTGCTGAGGAACATATGGAGAAGAGAACTGGTGCTCTACACCTGTCTCACCACAGAAGCTCTCAAAGTAGGAATTCTTGAACTCCGTGCCGTTGTCACTGCGGATCGCTCGTAAGGCACCTGGAAGCTCAACGGAAAGCCTCTTGAAAGACCTCGGAAAAGTGTAAACGTCTCATCCTTCGAGGCCAAGAAAACACCCAAGAATACCTCGAGAGTCATCAACTACGACAAGAACATACCACTTCCTCCTGCCGATCGCACTCGAGCCGGTCCAACCGTATCCATATGGAGCAACCGTCACGGTGCATCGGTCATAGTCATTGTGACCGGAGGGTGAGAAGCGGCAACCATCTTGCCGTCTTGGATGGAGCGCAAACAAGATCTTTGACCATCTTGAGTTTCGCGGACCACGAATGAGATCGTGACCGCTAACTCGGGTCAAATGGTCAAATCCAATATGACCAAGTCTCCTATGCCGAAGGAAAGGTCGCGGGACTCGAAGCAACCAAACACCGGAGAGGATCACCAAGACTCAATAAAATCAGCACGAAGATCCTCCCATAACGAAAATCCCGCAAACCGGACTCCCAAGAATCATCAATTTTGCGGCGTTTTCTTAAAACTTACCTCGAAACCGTCATCGGTGGTCGAGAAACCGAAAGCAAATTGTAATGCGTTTACTCACCAAGGCAACATCTTTTAAAACAAATGAGTCATTAACGCATACAAGACCTTTGGCGATGATGCGTCCGACGAAGAGTCTCCAAAGGTGATAGTCTCATCACCGAGCACGGGCAAGGAAGAAAACCAACGGAATCTCCGGTCATGTGTCGTGAACACCGAGTCTACAAGCCAAACCTTTCCTTCCCCGCCCTGAACTGAGTCAACAAGAGCAAAGTCTCGATCTTGGGATAAATCAACATAGATTTTGGCACCCAATCTTGAGTCACACGTCGAGCAGAAGTAGTCACACACGACTGACCTCTAACTACCCTACGCTCTCCGTCGCTCAAAGAAGCAGAAGGTCTATGTGTAGACCTGAAGCTGTTGCTGGGTCCGACTGCTACGGGAGAGCGAGTCGAAGCACCGACAACATGCTGATCTCGCCGCGGATAGCTATCTCGATTGGGAAAACGAGATCTACCCTCAGGACGGCGGAAGTCATGACCGAAAGGAGCATGAGGACGAAAACCAGAAAACTCGGAAGAACCAAGTCCTCGATGCTGCCCAAATCCACCAACAGTAGCAAGCCTAGACCTCGTGTTGGTCTTAGGTGCACTCAAGGTCTGGGGCTGACCCTGAATACGCCTAAGAGCTGCAACACGGTCTCTTTGCGCGATCTTGGCGCGCTTGAAGCAATAGTCAAACAAATGCCCATCCTTCTGACAGAAGGTACAATGATACTTCGCCTTCTGAGGGGCCGAAGCTGTAGGTGAAATCACCTTGCTGTCAGAAATCCCTTGGATAAAGCCCGCTGATTTAAATTGAACTTTCTTGTTCTTGGGCTTGACCTCAAACACACCTGCGGCTACGGGTCTGAGCACTACAGGTGGATGCTTCCTCACATCCTCACGGAGATCATATCCTAGACCCTTTTTGAACTTGCAAATCTTTGATTGGTCTAGAATAAGATTGAGCTTCTTCTTGCCTCCTACAAATTTCTCAAGAGTGTTCATAAGGTACTGACACTCCCGAAAGAGAGAGGTGCAAGAGGAGCAAGGGGAAGGAGAAGGAACAGCAGGAGGAGAGGAAGAAGAACCAACAGAAGAAGAGCGAATAGCACGTGCGTATTTTTCCTTATGCACGGCCACCTCAACCTTGAGGGCTTCGCAGGACACACAGGGTGCAGCCCTAATCCTAGCCATTTGGTTCTCGTAACTCTTCCTAAACGTCTCTACCATGTCCTTATCCTTTTGCAACACCTCGGCCACGTAAAGCACAAGGAGGATGTGATTTTTCTAGAAGGTCCTTAGTTAGCTTCACACATTTTTCATCTAAAGCAATCAAATCAGATTTTAGTTTATCACAATCTTTGCATGGTGAGCTAACAGGGGCCTTAGAAGCATACTGAGCCATTTTCTTATTGTAGTCAATCATTTCTTGAAACTATTTTGAGACGATTCAAGTTCGTGATTAACTTAGGACAGTTTGTGCAAGAAACAATAGGCTCAAGTAAGAAGGTTTGAAATTCTGCAATTTTATGATCTGCCCGTTTTAGTTTCATATTCAAGTTATCACAATTTACACAAGACTCGGCAGATCCGAAGCATGGCATAAGGTCCTCTATCATTAAAGTCCTTATCCTCACATGAGGTGGGAGCAATAGTCTCATCGGTAGTAAGTAGGGTAATGACCATCCTACTCAATTCTAAATCAGCAAGCAGACTAACATTCTCCACCTTAATTGCATCAAGCTCAGAGGACAGACTATCATGTGACGTCCTTAGCTTCTCCATATCACCGATCAAAGCACGGCATGTATCACGGTCATCACGGAGGAGCGGATATAAGTGAAGTAAGCTCGTGATAATCTCTCTACTTCCTTCTCCAACTCACTACATCTAGTCTTAGCTCTAGCATGAAAACCTCCTAACTTAAGAAAAGCGCATTCGGTTGGTCATAGGAGGACATACCTCGTCGGTCGAATAGAGATCATCGTCGCGATCTCGCCTCGAGGCCATGAAGCACATGCCGAGAAGTCGTCGCCGCTCTTGGGTTCTTGATCACCCGTCCTGTCGTCGTCGCTCCATCCCTCCACTTCGTCGAGGTCGAGGTCGTCGAAGGCAGCGAGGACGCGATGGAAGAGCTTCTTGGCCTTCCCAAAGTTGCGGAACGGCTTCTTGCTTTGCGTCGGAGTTGGGGCCTTCTTGTTGCGGTTCTTGTCGGAGTAGTCGTTCTTGCCGGAACCGCCGTAGTCGACTTTGTCTTTCCCCAACTTGGGACAGTTTGCTCGAATGTGGTTGGGGCCACCACACTCGAAACAAATCACGGGTCCTCTTTTCCTTCCGTCCCTCCTCCCTTTGTAAGCATGGGAGAATCTCCGTGCGAGGAGGGCTAGTCGCTCATCCGCAAGTCGCCTATCGATCATCGGTTATGTCACGAGAGCGGCGAGGGAGAATCCGCAAGATGGCTCAGAAGAAGTGGATCCAGAAGCGGGATCGGTGACTAGTGCCATCGACTGAGACTTCGACCGACGAGAGACTATGTCAATCTCGTGAGTCTTGAGGCGCGAGTAAAGCGCATCAAGAGTCAAGGTCGAGAGGTCCGTGGTGTCCTTGATGGTAGTCACCTTCATCTCCCAAACCCTAAGATCGAGTGCGAGAAGAATTTGACGGCGTTATCCGAGTCGGAGTATGTGAGACCGACGGCTCGGAGGTTGCTCAAAATCTTGTGAAAGCGAGAAAAGCACTCGTCAAGGGACTCACCAGCAAGCATCTCGAATTTACTGTATTCTCGCTTGAACTGGTCTTGTCGAACCGTCTTGATCTGGGTGGTGCCCTCATGGTATGCATCGAGAGTCACCCAGATGTCGTAGGCGGACGACAGGTGAGAGATACGATCAAACTCGCTTCTACTCAACCCCTGAATGATGATGTTCCTTGCCTTTGCATTCGCCTCAACATCAGCTATATTCCCGGCATTGATGTTCTCATCGGCAGGAACAACAAACTGAATCTTCACCTTCCGCCAGATGGCATACCCCTGAGCCTGAATGTATGTTTCCATTCGGCTCTTCCAGAAAGGGTAATCCAGGCCATCAAAGATGGGCGGCTTGGTGGAATACTTGTCTGTCGCCATGGCTCGCAGACCGGTTAAGATCTATAGAAAAGAGCTAACCTGGCTCTGATACCAATTGTAGGACCGGATATGGCAACAGAGGGGGGGGTGAATGGTGCCTTTCTTAAAAATTTGCGTTTTAAAATCACCCTCAAGATATCCACAAAGATCTCAACTCCGATGGCTATACCAGCTATGGTGTCAGAAGAAATTCATTGACTGAAGGCCGATAACCAGTTTGCCGATTGACCAAAGATACTCACAAAAGAGCCACAAGGAAGCCATCAAGATCTTCTCTGAAGGTCATACTGAAAATAACCCTCACCGACAAAGCAAACCACGAGATTACTCTTGACCGAAAATTAAACCGAATGGTCAAGCCAACATCAAAGATTAGAGACTACTAGAAAGATCGAATTAATTTTAGCTGTAGGAAGGAGATTAACTGATAAAAAGGGACTAAATTGAACTTAGCTAAAATCTGCATTTAGTTTGAAAACTGAAAGTAAATGGACCATCATTCGGCTAAGATCTGAGCATACAAACCGAAAACAGGAACTGAGAGATGCAGCATAGACAGGAGCTCAAAGTGACTAAAAACAGATTATTTTCAGCAGCAAAACAGAGTAAATTCAGCAGCAAAAATAGCCGCAAGAAACCTGAAACTTATAGAGAAAGAGACACAAAATGCTTCCTGCAATCTGAAAATCTGGACAAAAGAAAACTGCTGAATCTGCACTTCTAACAATAGTCTGAAAACAGAAATGCTACAGCAGCTGCAAGACTGTAAACTGAAGAAAACTGCAGCAGGAATTTTACTTTTGCCAAATACTGCTGCTGGCGAAACAGATTTTCAGGACTGAGACACAGGATGGCACACCAACTGAAAACAGAAATGCTGTAGCAGTCCAGTCGCAGTAACACTGATAGCAAAAATGCAGAACAGCAGCTGGCCAAAGACAACTAAAAAGGCAGCTGAAAAACTGCTAATATTTGCTGCTGAGACAAGCAGAAAAAATAGCAGTTTGGCTGAAATTCTGCAGAGAGCAAACGGCAGCTGCTAAGATATTGTCGACAAAGAAACTACACCAGAGGAGAGCTAAAACTGAAAAGATGATCAACCAAGAGCTATTCTTTTTTAAGTCAATTGATCTGCACTTCATCTTAAATAGCAAATGTACCTCAGGGAAACAAGAAATTTCAGACAAGGAGCAAGAAATCAAAACTTGAGAGCAAGAGTTTCAGATTTGGAGGAAAACTGAAAAACAACAGAGACTTTACAAAAATTCGAATTACTCCCAAATACTTGATCCTTTGGCAATGAAAATTTGAAGATATATGAGCAATACCCTCAGGACTTGACAACTCAAATCTTAAGCCAAGATATGAAGGAAATCAAAATCTAGAGCTAACCCTAGAAAATCAAAACATGAACAGAGAGGCTCAAAAACGAAATCTGTCATTGAGAGAAAGAAATCAAACTATCTCGTATTGAATCAACGCCATGGATGATTACATGAGGGTGTTACTACTGCCAGTACACTATAGCCCCATACATGATTGAGAAGAACAATGAGAACACCCTCCTACACGCACGGGAGACAGGGGACACACATAGCTTCTCATCTCACGCTGGGAGACCAGGAATAACAAAGCTCTGCTCTCTCCTACCCACTCTCAACAGAAAGTAAAAGAGAAAAGCAAAAGCAAAACAAACCCCCAAAAGCCTCTTTTGACTAGAAAAACCCTAATCTTCTCTTAAGTGCACTTTGGGGTATGCAGCCCTCTCCACTATTTATAGCCTTGGCTAACGGGTCTCCGCCCCGTTACGCCCGCTAAGTCCAACGGCGCCCGCTCCCGCTTTGCGCTTTTGCGAAATTCCCGCCGCCTCCTGCACCTTCCGGGAAGCTTCCGCGCTCCTCGCCTCGCACGCCTCACAAACACCTCGAGTCCACGTCGTCTTCGACACATCCCGACCGTTCTGACCTCAGCGCCACCTGCGCCTAGTCCGGTCCACCGTGTCTCGCCACGACTCGCCTCGACGCCCCGCAATCCACGAGACAAGAAACACGTCAAATAGCACCGCTCGATACATGAAAGCGTAATAGAGACCAGACCTGTCACATTAGTAGAATACGCCTCCTAAAACCGTGCGACAAGTTCGACCAGGTCCGACCGAGCCCGTTACGCCACGCAACGTCTAGGTCCGAACCAACCGATTCAAACTCGACTTTACTAAAACGATGTCAATTACTCATCATTCTCAACGGGATGACCACCACATGGTCTCTCATCTTTGCATTTGCAGGGCGTGGAAACGATCATGGTCGGTGACGAGGAGGACCGGGACTAGGATGGGGAGATTTGCGATCCAGATGGTTGAGGATGTCACGCGAGATGGTCGGGCTAACGCTGGAGTACATGGAGATTAAAGGTGGTGATGTGTGGAGAAGCTACGGGCGGTGCGGTCCTGGAGGCTTCTACACGAAAGTTGATGATGCGAGATGGAGCTACAGGAGGTGCGTTCCTTGAGGCTTCATCACGTGGTGAGATTGGAAACATTATGGAAGGAGTGTGTAATGGGAGGAATTAGGGATTTGGTAAAACTCGTGTTAGGAAGGGTTTCGGGTCCCTTGATTTTAGAAAGAGATAGGATTTGGTGTTCGTGTTTGAGTCGAACACGGTTTAGGGTTCTAGCATATAAAAACAGGGAGATGCCTAGTGTTTTGACCGTGGCTTTGCGAAGCTTTTTGTGCTAGGGTTTTTAGGGTTGCTTGTGATGATACTTTATAACTCCATGAAAATTCAGCAATAGAGAATATCTTGAATCAATCTGGTTACGATCCGATAGAACATACTCAGAGGATGCAGAAGAATACTTGTCTTACGATTACTATAAAAACAGGGAGATGCCTAGTGTTTTGACCATGGCTTTGCGAAGCTTTTTGTGCTAGGGTTTTTAGGGTTGCTTGTGATGATACTTTATAACTCCATGAAAATTCAGCAATAGAGAATATCTTGAATTAATCTGGTTACGATCTGATAGAACATATTCAGAGGATGCAGAAGAATACTTGTCTTATGATTACTATTACGCAGCAGGTTTTAGCGACGAAGACGCCGATTTTTAGGGTTATGCCCTAGTCAATTGTTTGTGGTTGGGATAAGGCATACTTACTGGAATTTAGTGCCTCTTTTATCTTTCGCTTCTACTAAACTCATTTTGTATTGTATGTTTTATTTGGCCGGTCAGTTCTAGTGTTTTAAACTTCGCCATATAGACTTATTCGCTACCTAAATGAACTATCTTATTTTAAATTTATCATGTATGGATGTGATATAAATGTTATTGAATATATGTGTGCTAGCTACCGATAATGAGACTAGCATAATAAACACATATGGATCGGAATGCAAATTCGGGGTCCTAACACATGTTGTTCATGCCTTTTGAACAGTACAGCAGAGGATAGTCTCCAGAAACATTCGTGCGAATTGAATCATGTCATAATATACGAGGCATATATAGCACACTCAGTACACTTTACACATGAATCTGGAACAAGACAACATGTTAAAAAAAGTTGATCAGTATTACAAAAAAAATAGAGAAAGGAATGGCATTAGGGCGTGCACACCCACTCCCGAGAATGCTAAAGCAACGTGTAACCTTGAACGCCTGCATCTGCCATTGTACTATATATGTATATCAATTCACCACTTGATCCAACTAATTAAGCTCAAAGTACTCTGAAGCGTGAGGAGTACAAGCTTTCATCTCCAAAACGGGGACAGGTGGGTCATATACGAGGCTTCAGCCGTTTTCCACTGGCGATCCTTCTATTCGACAACCGGAGGTAGTGGCGCCGCTCCCTCCTCCGGTGCAGCTCCAGCGTCTTTGGCCGTGTCGTCGGCCGACTTATCCTTGTCCTTGTTTTTCCGGCGATTGGACTTCTTGGGCACGGCGGGGAGGTCCTGGCAGGTGGAGCCAGCTGTGTCGTCGGCCGACTTGTCCTTCTTGCGGTTCTTGCGGGTGCCCTTCTTGCTCTTCTCCTTCTTCTCCGAGGTCTCGCTGCCCGTGCAGTCCATGGAGGAGGTGGTGGAGCCACGGGAGCGGTGTCTCCTCGACCGGCGAGTGCCTGGGGATGGCGGGGAGTCGAGGCCGGTGATGTCGATGCTTCCTGCCTCGCTTTTAGTGTCCCTGAAGGAGGTGTCTCCCAGGCCTCCTCCATCTAGGACTATTTCTGTCAGAGAAAAATAAATTTCAGTTAATGTATGCACAAATTAAGTCTATCAGAAAATAAATTTCAGTTAATGTATGCACCAATTAAATCTACCAGCATATCTTGTATATATATCTAATTTTATCTCGATTATGATATCTCATGATAAGTAGATCATGGAAGTTAGACTGGCACAATAATTTCACAAAAGGTTCATGGGATTAGGTTAATGAAATGTAGGAGGGTGGGAAACGAACCTTGAGAAGCCCATGGGTTAGAGGCAACAGAGCCCTCCCTGTCGCTCCTAAACGAGGCTGATTCCAGTGGCGCCGAGTGGTAGTCCTTCATCTGTCAAGTCCAATATTTTTCATGCCATAGCAATTGCTGTTAGGATCAAATACCTTCCTCTAAAACAGGATCAAATATCTTGAATGCGTTTCATTTCCATGTCGAAATGGAAAAGAGATACTGCAAATTAATCAAGCAGACATGAGCAATCTTGAATGCATTGATCCCAAGCATTGCATTTTATCACGTGCGTGCAATGCATGTGCATGTTATTCGCCAATGTTGGCTCAGAACAGACGAGGACTTACCCAGCTAGGTGCTCCAGCATTGTCGTTGGTGACACTGGGCCCGTCCCATCCGATATGTGCCACGTGTTTCACATCCGTAGGGAATCCAATTTGCATATCAGACTCCTTACCATCTGCTTCCGACAGTTTGGTATGACAAATCAGGGATGTTACATATACTTGTCATGATGAAGTGCCCTAGTCCTAACTGTATTATATATTAGCAAAATTAATTTGACAGTGTTCAAGGAAGAACCAGATTGTGCATACCCATTATGTTAGAGATGTAGCGGAAGGGCCTCAGGATCCCCTTCTTCATCTTCGTGCTCATGTCTTCCAGCTAGCTTTTCAAATTGCGTATTTGCGTCCAAGCACTCTTGTCGAATTTACCAAATTGCTGCGAGATAAAATACGCAAGAAATCTTGCGATGAAGAAAATGCCATTAAACGAATGGAAAATAGTCTAGATCCCTATAAGATGCCCGAAATCGGTGCGAAATTTAAGATGGGCAAAGGAAGGAAATGCCACACATTAGAATGCTTACGCTGTCAGGAACCTGAAAACTCAACGGCCGGTAACCGGAATGAAAATATGCTGCCAATTCCTTGTTAACCAGTTGCTCACCCCTCCTCCTCAATGGGCCAATACCATCTTGCACCTCTCAATCTCTTTCTTCTAAAAGCTATCTCAATATTGTTCGACCCTCCGCGTTGACATGGCCATTTGATTCAGAAACTTATGGCGTGCTCAGCGGAGGATGCAGAGGACGATACCTAAAGATAGCCTTCTGGACGAAGATGTCACTGCTGGAAATAACCCTTGGCTGCCTCCACCGTGAGTTCTCACGGCATTTGCCATTTTGTGTTCCAAATTTTGTGTATACATATATAAGTTTTTCCGGTCCGGTTGGCAGATTTTATGACAACGTCGAGGGAGAAAATACATTTTGGAAAGCATGTATCTGGCCGTCTTATAACTCTTGTTTGATTTGACAGTTGTAACGCGATTTTGCATTTGTTTGCTATGTGGGTTACACGTTTGAAATAGTACTCTTGGTAAAAAGCTTGCAACTTGGGCAGTTTCAGTTTAATTAGTATATAAGATTGACTTTATAAGTTGTAGCCATTTATTTCTCTTGGACTCGATTATAGTTGAATTGTGTATTGTTCTCTAATTTACAGTGACCGTGGTTCATCCAATTCCACCTGTATTTCATTATGTAATAGATGGCTTTTCCTCCAGAATTTTCCATAGGATCCATTAAAAAGCATATATAAATTAGTCTAAAACTAACACTATCAATTTTCGTAGGTATTGGTAGTAAATGTATTTAAAACTAATATTTTGCATGCAATGGTGCTGCCAATCTACTAGACGATCAAGTTCAATAACTGCAGTAGCAACGCTACTACCCCCATTTTCAAATAAATGCAATGTAGTCGAACTTTTAAAACTTTAGTCACTAATATTACCTCAAAGGAAGTATTTAGATTTTTCATAAGTAAATATAAGCTTTTCATAAAAAGTACTTCCATGCCATTATATTTTTAATATTTTTTACTAGTCCTTTTATTTTTTTACTTGTCATTTTGGAAACTGACACGGTCTCCAATACTCATTTATCCAATATTTTTCTAATTATGTTAGTGAAGCTTAATAAAATGTGATGATATGGAAGTAATTTGATGATAAATCTATTAATATAATTTTCTTGGGACAAATCTAAATATAAAGTGTATATTAGTGGTCAAAGTTTTAAAATTTTGACTACACACATTCTAAAATGATGTGTTTTCGAGAACGAATTAAGGGAGTAACATATAATTAGAAAAAGTAATAGTCAAATATTTGTATTGGAGACAAGTAAGGAGAATGAAATGGGAGTATATATTAGAAATCCAAAAATGTTAAAGAAATAATGATAAACTGTGTTATCAGCATATTAATATTAATAGATTATTTATGCAATACAAGAAAATCAACATATTAATCTATATCCTGACTACATATATCTATCTAGAGGTTATAGTCTACACATGCTTAGCCTGCCACTCTCCAAACATCAAGTCCGTGTAATAGTTTGTAAATGTGATATACTCTTTTAGGTCAAATTTACACCCATATAGATGCAAATACTCCCTCTATTTATTTTTATAAGGCACCCACATATTTCAATATTCAAAATTTTCTAAATTTGACCAATAATTAGTCTTATATAGGTTATGTACACAAGATGATACTGCTAGATTTGTATTTTAAAGCACTTTCTTATGAGTATGAATTTGTAGATATGAAAAAAGTGTTGTAAAAAAATTAATGGACAAAATTCAATTTTGGTGATCGCACCAAGTCAAACCGTGTATATACGATCGACGGAGGGAGCATTACCTGAAGATAGAGTACTCACAATGAAAGATTAAATTTAAACCAAGAATTCTAGTTACCACAGGAACATGTATCCCTGGTTCCACACCAGCCAAAGCAAGGAATAAAACAGAATATAAGTAGAAGAATAAAATGTGATAGTTTTGCAAGCGCTAACAAGTAGGACCCATATTTCCACCATGCCTATAAAGTATTAGTAGCTGTGTATCTCTCACTCAATAGACAGGTTTTTGAGTTATAGTAATGTGAATAAGGAGTATTTTAGAACATACGCAGGCAATAATTTGTACTAGCATGAACAACGTAGAAAAAGAGGACAGATGTCGTGTAAGTTCAAGCTTCATTAAATTGGTTTTGATGATTAATGATAAATCTAAATATGAGTCTAACTTGTTAATGATAAATTTAAATGTGAGACTAATTTATTTGTTAAGTACGATATTGTTTCACTACTAGGAAACGGATCATCCCTCACGGTTCAAAACCATCAGAAAAATACAAAAAACCGCCAGGTTTAATTTTCCTGACGGTTTCCCGTCAGGCAAAACTCCTCAGGGCTGGCTGGCAAGGAAAATTAAATTTGGCTGACGGGTGCCCGTCAGGGAACTTTAACCTGACGGTTTG
This sequence comes from Bonia amplexicaulis, assembly GCA_036346245.1. NCBI lineage: Eukaryota > Viridiplantae > Streptophyta > Magnoliopsida > Poales > Poaceae > Bonia > Bonia amplexicaulis. Next base: position 13,086,689 of record CM070753.1, on the reverse strand, counting down.
GCCCGTCAGGGAAATTTAACTTGACGGTTTGGCCAAACCGTCAGGGAAAAAATTAAACTGACGGTACTAACCGATAGGAAAAATGACTTTTTTCTCAGGGGCCAAAACCATCAGGAAAATACATTTTACTGATGATTCAGTCACCGACAGGAAAATTGATTTCATTGACTGTTTGTGTTACCGTGAAGAAAATATAGGCTGACAGTTTGAACCGTCAGCAAAATTGGCAGAAACTACTAACATGCTAATTATAACAGATTTGTTCAGCTGACAATGAATTGGCAAACAACTTACGAGATAAGCATTGATATCTAAATCACAACACCATCGTTGCATCGATCAAGAAACATATAATTAAACAAACATATAATATGTAGCAGAAATTTATCATCCACAAACATGGTCATATGTAGCAGAAATTTATCTTTACAGATATACCTTCGCTACACCAAGTAATATTGTTGTAGCACAGAAAACAATATGGACCAAACCAAATACAAATATATTTTTGCGACGGTGCTACGCGGACCCGTCACAAAAATTGATATCCCTCACGTTCTATGCGGGCCCGTCAGAAAAATTAAAGCCCGTGAGGGATGATCCGTTTTTCTAGTAGTGTTTAGTCTCATTTGGATGAAAAGGTAAAAATCATAGAGGTATGTATTCCATGTCATATTCTTATATCTTGTTGTATTTCTCGGATTCAAAATATAGATTGAACTCCACCAAAAGTCTAACTTGATATGTGCATATGTTTTTATTACACATTTTTGTATGCACACATTTAGGAGAGGTTCACTTCATATTTTGTAGTTTCATTACTATTGATCCATGTTTCTTTTTTCATATATATTGGAGATCTCTACTTTGAAGCATATCATTTTATAGTATAATTTGTGTAATTTATATATACTCATATTCCTTTATATTCAATTATTTGCAATTGTAGTGGTTGCCATTAATTACCAAACAGGGAAAGATTGAAGAATATAGACCCGCCATTATGAGTTAATGGTATATTTTGGTAATTAATGATAATCCTATTTTGAGACTAACATTTTTTATGAGTTAAATGAATAGGTTATGTTCCATGATGATGAAGACTTCGGATGGCTTCATTTGTTGAAGATCATCAAGTCAAGATTTGGAATGGAAGATGGCTTTATGAGTTGAAGATCATCAAGAAGAGGATGCATCATATGTTGATGTACATCAAGATCCTGAAGAGTAAATGATTATGAGTTGATCATGAAGTCAAGAGAAGACCAATCATGTGTTGATGGAGGGTAACTGAAGGATGTATCATGAGTTAATGCATATCAAGACAATGATCCAGACATAAAGTGAAGATGTGCATCATCAAGTTTTAAGAGGATACTCAACACAAATATATGTCTAACTAGGGCTAAGGATGTGTTCCTAGTCTTTTACCGATTTTTGTGTTTTATTGGAAGACCGGATTGCTAGTATAGAATGTTGTACTATTAAGAGGGGTCTTCTCAACTAGCTTGAGTCTCATCATATGTTGATAGCTCAATCCTGCTTGCTCTACCTCTTTATGGCATGATACTATCTTTTTATAAATATGTTTTACAAATAGTTGAGGCTCATGCATCAAATCTTTGTAACAAAACCATGGGTGACCTTCATAAGGTCTCACAATATCAAATGGTTTTACAAAAAAAATGAAATATGTGAAAATTATATCTTGTGTTTATTTTAAAAAGTATTTAAATGCAAATTTGTGGCTTTATATATTTTTTAGGAGTTGCCTATTCATCAGATGACTGAAAACTTATTAGTGTTAAATTTGATAAAGATTAGTATTAAATTTCAGTCGCTTTTCTTAGTCCTTTGATAAAAATCCAACCACTCTCATCGCTCCCCTCCTTTCCTATATAAACCCACCTCTTCGCTCCTAGGACAAAGTGAAACAAAGAATTATTCTAACCAAGACAAAGAAAAATAAATTGAAGTTTGGTGAACCCCTACAAAATACAAAGTAAAAAAATTCTAACCTAGACAAAAATAAAGTAAACTAGGTGAACCCGTACAAATACAGAAATATACAAAAATAAATATTGCAATAAATCTTTACTAAAATTGTACATTATTTAGTATTATAATAGGCTTAGTAGTATGCAATTTCATGTGATTGAAAGATAAGAAAATTTTAGGTAACTGGAAATTAGCAAAACCGATTTTGTAAACAAAGATTACCAATGACGGCACTGCAGAACAGGAAAAACTAGGAAAATTCTACCACATAATTTAGTTAAAATTACGTTAATTATTTTACAATGGCATCGTTAAAAGAGTATTCTCTGGCGGTAGCATATACAAACCCATGAACAGAGCATAAACTAGGGCCCTGTTTGGGGGGCTGTAGATTCTGAGTAGCTAGCTGGTCTGAGTAGCTAGCTGGAGATTCTGAGTAGCTGGCTAGTCTGAGTAGCAGCTGGTCTGAGTAGGTAGCATGTTTGGCATCCTGGATTCTAGCTGTGCAGCTGGTATCCTAATAGATGTATTGACTGAAATGCCCTTAGGTGAGTTAATGTCCTGATTATGTATTGATAGAAGAGATATCTATGCTGTAAATTTGTAGTACTTAGTTCAAACATTGAAAAACTAATATTAAAATTTTATGACAATAAATTTGACTCCAAATCATAATTTTTGATATTAATATGGATAACTACCATGTCACCAAATCATAATTTGTTCCTATATTTTTTTTCAGAAGTTCAATATACGCAATGTGCATTATAATATTTCACTCGATAGCTGAATCCAGTGGTATTTTGTGGGTAAATAACTTAAACTTTAATGACACTAGTCCATGAGAATCTGTGAGAAGTCGGGTTTTGTAGCTTCTGGTCTCAAGACAATTGTGCCTTCCCAGTTTTCGATTCTCGATGGTGGCCCAAAAGCTGGACTGTTTGGGAGAGCTTTTGGCTACTAGAAGTAGCTAGCTTGCCTAGAATCCGAAACAAATAGGGCCTAGATGTCCTAGCGTCCAATCTCTAAGGGCCTCTTTGATTTGGGAAAAGTAAAGGAAAACGTAGAATTCGAGTTCCTAGAGATTCGGTTACGGTAATACACCAAAGGAAAACCACAGAAAAACTTCCTTTGTATACGATTTCAAAGGAAAAAAATCGCAGAAAAATTTACATCAACCAAAAGCTATATTTTTTGTGTTCCTACGTGTAGAATAGAGGTGGAATAGAGGCAAAACACGCCGAGGACGGATCTAGAGTAGGGGTGTAAATGGAGCGGATAATTTCCGTCCGTCCGATCGATCGAAGGTTTGCGGAACGAATACGGAAGAGGTAGATGGATATCCGGCACTATCTGTATCCGACTCCGACTCCGAGAAAAAATTATGTAATAGGATACGGGATAAGTAATATATGTTCGTCTATATGCACATTTAAGTGATATGAGAAAGTCGGCTGCGACTTCACCTAGGAATAAGATAATATATAGATAAATTGTCACATCTAATCAGGCGGGAGTACTGAGTGTTCTTCCTTCAACATCTCAGTAATTAGTCTCTCTATGTTAGCTCTAATTGTACCATACTGTCCAATGTCCTGTGCAAAGAAGTGAATAATTTTCGTCCGAAAGATTATGGAACGGATACGGAATAGAGAAATAGATATTTAGCATTATCTGTGTCCAACTCCAACTCCGAAGAAAAAATATAAAATAGAATATAAAATAAACGATATCCGTTCGTATCCACTCCAATTACACCTCTAACATAGAGGCCCTCAAGAATGGTGGGTCCTCTGAAGTCTAAAGCAGCCTGATCATCACTCATATTTTTCTCTTGAAACAACAATCTAATCCATGCTTTGGAGATCAACCGTACCGTTATTTCACTTTTGGCAAAGGGCGATTATCAGCAGTATCATTGTTCATCATTAACTCATATTGTCTGCGAGCTAAACGAGGACCTCGTAGGGTAAAGCAAGGTAAACACATACATTGCTTATATGAACATGATGTCTGACGAGCACAATCTTTCCCATGTGCTCGCTTCACCGGTTGCAGGACGCACACGTGGTTGTGGCAACGCAGTCGATGCCAAAACGGGCCAGCAGACGACGATCTGGACCACTGAAAAATCATGGCAGAGGAACGTCCTCACTTTGTTGATCCAAGACAAGGGGGAAAATCTGGTGCAGTTGCATGCTCGTTTAACTTGTAGACATCGTCTTAAGAAAATACTCTGTTTAAAAATTAGATATTATAACAAAATCAAAAAACCGTTAGCTTCGTAGAAAAAAATCAGGCCCATAGTTTCTTTGGCGGTGCGAAAGGTTCTGCTGTGCATTGTAATTCGAGATTCTTTTTCTGAAACAATAATTCGAGACTCTGCTGTACATCGTAATTCGAGATTCTTTTTCTGAAACAATAATTCGAGGTTCTCAGGATGAACTATATCGCTAGAAAATATACACCGGGGATCTAAACCCACCTTGGATAGTAGACTTAGAGCCATGGTCATTAGTTGTTGAAAGTGTATATAGGGAGCAATTGATGTGTACTTAATTTGCTTAGAACCATGGTAGTTGTGTCGACTTATCCTGTTGGACCTCAAAAAAAAATCAAAATGTGAAATCCTGCACCTCCACGTCCAAAAGGAGGCGAAGTACAACGTGACATCCTACATCTCTTTTCTTAATTTGAAGTGATGGGTCTCTCCCTCTCTCTCGATTCATCGACCATCATCTGCCTCTTGATTAATGGACCATCAGAAGATCCGGTCCATCAATTCCAGGTTCTGTGAAAAAAAAAAGTAAATTACACTTTACACACAACTTATTATTTGGTTCACTTTATTTTAGAATTAACTTATACTTTCATTTTGCACCAAAATAAACTAAATAAAATTTTACTTTACACTAGTCTAATCATATTTGACTCAAACTGGCTCTACATAACGATAAGTCGGTATACACAATTTTCATTACTTTGTTCCTTCAATTTAATCACTTTGTTTGTGATTAAAATTGATTGGCTACTATAAAGTGAAATTTTATTAAACCCATCCGATGCAAAGTAAAAATATAGATTAACCTGGATATAAGGTGAAACAAATGGTTAGTTAACCATGAAAAATGCAATTTAATCTAAAAAGATCTCGGGCAGAGCTAGGACGACGAGCCAAGCGAGAAACCAAAACGTGGCCCCGGTGTCTGCCGCCGTGCACGCCACGAGCGCTCGTGATATCTGACAGAGCCGCCCCTCCATTTTCCTTGTTTGTTTACCGCAACTTAATTATTTTTCTAATTTGCGTGCATCGAATAAGCAGGCAGCTGTCCTTTATACCCTACCGACTCTCATCGATTTCCAGGCTTGTCTCGTTGGGAATCCTAAGCGCTTGCACAGCTGCGCTTGACTGTTTATTCTTCTTCTTACGTTTTCTTTTCTTGTCTCTTTTCCACATACCACCTTGGATCACTGAATAATTTTATAGAGCACCCTTTTTAGTACAGCATACGGCATCCGTTCTTTCGGAATTTAGATACGCTTGGGAAGTGCTAATCATGATTAGATTTAGATCTCAGGCCGATGCATCGATCTGCATGGAAAAGCTCACGTGTATGGAAGTTCTGCAGTCACTTGCTAGGGTCGCTAGGAAGAAAGGTCCACTAACTAGTTTCCCGTTCTTTCCGCTCATGGCTTTGTACTTTTCGATTTTTGGTCTATGATCTACACTATAATAACTAATTTTTAAATAAATTAGTTTTTCAAAGCAAAATTTACTAGTTAATTATAGTGAACATTGTACTGAAAGAGTGCTTTTTAAGGAGTGTCGAGCTTATAATTTATGGTTTTTTCCGAACAAATAAACAAGACAATTTTTATGTTGTCTTTTCAAAACGACTTATCAGAATTACTTTTTTAAAGCGGTTTATCATCTTATCGATATTTCATTTATTTGTACAAACATTCACTCTAAGAACAAAAACCATCAGCGATAACTATAACCTATCAACCCCACTGAAAAGAACACGTCCGGGCTTGCATTTTAGGGGATCCGAGTCCATGATCTCATTCTTAATAGTTGAATGTACGATTTTGCAATAATTCGTCTTTAAATGATCTTTCAACGATGAAAGCTGCGCTGCGCCTTCCTCTGATGGTTGTTCAATTCAAATGTCAAAAGATAGTTTTTCATATTTGAATATGTATGTTAACTGAAACGCCAAAAGTACCGCATTCTTTTCTTTTAGTGATGTATCATCGGCATAGCGTTGGATTTTTATCGGACAACTACAATTTTTAAGAAGTATTTGTTATAGAAAATACGGTATAAGCATATATTTGTATTTAATTCCAGCATAATTAAGCATTATTAAAACACATTTTTAGTAGTATATAAATGACATAGATTGTATATAAACAAGTAATTCTACCATGTTATTTATACAAGAACATATGCTCATCATATGAACCAAAATCACAGCTGGAATACCCATGTAAAGCATTCTCATGAACATGGAGACAACCAGCATATAGTAAAAATTTTAATTATTGATTAGTGCTCTCAGATGTAGGGTTACACAAGATATAATCTTGGTCGTCCCGCTACTATGGTCTATACCTTCACTAACTGATTATGACAAGTGGGATTCAAACTTTGAGCTCGTAAAACACTTTAACAATCTTAATTTCAAACTACCAACAATATATACTTTCGGCTAGCAGACAAGACAGAGCCAAAGTTATCACCAAACAACACCTAAATTAGCCAAATAACTTGATATACTTTCAGAGTGAGGGTCACAATTTAACAAGTTATGCAACAAGCCAAATTGGCTAATAGAGGTGTATGAATATTCCGAAAGTATCTAACTGCAGGACAAAGAGCTAATTAACAGCAACAACAAAGATCTAGAGCTCAAATTTGAACATTCAATTTCAGTATTAGACCATATTTATCCTCATCGATCTTAAACCGAGCCACAAGCAAACAATGTCTCCCAGTACTAGAGCATATAACAGAGATTAATCAACTAGCACAGCTCACAAAGTGTGCGGTAAAAGGAGCAAAAATACTCACGGTGCAGACGACACTCAAAGCCATCCAGAAGTGAATCAAGCCAGTGGAAGCAAAATTACCAACAAGAACTGAGCAAGGCACACCCGTAGGTGTTGTCCCAGAAAACCTAGCGCTCCTCTGTGTCGCCGTAAGAGAGAAGCGAGGTAGACGGAGATACAATGCCACACTCCAACCTTGGGTAGCCGAAGCAGGACTCGAAGGTCGGGGTAGATGCCGCACAAGACCACCAGAGTGCACCAGCCGAATGCACTCAAAAGCAACAGAGGATCGTCACGACCTTGTTCCTGCCTCAGGTCAATCTTTCACCTTTAGATTTCCCCTCACACCCCACCAAACGATAGGGTTCACCTGGGAATCTGAAGGCAAAAGCTTAAATCGGAGATGGCGCGGAAGCACCAAAACTCCTCACAACCCGATGATCAGAGAGGAAGAAAACCAAAGAGAAGCAGATCGAGATCGGAAAAGATCTTCTCACGGAGGAAGAGATGGAGGCCATTTGTAGAGGAGGCAGGGGTTGCGGCGTGGTGACGCGAGCGGCCGGCTCCGAGGAACCCGGACCAGCCCGTGCCTCCACCGCCGCCTCTCCAATCGCCGCCTCCCCACTCGCCGCCCAAATCGCCAGCCAAAGAGTCGGCAGAAGCCAAGTCTAGATCCGGGCAAAGTGCATGCACACGGGAGGAGACTGCGTCTCCTCCCCCTTATTTCTTCATTCGACCCACTAACAGGTGAGCCCCACCTCCCCTTTTATTTTTTATTTTTTTTCTTTTATCAATTGGGAAATTACCGAAAAGCCCTCGTAAAAATCAACAATCCGCACCAATTTATCAATTGATAAAAGATGCTCAAAGTCTTGTTTAATATACAGTTGTTCGACGATGGGTACCTTTCGGGTTTGAACTCAAAGCCTAGCAGCAAGGACTACGATTCTGCACAGACAAAGGAGGACTCCACCTTGATCCAATGCCTTGGTGTGAGAATTTCCGCGTAAGCCACATTCTGTACAGGGCGGCTTGCCCTTTCCCTCTCGGGTTGGGACATTACGGTCATGTCCTCGTATCTAGCTCATGAGTACTTAAGAAAGTATACACTAATCTTTCTTTGATTGTGACCTCACAATCACACTCACGTAGGTGAAATTTTCTAGGAATCTTGTAGGACGATTCCCGAAGTCATATAGACATCGAATTCATTAAGAAAGAGCACTGCAGCTAAGTCGGACCCATTAGATGTGCTCTCTAATCCTACATAGTTTGTTGTCCTAGAGCCTAGTTCACGGGATCTCCGATCTTCTAGAATAGGTTACCACCAATGTGAGCCTTTACACAGGTATAAGTCCCATTCTCTGAGATGCTACAAGGATGGCCTTCCGTGCTAATCCTTTAGTGAAAGGATCTGCCAAGTTCCTTTCAGACTGAATGTATCTACAAAAATAACACCCGTCTCTCTGGCATGCCTTATCGACTTAAGTCGTCTTTTTATGTGTTTTGAAGACTTCATATTGTCCTCCCTGCTCTTCACCTTAACCAGAATGGTTTGGTTATCGCAATAGGTCAATATGGCTGGAATAGGTTTTTCCAGCACAGACAGGTCAGAAAGGAGTTCTCTAATCCATTCTAGCTCTATAGCCACTGAATCAAGTGCTACTAACGCAGCCTCCATGGTGGACCGTGTAAGGATAGTCTGTTTTGAAGACTTCCATGAAATGGCCCACCTGCTAGAGTGAATACAAAGCCACTCATAGCTTTCATGTCATCCGAGTCACTGAACTCTTCCAAGACTGCCAGATGGCCAGAATAATATATTCCCAAATTTGAGGTCCCCTTCAAGTATTTGAGTACTATTTCTAGTGCTATCCAATGATCATCTACTGGATTAGACGTATAACGACTCAATCTGCTTACAGCATATGAGATTTCTAGTCTCGTTGCACTAGTTAGATACATCAAGGATCCTATTATTTCAGAATATTTCAGATGATCCTTCCCATACCCAGTGTTCTTATGCAGCTTTACATTTGGATCATAGGGTGTGGCTACTGGCTTACAATTTATAAATCCAAATCTGGTTAAGACCTTGTCCACGTAATGGGATTGTGAAAGAGTAATCTCATTCTCACCATTTATAAGCTTAATGTTTAAAATAACATTAGCCTCACCCAGATCTTTCATGTCAAAATTTTGGGAAAGGAAAGACTTTATTCTATTGATTACATCCATGTTGGTCTCAAAAAGCAATATGTCATATAAAGACATAGAATGACACCTTCACCCCCGTTAAACCGATAGTAGACATATTTATCGGCTTCGTTCACATAAAAGCCAACCGAGGTCATTGTAGTATCGAATTTCTCATACCATTGCTTGGGAGCTTGCTTTAGACCATACAAGGATTTAATCAATTGGCATACTTTATTTTCCTGCCCTTCAATCACAAAACCTTCAGGTTGTTGCATATAAATCTCCTCATCCAACTCTCCATTTAGAAAAGCGGTCTTTACATCTATTTGATGTACTTGGAGTTTGTATGCAGCAGCTAGTGCTAAAAGCACTCGAATTGTAGGTAAACTAGCCACAAGAGAGTATATATCAAAGTAATCTTCTCCTTCTTTCTGCATGAAATCTTTAGCCATTAAACGGGCCTTGTACTTTTCTATAATACCATCAGGTCTACGCTTTCTTTTAAAGATCCATTTGCAGTCTACTGTCTTACAACCAGGTGGAAGATCAGTAATCTCCCTAGTTTCGTTAGCTATGATGGAATCCATCTCATTACGGATGGCCTCCTTCCAGTAACCCACATCTGGGGATGTGTATATCTCTGAAAGTGCTCGTGGTTCATCATCCATGACAAAGGTGACATAGCCATTGTCGAGTGACTTTTCAGTCCTCTACCTCTTACTCCTCCTCAACTCCAACTTTGGAGCGGCGTTATCCACACTAGGAAGAATAGAGTGTTCATACGAACCAGAATGGTCAATGACTTCATTTGGTCTCATAGGAAACACATGCTCAAAGAATGTCGCATCACGAGATTCCATCACTATATTTGTAGCGATGTCATTCACCTCGGATTTAACCACTAGGAATCTATAAGATGTGCTATTTATAGCATATCCTAGAAAGACACAATCAACGGTCGTAGGACCAAGCTTCCTTTTCTTCTGTAATAGCACATGCACTTTTGCAAGGCATCCCCACGTCTAAAGAAAAGACAAGTTTGGTTTTCTCCTCTTCCATCCGTCATAAGGTGTCTTCTCCTGATTACGAGATGGAACCCTATTTAGAACATAATTAGCTATGAGAACTGCTTCACCCCACCAATAGTCCAGCATACCTGAACTCTGAAGCATGGCGTTAACCAAGTCACAAAGAGTTCGGTTCTTTCTTTTGGCTATTCTATTAGATTGGGTGAGTATGGTGGAGTAATTTCATGAATTATTCCACTTTCTTAACAGAATTGAGAGAATTCATGTGAGACGTATTCATCGCCTCGGTCCGATCTTAACCGTTTAATTTTTTTTTCTAGTTGATTTTCAACTTCGGCTTTATAGACTTTAAATTGTTCAAGGGCATCATCTTTCTACTGAAGTAAATAAATGTAGCAATACTTAGTCGCATCATCTATGAGAGTTAAAAAGTATCGTTTGCCACCTTTAGTTAATATTCCATTCATCTCACAAAGATCAGAATGAATTAGTTCAAGTGGAGAAGTGCTTCGCCTTTCAACGCTATGAAAAAGGTTTTCGAGGCTGCTTTGCTTGCACACACACTTCGCACTTTGAACCCTTCTCATGATTATAGCTTGAAATTAAACTCATTTTGCTCAACCGCTAAATGGCCTCAAAATTAACATAACACAATCGTGAATGCCAAATATCATGAATTTTATTGCAATAGGAAACATTATAAATATTTACATTATTGAGATTAAGAATGGATAAGCGGAATATGCCTCCGCTATCATAGTCTTTGCCCACAAAACTACCAAATTTGGTCAATACGACATTATTGGATTCAAATACAAGTTTCATTCCTTGCCTACACAACATCGACATAGTCAACAGATTACAAGTCATAGCAGGCACATACAGTACATCTTTGAGGATGAGTGTTTTGCCATAGGTAAGCTTCAGGCAAACATGTCCAATCCCACATACTGTCGTAGTGGCTTCGTTGCCCATTAGGACAGATCCACCACCTTCACCCTGAAATGAAGAGAAACAAGATCGATTAGCACATATATGTCTAGTAGCACCTGTATAAATCCACCAATCAATAGATGGACTTGCCATAAAAGCCTGAGGTACATACTCTTCCGAACTGGAGCTAGCCAATGTGACATTCACTTCAGTCTTGCGGCCTTTATGCTGACCAGAGGAAGGACCCCTGCCCTTGTGATTGCAGCAGTGATTGGCCTTATGGCCAGCCTCCCCGCAAACAAAGCAGATGATGTCCTCCTTTTTCTTCTTCATTTTCTTTGGTTGGAGTGTGATTTGAGGCTGATTCTTGAACTTTGGTTTCCCAAAGCCTCCAGTTCTCTTGACCTCCACTTGATGAGCTTGGACTTGAGCCTTCTGTCGGGACCCGGAGCAGCAACTCCGAAACCCTCTGTGTTAATCGCACTATCCCAGGAAAGCTTTAGTGCACACAACAGAACAAAGACAAATATCATGCATAATGATAGATTTTATTTAACTAAATATGAGCCTGATGGCCAAAGTTTACAATAGCAGCGAAAGATAACAACAGAAGAAAAACAATAAGCAGCAGCCCATCCAGCCTTCCCACAAGGCGAATGACTGTAAGACGTGGCCTAGTCGTATTCCTCACCGAAATCGTCGAAGGCTTCCTCTGAAAGAGTTAAATTTAGCAACATGAGTACAAAAGCACTCCACAAGTTACACCAGGAGGTTTAACAGAGTTAATGCATGCATATGGAATATCAAAGGAAGGCATAATAGGGTTAGTTTGCATAAAAGGCAACATTGAAGTAATATCATAAAGTAAGTGCAAAAGCTGAATTTGATACAGTAAATAAAACAGCTTTGTAACCAGAATAAGTAACGTTAGTGCAGGTCCATCCCCTACACCAACCTATCCACGGGCATCCCACCCGGACCAACTTTTCTCAAAACAAACTCGTACGAATTCCATCCATCCATATGTTTTTCCAAAATCTCTCATGGATTCCATCCATCCACAAGGTTTCATAAAACATTTTCAAAAGCAAAATCTAATCCTTGAAAAACTTTACTCAGCTTGCCCATGACCGTGGGCACGGCTATCCAGGATAGGTTATACACTCTGCAGAGGTTGTACAGCTTTACCCACAAGATATGATAACCTCATATTGTCAGCCACTACACGCTTCCTTAGGCGTGCGACTGAGAAGATCATAACAAGGCTTTTACAATGATCCATTGCCAACATAATCATGTTGCCAGTAAGGTTTCACCACAACATGAATCCACATGTTGGAGCCCCCTCTTGTGCCATGTGAGACTTCTCATGGACTAAGCCTCGCCCACATTCAGCCTATAGCGAGATCATGTTGGAACTTCACAAATTATTCGGCCAGGTCTGTCTCATACTAGACTTGTGGTAGTACGAAAAGGGCTTTACAATAGTAGCTCACAGACCGGTCCTATACTGACTTAGGCACTAACCACAAACCCCTCGTGCCTGGCAATCAACATTGCGTCACCAAACGACAATGCATGCCAGCAAGCACCCACCACTTTAACCATTTGCCTAAGTCTAAACCAAATTTTCATACTTTGTTTGGAAATAATTTCATAAACATTTCTGACTCACCAAAGTCAAGAATACAAGATAAAAGTTTATCATTTTATGTGAAAGATTGTCTCAAACATTAATATTCTCAGCATGGCTAAGCATTTTTACCAAATTTCTAGTTAGTGCTATTGTACCAACTAGGTTTTATCTAGGGTTGACAAGGTATAATGGCATTTAATGTCAAATTTGGATGTCCAAGGAATTTGGGTATAACTCTAGTTCAAAACTGAATTTTAAACTAACTTGAATAAAATTACGCATGCATAATAATTTAAAACAACATAAATAATTTCAAATATTAGGGTCAACATGATCAAAGGTGTAACTTGCCTTGATTGAAGACCGAGTTCGGATCGCTGAAGTCGCACTCTCCGAGATCGTCGAAATCTATACGCGAAGAACCAAACAAATAAAATTCAAATAAAATTCAAAAATTAACAGCTCAAATCGGAGTTAAAATGAACAAGTTATGGCTTCCAGAAGATTAAAAGAGAGAAAATGGAAAAAGGCTGATTTTCGAGAATTATTTTATACCGAAAAAAGAATTATGATGTTAGAAGAGTTTTTAATTTAGGCCGAATTATTTTTATAAAGAAAAAGAGAATTATGACGCAATGCTGACGTCAGCAAATTTTTGAATTTTTGAGGCGGGAATTAATTTCTGACCGGTGGGCCCGGGTCCACGGACCGGGGTGGGAGATGAGGTGTCGGGAGGTGCGGACGTGGCACCGACGTGGCGGCCACGTGGGCGACGACGACGGGCACGACCGGCGACGGCTTCTTGGGCAGACGGCGCTTCGGCCACGCCGTGGCGGCATGGATGTAGAGGAGGCGACGGAACGCGGTGCTACCGGCGGCGGGGCTCGGGGTGGCCGGGCGGCAGGAGGAGAGAGAGAGAGGCGGCGGCGCTCGGTGGCGGCGAGTCTCGGCCGTGAAAGAGATGCCGAGGGGGGGAGGGGCGGGGGAGGAGGCCGAGGCGGTTCCATGAAGAGACGACGGCGGAGCTCAGGCGGCATTAAAGGCGGCGGAATTCTCGGTTTTAGCGGGGAGGCGGCGGCGTCCCAATGCGGGCCGGCGGTGGCGGCGGGTCTGCGTGGCCGAGGGCGACGCCGGGAGGCGGCCACGGAGAAACGGAGGTAGACAGCGGCCATGGCGGCGCACGGTTTGGAGGAGAGAGATGGAGGAGGAAGAAGATGAAGTGAGGTTGAAGAAGATGCTTACATGTGGGGCCCACGCGTAAGTGAGAGAAGAGAGAGTGAAGGGGTGAGTGGTTAGATGGTTGACACGTGGCAAGGGGTGGATCTCGGCCGTTGGGAGTTTAAGTGATGGTGGATGGGTAGGATTAAATCAAGAAAATCAGAGTCAACCAGATCGCGCCACGTGGCAGCACGAGAATAATCCGGATTTAAATTTTCAGAAAATGCTAGAAAATTTATAAATATTTTAGAAAATACCAAATAATGTTTAAAAATTCCAGAAAATTTATAGAAAATCTCTGGAGATATTTTAGACTTTCTAAAAATATTTTCAACTTAAAATAGTTCTTTTAGCTTTTACAAAAATACCCTTTTAAGTTTTAAATTGATTTTAAAATCTTAGAAAATCTCAAAAATTACTATAAAATTTTGGGAAGCTTAGGAAAGGCTAAATAAATTCTTTTTAGCTTTAATAAAATATTTAAAATATATTTTCTTGCTTTTAGGCTTTGGAAATAAAATCCAGATAACTCCAAATAACTCTCAGAAAATCACAGAAAATCCAAATAAAAGCCAAATGCTTCAAATACTTAATTTGAAATAGTTTCTTTACAAAATTTTCCAATACCTTTTATTTGACAATAGTTTTATGTTTTTAGTAAAATTACTTTTACAAAAGCCTTTTCAAAAGCTGAAAACAAGCTAACGAAATTTCTAGAATTTAGGCAACAAGAACACTTGATTTTATTTTAAATTAATTTAATATTATATATATATATTTACTGAAATTTTTGAAATAACAGCTGGGCTGTTACACCTTCCCTATGCCATCACTGGCTCTGGCATGCTCTTAATATTGATAGCTGCAGACAGCTCATTGAGTATCAAGCGCTCCTTTATATGTCTACGAGCAGTCACGAAGTCACGCCACGAAGGCGGTAACTTAGACAGAATGACATTAACTTGAAACTTCTCTAGCATGATGCAATCGTACTGAGTTAAGTCACGTACATGGAGTTGTAGCTCGTGGAGCTGCTCCATCACCGACCGCCCCCTCAACCATCTTATAGTTCAAGTAATTAGCAATTACGAATGACTCATTCCCGTTATCCCCTTCGGAATACTTCTCATCAAGTTCGTCCCAGAGTTGTTTGGCATCTTTAAAGTTCACGTACACGTCGAACAACCGGTTGGATAAGATGGCTAACAAATGAGTTAAGACTGAGTTGTTCGCATCCTCCCATCGCATCATTTTAAGAATTTCCAATGGGGACATTAGAGGATTCGAAATGACCCAAAAGAGTTTGAGATCAGTCTGCTATAACTTTGTTTTAGCCTGCCAACGCTTAAAGTTGACATTGTCAAACACTTCTGGCTTAACGACATCGAACGATGAAGCCATTTCTTTAATAGTAGGTTTTCTGGATTATTGTAGAAAATGCGGTATAAGCATATATTTGTATTTAATTACAGCATAATTAAGCATTATTAAAAATTGTGTCGGAAGAATGTTCTTTAATCTTTGCATGTGCAGGTTGGGCGTAGAGATGATCATAGTCGGTGATGAGGAAGACCGGGACTAGGAGGGGGAAATCTGAGGTCCAGGCGGTCGTGGATGTCACGAGGTGGTCGGGCTCACGCTGGAGCACATGTAGATCAAATGTGGATGATGCGTGGAGAAGCTACGGAAGGTGCGGTCCTGTAGGCTTCGACACGTGATAAGTTGGAGAAGATGAAATATTGGAAAATCCGTGTTAGGAAGTGTTTCATGTCCCTTATTTATTGGAATTGGATTAGAATTCATGAGCTTACGATAAGCCCAGGTTTTAGGTCCTAGATTATAAATAAAGGTGGGGTTGGAGGCTAATCCTGTGACCTTTAGAGAGACTAATTTTATGCTAGGATTTAAAGATGCTAGGAGAGAACACTTTGTAGCTACTATGATTTAGAAATAAAATAATAGATTGATTCCGGAAAAAATTTGCGACGGCTCAGTGTGTTCATCCTCGGCCTCCGGACTTCCGGAGGCACGTTCCACGACATGGTTCTCACGCAGCAGGGCAACAAGATTTCTCGATGGCTGCATGCATATGTTAATCTGTGCGCTCTGGCCCAGACATGGAATAGAAATAAAAATTGAGGCAGCTTCGAGTCTTTGGATCAGATTGGAAACTAGTCGACAAAAACATAAAAGATGGAAAACAAAAGAGGAAGTGGCTATTGCAAAGATGATTGAATTTTTTTTTATCTTTTAGTCATTTAAAGTTACACTCTCAATCAACTAAAATTATAGTTGATTTTTAGGAGGGGGCTGCAACTTCAGTTGATTGAGAGTGTAACTAAGTGCACTCTGAATCATTTGAAGTTGCAGCTGTTTTTTGAAGAAGAGCTGTAATTTTAGTTGATCAAAAATGTAACTTTAAGTAATTGGGAGATAAAAATATTTTAATCGTGTTTGCAGTAGCAAAACCAAAAGATAAAAATGTACGCGGCGTTGGTTTTGAGGTGAAGATTGCATGGAGAATTATCTCTTCACATGCTACGTTTTTTTTTGTCTTTGTCTGCATGCACTATTTTCTCTAACCGTAACTTTTGGTGATTTGAGAGCAGATTAGGTGAGAAGCTAATTAGGATTAGGAAAGTACTAATTAGATTGCTGCTTGAGTATACTATTGTCTCGTGTTTCCTTTCGATCTGTTGATTACTATAGTAGCAAATTATTATTTTTTCCTTGTCCTTTTGGTTTGGTTTGTTTTCTGGTCTTTGCGGACAGCTCCAGAAAAAAAAGGAAATAATGAATTTTAGAAAAAGCTTCTATAAGGATATTGTAATTATTTATCCTCTTTAATTGACATCGACCATTCTACAGTAAGCTTAGGATTTGAGTTCCCTGGAGCATCTATGGGAGTGATTGATTCCTTGCACCAGATAAACCTTGTTCGATGGGATGGGTAAGCTTGGTTCAGACAAGCTTGGGTGATACAACTATACATGTAAGCTTTTGTTTGGTTGGCTGCATGAGATCACACGCGCTGAGAGAGGACCGGAGATGCTATTTGGTTAGTTGTATGAGTGATACAACTAGAAAATACCTGAAAAATACAAAAAAAAAAAGAAGCTTGCAGGTATTTGGTTAGTTGTATGAATGATATTTGCGCGAATGAGCCAAACTGGCGTTGATGCAGGTAACTACGTAGATCAAGACCCTTTATATGCTCTACTGCTATATGAGCTTAGGCTAAAAAAAGAGTCTACATGCATATCATACAGTTTTTGTTAATTAGAATCCACAAAGGTATATTAGGGATTTAGGGCCAAGAATGTAGATATCACAACAATAATTAAAAGCACTTAGAACAAGCACCTACCATGATAGGGGCAGGCCAAACGCGTGGAAGGGACCAAAAGAAAAATTAGGAAAGCTTGGTGTTTGCTAGCTAGTGTTAATTTCTTCCAAGGTGCGATACAGCACAGATACTCTTTTTTCAAGTCCCTTTTCTCCACTGCTTTTCTTTGCCTGTCACGTTGTAATGGTGGTTGAAGTGGCGCCTTCCGACGTGCACTGGAGCGCATGTTTTCTTCTAGGCTTGGATTAACGAAGGGTTTTGCCTGCCATGATTAATAACCGTAAAGTTAAGGGGCTTGGATTAACAAAAGACAATGTTTTCACTTTTCCCTGCCATTTTTTTTAAAAAGAAGCATTTTTTTGCCCATTAATAAATGCTACTGGCAATGGCAGCACCACCTCCACTCTTTCTCTCACTCACGCACACTCTGTTCTTCTGCCGTTATCATTATTGCCTCCTCGATTCTTAGTACTGCAACTTATTCACCTTTGCTCCATGCCGTGTTCTTGAATTTCTCTGGGTTTTTTTTACACTCCACACGAAAGCTGCATTTGCTCGAGATTTTATAGCCTCCCAGTTTGCTCACCTTTCTGCTTGTCCCTTTCCCTCTCAGTGCGGGTTAGCATCTGACCCAAGCAAAGCGCTGGTTCTTGCAATTTCTGCCCTCCTTTCTGGCTAAATCTGTGGGCGAGATCTGGTTCAAAGGGGGGCAAACCAAGAGAGGAGAGGTTCTTGTGCGGTTCTTGTGTGGAATTCTTTCGTAATGAGGCCCGGCGCGCGGCTGGATTCGGCGGTGTTCCAGCTCACCCCCACCCGGACCAGGTGAGAGCATCCTAGATCTGCTCAGGAAGCAGTGCCGATTTGATGAATCTTTTTGTTATTTGGGTTTTTTTTTTGTTTGCGGTATGGTGCAAGAACAGTGTCGTAGATGCTTTTGAGGTAAGGAAGTTCGGTCTCTGTAACGATTATGTGCCCTGGTTTTACAATTTGGTTAGAAAGCTTTCCATTTGAAGAGTACCAAATGTTTTGTAGAAAGCTTAAGTTGGGCTTCTGGATGTCAGAACACGGAGAAAGTTGTAATCTTGGTGCAATTTGGAGTAGCAAATGCTTTGTTCTTTGTTCTGTTGGGCTTGAGGTTTGTTCTCATAGCATGAGCATAATTGTTGTAATAGATCTGGTAATTCTATGTGACACAGAACAGATTGATGCTCCAGATTCTTTCTTGATCATGGAAGTTGCTGACTGTTTGGTAATGCTTGTGGCAGTAGCACCAGTCATGTCACCATCCACAATGTCTGATGGGAGTTGTCCTTTTACTGTTTTCAGGTTTGATTTGGTTCTGATAGTGAATGGCCGCAAGGAGAAGATAGCCTCTGGCCTCCTGAAGCCGTTCCTGGCACACTTGAAGGCCGCCCAGGATCAGATTGCGAAGGGAGGGTACTCAATCACGCTTGAACCGAGTTCAGGGGCTGACGCTCCATGGTTTACGAGATGCACTGTGGAGAGGTTGGTGTCTGGATTTATACAATTTCTTGTGGCATTGCTGGTTGGGTCATTTGTATGTTGGATCTCTGCAGATTTGTGCGCTTTGTGAGTACTCCAGAGGTGCTTGAGCGAGTGACAACAGTAGAGTCTGAGATCTTGCAGCTCGAGGATGCCATCGCTATCCAGAGCAATGATAATCTTGGGTTAAGATCTGTAAGTGGAGAATTGTGTCTTATGAGTTGTTACTCTTATGTTATTTGCAGAAAGATGACACATTCTTGCATGCCTTTTGGAAGGTAGAAGACCATGGAGGGAAATTGACAGAAAGCAATGAAGGTATAACATTGCAGTTGCACCACCTTAATTGCTTCTTTTTTTTATCATAAATTCATGATGCATTGAATGGTGCATGCCTGTGGGGAAATGTATACATCTGTAACAGCTTTTCCTTGGACCACAAAAAAAAGTGCAGATTGCAATCCAGTGTGATTGTTTTAGAATTTAGAATCTAGTCATTATGGAGTTTGACGTGACATCAGGGACCCATTGTTGAGTTAGGTGCATATAACTCAACTTTAAAGTTGTTAGGCTGCATGAAGTGCCAATTCATATAATCTAATTTAAAGGCAAGCTTTGCTATTATTTTAAATTTATAAAACCGCTTGTTTTAGTTTCCACCGTAGTAGTTGTTGAGATTGATTTAAAGATGGAGTTCTTATACTATTAACCATGAATATATTATTAAAATGTTACTCTCAACCGTAGAACCTTTCTAGAAGTTATTATGTTCCGAAATATGTATTGCCCGGATGTGGGATTGATCTGTTTCATACTTTTAGTTAGCTTATCTGGATTAGCCTGCTGTATCATTTCATTTTTTGCTAGAAAATGCCTGAAGTTGTGTATCCCCTAATAGGTAGTCAGGCAAATTACGAACCTGATGCAGAGAAGGCGATTGTTCTCTACAAGGTGTGATTATATAGATATGCCCTGTTTTCTTCATGTATACGTATTATGGCCTAACACTATGATCTCACCGAGATTTTAATTGATGACAGCCGGAATCACATCCTACGCCACAAGTGCAGGATGACACTACAACACAAGAGGAGAATTCAAAGTACTGACACATCTAAGAATATTTTTTTATATAAGTTGTTCTTTCCAAGCGTTCACATTTCTGGCAACAAAATTGTATAAAGTCATACTTCAGAAAATAAAATATTTATTTACAACATCTAGTGGAGAAATACACACAAACATTAATCTTCATTTATTTTTTTATTGTTTGATCTCTATTACAAGAAGCATATATATTTTGAGATCACGTTTAGTTTCCTTTGTTACTTACTATTGTCCTACATTAGGAAGTTAACATAATTTTTTTTATTGTGCACTACAATTTTGCAGAGTCCAACTGCTCAGAGTTCTTGAAACCCGTAAAAATGTCTTACGGAAAGAGCAGGCTATGGCTTTTGCCCGTGCTGTTGCTGCTGGGTTTGACATTGACAACCTGGGTTACTTGATTGCATTTGCAGAGCGCTTTGGTGCTTCTCGTTTGATGTAAGTATAGTCTTATCATTACTTACTTTTCCATAAGCTGGATTGAATTACTTGTCATAATGCCTTGTGTGCTTTTAATATGACTCAAAGGCTGCTAATTTCCCTTGAAGATTGCATCATTCCTGTCTTCTATTGAATAGGATGCTCTAAACTCTGTTACATCTAACAAGAACAATGTTGGCAGCTCATGTTTCATAGGGTTTATTCAAATGTGAAAGGTTTTCTTTAACTGGTACTGGAAGTAGCTAAAACATTATTCCCTGCAGACAACTGTGCTATTAATGGTCCCTGTCTTAGTACTGTTCTTGAACTTGCTGTGATAGTAATTTGTAATAACTGGTCTATCCCAGTATAGTATACCTTGCATGTGTGTTTCTAAAAACATTGTATAGCTTTAAGCCTTGAATAACTAAGGGCTAGTTTGTGGTTGCTGTGCCTGTGCTGTGCTGTCGGATCTAGTTAGTTATAGGAATCTTTACTAATTGTAGTAGGAATTTTCTGTTATGGCTCCAAAAAAGATGTCTCAACTAACTGTGATATCCGAAAGTAGAATAAAATAAGTGCTTTTTAAAAGCCACCACAATGCCAAACGGAGCCTAAGTTATACAATTGCATAAATTTAGTTATTTCAGCACACTAATACTGATTTCACCAGGTCATCTTGCATGCTGACTGTTTCAGTGTTACCAATTGAACAGGATGGCATGTTCACAGTTCATCGAACTGTGGAAGCGAAAACATGAAACTGGACAATGGATTGAAGTTGAACCTGAAGCAATGTCTACACGCTCTGAATTTCCTCCTTTTAATCCATCTGGCATTGTGTTTATGGGAGACAACATGAAGCAAACCATTGAAGCAGTGTCTGCTCCCAACGGAGAGGCAAATGGCGAGGATGCAGCTAAAGCTGGTATGCATTCTGCTGCATCTTCCAAAAAAAAAAACATCTCACTTCAATTTTTAGCATTGACTAAATGTACGTCTTGAGACATAAGAAAAGAACATTTTTCTTTGCTTCCAGTTTCCTTGTGGGAAGAATAGATTAATATTGAAATATAAGCAACTTACATTGAGGAAGACCTTTTAGGTGGACATGTTATTTTTGTTTTCTTTTGAACAGAATGGATTATAAGTTTCGCAATGCTAATCCATCTTGTTCTTAATTCAGCACTGTCTGCTTATGCACTCACAAGATTTCCTTTTCAAACAGTAAGCATCATTGCTTTTAACTAATAACTATTGTGCAAACGTATAATTAATCCAGGCCTTGACACACTGTACAGCACCTTTGATTTCTGTGTGGCTATTTTTACTATAAGACCATTGGAGCTTATAAAATTATTTCCTTTCTGCTTTACAGATCAGAAGTCTGGTCAGCATATAGGGTATCAGACAGCATATCCCCCATGGGCAATGCATCCTCCGTCTGGTGCAGCTGTTTACCCACCTTATCCTATGCAAGGCATGCCTTACTATCCTGGGGTGAATCCATACTACCCTCCATACCGTCCAGTGGATGACCCCAGGTATCACTACTCAGGAAGGAAATCATCAAGGAAGCACTCCTCGGATAGTAAGGACTCAGAAACACTTGATGATGGAAGTGACAATAGCAGTTTGGAAAGAGGGAGTTCTCATAGTCGCAAGTCGCATAAAAAGGGTAAGCGGTCAGGGAAGAAGAAACCTAGTGTAGTTGTTATCCGGAATGTAAATGTAACATCAAAAAAGCATGGCTCATCAGAGAGTGAGTCACAATTAAGTTCTGATGTTAGGTCTGAGGACAGTGATGATTCACACTCTAAAACAAAAGAAGGGAAGCATAAGAGCTCAAGTTCAAAGAAAAAGGAGGGTAGAAAAACTATTTTTGACTCTGGAGATGAATATAGCAAGGATGAAACATCTTATGGCCAAAACATTGACCAAGGAAACTGGAGTGCGTTCCAAAATTTCTTGTTAAGAGCAGAAGAGAAAACAAGATCTAATGATGCAGATCTATTTTCTGGCGAAAAGGAGCCCCCATCGAGGAGTAAAAAGAATGTAAACACTGCTGATCCTATTCTTTTAGCTGGGCGAGATTCTGATGGTGTCCATGAACGGAAGGCAGTAGGCTTTGATTCAGCGAGTGGGAGGAGTAGAGCTATTCGGGTGATGTCCAATGATGAACTTATGATGTCTGGGGAAGGAAGAAGCTATATGGATGGTGAAATAAAGGAGATAGAAGCTGGTGGTGGGGGATACAGGAGAGGGACAAGTGATGATTTCATGGTCAATGGTCAGGAAAGGCCGATGGACGGAAGGAGTTCATTGGATCCTCTTGCAGAGGCCCGGTATAGGAGTCCCTCTCAGGTGGACAAGAATGGGTATGGTGTGGCTGATGAATCCTTTATTGTTCCTCTTAGATCCGGCTTACAGGATAATCTTGGACCAGAAAGCCGAACTGCGATTGATGTAGATGTTGAGCTTCCTACAAGTGTTCAGAAAACATCAGATGGAAAGGTTGGAACTCAACTTTTCTATGAGCCAGATGAATTGATGCCAGAGCGTGGATTTGAATATGATTCATTTGGATATGATCCGGCAATGGATTATGATAGCCACATGCTGGTCCAAACTATTGTCAAGGTTGAAGACACAAATGCAGAGGATGTCTCATATAGTATTGATGGTGACATAAATGATGCAAAAGAGAAGCTAAGAAATGCAAAAGGCGGTTTGGATAAAAGAAAGAAAGATGCCTTACTGAGGAAACTGTCAGCTCCAAAGACCCCACTAAATGATGCACAGAAACGGGCACAGAACATGCGAGCATATAAAGCTGACCTTCAGAAACTGAAGAAAGAGCAGGTTCTGGCGCATTTTATTCCCTTTTACCATGCTCTCCATTTGATCTGTTTGAAACTTGATTCTTCTATATGGTGTAAATGTAGGGTATTATCTGAAACTCTGGCTCGTTTACATTTATTTTTTTACTATCTTTACCCTCTTCGTCACTGTCATCACTCCTTTTAAAGGGCCAACTGAGTCCGAGTCCAATAGAATGAAGACAATTGCTTGTAGTTTTGTAGATAATATAAAGTAGGAAGTACTTCTAAGTTAAAATTTCAGTTAGTGGAGTGCTATATTGGTTTCCCGGAATGCAGAAATCTTATCAACTTTACCTAACCCCTAATCAACTTCCAGTAAAAAAGAACATATATACTATGTCCAGAATTACCGTCTGGTTTGACTTTTGTGTAATCTGGCAATCCACTTCCTTGATCTAGTTATGGCTTGTTGAAAGCCCATTCAATCTAGTAGAAAGAATTAATGAATATTTTTTGGCATTTCTCAAACTCTGGTTTGTTCTTAGGTCCTCTAACTCAAATCGACATTTTTTTCTAGTGGTTCCATTTGTATATTTAACTTCCGAGTGACTTCTCTCACTTTCAGGAAGAAGAACAAATGAAGCGACTGGAGAGGCTTAAATTAGAGAGGCAAAAGAGAATAGCTGCAAGAAGTAATGGAAATAGTCCAGGGAGCCATCCTCCAAAAGCTAGCAGAGGGCATATCAATGGACTGAGTAAATCGGTTCCATCATTTACTGGGGTGAAGAAAGAGAAAAGTGAGACAACTGAGTCATTCAGTGAGCGACTGAAGAGGCTCGCTGAACCTAAAAGCGTTGCTGGGACGGACCATTCTTCAAATCCCAGGTCAATTAGCACAGATCACTCAAGGAGAAGAAGCATGGCATGAGTTGATGGGAGACAGAGAAGGAAACGTCTTGAATCTATCATGCAGCTTGCCAACCCAGCAACCTTACCGGAATAGCGAGCCAGATCTCCGAAAGCTTCTTGTACAGGAAAAGGCTGGTGTTATAGTGGTGCCTGCATCCAAGAATACAACGGCCTCGCATTTTATTTTCAGTTTGACATGATTATATTCATTCTTTAATTGAAGGTGACTTGCAATAGCTGTAAACCTGTTTTTGTTGATAATACGCTATATATTGTGCATGTATTTAGAGAAGGAATTGGTCAGTGTTTTGAGATACATGGTCTGATCTTTACAGGGGAGAAACAGACCAGAAACAGACCAGTTGACGAATAAACCGTAATCTCTACTCCGTAAAAATACAAGTTAGTAATGCGTTCTCTTTGAACTCTCTGTAACCATCTATTCTCCCTCGGCTCTCCGTAGCGGTCTAATCTAACGATTTCCCCTCCTATGCGCACATCTTCTCTCCAACCGCTTCCCACCCCTCCCCATTCGCTTGTCTACGCATCGCGTGGAATGAGTAGAAACCGCTTCCCTGCAACGCTTCCCCACCTCCCCCATTTTCCCACCTTTGCTCTCTCTCATGCCATCCTCCTCCGCTCACATCTTCCTATGCACCACCCTTCGCTCCATTCCACCCGCCGTAGCGCTCACGGCTTCCTCGCCCCTCACCCCCTTCGCGTTGCCCAGCGTTGAGCGCAGCACAGATCGGTGCTACAGCGGGGTGGCATTGACTCTCATCCATGTAAATCTCGAGCGCCTTCTAGCTATCCTCGATGGTGATCTTCCTCACCTTCGAGGGGATCTTGCTAGATGTCCTTATTTACTGCGAGAGGCACAAAAACAGCAAAAATCATGAGTTTTATTGTAAAAGCAATGTATATTTACTTCCAGTAAATGCTCACGCCAGGAAATTTGATGTATCCATTGCCAGGATTTAGTGGACTCATGGGGGGAAACGTATTTGGGGGAATCAACTTTAATAACTCTGGTTGTGCGCAATTAGGGATTTTTGGGAGGAAACCACGAAAACCCTAGATCAAAAAGGATGATACAAATTTGCACCGCCGATTGAACAAATAAAAGATAACC
This sequence comes from Bonia amplexicaulis, assembly GCA_036346245.1. Lineage (NCBI taxonomy): Eukaryota > Viridiplantae > Streptophyta > Magnoliopsida > Poales > Poaceae > Bonia > Bonia amplexicaulis. The sequence goes on along the minus strand of CM070753.1, from coordinate 13,061,383 downwards.
GGCGAACACCACAATTGCATGCGCCACGATCGCACCACAAAAACCATAGATCTTTCACCAACCGCAAAGAAAAAATATGCACAGGGTTTATTTCAAATACTAACCTTCATATACCCGGGGGAATGCCCTGCCCGTCGCTCGGCCACGTCCCCTGCAGCGACGCGTCTTGGCCAAGGTGGCGGGGAATCTTCGACTGCGGGGAGGTATTTTCCTCCAGTTTTTCTGAAATTACGTATAGGTCTCTGGTTCTCGCAAAAAGGTCCTTAACATTTTTTTTTCGCCTTTGGAATTTTTTTTTGTCCCTCTATTTTGCGGGATGGCCCCAGCGGTTTCGTAAATTGCGACGGGTCCCGCTTTTTACGTACATGTCCTCGATTTTTCAAAACCCTTTGCTTCCTCGAAAATTGCTTTTGCCCCGGTTTTTCTAACGGGTCCTCTTTTTTTCGAATGTCCCCTTTGCCTTCTCCGAAATTACGTTTTGCCCCGCTTTTTTAAAACTCATCCTTTGCCTTCTCTGAAATTACGTTTTTGCCCCCGTTTTTCTTAAAAACTCATCACGAATTACCGTCTCTTTTATTTTTTTACATGCGGTAGCTGGCGCGGCGTGGCGCCGCGCCCATGCTTCTAGTATACCAATGTATGTACAGGATGGGGGAGGAGAGACGAACACCTCCACTATTACTATGTCCGCAATGCTGATGAGGATGGTGGCTATCGCCAAAAATCCCGATTCACCGCACGGGGTGACCATTGGAGCACCATCGGAGAGAGAAAAGAGTGTAAAGTCAGGAATGGATCAAACTGAAATGTAACATCCCAAAAATTAAAATTTGAAGCTCTTGAATTATTCTGCAATGTATTCTCTTGGAATTTGGATTTTATGGTGTTTCTCTAAATTTTGGCCGAGGTTCCAATAAATGAAGAAAACTCATAAAGAATTAAACAAATAATAAATTATGATGGAATTATGAACATAATAGAAATTTATGTTTTAAAAATCAAATCTGAAAAGATGATCCATTGAAAGGGGAGTACAACTTGAACCCAAAATATAAAATTTTATTTGAGGATTAGTAATAATAATAGTAGTAAACAAAATTAAGTGAAAGAAATATGCATATGCATATATATATATATATATATATATATATATATATATATATATATATATATATATATATATATATTAAAATAACGAGTGCTCCTTGGTGCCCGGGCACCATAGTCTAAAATAGGTATGTATCGTGTGCGAAAAATTTTAAAATTTCTTGGATATCAAGTTTCACTAGTTTACTAACTAGTTAAAACAAGTTTGAACTAAATTTCGAATTTTAGTTGCCTTTTTGATGATAGTTTGATTGTAGGTATATGCTAATTATACACATAAATCAGCATATTATGTGATCTAAATTCGTTCAAAACTTTGAATTTGAGTATATTTTTTCAAACTTATATATTTCATTTGAATTGTTGTAGATGAGTATATACCCTAAAATTGATATTTTCAAAAAATATACACGAATTTAGATGGAATTAATGCATTTGAAATCAAGGTGCCCGGGCACCCTGGTGCCCAATATATGCTATATATATATACACATCCATGTGCACACACAAATAAAACAATAAAAAAAAAGAGAAGAATGCATTCGGCCAGCCGAAATGGCCCGGCCCAACCCCATTCTCCTCCTTTCTCTGCTTTGGCCGAAGCCACGCCGTCGCCGGCCGAAGCCTCCCTCACCTCACCAGGCCGTCGCCGCAGCCTGCCTCTCCACGGCGCCTTCGGACTGTCGATCGCGGCGCGCCTCCGAGCTCGCTTCCACCCAGGGCCGCAGCGGACCCGGCCCATCCCTCCTCCTCCTTGCTTCGGCGGAGCCAAAGCTTTGCCCGGCGGTCACCCCTGCCCTGCCCTATCGCATCACGCGGCGCACGCAGCGCAAAGCTGCAACCTGCCATGAGCTATCACACCAAATCTCCCCTAAGATCTTACAGCAGCATTGTCCGGTCACGCCGCCTGCTATCGCCGCCTGCAACCGCCGCCTACCCCGACATGACCGCATAGGTCGTCGCCGCTGCCGACCGCCCGATCACCTATAAAAGACGCCAAGGCTCCCAAACGCACCGCAACACTTCCCTCTTCCTCCCTCTACGAACAATCGAGCTCTCGTGCCTTCCTGCTCGTTGGCGCCCCCTTTCTTCCCCACGGTCGGTCAACGAGCACGCCACCGCGTCAAGCAACCACCGTCCGATTCCTCCCTCCCACACCTTCCTAGGAGCACAGCGAAGCTATCCCCCCTCCACCGAGCTCTCTGGTGCGTGCCTTGCCGCCGAGCTCCTCCTCACCACCACCGCCAAGACGTCACCGACCCACCTCCGGCGCTCCTCGGCCCCCACCGGCACCTCCATCGGCTTCCTCGAGGCGCCAGCGTTCTGTTTTGCCCACCGCCGGCACCTCTCCGGCTGTCCCTCGCCGGCAACCCCGCCGCCCCCAACTTCCTCTGCTCTAGGCTCCAGCTGCTCGGCTCTTCTACAATTCCTCCCCCTTTACGTCAGGTAACACCCGTGCTCGACTGGTTAGCGGCGTCGGCGCAGTATGCTGCCGCTTCGATTCCCCATCCCGCAGTAATTAGGAGTTATTTTTTTAGTAATTTTTGCTAATCCAAATGCAACTAAGAAAAGTCTGGAAAAATCAGAAATAGATCCATAAAAGGTACAAAAATTTATTAGGATATAAATGAGCTTAATAAATATCTAATCATGGATTAATTATTACATGTTAGTAACCAATGTGCCTTTAACCCTTATTTTAAAGCTTAATTACTAATTAAAGGCATAGTGAGATATTGATTAGAAATATTGTTTAGATTTATGCTCTCATGAAATAATGACTTAATAAATGAATGTTACCTAAAGAATAAATCACCAGTGCATGCATATCAGTAAAGATCATAGAACTGACCACTAAATGGTTTAAATCATTGCATATTTATTAAATCACAAGGCTTTAAATTAAAGATTAGCCATAAGTACAGTTAAAATATGTGCCCTAGCATTTAACATACCACCATTAAATAAATCTCATGTGGTAGATTTAATTAAATAACAATATTGAAGTGTAACCCCGTATAGCAAGATCGGCCCTATGTGAATGAAATGAAACATGTCAGAAGCTAAGTAAAGGAATAAAATATAAATGTCAGTTGACTTCCAGAATACTTTCAAATAAAAGATCATAACTAGGTATTAAAATATAATGGCTTTGGAACATCTAACATTGTATTAATCTCGCCAACGAATAAACTGAAGGACAAGTGTAATATTATGACCAATAGCTGTAGAAAAGTAGTAAATAAGGATATACTAAAAACTAACTATTAAACATCAATTAGATAATTAAATAGCCCCATGCTTCCTTGAATTATTGCACTCGATGAATAATTGGTAAATAGAATCCCATAAAAATACCACAACCTAGGTTGCTAGGAATACATACTTTAAAGATTGATTTAATAAACTAAGCATATATGTCTGTCTGTAAGTCTAATCTAGTTCATGAAACTTCCTAAATAAATATAAAAAGGATAAAAGAAGCTATTAATAAAAAGATCGAGTCATCGTATTCTACAATCGACTATGCCTAGCCATCCTCAAGTCTGGATCGGAATATTCCTATATCCCGAACCCTCCTTGACATCCATCTTGGCGGATTTCCCCGTTGTTATTTCCTCACTTCGCTCAAGCTCTGATTGATTCCGTTAATACTCCGCACCCCATCGACCTTGCCTTGAATCACCCGAATCACCTATTAACTCATAATAAAGCTAAATTGAGCTTATTTGGATTTATGTGGATCTTTTGAGTTATTTGCCTTTATTTGTATTCGGTTGTTTAGCGCGTAATTAGAAATGGGAATCCTGAAGAATCAATAGATCAAGCAGGGCCAAAATTGAGGTGAAGATAAGGACTAGAAGTTCAAGCCCATCGAATGAGACAGTTATGAGTGAGCTTAAGACCATGATAAACCGCACAAGGCGAGTCAATACTTTGATTATGTTGAACCTACATTTTCTGCAAATTACTTTTGTTTAAATTATCAAATTGCATGTTGTTATTTTATATGCAAATACATGTTTAATTTAAGATTATAGTTATATGCCCACTATTTAACTTGATTAATATTACACCTCCTTTGGAAGATTTGAATATGTGAACCTTGTCACTCTAGCAAAATTATAATAGTAACCTTTTGAAAATAAGTCTGTAATTATACGCCATGTTTAGTATTGCTTAGACACTCGAGAGCATTGAAATGCCCCAAGCATCACTTTTAATCATGAGAAAATTTGGTTAGGCAGTCATGGTGGTAATGACTGGTATATGTTGGATATGATTATTTTATGCTCCCCAAAAATCCCAAACTACTTATCTATCCAGGCGGATGGTATGTGGTGCAAAGGAAACACGAATTATGAAATGTGGAAGAACCGCCCAGGTAATCCTAAGGACCGAATCTTGTCATGATAACCCGTGTAAAACAGTACAACCACAAGTCTGTAAAGTACAACTTGGCTAAGTAAATTTATCGAAACCCCCGGACTCATCTCACTGGTAGTGGATAGGAGAGGATATGCAACGGCAAGGGGAGGGCTAAAGGGACACCGAGTGGAGGGTGAAGTTTCTCAGCCGTACTAGCGTTGTGGGGAGTGGAGCTCGAATAGCGCTAGTAAACGTAGGGAACATCCCGTGCAACGTATGGGACCCACCGCAAGTGGGAGCGGCCCATAGGGTGAGATGACAAAGGAGACTAGATATTTTGAAAAGTTACTGTGATGGTCTACTCAACCACATGACTAAGGAATTGTGTAGAGCAACGAGCGGATTGTCTCTTGTGGTGAAAGTGTACAAACTTTGCAGAGTCAAAACTATTCGAATAGCCGTGTCCACGATCAAGGGCGGACATGAGAACTTAATCAGATATAGTTTTACTTCAAAAACTTTGTGGGTGGGAATGGAAAAGTGGAGGGTAGTGAAAAGCCCTGATTTGTGTTGCCCTAGGTGTCGTCCCAGGGATAATGTAAGCGGCTATAACGCTGAAGGTCTAGCATATGGTGCAGAGACCATGTAACGGTGGATGGAATCTGGATCGCTATTATTATTGCATTCTCTTACGCATTATGTTTTTGTTCAAAACTACTAGGTCTCAGAAAATTTCTATGTATTATATTTCAAAAGCAAATAATGATAATATTCCTCACAAAATAAAATATCAGGAAGAATAAATAGAGTCGTAAGAAACGAAGATGGTTGTTTGTGGTAAATACATAAAGATGCTAGTGGATTCATGTCGATCATAAAAAGAAAGTGATAGTGTAAATTCTGGGAGAAATAAATTGGTGGAGCCAAAATGAATAGATAGGCTAGATAGATGATTTAAATGCTTTTTGGAGAATTAGATAGTGCAAAGGTAATTGCTGGATTACGACACTGATAACTAATATAAATTCTTGGGAGATGTTGGCAATAATGGGATTAACAAGATTTGATCGAATTCTAGATGGATGAATTGAATTTTTTAGAAATTTGGGGATATGATAATGGGAGTATAAACTTGATCAATGATATTCTTGGTGGAGGTATACTAGTAAATTAGTTAGAGATAGATAATGGAAAATAAGGTTAATTATTGGAAGAGCAAATTATGGTTTTTGGATCAATAACAGAAAGGATTGAATTGTTAGAAAGTCCTGATACGAATGATTCGGTGGATTAACAAGTAATTATGTCAGAGAATCTTTAGAATTTGGAAGTGAAGAGCTGATGAATAGAAATTACTAGATTGGAGTGTTAGAAATTGTAACAGCCCAGCTGTTTATTTCAATTTTTGGAGTAAAAAATATATTTAAATATTAAAATTAAATTCAGTTGGTTTAAAATAAAAATAAAAGTTTTGTTTGTGTGAAATTGAATTTTGATTTACCCTGATTTTCTGCTTTTAGAAAACTGGATTTGAAAAGTAATTTAAAGTAAAAAACTTAAAAATATTATTAAATAAAATAATATTTTGATTTTCTGTAAACAAATCCTATGTCAAATTAATTATTTGGATTTATTTGGCTTTTATTTGGTTTTCTGAGTTTTTCTAGAGTTTAAAAATATAGTTTAAAAATTAAAAAGTATTTTAATGTAAAATTATATAGCCAACATTAGTTGGAAATAATTTTATTAAGTCCAAAACATATCTAGAAACTTATATGATTTTTCTAGAATTTTTAGAAGTAATTTTATATTTTTCTGAGGCTTAATGTATTTTCTGGTATTTTCTGTAATTCAAAAATTAAAAATTAGAATTCAAAACTCCTTCCCCTCCCTCCGGCCGCCACGTGGACGGCCAGATCACCGTCCACGTCACCACCGCCGTCCCGCCTCCCCTTCTTCCGCGCCCGCCACGTGGACGGGCGGGATCCTGCCACGCCGCCCGCCGGCCCATCCCCTCACGTCCGCTCTCTCTCTCTGCCGCCCGGGTCCGCCTGTCGGCACCTCCCCCTCACTCCGCACCGCCCCGACCCCACCTGTCATCCGTCTTCCCGTGCGGTCATCCTCTTTCCCGCATAACCGCCAAGAACCGCCTCTACCCTCTCGGCCACCTCCCTCTCCCCACTTCCCAAAACCGCCGCAAACCGCCGCCCACCTTCTCTACTCCCATGAGGAATCACCACCGACCCTCCCTCGCCCAGTATAAAAGCCACCCCAAGCATCGCCGCCCCTCCACATTTCTCCGGCTTTCCATTCCTTCCCGATGAACCGAGCGCCCGCACTGCGGCGACTTCATCTCCGCCGCCATCAACTCCGGCGAACAATTGCCGCCGCCGACCACTCTCGTACCTCGCGTCACCTCCTCGACTTCCCCGCACCGCGAACCTCGGCGAACCTCCGTCGACCTTCTTCGCCGCCGGAGCGCCGCCAGACTGAAACTGATCGACTCACCGCGCTCGTCGCCGATTGTTCTCCGACCGTTCTCGGTAACTTCCGCTTGCTCCAACAAGATTCCCCATCTTCCGCTCGATCGTTTTCTACGATTGCCACTCGCCGCCACCACCGAGTTCCGCTGTCGACCACCGCCACGGCGAAGTTTTCTCGGCCCGATCACCGACCGGTCGTAACCTCCACCGTGGTCGAAGACCTTCAGAGCCAAAGTCGGAGACCTCCGTTCGGGAAACTCCACATGGCCGTGGTCGGAGACTACCCGTAGTCGAAAACCTCCCACGGTCACAATCCTACCGTAGTCGTAACTATCTCCCATAGTCGAAACCACCGTAGCCGTAAAGATCTTCCGTAGTCGAAACCTCCGTAGTCGTAAGATCTCCGCACTCGCAGTCGTAACTATCACGTGTCGTAGATACACGGTAGTCGTAAGTTTTCAACGTGATCGGTAGACATAAATGCCCGTAGCTGTGATCGTAAATTCACTGTCGCAGTCGAAAACCCTATCGTTTAAACTCCGAATCCATACTTTCAAATTTTTGAAATTTATTTGATATTTTAAAATTTAAATTTCAAATTCAAATATCCTTTCTCCCCCGTTTAAACTCTGAATCCATTGAAACTTCCTCCTAAATTCATCTAAATTTATAAACTTCCTTCCAGTAATATTATTATAAAATTTTGTAATTTTATTTATATTTATTTGTTCTTTGTGTTATTGATTTGCGCGTAGAATCCGATATTGTCGAAGAGTTCGCCGACCCGCAGCAGGAAAATCAAGAAATCGCACACGAAGGCAAGTCTCCTTTGACCATTTTGAACCTATGTTTGTGAAATATTTTCAATTATTTTAAATTTATTGCATGTGCTATGTTACATAAAATGATAATTACTGTTGTAAGAGATATTAGTTAAACCAATTATTGTTATGCCCTCATTTGACATTGACAACCATGTATCCTTGACACCCTAGGATTTCCTTTGTCTCAATAATGAGATTATTATAAAACTTTGGTGAATGTTGTATCGGTAGTAAAATGCTTAGTCATGCTATATAACCTTTGGTAACCTTGGCATGGGAAATCATATTTTGTAGAGCTAGCCTTTATTCAGAAATTAGTGGCGATTGGTATTACCACTGTACTTTAAAATAAAATAAAATGTGAGAGTTTGTTTAGACTTGGGCGGATGGTAAGATTGGTTTGGTGCGGTTAGCACGAGAATTTGTAATGTGTATGTTCCGCCTGAGTCAATTAAGGACCGACTCTTGTGATTGTCCAAACTGAGCACTACCGTACAACCACATGTCTATATGGGTACGACCTAGCTAACTAACTTACAATAGTTTAGTTCAGGTACTACCAGTGGAAAGTGAGTGCCAAGGTGTACTGGTTATTCACAGTGAGGGACAGGGTTTACTGTACTCATATGGCGCAAGAGGGGGCTTCTGACTGGGTGGTTTAACCCTTCAGCGGTGAAACCTCAGCGGGTGGTAACTAGCTAGACTAGAGTAAGGTAAAAGCTTTGTGATGAATTATCTGGGTCTCATGCCTAAGGAAGCATGTTGGCTAGAAAGATAGCTTGTCTCTTGTGGGTAAAGTTGTACAACCTCTGCAGAGTGTAAAACTATTCGAATAGCCGTGCCCACGGTCATGGGCGGGCAAGGAATGCTTTCACATGGTAGACTTTTATTTTTGGTTTTAAAGTAAAGTTTGGGGAATCCGAGAGTGGATGGAACTCTCGGGGTTGATCTGGTGGATGGTTCTAGAGTGGGTGGTTGGAACCCGTAGAATTGAAGCTTGGTGATTTGGAATCTTCATTATTCAATATGCTTAATAGTTTCAGTCAGAATTATCACTTTGATTAAAGTTAGTGCCTTAAAAAGTAATTATTGGTATTGAAAATAAAAATGTTGCTTTGTGCAAAAGAGCCATATAACCTTCCTTGTTAAGCCTTGCATCTATTGCATTTTCCCAAGACTTGCGGAGTACTTTATGTACTCACATACTACACTTAAAAATAAAATCTCAGAGGAATACGAAGCTCAAGAAGGAGACTACGACTACTTTGTGTGTGGATTCGACGAAGGATTTCCGGAGTAATAGGTTGCGCTTCCCCAGTCAATTGCCTGTGGCGTATTGATGTGTCTTTATCAAGTTTATTTGCTTCCGCTGTGTTTTGTTTATTTGCGAGGTCTTGAAACCTCAGTTGTAATGAAATGACCTTTTGGTCGGTACTCTCTATTATTGTAATATTCGTTGTTGGCAATGAAATCATCACTGTTTAACTGTGTGCACTAGCTTTGATCTGGGACTAGTGCTGAAATACACAGAGGGACCGGATTTGGAAATCCAGGTCCCGACAGAAATTCAGAACACGAACGATATTGGTGGATTCAAAATAAATGATGACATTCGTTGTTTGGAGTTAGACAACAATCAATATAGAAAGTGTATGTTCGGTGGATTAAATAAATGATGATCCTGGCTGTTTGGAGTTTTAGACAGCAATCAATATAGAGAGTGCGTGATCGGTGGATTAGATAAATGCTGACACTCGCTGTTTGTAGTCTTAGGCAGTAATGAGTGTATGATTGGTGGATTAAATAAATGATGACACTAGCTGTTTGGAGTTTTAGACAGTAATTAATATAGAGAGTGTATGATCGGTGGATTAGATAAATGATGACACTCGCTGTTTGGAGTCTTAGGCGGCAATGAGTGTATGATCAGTGGATTAGATTAATAATGACACTCGCTGTTTGGATTTTTAGGCAGCAATAATAACACCATGATTAAATAATAAAAACAAGGCTAAAAGCAACTTCTGGTAAATAAAACAACCCGAGCCTCTCCTTTGATTAGCCATGTATATTATTTATTTGCATCCAGTGTATTGGCTCGTGGAGCACGGTGGTTTGTGTTCACACTCGCTCTCACAACAAATCCAGAATCAGGAGCCAGTTCGCTATGCTTCAGGAGCCAGACATGATGGTGAAGAAGATGAGAAAGTCAAGGACTAGGTCGTGAACCCCCAGTTGGCTGCCTGTGGGCACGTCCGGGGGGTCCCACCTATGTGCTTCATTTCAGCTGCTGCACTTTATTGATTTCGGCCTGATCGGCCCATGAGTAAGTCTACTATTATATTTACATTCCCGTCTGATATGCATATTGATATTCATTATTGTATCTGTGAGCACTATCTACAGAACCAGGGAATAGTGCAATAAATCATAGAGGATTCTGGATTGTAAAATCTGGGTCCGACATGAAATGACGCGGCCGAGAACCTGTATATATGGAAACTTTCCCTCGATGACGATTTCTAAAAAAGAAATCATAAAATTGGATAATGCACTGTAAATCATTTGTTCGTTTCATGTTGGCAGTAAAATATGACATCACTTTTATGTTCAAATACAACCAATTTACGATCAGGTGAAGCTGTGTACTCACAAATTTACTAAGAGCGTCGTCACGGTTTACTATCATACCTACCCCTGTAATTCGATGACGGCAGTAAAATGGATACCATATTTAAGTCTAAATACATTCTAATTTACTGCCAGTTGCAAAAGCTTTCACTATACTCACGAATTTACTAGACGTGCCGTTATAGTTTACTGCCATACTTAGCCATAGCGCAAACTGGTCATGTGACGTCAGCGTTTGGGGGTCATGGGTTCATGGCCCATATATATTGGGATTGACTCAGTCGGACGGTGGTATAGTTTGAGAGAGTGGGGATGGGTGAGTCATGTGCGCTCGGTCAGGCCAGGAGTGAAGTGGCTGGAGTGTAGAATAACTTATTCTATGCTTAGGTGTAGAATAGTGTATATATACACACATATACATATACATGTACACACACATACACACACATATGTGTGTGTGTGTATTCCAATATTAATATAATTTATTCGAAAATGCTAATATAAATTCATATAGCAATATTTTTTTGAGCTCCATATAGCAATATTTTACTATAGAGTTTTAATTCTAAATTTGCAATATATAATTTGAAAATATTTATTATTTTGTAATTCGACTTTGAATTTTATATATTTGGATGCCATAATTTTAGATTCAAAATTTGAATCATTGTATAGTGGTAATTTGAATTTTTTAGCTAATTGACTTGAATTTAGTCTTTTATAAATGTGATATGCGTAGTTGACATTTTCCGCTTCCAAAACCATTACAACTGAAGAGTGATATATTATTATTTTTTGTTAACATGGTATTTATTTTTGTTATCTTAGGAGTTATTAGTTATTTATATTTTTAAATAGATGTAGGAATTTCTAGATTTTTTATCAATGTGGAAATTTTCATAGTCTTTTGTTCTCCTCATAGGTTAACAAAAATACTAATGCGCAAATGCCCATCGCACTAACAAGTGCTTATGTTTCACTCACTTTCCCCATCCCACCCACTCCCCATCTCTCCTTCTCTACCACTCCCAATGTCCGCCGTAGCCATCTCCAATCACACAGTGACAGCCTCCATCATCGAGGGCCATCCATCCTCCTCTCTCGCTCATCGACCACCTCCTTTTTTCAATTAGACAGCACCACCACCATGAGTGCCACCACGCAAGGCCCTATATAATTGATGTCGTCCTGATCTACTATCTCCGACAGCCTTCTCCATTGGTGACCACCTTCTTGGGCTTCTCTCTACTCCCTTAACCTCCTCGATCGTCTACACACACCACCGCCACCTACAACTCCTATGCCACCAAAACCCTAGCCGACGAGGTCGCCTTCTTCAGCTGCGATGGAGCTCGCCACTGACTCTGACACTGATAGCTGGCACTGACGTGCTACCACCGGTTGATAGTTTTGAATCTCCCAAAGAAAGTTCTAACAGTTTTGAAACTTTTTTATTTTTTGTTCAAAAGTTTCTTGGAGTTGAAAGTTTCTTTTGTTTTAGTCAAAAGTTTTCAAATTTTCGGCTGAAAACTCTTGGAGTTGATAGTTGCTGGAATCAACTTGAAAGTTCATGGATTCAAGTTGAATGTTTAGTGGAATCGAGTTCGAGGTCCACGGATTCAAGTTGAAAGTTCATGTTGATTTTGAGTTGGAACTTCTTTAGGGGTTTCGAAAGCTATTTATGATTCGGACCGCATATGGAATAGTTACACCGGTATTTTAGTACCGGTGATCTAGACAACATACTATTAGTACAAAATTATAATAAAATTCATTATTTTCGGTTTTGTTCCCCTCAATTGTGCTTTTTACGTACTCCTTAATGCCTAATTTACATGATCAGGACTATAATGTACAAGTTTAAACATGGGTAGCGCCGTAGCGCCATACTTTTTTATTAGATGTGGTTAGCACCATACTAATAGCTAATTACTACTACAAAAGAGACTATACTGGATGGCTACATCACATACGGTTCCTATGAACCATCTGTACTGCAACTATCACAGATAATTATTAATAAGAACTGTCTGTGATAAAGCAAGATATCATAGGCGGCTCTTATTAATAATCGTTTGTGAAAATATCACAGATGGTTATTAGTATAAACTATCTATGATAATGTAAGACACACAGACGATTCGTATTAGTAGCCGTTTGTGATAATTCACAGGTGTTTATTTATAAGAACTATCTGTGATATGTGCATTATCATAGACGGTTCATATAACAAAACGTCTCTGATAATACCATGACACCGATCCGTGGCATCTCCCCTACGATTCTGGTCTCACCCGTTCCTTTTCTCCTCATCGAACGGTAGGCACCAGTTCCTCCCACCTCTTGCCCCTTATTAATTACTCCCCCTCTCCCTTTCAGTACTCCAAGATGCGTGAATTCTACCGGCTGCTCCTAGTTAGCTAGTTCATCCACTCCTAGTTTGTTCCTCGACGACACCAACTACGATCGTGAGCTAACGTCTCCGTTGTGACACCACGGTCCACTGCACAACATACTCTTACCGTAAGTGTTGTAAGAGTGTCATGTGCAGTGTCACCGTTGTGACACAAATGTGACGCTACCGTTGTCTCTCCGCTGCAAGGCACCGCGGAAGCAGCTAACTACAAAGGATACCCAGCTCGTCGCTGCTAGGATCTCTCATTCTTCTATGTTTTTGCCATGGGTTCGTAGGATTAGGAGATGCGTTCTTGCCATGTTTAAGAGTTAGGTTCGTAAGATTAGAAGATGTGTTCTTTCTATGTTCTTGCTGTATTAGATGGGTTACCTGCTTATCATCTTGTGATATCGTAATGGTGGATTCTAATGAAATGTGTTGCTGTGTTTGCTGATGTATTTGCTTATTTTCAAAGGGCATAACTAACATTTCTTGAGGCTAGCCAAAAAACAGAAAAATTTTAGGTATAATATGAACTATCATAGAAGATTTTATGGTATAAATTGTCTATAAAAACTATCATAGACGATTTTATATTACAATCATCTGTGATACTCGCCCATCATAGACGGTTAGTAGTTAGAACCATCTATGATGTTAGAGTATCACAGACGGTTTTTACTTCGAGCCGTTTGCAATGTTAAAGTATCACAGACGGTTCTAGTTACAAACCATCTATGTTATATTTATCACAGACAGCTCACAAACCATCTATGATAACCTTCGATTATTATTTACTCATAAATTTAAACGGTTCAGAAAATTATCTGTGATGACAGTTCCAAACCGCCTGTAATGACTCTTTTTATAGTAATGTATATAACTCGCATCTCCAAAATGAAGACATAGTATCCAATGTGCTCAGTTTTAAGACACGAATCTCAGAGCGAATCAGACCGGTAGAAGCTCGGTTTGGGAGGAAAGACAATCAGGAGATTCAGCCCCTAGACACCTAATCATAATACCTTGTTTAAAAAAGGAAACCTAATCATAAGTAGTGAATCAGCTTAAGGTCTGCTCATTTCAGTTTGAGTTTTGGTTTCTAGCTTATTTTTTATTATTTGTTTTTTTTGCTTATTTTTTATTATTTCTAAATTTTTGTTTTTTATGGCTTTTTAGTTTTTTTTAACTTTTTTGTTAGTTCTTTTTTTTCCGTATTTATTTGTATTGTTTGTGATGGACTAACATGTTATTTTTATTTTGTTTAATTTAATTATGTCTAATAAACTATCATCAGCTATAGTATAATTTTAACTAGCTATAGTAAAATTTTAGATATAAATTATTTTTTTAGTCTAAATGAGCGGCATAAGGTTTATAATTTGGTCTTTGAATCGCGCAGCTGTCGATCCGGTCTGAGCATGCATGCACGGTGCAGGGGTCCAGGCGGCATCCACTTGGGTAGGTCCCGGTCAGCTCGTGCCGTAGTCCCGGTCGAGGCGGCGTTCTGATGAGTTGTCTACTGTAGAAGGGGCAGCGGCGGCTTGTGTTTGATCGACGTGCAATCAATGCTAGCAGCGACACTCACCTGCGTGTAAGATGCAAACCGTGAAAGGGTACGTGAGTAGGGGTGGAAAACGGTAACAGATAATTCGTTTTATCCGATATTCGTATCCGAGAAAATGTGAATGTGGTAAGCAAAAATCCGTATTCGAAAATATTCGTATTCGTATTCGACAATATTCGTATCCGTATTTGAGAATATTCGTATTCGCATTCGTATTCGAGAATATTCGTATTCGTATTCGTATTCGAGAATATTCGTATTCGTATTCGCATTCGTATTTGAGAAGAGGAAGAGCCAAGACCTCAACTAGTACACTCCTCAATTCGCTCAACTAGTACTCAAGACTCAAGACTAACTCCTCAACTCCTCATTTCCAGAATTCATCAACTAGTACTCAAGACTCAAGAGCCAAGACCCCAAGTCCTCAACTAGTACACTCCGGCCGGCGACTGCTTCTATCTGCTGCCATTTGTCAGGTCGGATGCGTGCATTACTAAACTATAAAGCGTCTGAATTTCAGAAATCTGAGATCATTACAGAACGCGGTGATGTTTACAGTTTTGGTCGATGGATACAATTGCTACCGTGTAGGCTACATGTGCGAATAAACAATGGTGTCGTAAATATGAAGTGTGGAAATCATATTTTGAGAAAATTTCAAATGTCAAATTTTGAATTTAAAACCGCTAATCGGAAAAACCGCACGATTACAACATTCGTAGGAGGATATTCGTATTCGACCGAATTAAGCATATATCCGATTCGAATTCGTATTCGTTACGACATTCGATTCGTATTCGTATTTGAGAATGTTCGAATTCGTATCCGTATCCGTTTTAAAAACATGAATCCGTATTCGTATTTAAGACTATTCGACCGTATCCGATCCGTTTCCACCCCTATACGTGAGGACCAAATTTTGCGAACGTGTACAGGTGCGTTCATTTCGGTTTAAACTCCTAGTTTCTATTTTATTTTTTGTTATTTTTAATTTTTTTTAATTTTTTGGTATTTTTGAGCTTTTTCTGGTTCTTTTTTCCTGCATTTGTTCATATTGTCCGTGGTGAACTAAACTATTTTTTATTTTTAAAAGGTTTTAAATTTAGTTACGCCAAATAAGCCATCATCATTTACAGTGAAATTTCAGCTAACTACAGTGCAATTTTAGCCATAAGCTAGTTTATTTCAGCCCAACCGAGCGGCACCATGTACATAACCTTCACTTATGGTTCATAATTTTTCTCGAACAAATAAATAAGATGATTTTTTTCGTTGTTAGTCTTGTTAAAGCGGCTTATCGGTATTCGATTTTTCACATAAATACTCATGTTAGGGCTAAAAGATATCAGCTATAGCTATAAAACATGAACCGTAGCCGAAAAAAACTTACCCATAAAATTTGGTTAGACGGTCGAGATAAAAGCAAAACTAGCCTGGGCCTTATTTGGGGCCTGTTCTTTTCAGCTGTGGCTTGTGGCTTTTGCCTGTGGCTTGTGACTTTTGGGATGTTCGTGTGAGAGATTACAGAGTAACAGAAACTCATGTGTAGTTTTTGCAGATATAAATGAAGTCTGTACAGTATGTACTACAATTAATTAGTAGACTCTATCTTAAAAAAATACTCTATTTAAAAACTAGTTACTGTAGAAAAATTGAAAAATAATTTTTAGGAGCCGAAAAGAATAGAGCCTTAGTTGTATGCAATCCAGAATTTCTACCACAGTCGGGATAAGAGAGTGCTGCCTGTCTTGCAATGATTTAAACAAAGACTAGCTTGAGAACGAAGGCAAAACATTGTTTGCAAAACCAAACAGTACCGTACCCCGGAGATTAATTTTTTTTTTGCGAGGCGTACCCCCAGAGATTAACGATAAATTTACGTACAGGAAGTCATAGCAAGGGATCAAATCATTCTCTTCTCCACACAGCCTTAACACGCATAACTTTACTATTATAAAAAAAAAACGTTGATGATTAGTGCGACCTCTCCCCCCTCTCACAAAAAGAATCGTACGTCTCTCCTCCCCACCAAATCTAAGATCGAGGTGGCCGACTAGAGGGGTGAATAGGCGGTCTAAAATATTCTCTACAAATTAATACTAACAATTTAAGACCTTTTCTACTTGCCTAAACCAAGTATATAATGCGGAAGCTTAAATCAAATGGTTTAGCTCAAATAACGCCTACAACAAGTAAATTCGCCTAAGTGCACTAATAATTCTAGCCTAGGTCAAGGTTTGCAATCCTATGAATACAAGCAATCAATTTAATTCTATGAATGTAAATTGCTTGAATGTAAATAAGGAACAAGGAAACAAACCACAATTTGACACGGTCTCTTTTTACCGTGGTGTTCGGAGAGTTGCCGCTCTCCCCTAATCCACGTTGAGGTTAGCCCGAACAAATCGGACCGGCTCCACGAATTAAGCCGAAACACCTCAATCCACTAGTGGTAGCTCTTTCCCGCTCCGGGTAGGTGAGCTCCAACCTTCACACACGCCGGGCCTTCTCACAAGCTTCTTTGAGAAGATCACCGAGCACGACGCCTCCAACGCCGTCTAGGAGTCGGCAAACTCCAAGAGTAATAAGTCAAGCCCCTTGCTTGACTCTCACCACGTGCAACAAATGCACAAGCACAAGTGGATACGAAATCCACCTCTAGATGCAACACATGCAACTAGAGACCTCTCTCCTTGCTCACAAGGTGCAACACATGCACAAAGGAGAGGAGAAGCTCACACTAGCTCAAAAGAGTGAAATGGAGTACCAAAAGCCTTATCCCAACCGGCCACAAGGGAGTATTTATAGCCCACACCTCAAAACTAGCCGTTGGAGTCAAAAACAGCATTTTCCGGAACTACCGCAGTTGTAGGAGCGGTACTACCGCTCCCCATCATAACGGCTAGAAAAATAGCCGTTATTCAGTCATTTCCGGAACTACCGCAGTTACGGGCGGTACTACCGATTTTCGGAACTACCGCAGTTCCGGGCGGTACTTCCGTTTCCGATTTTTCAGCACAGACAGCACTCGGAAAAACGGTCATAACTTTTGACTCCGATGTCGGAATTGAGTGATCTTGGACTCTATGGAAAGCTTATTCAGAGGGCTACACAACCCATCTATTTGCATGATCTCAAACACATTAGATCAATGCAGAAATCACAAGACATCCAAAGAGTCACTACCATGGTCTAATGTCAAAGAAAATAGCAACAAATAATCTTAGACCATACCAAGGGATAATACATGATCTCCAACTTTTGCAAAACACATTTGCAAACTTAGATCATGTCACAAGGAGTAGGTACATGGACCTCAACCTTTGCAAAACACATTTGCAAAGTATAGTCACATGTTACAAGGATTGGCCACATGAGCTTCAACCATTTGCAAAACACATTCGCAAATGCAAGCCTCATGCCAAGATGAGCTAGAGCAAGTGAGGTTGAGCCATCAACACATGATGAGACTCAAACTACTAGACATGACCCCTCTTAATAGTACGGCAACCTATACTAGCAATCCGGTCTTTCAACCAAACACCAAGACCGTAAAAGACTAGGAACACATCCTTAGCCCTAGCTAGTCATACCTTTGCCTTGGGTCATCATCTCGATATGCATCAACTCATGATACATCCTTCTCATCAACTCCATCAACACATGATGGTCTTCCTTGACTTGATGATCAACACATGAACATCTTCACTTGAAATCTTGATGTGCATCAACACATGATGTATCCTCTTCTTGATAACCTTAAACTCATGAAGTCATCTAAAGTCGTCGTCATCATGGAACCTAACCTATTTATCCAACTCATAGAAAATGTTAGTCCCACAATGTAATTGTTATTAATTACCACAACTCACCATTAACTCATAATGGAGGGACTAGATTCTCAATCTTTCCCTTTTGGTAATTGATGACAATCTCAACAAATAATGAGATAATAAATTGAATATAAAACCATTTGAATTCAAAGTGCGGTACTACCGCCATCTAAGGTCCGGTAGTTCCGCTCTCCGGTAGTTCCGCAGAGTCGGCGTGGTACTACCGCTTCCCTATCTGACACGACAGAACGGCTATGTCAGAGCCTCTGCAATGACCGTTGGATTTTCGGCGCGGTACTACCGACGTTGTAAAAACCGGTACTACCGCTCGCCGGTAGTTCCGCAAAGTCGGCGCGGTACTACCGCTCGGGCCGAACTCCAAAAGTCCCAATTTTGGCGCTCTCTGGAAAAAAGGCTCCGCTCTACCTCCGGAGCTTCCGGGCGCCGGTAGTACCGTTCCTCTGCGGTACTACCGCTCTTCCAGACAGAGCACTGATTTGGCTTTTAAAGCAAATTTTTAATGAATGCATGATTCTAGTTTGATCCCAATATATATGGAAAAAGAAAACATAGATCAATACTAACGAAACCACAAAACATAGAGTGAACTCCCCCTAAATGTATGCATACAAGTGTATATAAAGAAAGACACATGCACATATTCATTTTGGACTAATTGAAGAGTTCAATCTATATTTGGATCTAAGGAATGCATTAGTAAATGAGAAAGTGATTTCGAATGCATACCTCTTTGATTTCACCTTTCCATCCAAATGAGACTAAACATAAATAAACTTAAACAAGCATATTAGTCTCATATGTGCATTTGTCATTGTCACCAAAATATTATAAAAGTATTTGTCATTAACATCAAAATCTCATAATGTCATTTGTCATTAACACCAAAACCAATTTAAACAGAGCTTGATCTTTCAATCTCCCCTTTTGGTGGTTGATGACAAATCCATTATGATAATAGCACATTGGTGAATATGACCAAATGATATGAAATTAAGTGCATAAGAGAAGGTGAAAGCAATATTCAACATGTAGACTTAAAATTTTAATTTCTACTCAAGAAATATATTATCACATTTCTCCCACATGGCATTGGCACTTCATTAACTATTCTTTCTTCCCCATTATCAAGAAAATTATTATCACAAATTCTCAAATATTCAAGGCTATTATCACAAATTTCTCCCCCATTTGGCATTAAGCACCAAAAAGAGTCATTGAGCACTAAATAGCATTGATTATTGTAAAGGCAAGGAAGAATACAAATTAAGCCATGAAAGAAGATATTATGATGAGTTTATTAAGAGTCCATGATATGCTCTTAAGAAGTGAGGAGCTTGATACCAATTTAATTTAATATGATATGGTCATAAAGAATTATGAAACTAAATGCAAATGACCACTAGATACCACTTAGAATAACTAAAGATATTTGAAACACATTCAAATAATCTTACTCATTTAAGCTCCTTGAAGGCTTGATGCCACTTGATATAATTGTACTTAAGATAATACCACTTGTATATATGACATGTAGCATTTGAATCATTTTCTGATTTTGCATTCCAAGTGGTCTTCAAAAGCTTCCTGAAAAACTGACTTAACAATATCCAATGCATCTGAGAAAAATTGTCAGTATAGATTAATATCCGAGGATTAAAAGTCATAATTGCATCTACCTCAGATTATGAGCACATTTAAAGATACAAAAATCATAAATCAGCTCAAAACATAAGTTTTCAGAAATCTGAATTCAGACTTTTGCATCTCACATTAGCTTCTAGAGAGAGATGAAAAATTGATTAAATGATCTTTATAAATTCTGAGAAAATTTTACAATGAAGACCAACTATATACGATCAATTTTCCTTATTGTGGCTTCCTTTAAATCTGAACTCATTTTAAGATATAAAAATCACAAATCGGCTCAGAATCATGAACATTCTGAATTTTCAGCAAAAAGCCAAAGAGAGAAAAAGTCACAACTTTTTCAAATCAACTTGAAACATTTTCAAACTTTGCAGATATGAACTTGATGCTATGTGAGACCTTTTCCAACAAGAATTTTGGAAAAATACTTCTCCAATCAAAAGATATGCCAAAATGCGCTTTGAGAGCAAGAGAAGGAACTGATTTTGCATAAAAGCTAAAAATCCAAACCAATTAGATTTCCATGGAGTATTTTGCTTTCTTAGCTTCATATGAGTTATAAATACTAATTTAAGCCAAGATACACAAAGAAATCTTGCTCAAATAGCTAAACTCATTTTATGCAAGAATGGGTCATTTTGGGTCAATTGAAGTTTTTGGATGAGATTCAAATGAATATAACTTTTGAATGATTGGTCTTTTGCAAAAGCTTTGAACTAGAGAAATGTTTGAAATGACCAACCCTTTGAGTTTTGTATTGAACACTTTTCAAAAACTCAATAGATTTTAATATAGGGAAATATGTCGTTTAATCCGAAAACAAGATCATATAAGATTCTTTTGGGGCCAAATCTTCCTTTTGATTTCTAAAATAGAAATTTTTACTCAAAAGGCTTAGAAATCATTTGAAATATATAGTTGAGTACTTTTATTTAGTTTTCACAATATTTAGCTTTTAAAACAAGATTTTGATTTTTGACCAAAGAGGCTCTTTTGAAAGGAAATCTTGCATATTATTTGATTATGACTCCATGAATTGCAAAGAGAATGAAACACATTCATCCCCAAGAACCATAAATCATTTTGGGCAAATAAGTAAAATAATTTTTCCAATAATACTATTTTACCCTTTTTGCTTTAGTAAGCACAAAAGTATTATATATGTTTTTCGTAAAGAAAAATTCCCTCTTACACAAAGGTCTCTTCTTGGCAATTCTTTCTTGTCCTTTGACACACAAATGATTCTCCTCTTCTTTATTTTTCTCCTCTTTTCTTATCTCTTCCTCCTTTTGATTTAAACCTTTTCTTCTCATCACTTGTGAGAAAATATCACTTGTAAACATGGGTGATATCAAGTATAGTTAATTCAATTGTAGAAAACTTGATACCACTTGTACTACTTGAGAGCATACATGGCACCAAATGTACTTGATTCCATTTGTAAAAACTTGATGCCTCTTGTATGATCAACTTGTTTCTCATAAGGACAACCTTTAGTACTTCATCTTCAATAGTTTTCACTTGATTTGATGAAGAGATACCACATGTAGAAAAGATGTTTCTTGAAATAGCACTTGGAGGAGGAGTATGATATCATTAGAGGATATACTACTTGAAAATAATATCACTTGGAAATCAATGATATCATATATGTGAAGAGCTTGGTAAAGAAATGTTTGCTTGCCAAGATGAAAAGGATATCAATCCAAAAGACATCATTTGGAAGAAATAAGGATACCACTTAATTTTCACAATTAAGAGATACCACTTGAAGGATATGGATGATGTCACTTGTAAGAATAGGAGTGAAGCACATGCCGAGATCAAGATGACTTAAGATCTACCACTCTTTAGGAGGATGCCATTTTAATGAAAAGGAATCAAGGTAAGAGCAAAAATGGCATATGGAGTCAAGAAATACTTGAGGGTAACTAGCTGTGATTAACAAGGATCAACTTGACCAAGAGGAGCAAATGAAATGGCTGAGGAAATTAAAAAAACAGATTTTGAATCAAATCAGCCACCTTCCGAAATATCGAATACTGCAGAATCACCGCCGGTAGTTCCGACAACCGAAGTACCGCAGACTAATCTGCGGTAGTTCGAAAATTCGGGAGCACGCCAAGAATTTTGATTTTCGGATGAGAGGTTTGATATATTGTCGTATTTTGCTCCAAAGTTTTCACACGAAATAAAAGCTACTTGTGGAGCATTTCCAACTATAAGCTAAGATCAAAATTCTTTTCAATATAGTTTTAACAAATTAAGCTTTCAATTTTAAACAAACTCATTTTCAATAATTTTACAAGAATGCAAAATGAGCATTTGGGGTATTTTTAAACATTCAATTTTATGTATGAGTTGTAAATACCCTTGTGAGCTAATATTTGTCAATAGATTAAGCTCAAATGGCAAAACTCACTTAAGTGCTAGATAGTGACCACATCGGTCAACTCAATATTTTGGATGAGTTTCAAAACCAAATAATTTTTGTTTAGTTGGCTTTTGAAAACTTTTGAATACCAATAATGTTTGAAATAGCCAACTCTAGGTTTTTGGTATTGAACACATTTTCAAATTCCTTTTAGAATTGATTTTAGCAAATTTTTGAGTTTAAAGCCAAAACAAGATACTAGATTGATAGTTTTGGGTTGCAAACTCAATTTTACTTGAAATAAGTTTTCTAAAGCCAAAACCTTTGTAAAACCTTTGAAATGCATTTATATATATTTTTCAACTAGTTTTTCAAAGATATACTTATTATTTCAAGATTTTAACTTTTGGCTAAATGGCTCAATTTTGAAAACAATTCTAGCACTTAATTAATATGGGCATACTTAGGGATGTAGTATACATGAATATGATTTAACACTCCCCCTTAATGTGCCACTTCATCTTGCTCAAGATTTATAGTAATGAAATTTAAGCACAAGAGCAAGAGCACCCCTTTTAAATGATTTTCATTAAATGCAACCTACACAAGGCTAGGGGCTTAATACATGAATGTAGATACGTGTTACCGAGATGGCATTGGTTGATGATGTGGCAAGATTTTCCTCAAACTTGGCTTCCATTTTGCATATGGTGAAATTCACCTCTTTATCAATTAGCCAAGTCTCCAATGCCTCTCAAGTACCTATTAAGCTTTTAAGCATATTTTGGTACCCAAAACTTGGTTGGGTCCATGAATGTTAGTTACAAGAGATTTGGGCACCCAAATGGCCCTAACATTTAATTTTTGTGAACTAACATTCTTAGCAAACACATTGCTATTCTTATCTTTCCTAAGCAAATAATGTTCATTGAATAAATATGGCTTAGGAATGATACCTTTGGGACAATCCTTACTAAGATGTCCCTTCTCTCGGCAATTATAGCAAGTACGGCAATCATTACCTCTTCTTATTTTCTTGCCTTGCTTGTTGCCGGTTTGCCTCTTCTTTGATGGATTTATCTTGTTTTCCACCTTGTTGGGGCACTTAGAGGCGAAGTGTCCCATCTTGTTGCATCAAAGCACTTGATTTTCTTCGTGTGTCTTGCATTGTGCCTTGTCTTGCTATTCTCCTTCTTGGAGATGAAACCTATACCTCTCTTGTCATTTGACAATTTTGACTTCCCAAAATTTTGTCAAGAGGCCTTCCTTTATAGCTTTTCTCTAAGTCAATTTTTAATGTTGTGACTTGGGCCTTGAGCTCTTTGTTTTCCTCTACAAGGTTAGTCTCAACAAGCATAGAGGAAGTAATAGCATCTATTTTTGAGCAACAAGGAATTTCTAGCAAATCCTCACATGAGGTAGATACATTAATTTTAGATGACTTGCTAGAGCTAGGAGCTATAAATGGCATATCATCTAATAAATCCTCACATGAGGTGGATATATCAATTTTAGATGAATTGCAAGAAGTAGAACTTATACAAGGCAAATCATCTATTAAATCACAAGTTATGCCTATATCCACACTAGGCTTAGAATATTCCTTGAGAAGGAGAATTTCATGTTCCTCTTTTAATACATCATAGTCATTTTGAAGAGACATATTCTTTCTTCAAAACCTTAAATTTAGCTTTCTCCTTTCCAAGAAATTCATTTAATTATTCTAACATGTCCATCAACTCATCATATGAAGGTTCATCATGATTATCATCGAAATTTACCTTCTTGTTACCTTTTGCCATGAGGCATTGAGTTGATGTGGAGGGAATGGTGGATTCATCATCGTCGGAGCTAGAAGTTGAGCATTCTTCTCCGACATCCACTCTTGTATGCAATTCTCGTCGGATGATGTGGACGCTTCATATTTATCTTGAATTCTCGTCCATATATCATGAGCATTATCGAGATTGCATATCGTGTTGAACACCTCTACACTCAAAGCACTAAAAAGAGCATTAGTAGCTTGAGCGTCGAGATGTGAGCATTTCTCATCCTCAATTGTTGGAGCAAGAGGATTCTTTGGAGGAGAAAAGCCCACATCTACAATCCGCCATACATTTAGGCTCATGGCCTTAAAATAATAAATCATGCGGATTTTCCAATTATCATAATTTTGGCCATTAAAGTGAGGTGGTTCATCTAGGTGCACAAACCCACTAGTCGCCATCTTTTACTCTCTAGACGGTTAAGTCTAATATATGAGAGACCAAGCTCTGATACCACTTGTAAGATCGAGGTGGCCGACTAGAGGGGGGTGAATAGGCGGTCTAAAATATTCTCTACAAATTAATACTAACAATTTAAGACCTTTTCTACTTGCCTAAACCAAGTATATAATGCGGAAGCTTAAATCAAATGGTTTAGCTCAAATAACGCCTACAACAAGTAAATTCGCCTAAGTGCACTAATAATTCTAGCCTAGGTCAAGGTTTGCAATCCTATGAATACAAGCAATCAATTTAATTCTATGAATGTAAATTGCTTGAATGTAAATAAGGAACAAGGAAACAAACCACAATTTGACACGGTCTCTTTTTACCGTGGTGTTCGGAGAGTTGCCGCTCTCCCCTAATCCACGTTGAGGTTAGCCCGAACAAATCGGACCGGCTCCACGAATTAGCCGAAACACCTCAATCCACTAGTGGTAGCTCTTTCCGCTCCGGTAGGTGAGCTCCAACCTTCACACACGCCGGGCCTTCTCACAAGCTTCTTTGAGAAGATCACCGAGCACGACGCCTCCAACGCCGTCTAGGAGTCGGCAAACTCCAAGAGTAATAAGTCAAGCCCCTTGCTTGACTCTCACCACGTGCAACAAATGCACAAGCACAAGTGGATACAAAATCCACCTCTAGATGCAACACATGCAACTAGAGACCTCTCTCCTTGCTCACAAGGTGCAACACATGCACAAAGGAGAGGAGAAGCTCACACTAGCTCAAGAGAGTGAAATGGAGTACAAAAGACCCTATCCCAACCGGCCACAAGGGAGTATTTATAGCCCACACCTCAAAACTAGCCGTTGGAGTCAAAAACAGCATTTTCCGGAACTATCATAGTTGTAGGAGCGGTACTACCGCTCCCCATCATAACGGCTAAAAAATAGCCGTTATTCAGTCATTTTCGGAACTACCGCAGTTACGGGCGGTACTACCGTTTTTCGGAACTACCGCAGTTCGGGCGGTACTTCCGTTTCCGATTTTCAGCACGAGACAGCTCTCGGAAAACGGTCATAACTTTTGACTCGATGTCGGAATTGAGTGATCTTGGACTCTATGGAAAGCTTATTCAGAGGGCTACACAATCCATCTATTTGCATGATCTCAAACACATTAGATCAATGCAGAAAACACAAGACATCCAAAGAGTCACTACCATGGTCTAATGTCAAAGGAAATAGCAACAAACAATCTTAGACCATACCAAGGGATAATACATGATCTCCAACTTTTGCAAAACACATTTGCAAACTTAGATCATGTCACAATGAGTAGGTACATGGACTTCAACCTTTTGCAAAACACATTTGCAAAGTATAGTCACATGTTACAAGGATTGGCCACATGAGCTTCAACCATTTGCAAAACACATTCGCAAATGCAAGCCTCATGCCAAGATGAGCTAGAGCAAGTGAGGTTGAGCCACCAACACATGATGAGACTCAAACTACTAGACATGACCCCTCTTAATAGTACGGCAACCTATACTGGCAATCCGGTCTTTCAACCAAACACCAAGACCGGTAAAAGACTAGGAACACATCCTTAGCCCTAGCTAGTCATACCTTTGCCTTGGGTCATCATCTCGATATGCATCAACTCATGATGCATCCTTCTCATCAACTCCATCAACACATGATGGTCTTCCTTGACTTGATGATCAACACATGAACATCTTCACTTCGAAATCTTGATGTGCATCAACACATGATGTATCATCTTCTTGATAACCTTCAACTCATGAAGTCATCTAAAGTCGTCATCATCATGGAACCTAACCTATTTATCCAACTCATAGAAAATGTTAGTCCCACAATGTAATTGTTATTAATTACCACAACTCACCATTAACTCATAATGGTGGGACTAGATTCTCAATCTTTCCCTTTTGGTAATTGATGACAATCTCAACAAATAATGAGATAATAAATTGAACATAAAACCATTTGAATTCAAAGTGCGGTACTACCGCCATCTAAGGTCCGTAGTTCCGCTCTCGGTAGTTCCAGCAGTCGGCGCGGTACTACCGCTTCCCTATCGACACGACGAACGGCTATGTCGAGCCTCGCAATGACCGTTGGATTTTCGGTAGCGGTACTACCGACGTTGTAAAACCGGTACTACCGCTCGCCGGTAGTTCCGCAAAGTCGGCGCGGTACTACCGCTCGGGCCGAACTCCAAAAGTCCCAATTTTGGCGCTCTCTGGAAAAAAGGCTCCGCTCTACCTCCGGAGCTTCCGGGCGCCGGTAGTACCGTTCCTCTGCGGTACTACCGCTCTTCGACAGAGCACTGATTTGGCTTTTAAAGCAAATTTTTAATGAATGCATGATTCTAGTTTGATCCCAATATATATGGAAAAAGAAAACATAGATCAATACTAATGAAACCACAAAACATAGAGTGAACTCCCCTAAATGTGTGCATACAAGTGTATATAAAGAAAGACACATGCACATATTCATTTTGGACTAATTGAAGAGTTCAATCTATATTTGGATCTAAGGAATGCATTAGTAAATGAGAAAGTGATTTCGAATGCATACCTCTTTGATTTCACCTTTCCATCCAAATGAGACTAAACATAAATAAACTTAAACAAGCATATTAGTCTCATATGTGCATTTGTCATTGTCACCAAAATATTATAAAAGTATTTGTCATTAACATCAAAATCTCATAATGTCATTTGTCATTAACACCAAAACCAATTTAAACGAGATCTTGATCTTCCACAATGCCCCAATGCAATGGACCTGTTGGCTGGCTTATTAACATTGGTTTATCCATTGGGGTAGAGAATTGGGCGGATGTCAATGCCATATTCTTGTTTATGATACCTTGCAATTTGTGTTTGTTAGATAGTTGTGTTTCTATTCTATCTAATAGTGTGAGTTTCTATTCTATCTAGCTTAGTACCCAATTTATTTGCCCTGTTGTGTGTTGGAATATTTGTAGGTATTTGTTCATTTTGTGTTACCATCCCTATCTATTTAGTATAGCATCCATTGCCCTTAATTTAAGGACAATGTGAGTCAAACTTTGATGTACCATTATTTCATCAGGATGACTCACATGAGGGTTTTTATTATCTATATGTGTTCAAGGTTGATAAAGAAATATGTTCTTAAGGGCTTCTATTAAATTAGATAAGGATCCTAAACTGAGGAGATGCTGCTTTATTAAAAAAACAGAGAGTAAATTTCATAAAACTACTTTTTTTTACAAAACTATCAAAGAACTAGAGTTTTAAGTTAGAAAAGAAACTATCAAAGAACTTCTCACTTTCTAGAGATCAACTTAGAAAAGAAACATCATCATAGTGGTTATACAAACCAAGAGTTGTATCATTCTTTTTTGATTCCATTGCAACGTACGGGTAATATACTAGTATATAATTATTTGTCAATGGAGAACGCCAAGAGTAGAGCCTACACAGCCTGGCTCCCTGAGTGACGGTGCTAGCTTCACCGATCGGTGCACCGTCGAGATGCAGTGGAGCCTTGGAGGTGCGGGCACGGCCGGTCAAGTTCATCGGTGGGAGAAGGAAAAGTTATGCACTGGATTTTTCTAAGCTTTATATTTATAACGGTAAATATTGTACACTCTAGACTAGAGTAGGGGTGTAAACGGAACGAATAATTTTCGTTTGTTCGACCGATTAAAGGATTGTGGAATGAATACGGAAGAGGTAGATGGATATCCGGCACTACCTGTATCCGACTCCGACTCCGAGGAAAAAATATAGAATAGGGTACGGAATAAGATAATATATATAGATAAATTGTCACATCTAAATAGGCGGGAGTACTGAGTGTTCTTCGTTCAACATCTTAGTAACTAGTCTCTCCATATTTGCTCTGATTGTACCATACTGTCCAATGTCCTGTGCAAAGAAGCGGATAATTTCCGTTCGACCGACCGTCCGAAAGATTATGGAATGGATACGGAATAGAGAAATAGATATCTGGTATTATCCGTGTTCAACTCTGACTCTGAAGAAAAATTATAGAATAAAATATAGGATAAACGATATCCGTTGGTATCTGTTTTAATTGTAACCCTAGACTAGAGTTTAGATTATCATGGATCTAGATCTGTCGTGCCATATATACACACGATATTGAATACACACACCTACATAGCAGGGTAGCTAGTCTGATGCAAGCTCATCAATCACCAGCACATGCGATGATGCCGTGTTCACTGTACCAAGGTCTGTGACTTATCCTAAAGTGCATGCATGCACACACTATACCATCCGCTGCTGATCATCCATATGTCCAACTGGTCTCCAACATGCATGCACATTACGTGCATGACTCTACCACGTCTCATCAAAACCAACTACGCCCATTAACAGCCACAGCTTAAAAAAACCAGACTAATACCGAACCGTCGGCTGCCAACTCCCCTTTCTGTTCAGCAATGCTTCACACCCAAATTAACAGGTGGGTTTTCATTGAGGTTATAGCTTAGATTTATATAGTAACTAGCTTTTAAATAGAGTATTTTTTTAAAATACGGTCTACAAGTGATTATAGTAGATATTATCTTAACTTTACCTATACTGGTTAAAATCGCACGTAAGTATCTCTCCGTACTCTTTTCACAAAAATAGTCAAAATTTAAAATTTTAAACTAAAAATGATAAACCAGGGGCAAAAAAACCCACCCTTGCGACACCAGCGCAACCTCTCATCACTTCCATACCATGTAGAGCTAGGCCTAGGCACCAGTGTAGCATTTACATCCGTGAAGTGGATGGGGCAACATCCATGTGATGTGAGAGTTTGCAGCGATTTCACGTAGAAAGATCGATTCACGCGTGCGTGTAGCGACGCTCTTTCTTCCCTATCGATCCATCCGTCTGCCAGTTCATCCCCTGTAAACCCTATTTACTCCTCCCTCATCTCTCCAACCACCCAACTGCGTGCTCCTTTATTGGGCCACCGCCATGGCTTACGTCCCCCAGCACCCCTTCTTCCCACATGGCCAGACTAGTGCACAGGTGACCCTCACTTAATGCTCCGCAGCTTTACGAGTTGCAACGCGCGCGATACAGCCGCGTCTATATAAGACACTGCACTGCGAAACGATGGAGACCCGAGCCAGAAGCTTCTTCTTCAGGAGTAGCTTGTAAGCAGCCAGCCATGGCGAGGGGAAGTGGAGCGATGGGTAGCAAGGCACTGGCGCTTGCTCTGCTGCTCTGCTTCAGCAGCGCGGCGTTGGGAGTATGGGCTCGGCCGGTCGCCGCCAAGGGAAAGCACGCCGCCCGCGACGAGAAGTTCCTCTTGCTGAAGAAGCACTTCGGCAAGGGACTTGGTGGAGGGTTTGGCGGAGGAGGAGGTGGTGGAGGTGGTGGTGGTCTTGGCGGCGGTGGCGGCTATGGTGGAGGTGGTGGTGGAGGACTAGGCGGTGGTATTGGCCATGGTATTGGTGGCGGGCTTGGCGGCGGTGTTGGTCATGGCATCGGCGGCGGGTTCGGCAAAGGTGGCGGACTTGGCGGAGGCTATGGGAAGGGTGGCGGCCTTGGTGGTGGAATTGGCCATGACGTTGGTGGTGGTTTTGGTAAAGGTGGAGGTCTTGGTGGTGGAATTGGCCATGGCGTTGGTGGTGGGTACGGCAAGGGCGGTGGTCTTGGTGGTGGCATTGGCCATGGGATCGGTGGTGGTGCCGGTGGTGGGTATGGCAGTGGCGGCGGCCTTGGTGGTGGTGCCGGTGGTGGGTATGGAAGTGGCGGCGGCCTTGGTGGTGGTGTGGGACACGGCATCGGTGGTGGCTACGGAAAGGGCGGTGGACTTGGAGGCGGCGTTGGTCATGGACTCGGCGGTGGCTTCGGAAAAGGTGGAGGACTCGGCGGCGGCTTCGGCAAAGGTGGCGGGCTAGGCGGCGGCTTCGGCAAAGGTGGCGGGCTCGGCGGCGGTTTCGGCAAAGGTGGCGGGCTCGGTGGCGGCGGCGGGCTAGGCGGAGGAGGCGGTGGCGGCGGTGGGCTTGGTGGCGGCGGCGGGCTGGGAGGAGGTGGTGGTGGCGGCGGTGGAGGTGGATTCGGTGGTGGCGGCGGCGGTGGCCTTGGCGGAGGCTTCGGCAAGGGTGGTGGGCTCGGCGGCGGCGGCGGTGGCGGCATTGGTGGCGGCGGCGGTGGCCTTGGCGGAGGCTTTGGCAAGGGTGGTGGGCTCGGCGGCGGCGGTGGTGGCGGCATTGGCGGCGGCGGCGGTGGAGGGATCGGCGGCGGCCACTGATACGTCAGTACGTGCGTGCGTCTTCAGCTCTGTTTCGTGATCTCGTTTGAGCGAGAGCAGTACGATGAAGGTCGTCATCGTGGCAGTTCTTGCTTGCTAGTACGTGTCGTGTTGTGTGTGTTGGAATTTCTAGTTAGATGTGTCTAAGATATCGTCCTAATGTTTTTTTAATAATTATTTAAATTTAAGTGATGGTGATATATGATCCAGTATGTAAGTATTCATGTCATGCTCGTTCAAATGATTAATTAAGAGATGAAATCCCATTCGCAGTAAGGGATTTGCTAAATAGCAGTAATTGACCTTCTGTTCGTTGTTGTATGATACTTCGTGATCAGTGGTGTAAATGTGCGGTTGGACGATGCTCAGTGATCATGATGTAAATGTACGGGCACCGAAAAAGGCGTCAAAATCCGGACGAGTAAAACGAGACCCGGCTTGGTGTGAAAGTAGCAGGGAAAACTTTTTCGTTGTTACGAAAAATTCGGCGCCAGGCGAAACGAACGAAATAACGAAATTTCGTTTATTTCGTTCAAATTTCGGACAAAAAAATTCAAATTTTTGATGAAATTTAACTAAAATTTGAATAAAATTTGATCAAATTTCAAACAGGACCAATATCGACCAAATTTTATCTGAATTTAATACCTTTCGTTGGGGGACGAAAGGGACGAAATTTCGTCCGAAATACGAAATTTCGGACGAAATTTGTAACCCTGGAAAGTAGCCGAAGTTCGCTTCTAAAATTCAGCATTTTTTTCAATGCTATTTGACGTTTCATTTTCTTTTGCAATGGTAAAATAAAATCTTCTACATCAGCTATTAAGTAGTAACATCAAGTTCTTGACAGTACGTCCTCCTACTCCATTTGTTGTACTGCATGCATTCCTTACAAACAAGGAGGGGTGCAAATGGCTCGGGTTAATCCCGACCGATCCGGCACCGAATCCGATTGGTACCGAATCCGGAGAAAAAATATGGGTTAGGATATGGTAACAATAATATCCGCCCGAATCCGATCAGTTTACACCCCTAGTGATTTGTGTTTATGCTTGATGGAGACCCTGCTTCAACAAGGCTCTACTTTAGATTTCTTATTTTTTTGTATTGTCTGCTGATATAATATTTTTTTATTTTTTTATATTTAATTATGCAAAATAAGTTAATAATAACTATAGTACAAAATAAACCATAAACTCCAACTTATAAGCCATTTGGAGCAGAGCCAAATTACATTTAAAGTAGTTAATATAATGAAAAATTACTTGTAATTTTTACCAGTTTTACATATGTTAATATATGTAAAAAAATGTATTTATCTTATATAAAAATGGTATCATGTTACTTAAAAAACTTAATATAGCCGTTTCCCCCTGTATGTAAGATACTAGAATCATAGGCGCGGCCACGCACCACCACCCATCGTACCAAAATAAAAGAGACGATAATTTGTGAGGAGTTTTAAAAAAACGGGGGGCAAAAGCGTAATTTTGGAAAAAGCAAAGGGGCTATTCGTAAAAAAACGAGGACCTGTTAAAAAAACCGAGGGCAAAAATAAATTTTCGAAAAAACAAAGAGTTTTTTTGCAAAAAAACCGAGGACCTGTACGTAAAAAACGGGACCCGTTCGCAATTTCCGAAACCGCGGGGGGCCATCCTGCAAAGTGGAGGGGCTAAAAAAACTGGCAGGGACCCTTTCGTGAGAACCAAAGACCTGTACGTAATTTTGGAAAATGCAGGGACTTTTTCGCAAATTACCTCACCAGACCGTACCTAGTTTTTCTGGCCACACGGCGGGCGGACGATCTCCCGGGGTGAGGTGGCGCTCCCTCCGCGCGAGAACTCCCCCGGGAATAAGGAGTTTAGTATATATATGAGTGTTTAGGTGTCCCACGTGGGGCTGCTCTTTTACAACACATAGCTTTTTGTGTATGTTGGCGTTGCCCAGGCCCACATGGACTTATTATGGGCTGGACAAACCATTTAACAGAAACCCATTAAGAGTCGAGCCCACGGGCCAGAACAAATTAGCAGCTAACAGATTTCTTTATGGGCGAGAGAAAAAAACAAGCACAGTTTTTGGATGGAGACTGGTAATATCAGACGGTTCTATAAATCTGAGTACCCGGTAATAAAATAGTACTTGAATGTCTCCTAGACACCTCCATTAAGTAATTATTAAGCAGGTTTAATGATGCGTATAAGAAATACTCCCTTTGTTCAATAATATATTTTACTTTGGATATCGACCCCAACTACTAATTTTTATATAGGTTCATAAAATTATTAAATTATGAAAAAATTTCATGACTAATCTAATAATATTATTTTTACGTGATCAATCTAAATAATTTTTATATATTAGTAGTCAAAATTAAAGAAGTTTAATTGCACGTTTTCTAAAGTGTCATACATATCTGAAGTGAGGGATTAATTGATCATCGCATTTAATTGTCATAAAAACAGGTGAGGAAATTGATCCGGGCATTTCGAACCGTGGGCCAAATATCTGCTTCTTTTGCTGGCCAGATGAAGGAAGGCATGAACTCTTGATCGATCGCTAGTTTGTATTCGGTAATGGCATAAATCCTTTGAGAAGTTAGCTCCAACGCATTTTGATTTTGGTTAATTTACCACCCACAGAATGGCCAAAACGGCTCAGATATGGATTGTACGAAAGTACTTAGCTCAGGTCAGGACATGTCGTTTTCCCCTTCCCACTGACACCATAGAATTTTAGATGCTCATTTCAGCTTGAGTTTCCGACTTCTGACTTATTTTTTATTATTTATAAATTTGGTTTTTCTGGTTTTTTTGGTATTTTTTTAGTTTTTTTGCCAGCTCTTTTTTTCCGTATTCGTTTGTATTGTCCGTGATGGGCAACCTACTTTTTCCATTTTTAATTTTTTTTAAAAAAAATTAGTTATGCTAAATAAGCCACCATCAGGTACAGTGTAATTTCAGCCGGCTATAGTGCAATCTCAGCCATAAGCCAGCTTATTTCAGTCCAACCGAGCGGCACCTTAATCAGGTGATCACATAAACCGTTTGGTAGTAGCGCGGCAGGCACGGATTCCCCTTTCGGCGAGGAACCGGTTGCGAAAATAGTATCGCCTACTTCTAATAGTCCACCAACCAATACAAAAAGTAGAATAACAATTAATACAATTTATGAGAGAGAGCAAGTTGGCGACCTTCTTTATTGATCTTAATTGATGTGTTTACAATGAAAACCGTACCCATGTATTTATAGTCTAAAATTATTTTGATATATACTCACATCTCTAACATGGAGTTTAAGAAAGAAACTGTGTGGAACCACCTTCCCTAACTGCATCCCTTACGAGGTAAGTTTCGTAACACTTTCCCTTAGGCGGATACCGCGATATGTAAATAACTCAATAAAAACTACTTACAAAAACCATGTGGAATAAAGGAATAGAGAAAAGAGTATATCATATACTCAAGTTGTATTGCATTTGTTGCTTCACTAAAAACCTTATGTGAGAAAACTTCTAGTAAAAACTCACTAAGGGAAAAAGAAGTACAACACTTGACCTTTTTAATCGTATAATTTTCTGGATCATCTATTATGCATGAATAGTATTTCATCTTCTAGACCAAAATATATGGGCCATTATTCATGGAAGTACCCCTTGAGTTCTGTTCTTATTTAAGTGGTAAAATCTTCAAGGTAACTTCACATCATGATAAGGACATTACTATCAAATAGGCTTCATTTACATCATCTTCATCATCAGATTCAAGCAACAATGATAATGACAAGACTAGTGTTGGTTCTACTGCTGAATCTTTGCAACAATTGTACAAGAGATCAATCACTCGAGCTAGAGCAAGAGAACTTATTAAACAGGCGAATCTGATCCTAAGTTCCTTTGATTTCACTACTAAGGATAGCTTGCTACATAAATGCTTTCACTTTGTGTATTTTCAGGTTATTAGGTAAGTAAGAACTTGGTACTACTAAGCGGGAGGTGAGGAAGACCGTTGCACCAAGAGAAGTTTCAAAAGGAGAAGATGATGACACATCACTTATATCAGTGAGAAAAGCCACTAAGTTGCTAGAATCAAGTTTTCAAGCTTCGAATTAAAAATTGGAGAAGACTACGCTTCGGAAACTCGATTGTGTCTAGTTTTTAATTCTATGTTCGTCTGGATTTTTTTCCAAGTTCCATTTGTCATGGGCTAGGTTGCATCTATAATAAGACATATTAAGGGTGTTTTGGACTTTAGTATTCGTTTTGGTCTAGTTTTGAGGTGATGGCGATGTCGAAGCTTCAAATGGGTTGAAAACAAATACTTGGACCGCAAGGGAAGAAGCGTTGTTGTCAAGGGAGTTGTGTGCCACCCTTATGGGCCCAGCCACCACGTGGGTCCCACCTCATGGGCGCACAAACCAAGGCAACCAACCAGCCACTTCTTATTGCTTTCAGTTTATGAAGATAGAATTATAATCGAATTCGAGTTATTTTCCTTTTGTGAGTCCAGCTAGGCTAGTACGATACTATAAATCCTTGGCCACCGTCCCCTGTAACCCTCAAACGTTAATTTTGAGTCAAATCAATTTCTTGCTCTTTGGTTTGTGCTATGCGCTGCCATGAGAGTTGGTGTAACATCCTGAAAATTTAAATTTTGTAAAAAGAAAATGTTATGAGTTATTTTGCGATATATTATATTTGACTGGAATTTTTATTGCATTTTCTGGAGTTTGGTTAGGAGTCAAGAAAAAGAGCACACCTGTTTAACTAATAGAAAACAAGATTTTAAAATGCGAATCTGAAAAGATGATCCAGTAAAAGGGGGATAGAGTTTGGTCCCCAAAAATTTGAGAATTCTAATGTAGAATTTTAATAAAATAATGGGTGAGAATAAAATAAAAGAAGATGTATATACATAAATATACCTATTTGTATATGTAGAATGTAAAGGAATAATTAAATCAAGAAGTTATGCAAACAAATCTTCATAAAAAGAAAATAGATTTGAAAATATGAATATATATGTATACATATACACACACACTAAATAAAGAAAAGAAAAGAAAAGAAAAAAAAAAAAAAGGGGTCGAATTAGAATACCAACCGAACCGCCCAACCCCGCCCCCCCACCCCCCAGACTGCTTCTCTTCTTCCCCGCCTTCTCCTCGCTCGACCTCTTCCGGGCCGCACCAAGGCCGCCAAGCCCGCAGTGCCGCCCCATGGCACCGTGCCGGACCAACGGTCCTTCCTCCCGCCGGACGGTGCGCGGCGTCTGTCCGGCGCGCGCCACTCTGCCGCCCTCTGCCGCGCGCTCGGTGGCGGCAGCGCAGCGGCTCGAGCCCCCGCCACCCTCCACGCGCACTAGGGCATTATGCCTATCCCGCGCAGATGCCCTCGCCCGCCATTGCTCGCCACCGACGCGACGGCTCGGGCGGCGTCCGAGGCCAACCCTACCTAATCGCCTATAAAGGCCCCCGTAGCACCCCAATGCATCGCCATCTCTTGCTCTCGTTCCCACCTCGCCCAATTGAGTTCCCGAGCTTTTCTTCCCCGCCGACGACCTCATCCCCTCCACGGCCGGCAACCGGGTGCGCCGCCGTGACAAGCTGCCGCCGGTCGATTCCTCCCTCCCACATCTTCCTTGGGACCCGGCGAAGTCGACTCCGCGCTCGGCCGAGCTCCTCCCGGCCTGCACCTCGCCGGCGTCGAGCGTCACCCGAGTCCGCCGCCGCCGCACGCTGCCGGCATACCTCCGGTGTCCCACGGTCTCCACCGCCACCGTCATCAGCTCCCCCGTGCCCCCGGCATTCCGTTTTGCCCCTCCCCGGCACCTCCCCGACCGTCCACCGCCGACCGCACCACCGCTCCTCACCGGCCTCGGCCTCCTCCCTTGACCCTTCACAGATACCTCAAAAGGTATAATCGTCAGATATGGTAAGATAGAATCGGTGCGCACTTGGCTAGCCCGCCCGATTCCTTCTCTTCCCCTGCTCCCCGTGGCGTTCGAGCCCCGGCTCGCGTCTGCCTCCGCCATTGTTCCGCCACCGCGACGGCTCGGGCGGCGTCCGAGGCCAACCCTACCTAATCGCCTATAAAGGCCCCGTAGCACCCCAATGCATCGCCATCTCTTGCTCGCGTTCCCACCTCGCCCAATTGAGTTCCCGAGCTTTTCTTCCCGCCGACGACCTCATCCCTCCACGGTAAACAACCGGGTGCGCCGCCGTGACAAGCTGCCACGGTCGATTCCTCCTCCCACATCTTCCTTGGGACCCGTGAAGTCGACTCCGCTCGGTGAGCTCCTCCCGACTGCACCTCGCCGGCGTCGGCGTCACCCGAGTCCGCCCGCCGCCGCCGCCGCAAGATACCTCCGGTGTCCCACGGTCTCCACCGCCACCGTCATCGCCTCCCGTGCCCCCAAGATTCCGTTTGCCCTCCCGGCACCTCCCGACCGTCCACCGCCGACCGCACCACCGCTCCTCACCGGCCTCGGCCTCCTCCTTGACCCCTTCATGGTATACCTCAAAAGGTATAACTGCCTGTATATGGTAAGATAGAATCGGGTGCGCACTTGGCTAGCCCGCCCGATTCCCTTCTCTTCCCCCCTGGCTCCCCCCGGCGCGCGTTCGAGCCCCCGGCTCCGCGTCTGCCTCCGCCGCTGTTCCGCCGCTCACCGACGCGACAGCTCGGGCGGCGTCCCGAGGCCAACCCTACCTAATCGCCTATAAAGGCCCCCGTAGCACCCCAATGCATCGCCATCTCTTGCTCTCGCTCCCACCTCGCCCAATTGAGTTCCCGAGCTTTTCTTCCCGCCGACGACCTCATCCCTCCACGGTAAACAGCGGGTCTTGCCGCCGTGACAAGCCGCCGGTCGATTCCTCCTCCCACATCTTCCTTGGGACCCGTGAAGTCGACTCCGCTCGGCCGAGCTCCTCCCGACTGCACCTCGCCGCGTCGGCGTCACCGAGTCCGCCGCCGCCGCCGCAGATACCTCCGGTGTCCCACGGTCTCCGCCACCGTCATCGCCTCCCGTGCCCCGGCATTCCGTTTGCCCTCCGGCACCTCCCCGACCGTCCACCGCCGACCGCACCACCGCTCCTCACCGGCCTCGGCCTCCTCTGCCCGGCCCCTTCGCGGTATACCTCAAAAGGTATAACTGCCTGTATATGGTAAGATAGAATCGGGTGCGCACTTGGCTAGCCCGCCCGATTCCCTTCTCTTCCCCGGCTCCCCGTGGCGTTCGAGCCCCGGCTCGCGTGCATGGGGTTGAGCCATTTCTTTTAATTATGTGATAAATTATGATCAGTTTTATAGAGTTTAGATATACACCCATTATTATGCTTGTTAGTATTACCTGTTGAAACCTTGGGATATGTGAACCTTGTCGCCCTAGCAAAGCTATCATAATGTAGTTTTTCACAAATAGAGTTATGATATATCGTATTGCTTAGTATTGCTAGATAAGCGGGACGCTTTCTTTGTCCCAAAATATCTCACTTGCAAATATGATAATGATTTGGGCAGTCATGGTGGGAATGACTGGAGAGAAATTTGGAACTGTTATTTTATGCTCCAAAAAGCCTCAAACTTGCTTAGTATCTGGGTGGATGATTTGGGGGCTGGTATGTGGTGTAGGGGAAGCACAAAGAGTATGGGATGTGGTAGAACCACTCGAGATAACCCTAAGGACCGAATCTTGTCATGTTAGCCCGTGTAAAGCAAGTACAACCACATGTCAGTAAATACAACCCGGCTAAGTAAATTTATCGAAACCCCCGGACTCATCTCACCGGTAGTGGATAGGAGTGGATCTGCAAGGGCAAGGAAAGGCCTAAAGGGACACCAAGGGGAGGGTGAAGTTTTCCAGCTATACTAGCGCTGCGGGGAGTGGAGCCCGGCTACGTTAGTGACTGTGGGAAACATCCCGTGCAACATATGGGACCCATCGCAAGTGGGATAAGCCCATAGAGTGAGATGACGAAAGAGGCTAGATATCTCGAAAAGTCACTGTGACGGTCTGCTCAACCATATGACTAAGGAATCATGTGGGGCAATGAGTTGGCAGTCTCTTGTGGGGAATGTGTACAAACTCTGCGAGTCAAAACTATTCGAATAGCCGTGCCCATGGTCATGGGCGCACATGGGGACTTAACTAGATATAGTTCTGTTTCAAAAATGATTTGTGGGTGAAATGGGGAAATGTAGGGCAGTGAAAGGCAATTTCTGGCAAAATGTAATAAACCTATGCCTTCCCTTGATCAGCCCAGCATACTATTACTGCATTCTGTGTGATGATCTGCTGAGCACGGTGGTTAGTGTGCTCACACTCGTATTACCAAAAACAGAAACAGGGACGCAGGATCATTATGAATATGAAGACGCCCCGGCCACAGAAGGGAGGAAGGACGATGGAAATTAGGTCGCCGTTCGTATTTTCCGAACCTAGACAAGCTAGACCTAAGGCATTGTGTGCACATATATTATCTAAATCTAGGTAATATATACTACACACATTACCCCCAGTCGCTTGCCTGAGGTTATGGTCCTACTTTTGCTTTCTCTTCTGCTGCTTGTATATAATGATGATATTCGGCCTAAGTGCCCCTTTTGTAAACTATCGCCCGACGTGGTGTAATTTGAACAATGGTGCGTAATATTCTTGTTTAAGCGATGTATGAAATGATACGACAATGTACACATGCGCATTATCTCGATCCGAGGAATAATGCAAGAATCACAGAAATTCGGATTGAAAAATCCGGTCCGCAGCAGTGGTATCGAGCATACGACTATAGGGTAAAAGCCTTAGTATGGACGTTAGACAAGATATATGATTACAATCTTGCAAACCTCATAAAAAGAATTTCTAAAAATATAGCGTATTACTTTTTTCTATCCTTCTTAGATCTATTCTGTTCTATCTTTCATTAATATTTTGAAAAGTTACTAACACTAGGAATTTAAATTACGATGGTGGAGTCGGAGAGGAGGGTGACTAGGACTACTTGGCCCACTGAGTCTGAGGGAGTTTGCCAAGATCTGCAAGCTCCTTCACTACCTGAGCTACCCAGACCAGCCCGTGTACCGTGGACTCAAGACCACGGCAGGAGGAGATGAGTCATGGTTGATCGAGGTGTTCATCTACCCGAAGACTGCGCACGACCCGCCTCACGTTTTCCGGACAGAGCACCAGCGGACCATCAGGACCGTGGCACCGCAGACGCCGACGCCTGCCCTTCTTGCCGCACGCGCCGTGCGACATTTACAAGGCCCCCCTTCGACGCACTCCCTTCTGCTACTACCCATCGCGCCAAGAGAAGGCGCGATATAATGAGACCTACATGCCAGCGAAGAGAACAACCCGATGCTTACGCGCGGGTTGACTGACGAGGCCATGGGATCGGCCACACTGCCGCTGGAGGAGATCACCGCCTCGGGCGCACTCGTCGCCACACACACCGAGGTGGCGACCCTCGCGCGGCTCGCCCGGTCTGGCGGGCCTTGGCGCACCAAGGCGGAGGCGATCGCGGACAGGCGCAGCCTCAACAGTCCCAGCTCCTGCGCCCCACCAAGACTGCCGCACCGCCCCCACAGACCCGTGGACTCGACGCGCCTAACCGCACGCAAGAGCGTGCGACCTCGAGACCACATCGGCTCTTCGCCCGAGGAGGGTCGCGCGCGCGCGCGCCCACTCACACTCCGACTCGACACCGACCCCTCCGAGTTCGGCGACGAGTGGGTCCCGCTCTCAATGCGGGACTACTGCCCCTCCGGCCGGAGTTGGCTATATGGAGGAGTAGGTGGGTCTTGCCGTACTTGCCGTGTGTAGCGAGTACTAGTTGATGTATCCGACTGTTATGCGGACCTTACGTATCGTAGTTGCTATTCGATCGACTTTAATTATTGTGTTGTAATAGTAAGTCCAGTCAAGAAACTGGCTATGTGATGTTTTAGCTTATGCTTAAGGAAACGGCCTTGTGTTGAAATTATTTTGTCGTTTATCTTGTTGGCTTTTATTGCATGAAGTGGCAACCTTCTTTTATTTGCCTAGTAATAGTATTAAGTCATAAAACTATGACTGTAGATGGCCAGTCAAATGGTGACCAGGGCCCAGGCCAATGCCACCCCCAACCAAGGAGTGGTGGACT
This sequence comes from Bonia amplexicaulis, assembly GCA_036346245.1. Lineage (NCBI taxonomy): Eukaryota > Viridiplantae > Streptophyta > Magnoliopsida > Poales > Poaceae > Bonia > Bonia amplexicaulis. The sequence continues at coordinate 13,020,474 of CM070753.1, read as the reverse complement.
CCACACCCGGTGTCGTGCCAGCGGGGCGTAAGCAAGCCCACGATCGAAGCCAACCTTCCGCCCTCCAACTAATCCCACCATGGCTCAAGTCATGGCGCAGTTGAACCAATTGCTACAGGCTATTATTGCCGGGCAACAAGGTGGCTCCAGCAGGTCTAGAGCTGACCTGACTGACTTTCAAAGGACCCGGCCCCTCACTTTTTCCTCGGCCGACGAACCTCTCGAAGCCGAAGATTGGCTTCGGGATACGGAAAGGAAGCTGCGCCTGGCCAAGTGCGTAGAAGAAGATAAAGTGATATTTGCAGCTCATCAGCTCGAGGGAGCAGCTGCAAATTGGTGGGAGAACTATCTTGCGGCCGAGGCCGTGAAGAGACCTCCACAGACGGTGACATGGATGTCATACCATGGTCGAGTTCGGGACGGCTTTTAAGGCCAACCGTCCCGGGAGTCATGAGAATGAAGAAGAACAATTTCGCACTCTCAAGCAAAGAGGCATGACCATTAATGAATATCTCACAAAATTTACTCAGCTTGTTCGCTACGCTCCAACGGACGTGGCCGATGAAGAAGAGAAGATTGATAGATTTCTCGAGGGCATGAATGAGGAGTTAAGAGTGCGATTGATTGTGCGAGACTTCACCGCCTTCCACCACCGGTGAACAAGGCTCTAATTTTAGAAAATGAAAAGAAGAATGGAGGCCACCAGTAGCGCAAGCTAACAACTCGGTGACGCAAGGGAGATTCATTCAGAAGTTCTTCAACAACCCCTCATTCTCCAGACCCGATCAACCCAGGACTCCAACTCCAACACCTCGATCAAGTGGAAGTTCCTTTCAAGCTCCTCGCACCGGGAGTCAGTACACCGGTATAAACCCCGCAACCAACCTTAATCACTACTGTTGTGGAGAAAGGGCATTTAAGCAACCGGTGCCCACACAAACAAAACACCCCGTCTGTAGCCAAGCTTGATTGCCCGACAAGGGCCTCGGACCTCATAAGCTAGCGGAAATACCCCAACGTCCAGCCGTGGGAGAGTCAACCATATCACGGCAGAGGAAGGCGAGGAAGCTGCGGGAGTTCTTATGGGTACGTTCTCTGTCAAGTCAATACCAGCGCAAACTTTATTTGACTCAGGAGCTCCACATTCATTTATATCCAAGGGGTATGCTGATAAAATGGGGTTACCTATTTATCCTCTAAAGAGGCCAGTAGTACTTAAGTCACCAGCTGGTATGATTACCGCTACCTTAGTATGTCCTGGGGTAAAGGTTACCATGGAGAGGTGTGACTTCCTAGCGACTTGATAGTACTAAGCTCACGCACCTTGGATATTATATTAGGAATGGACCGGTTAGCCGATATCGAGGAGTTATAGGCGTGCCACCGTGATGTTGAAGTCGACTAAGTGTCTGGAATGACCATAGATGTAAAGTGGACCGACCATACCGATGGGGCCGCAATATATTATTGCGAAGATGTACCGGAGGGAATGATGGTGGTGCAAAACTATCAGGAAGTGTTTCCCGAAGACCTACCCGACATGCCCCCAGACAGAGACCTAGAATTTGTCATTAACTTGAAGCCAAGAGCTGCCCCTATTTCCAAGAGACCATATAGGATGACGGTGGAAGAGCTAAAGACCCAACTCCGAGGCTGCAGGAAACGCAGTTTATCGGACCCGCCTCCTGCCAGGGATCTCCTAGATTATTTGTAAAGAAGAAGGATGGCACAGCTAGGATGTGTGTGGATTAGGCGTTAAATGAAGTAACCATCAAGAATAAATACCCATTTCCGGGATCGATGATCTATTTGACCAACTTGGTGGAGCCACCATCTTCTCGAAATAGATCGAGATCGGGTTACCACCACTTGAAAATTAAAGTGAGGATATACCCAAGACGGCTTTTACCACTAGATATGGACTGTACGAGTTTACGGTCATGTCTTTTGGTCTGACAAATGCACCGGCCTACTTCATGAATCTCATGAACAAGGTATTCATGGAGTATTTGGACAAGTTTGTAGTAGTGTTCATTGATGACATCCTTATTTACTCCAAGAGTGCAGAAGAGCATGCGGAGCATCTACGCCTAGTGCTAGAGAAGCTAAGAGAACATCAGTTATATGCCAAGTATAGCAAGTGTGAATTCTGGCTAAGCGACATCAGCTTCTTGGGACATATAGTGTCTGCGGGGAGTATCCGTTGACCCCGCCAAGATTGCGGCGATGGATGAATGGAAGCAACCCACCTCCGAATCCTTTGAAGTGCGAAGTTTTCTTGGATTGGCAGGATATTATATAAGGTTCATAGAGGGATTCTCTAGGGTAGCCAGGCCATTGACCCAGCTACTCAAGAAGTAACAGAAGTTTGAATGGACCAAAACCTGTGAAGGAAGTTTTCAAGAGCTTAAGAAAAGATTGACTACCACCCCGGTGCTAGTTCTACCTGATGTACGCAAGGATTTTGAAGTATACTGTGATGCTTCCCATCAGGGATTGGGATGCGTACTGATGCAAGGAGGCAAGGTCGTGGCATATGCTTCTAGGCAACTTCGCCCCCATGAAGCTAATTATCCCACCCATGACACGGAATTAGCTTCAGTGGTACATGCCTTAAAAATTTGGAGGCACTATCTGATTGACAACCACTGTGATATATATACGAATCACAAGAGCCTCAAGTACTTTTTTACCCAGTCACACCTTAATCTGAGGCAAAGGAGATGGTTACAATTGATCAAGGATTATGATCTGAGTGTCCACTACCATCCAGGCAAAGCCAATGTGGTGGCAGATGCCCTAAGCCGTAAGGTCTATTGTAATACCCTCATGATACGGGAGCAACAACCTAAGCTATACAAGGAATTGATGGCCTTGAATTTGGAAATAGTGGAAGAATGCACCTTAGCAGCCATGGAATTGCAACCAAGCATAGAAGAAAGGATTATCGCCGCACAACAAGAAGACCCAACCACTTTGAGGTTGAAAAGATCAATGGAAGCCGGAAAGGCACCTCAGATATCTGTGGATCAACAAGGGGTTTTGAGGTACGGGACGCGTATCTTTGTATCCCACCAGAAGGGCCTCAAAGATCTCATACTCAAGGAAGCTCATAGTTCAGCATACTCCCTCCACCCTAGAAGTACAAAGATGTATCAAGACATGAAGCAGTGGTACTGGTGGCCACGTATGAAGAGAGACATCGCCGAACACGTAACTTTCTTGTGATGTATGTCAAAGAGTGAAAGCGAACATCGAGACCGGCGGGGCTATTGCGACCATTGCAAGTACCCGGTGGAAGTGGGAAGAAGTAGGAATGGACTTTATCACAGGACTTCCCCGAACCAGGTCGGGATACGACTCCATCTGGGTCGTAGTAGATAGGCTGACCAAGGTCGCACATTTTAACCCTATCAAGACAACTTACAAGGGAGACAAGCTGGCAGAACTATATATGTCACGCATCGTGTGTTTGCACGGGGTGCCAAAACGGATAGTCTCAGATCGAGGTTCCCAGTTTACCTCATATTTCTGGGCTAGCCTACATGAGGCTCTCGGTACCCATCTGGATTTCAGCACCGCCTATCACCCCCAGACGGATGGCCAAACAGAGAGAATGAATCAGATATTAGAGGACATGCTTCGGGCTTGTACCCTGGATTTCTCTAAAGATCGGGACCGATGTCTGCCGTATCTGAGTTCGCCTACAACAACACTACCAAGCCGACCTCGGATGTCCCCATTTGAAGCATCAGCGGGAGAAAGTGTCGAACTCCTTTACACTGGTCAGAAGTAGGAGAAGGCTACATATTCGGGCCAGATACTCTAAAGCAGGCTGAAGAAAAAGTTCGCCTGATCAGAGATCGACTATTAGCCTTGATCCGGACAAAAGAGTTATGCGGATAAGAGACGGAGGCCATTAAGTTTTGAGGTCGGAGATTATGTCTATTTAAAGGTGTCACCCCTATGAGGAGTCATATGGTTTAAAGTCAAAGGCAAGCTCGCCCCTCGCTATGTTGAGTCGTTCCCAATTATAGCCAAGAAGGGAGAAGTAGCTTATCAGCTAGACCTGCCCGCAAGCCTAGCAGATGTGCACAGTGTTTTCCATGTATCCCAACTCAAGAAGTGCCTTGGTGCACCGGAAGATCAAACCCGGTGGAGGCAATTGAGATCGAGGCGACGACCTACAAGGAGCGTCCAATTAAAATCTTGGACACCGTGGAAAAGAAGACCAGAAATCAGACCATTCGCACCTGCAGAGTGCAGTGGAGCCATCACTCAAAGAAGGAGGCCACACAGGGAACGAAGACCGGCTAAGAAGAGATTACCGAGTTGTTCACCGGTTAGGTCAATCTCGGTGTCGGGATTCTTTTTAAGGGGGTAGATTTGTAACATCCTGAAAATTTAAATTTTGTAAAAAGAAAATGTTATGAGTTATTTTGCGATATATTATATTTGATGGAATTTTATTGCATTTTCGGAGTTTGGTTAGGAGTCAAGAAAAAGAGCACACCTGTTTAACTAATAGAAAACAAGATTTTAAAATGCGAATCTGAAAAGATGATCCAGTAAAAGGGGGATAGAGTTTGGTCCCCAAAAATTTGAGAATTCTAATGTAATGCGAATTTTTAAAATCTTGCCGCGTGACAAAATTGCCACGGCCGATCTCCTCCTCCCACATCTTCCTTGGGACGTGAAGTCGACTCAGCTCGGCCGAGCTCCTCCCGACTGCACCTCATGGCGTCGGCGTCACCGAGTCAGCCGCCAAGCCGCCGCAAGATACCTCCGGTGTCCCACGGTCTCCACCGCCACCGTCATCGGCTCCCGTGCCCCGGCATTCTGTTTGCCCTCCCGGCACCTCCCGGCCGTCCACCGCCGCACCACCGCCCTCACCGCCTCGGCCTCCTCACCTGACCCTTCACGGTATACCTCAAAAGGTATAATCGTCAGTATATGGTAAGATAGAATCGGTAGCGACTTGGCTAGCCCGCCCGATTCCTCTCTTCCCCTTGCTCCCCCGTGCGTTCGAGCCCCGGCTCCGCGTCTGGGGTTGAGCCATTCTTTTAATTTATGGTGACGACAGGGGCCCTTTGTCGTCCACCGATGGGTCTCAACTGCCGACAAGCGGGCCTACCCGTTAGTGAGTGCGAGAAAACAAGGGCATAACTTCTTCATTTTAACTCCAAATTGAGTGAGACAAATTTCTAAATTCATCTAAATTCAAGATCTATCAATGGGCCTGAAATCATAATTTTTAGAGTTCATTTGAATTTACGGTGTTATTTGGAGTGATTTGTTGCTTTTCTTTTATGCAAATCTTAGCGTCGATTAAAATAGCATACGAGGCTCGAAGTGAAGACGCTGAGGCAACCAACCTAGCAACTCCAGATCATCAAGAGCCAGACCACTGTGACCAAGGCGAGTTAGCATGCTATTATTTTATGTGATAAATTATGATCAGTTTTATAGAGTTTAGATATACACCCATTATTATGCTTGTTAGTATTACCTGTTGAAACTCTTGGGATATGTGAACCTTGTCGCCCTAGCAAAGCTATCATAATATAGTTTTTCACAAATAGAGTTATGATATATCGTATTGCTTAGTATTGCTAGATAAACAGGGACGCTTAGCTGTCCCAAAATATCTCACTTGCAAATATGATAATGATTTGGGCAGTCATGGTGGGAATGACTGGAGAGAAATTTGGAACTGTTATTTTATGCTCCAAAAAGCCTCAAACTTGCTTAGTATCTGGGTGGATGATTTGGGGGCTGGTATGTGGTGCAGGGGAAGCACAAAGAGTATGAGATGTGGTAGAACCACTCAGAAAACCCTAAGGACCGAATCTTGTCATGTTGGCAGGTGTAAACAGTACAACCACAGTGCAGTAAATACAACCTGCTAAGTAAATTTATCGAAACCCGGACTCATCTCACCCAGAGTGGATAGGAGTGGATCTGTAAGGGCAAGGGAAGGCCTAAAGGGACACCAAGGGGAGGGTGAAGTTTTCCAGCTATACTAGCGCTGCGGGGAGTGGAGCCCGGCTACGTTAGTGACTGTGGGAAACATCCCGTGCAACATATGGGACCCATCGCAAGTGGAATAAGCCCATAGAGTGAGATGACAAAAGAGGCTAGATATCTCGAAAAGTCACTGTGACGGTTTGCTCAACCATATGACTAAGGAATCATATGGGGCAACGAGTTGGCAGTCTCTTGTGGGGAATGTGTACAAACTCTGCAGAGTCAAAACTATTCGAATAGCCGTGCCTGCGGTCATGGGCGCATATGGGGACTTAACTAGATATAGTTACATTTCAAAAATGATTTGTGGGTGAAATGGGGAAATGTAGGGCAGTGAAAGGCCCTAGTTTGGAATTGTCCTGGGTGTCGTCCCAGTGGTAAGATAGGCAACTATAATGCTGGAAGATGCTATAAGGTGCAAAGGCTATGTAATGGTGGATGGGCTCTGTACCACTATTAAGACGAGTACATTCCACTAAACTTGCATCTTTCAAAAACTGCTAGGTCATAGGGATTTCTAAGTACGGTATTGTAAAGGCAATTTATGGCAAAATGTAATAAACCTAAGCCTTCCCTTGATCATTGACATACTATTCTCAGATTACGTGTGATGACTGCTTGAGCACGGTGGTTAGTGTGCTCACACTCGTATTACCAAAAACAAAAATAGGGACGCAGGATCATTATGAATATGAAGACGCCCCGGCCACAGAAGGGAGGAAGGACGATGGGAATTAGGTCGCCGTTCGTATTTTCCGAACCTAGACAAGCTAGACCTAAGGCATTGTGTGCACATATATTATCTAAATCTGGTAATATATCTCGCACATTACCCCATCGCTTGCACGAGGTTATGGTCCTACTTTTGCTTTCTCTTCATTGCTTGTATGTAATGATGACATTCGGCCTAAGTGCCCCTTTTGTAAACTATCGTCCGACGTGGTGTAATTTGAACAATGGTGCCGTAATATTCTTGTTTAAGCGATGTATGAAATGATACAGCAATGTACCTGTGCGTATTATCTACTGATCCAGGGAATAATGCAGTAATCATAGGAGATTCTAGATTGAAAAATTCGGGTTTGACAGTTGGGAAGCCGACTAATTAGTGTTCCACCAAATTGCCGATTACCAGTGTTCTTGTTGTTCCTCACGGACCAACAAAGTCGTCTATCTTGGTGTGGTGAGAAGACGGAGATCTAGAGTGTGTTGCTAGTTGAATTTCGGTACATGTGAGTCTATATTGAGACAAACAATTGTGTACTTCTGTTCATCAGAATTTACGGGATTTCACGTTAGCCACATATTTACCCTTCAAAACAGATCCTACGTCGTGAAGATCGGGCTCCCCCGTATCACATCAGCTGGTGATCATCAAATTGATTCCTTATGGAATGTCAAAACTAAGACTTTATAGTCTAAAACTATGATGATCGAAGTTTAGCATATATGCTCCCCTTAAGACGACATCCGTTAGAATCTTCATGTCTTAATGTCGTAATTTTGATATTATGAATAAATCTATTGCATTATCATAGTATTTAGTATTCTAGAAATTTATCACACTACTCTTCCAGTGATTATAAGGATAAAATAATGTAGGAGCAATGTGCTTAACACCACTATTTAATTATGCAACACAAATAAATATTTGTCCTTATAGAGGGCTATAGAGGTAAAATCAGTTACAATGTCATATACCTTGTAGGTATAAATTGTCAAGCCTATTTGTTTGGCTAAATACTTTACAACTTTCTCTGTGCGGATTTTTAAAGTTACAACTAATTAGTTTGTTCAGTAGAACTATAAGAATTGAGTTGTACCACTATAGAGTAAGATATAAACAGTCTAAATTTGGTATTTAGGGGATATATCAAACTGTCATTATCACCATATACTTGCCCCTTCAGGGCACTAGAGGATACCACAATTTCACTCTCTTTCATGTGGAGATGCACTTTTACAGTACTGATATGGCACACTTCTCGTCTTATGGTTTCTCATTTCATTTTCCTGGGTCTATACGTGTCTTTATCCACTTCTAAGGATCACTTAGTTATCAGGTGCAATTTCAAATATCGACAAGTCACATATTAACTTATTCCTTCAAGTAAAATGCTCTAGGGCTTCTAGGGGAGGGAGGGGAGGCGGGGCAGTGTGATGAGGAGCAGTGTGGTGCTGATGGACAAATTTTATAGCATCAGGGAGGAAACACAGTGTGGCAAAATCTTGCCGGAGATTGCGATGGTCGGATGAAAAGGGGAGGAAGAAAGAGAAAGGGGTGTGGGAAAGGAAGGAAATCAGGTTAGTGTGCTGTACGGTGGATGGAGGAGGAAGAAGAAGGAAGAAGATTCAGGGCTTCCATCGACAGAAGTGGCAACGTGGTCTTTCCTAGTTCGGGAGCGGCGACGTAGAGAGAGGTTGAATACGGAGTTGACAGGCGGGGCTCGCATCGACAGATACGTACCCCGCGTAACTCGCACGGAACGCTCATATCGCGGTACGTTATATCAAATTTGTAAATATTCTCTAATTGCAATGTCACTGAGATGATTGGCCATTTCGTGTTTTTCCTGTAGGCTGACGTCGGTGCTACGATTTGGAGAGAGTCTCGCACCATGGTGGATAGGATCGCCAGTGATGAGGAGGTGACACGGGAGGAGGCGGTGCACGCTTGGCGTCGTGTGGAGGCCTGGGGTGCACGTGTAGTCACCATGTTGTCTTGCATGAGGCTACCGGAGGTCCGCATGCCCATGCCCCATGCACACACGGTTTGTCCACTGGGGCCATCCCGACCTGCATGGCACCACGCGGGGAGTTCTACTTGGGCACGTCCTACACCACCTTAACCAGACGAGGCCGGAGGTTATCCTGGGGATGGCCTCCTACATCGCTAGGGTAACTGTTTGCCCGTCATCCATACATCTTCGGCTTCCCCACACAGGGGCATACTCTATGCCGTACATCCCTCCAAACGCCATGGCGCTAGCTGAGGGTACGCTTCGCCTCTTATCGGTTTTATCCCATCGCTTTATCTGACGAACTAACGATATTTGCATTGCAGGTCTTGTCCCCCCAACCAGGGATGGGGGGTCTCCTCGGGCCAGGACGGTACAAACCAGTACTTTTTGGACTGGCTCGGCCATGCGACGGGCTTCGCACGTCGGGCCACACCCCCGGAGGTTCTCTCCGGGAGTGTCCTCACCGGTGCATCGGTGGCCACACAGGCGGTGGTGCAGTCCACTCCATCAGCTCAAGGACGTGTGTGACGGTCTCCTGATTGTCTTACCTTGTCGGGGCATCGTCACCCGGCGCTGACGAAGACCGCCAAGTAGGGCCGTATGGGAGGACCCGGACGCGGAGACTGAGGGGGCTAGGGTGGCGACGGAGAGGGAGGGCTAGGGATGTTGTTGGGGTAGGGGTGCAATCGGAGCAGATACGGACGGATATCGCTTATCCTATATCCTATTCTTTCGGATGGTCGGTCGGAAGGAAATTATCCGCTTCTTTGCACAGGATATTGGATAGTATGGTACAATCAGAGCGAACATAGAGAGACTAATTACTAAGATGTTGAAGGAAGAACACTCAGTATTCCCGCTTGTTTAGATACGATAATCTATTTATATATATTTTGTTCCTAGGTGAAGTCACAACAGACATCTTCATATCATTTGACATACGGATATATATGGACGGATATCACTTATCCCGTATCCTATTCCATATTCTTTCCTCGGAGTCCGAGTCGGACATGGATAGTGTCGGATAACCATCTACTCCTTCCGTATCCGTTCCACATGCCTTCGGTCGTTTGTACAAACAGAAATTATCCGCTCCGTTTGCACCCCTATGTTGGGGTGGTTGATGCTACCTGTACACCTATTGTTCATGTACTACTTACGTTTCTTGTTTACTTAGTGATGTTTACAATACTATGGCGAGCTTAATTGTACTTCTCTTTACCTTGTCGACGTCCGTACCACTAAATTGATGGCAATCGCACTGACAACCGCACCACTCGAATAATGAACTGAATTGATGGCAACCGCACTGACGTACGAACCATTCGATTATATGCTTAGTGACATTGTGAAATATTTCGAACAACAGACGAGAGTACTACGATACAACCATACATATCGTTGCCTATAGGTGGAAGGAGCATCGTGGTACCCACATGGAGTGTTGTTGAGGGGGCCACCTCGAAAGTGGCTGGCCGTCGTTGTAGTGGAAAGAATATATATAACTATGGTTCGCGCAGCAGCATGTTGGGTCATATGAACTTTCTATGTTGATGACCTCCTCGTTGTCCCTCTCGCGCTCCATCTGCTGGTGGAGATCATCATTCTACTCTTCAAGACTTTCAATCCGTGCCTCCAAGTCAGCGATTCGCTCTCACAACGTATCCACGTACCTCGCAACGTACCGTTCATGGGGAGGATCAATCCATCGCACGAAGTTGTATTTATCCACCTGCTACAAAAGAACGTTAACATTGAAACTCTATTAGCAGTACTGTAAAATAGACGAGTGCCTACTTGTATCTCGGAGTATGGGCATCGGAATAAAAGTTGCTCGCCAACCGTGTGGCCTTCTGCCACCTGTACCACCATGTCCTGCATGTGTCTGCATTTCGGCCACACTAGCTGAGCGCGCATTTGGTAACAAGCGGTACGTAACACCGAAATCCTCCTTCCATTCAAGCGGAAGGTTCCCCCTTGGTGGCCCATATTCAACTAGCCCCACGACATCTTGGTGGCTTACTCAACGATGAAGAAGATAGTTGTTCCTACCATCAATGTCTCGGCCACTCATTTTATAGCGTAATTATGGTGTCGTGACGTGCTTTATGACACAGGGCAGATTTGCGCAGCGACAAGACCATACGAGCCAACTTTGCGCAGTGACATGACATGATGGGCCAGCTTTGAGTAGCGACAAACTACACACGCCAGCTTTGCGCCGCGACATGACCGCACGGGCCAACTTTGTACCGTGACATGACAGGACGGGCCAGCTTTTCGTAGTGACATAACAGGGCAGGCCAGCTTTGCGAAGTGCAGGACTAGACGAGACACGTTTGCGCAGCGATAGGACCACATGGGCCAGCTTTGCGCAGTGATATGATCGCTTTGCATAGTGACAGGACCACACGGGCCAGCTTTGCGCAGCAATATGATCGCACGGGCCAACTTTGCGCCGCGACAAGACCAGATGATACACTTTTACGCAGTGACAAGACTACATGTGTCGGCTTTGCGCAGCAACATGACCGCACAGGCCAGCTTTGCGCAGTGACAAGACCAGATGAGACACTTTTGCGCAGCGACAGGACCACACGGGCGACTTTGCGCAATGACAGACCAAGGGTGTAGCTGCGCGGTCAAGACGACTTGGCGGTTTCGGCGTCGACAATACCACACTTGGTAGCTTTGCGCAGTGATGCGACCACACGGGCATCTTCATGTAGCGAGAAGGCCACAAGGGGCCATATAAAAGAAGGTCGAAGAGATTTCTGAGAGAACACTACACAAGCAAACCCAACACTACACCGGCACTTACTTCACCATACCGGGATGGACAAGAGGCAAAAGAAGCAATGTGACAAGATGATGAAGCAATGGGAGCAGACCCGCGACCTAGCAAGGTTAGCTGCCGCCCACGATGAGAAAGCTAGGGCTACTGCGGCCCGGCAGAATAAGCCCAGCGTGCTATAAGGTCAGCTCCCCGCAATGACGCGACCCGTAGCAACAACCCTATCCCTAACGTTCCTACCGACGTTCACCGCAACACCCACCAGAGGGGGAGACGCCCCCCTTTGTTGGTACCGAGACCCGTGTAAGTTTTTCAAGCCTAAGAATCGTCTCAGCCTAGGTATGCTTATTAGGGATGCGCAAACTACTCCAGTGACTATCTCGACCGCCGTCTGGACACCACCACCTATAGACTGCCGGTAAGGATCAGGTGCACTGTTTTCCCCAACTTTTTCTCCTTCAAAGTATGCACTACCAATCTCTCTCGTGTATCTACAGTCGCCGGAACCCCTATGTGCCTAGCGCAAATAAATCGATCTTGAGATCCACCTAGAAGACCAGTGGGCCCTCGACTTCGAGGAGTGGAACGTCACAAGGTCCTGCGAGATCTGGGAGGAGGACCGCCACAAGGACGAGCAAACCAAGTGTATACAATGGGAGACGAAAACTCATCTCGAGGCGTGCACGCGTAGGGAGCGCGAGTCTTGCAAGAGGGAGCGCGAGAAAAAGAGGAAAATAGCGACCAAGGCAAAATAGGCCGCCGAGGAGTTCAACACCGAGCTCGCAAGGAAGAGAAAATGACCCCGGTCTACGCAGTAGGTCGTACGAGCAGTTGGGTTAGTTAGTCGCACATGATGCTCTATGTTATGCATGTAATCAAACCCTACGCGGCACGTTACTCCCAACTGTATTATGAAGTCTATTTTAATTCAGACAAGCTTATTTCCTCGTCTTTTCGCATTCAATTATTCCCATAGCAAGTCATCAAACAATATTAACAGACCAGTTTTCCTCCGTGTACGAATTTTCGGTAAGATCACAATATCACTTACCCTCGTACCTACCAATAATTCTAAGTTCAATTATTCTTAAAAACAGTTTCACGGATTGTTTTGCACTACAACAACATACAACGATCATAAACTCTTATTACGAATCCAACAGATTATCTCCCAGTCATAATCTACAAACTTCACAAAATAGATTAACTCACACTACGTCTTGTTTGCGATCGTTATGCGGTAAACGATGCGATTCTTGTCCGCCCGACCACGGCGGCGAGCTCCAATCGCCAACTATCGTGTTATTGGAACACAGTCGCCTAACGACTTCTGAGACAACTTTATTGTTGCTTGACCGTTGGGCGATAGGCTCTAGTCGCCCGACGGTTAGGCGATTGGAGCCTATTTATGTAAAAAAACTGTTCGCACGGGTATATTTCTGTTATTTCAAATAAAAAAATAGAATATCCATAAAAAAATTCCCATTTTGCTATCAAACCTGCTGCGAGGCTTGGTACACGCCCATGTTGAGGACATGTAGCACTGAGTCCCACATTGTGTCCAAACGAAGTAAGGTTGATGATGTGAGCCACATCTAGTATCCCCAGGTCTAGCAAGATTGGTTTATTGATGCAAGCCCCTCACTGAAAAGATCTCACCACTCTCTAACTTATCCAAAATAGCTTGGTGATGATTTCCAATCAATGCATCTCTCCTCTTGTAGGATGAACTTGTAATGTTCACAATCATGGAGACATTCAAAAAATTCATGAACAGATTGGCAACAACTAGTACTAGCGACAGAAACAACCACCAGTTGCAATTGATGGGCAAAGCAATGAACGTAGAAAGCATATGAATTTTCATCTAAATCTTCTCTGCAAACCATCATATTCACCTCTCATATTTGAAGCTCTATCATATCTCTGCCCTCGTAGCCTAGAAATAGATAATTTATGATGATCAAGAAGAGCAAAAAGAGCTTCTTTCAGTACATCTGATGTAGTGAAGATGACCTTTTTGAGATCAAGAAATTGTTCCATAACCTGCTCTTTATTGTTCACAAACCTACATCAAATAAATTGGAAGAATTGATAAGTTCTTCACAAGTATAAATATGCAATAAGCATGGAGAATTGTCTCTCCTCAATCTCTCCACGAATCACCTCGATGATCTCTTGTGCACAACTTTTGCAAGTTCCTTTTGGATCTACGAAGAAGTCATGATGCAATGTCTTGGAGCACGATCATAAGCACGCTTCACTTCTTCCTTCTTATCTTTGTACCAATCAACCATCTCTAAATAATTACCCTTGTTTAAGGAAGTAGGTTTTTCATCATGGCCACGGAAAGCTAAGCCTTGCAGTACAAGATATTTTGTACAATCTACAGAAGAAGTCAAACGAATTTGATATAATTCTTCGGCTTCCTGAGTTGCATTACTGAACACATTCGACACACTTTGCCTTCGATTTTTAACATCATCATAATGCAATCTTGTCTTGTTGTGAGCACTATTTACACCACCTATATGCTCCGGCAATGCTTTATACACATGCTTCCAATCACTAAACCCTGTTTTCGAGAAGACATCAAAACCAAAATTTTTAGCCCTTCCCGGTCGCTTAAAGAGAAAGCAGTAGAAACAAAACGCCGCATCTTGAGATTCACTGTATTCTATCCAATCATATTTGTTATACCACGATTGTGAGAAGGCTCCTTTACGATATCCACCTTGTTTGTGAGTAAATTTCACAATTGGTTGGGTTGGACCCTTTGCTATGTATGCTCTCCTCATTTGGTCTTGAATACCTGAAGCATACTCATCTATTTGTTTTCTAAGAGCAGGATCATAGATGATTTCACTAGGATTAAACTCATCCACCACATTAGCCCTATTTGATGGTGGTGATGGATCTTCTAGTTGACGTGGTAATTGTGCTAAACTTGTACATGGGTTGGTTCCACTTCCACCACTTTCAATGCTTCTCTTAGGAACCAAAAAATTCTTCATTTCTGAAATTATCAATTTAAATTTTACTTTAGTACCAAAATAGCCTAATGCCCTAATCTATGTTATATTGCTAAATTTGTTATGTGACTAATTGACTATATCTATCAGCCTATGGCTCTGTGAGTCTGTGGTAAATGTCATAAACAAAAATAGCACAATTTTAATTGAGATTTGAGGTCAGGGGAGGAAGAGGGAATCACCGAATATTAGAATCAAACAATCAAACTTGCTTTGCTTCGGTAGTCCCTGCTCTGCTCGATGTGCTGCCCTCTCGGCGTCGGCGTGTCGCCCAGACACCCATAGCCTGCGCCCCTTGGCCCTTGCCCTGTCGGCGTCGTGGTGCCGGTGGCCCGGTGGCGCCTTGCTCCTGCGCCCGACGCCCTGCCCAGAGGCGCCCTGCTCCTGCTCTTGCGCTCAGCGCCCCGGCGGGCGGCGGCGCCCTGCTCTTGCTCCAGCGCCGACGCCCTGCTCCTGCGCCTGATTTGGAGAATGGAGGCCTGGAGCTCTGCCCCCTGGCCGGCCGTCTGCCCCGCCTGTAGCCTGATCTGGCGCTCTGCCCCTTGGCTGGCCGAATGCCTCACGCCGCCTCCTGTGGTCTGTGGAAGAGTGGAATGTGGATGAGTAGATGACCTGGAGTACTACTCCCTCAGACCTCAGTCTACTAATTTCAGTGAATTGGGCCTTCATCTTGTAATGGCCCACCAAGGCGCCAAGTACCGGCTGGCCTTAGCAGGCGCAGCCAAGCGCGAAAGCGCCCAAGCCACCGGGCACCGGCCCACCCCACGCGCCATGGGCGGCCATAGCAGCACCGCAGCACAGGCGCGTTGCCCTTGCCCACCACCGATGCGGCGGTGTTTGGGAAGAGACACTTACTTCGCCGGAAGGAGTCACCGGAGATCCCACGCCCCGACGCCGACAAGCCCAGACAGGTACACACCCTGCCCGGATGGCTGCCTCCGCCCGTGCATCTAGGGCAATCAAGGAATTTTTGTACGAATAGTCTATTTTTTATTCGAAAATATAGAAATATAATTGGAGGAAATTTTTTTACAAAAATAGGCTCCAGTCGCTCAATGGTTGAGCGACTGGAGCGTGTCGCCTAACCCAGCGGTGACACCTGATGAATCTGGTTACCGTTGGGCGATTAATTCGATCGCCCACCGTTGGCGATCGAAATCCAATCGCCAACCGTGTGGCGATCTGGTGGGATAAAGCGCGCAGCTTGGTCGCCGTTTCATTTCTTGTGAGTGGCGAGAATAGCCAGCGAGCGAGCGAGAGGCGAGCGCGAGAGAGGAAGAAGAGGAGAAGAAGAGAGGAAGAAGAGAAAGATAAAAGATTTAGTAGGTAATTTTTTGTATGTTATTTTTGTTAGTGTTAGTAAAAACTATAGATGTAGAAAATGTAGTGTAGAAAATTTAGTGTAGAAATTTTGTATAGTTTTTTGGTATAGAAAATTTGTAGTACACATTTTTAGTATAGAAAATATGCAGTATACAATTTTTAGTATAGAAAATTTAGTTAACGTAATTTTGTATAAAATATTAGTGGTAGTAAAATTGTAGATATAGAAAATTTAGTATGGATATTTTAGTACAATTTTAGTATAGAAATTTTAGTATTTGTAGTATACATTTTTAGTATAGAACATTTGTAGTATAGAAAATTGTAGAAGTAGAAAATTTAGTATGGAAATTTTAGTATTTTTCATATATTAGTGTAGAAAATTTTGTGTAGAAATTTAGATGTAGAAAATTTAGTGTCAAAATTTTGTATAGTTTTTTGATGTATTATTGTAGAAAATTTAGTGTATAAATTTAGATGTAGAAAATTTAGTGTCAAAATTTTGTTCAGTATGTTAGATGCATTATTATAGAAAATTTAGTTTACAAATTTAGATGTAGAAAATTTAGTGTCGAAATTTATACGTATTAGAAAAATCGATAACGGGCGTAACTTGAACTCTTTTGTAGGTATGGCTCGTGATGGTCGTGACTCATTGGCGGTGCCGCTATTGGACGAGCATGTGGACCGCGTGCACCGCGCTTCTTGTCGTGTGCCGGCACCGGGGAGCACGGACAAGCCGGTTGAGTTGGGAGTGGTACGGACACGCCACCTCGCGTGGCCTGGGGACTCGACCCCCGTTGGACTGCTAGGTTTGCACTACGCCAACGTTTTAGTGTTGTTGTTTGCTCTACGTGCTGACCTTCACTTTGTTTGTAGGCTGCGGGATGCCGGGCTACTCCCTCTTGCCGGATGGTGCGAGCCACGGAGGAGGATGGAGCCGCCTTGGCGCGGGCGGGGCGAGGCGGGCGTGGAGTGATCACGACGCTTCCCGTTCGATCGTTCCCTGCCGACGGCTTTGGTGGACCGTTGGCGGCCCGAGACACACTTTCCACTTCCCATTCGGGGAGATGACGCCGACCCTGCAGGATGTGTCCCTGCTTCTTGGCCTTCCGATCGAGGGAGATGCTGCCTTCCTACCGGAGGCCCCGGCCGAGTGGCGCGAGGACATGCTCGACAGATTCCAGGGGGTCCTTCCACCGGCTGATGACCACCACATCTTCGATGTGACTGAGACCCACGGGCCATCGCTGAGGTGGCTCGCCGCGATCTTGAGTGCGTGGTCTTCTGTCGATCGTGTATTCAAGCTCTTACTTGCGCTATTATATACTAATAACAACTTGTTTGTATTCAGGTGGAGCGCATGGATCCACAGCGAGCGATTACGTGTCTCGCACCACCTGGAGGTGTACGTGCTGTGGCTATTTGGTTGGGTGCTCTTCACCACCGTACGGCAACTCGTGGATGCGCGCTATCGCTCATGCGAGGCGATTGCGACGGCGAGGCCCCAAGGTCGGTGGGATCGGTGCACTTGCCGCGACGCATGACGTACCACGGCCTGTGCGATGCGTGCGTGAGGATTAAGGCGAACTCGATCCTCGCGGGCTATCCACTACTGTTGCAGTTGTGGTCGTTCGAGCGCTTCAGCCTCGGACGACCTGTGCTAGACGACATGGGTCCGCACAGGCCCGAGATGTATCCGGGGGGAGTCATCGACCGGCCGACGATGGGCTCTCTTTGGTGTCATCGACAAGTAAGTATTATCATAGTCAAATATTTCCTTCTTATTAACGATGGTCGTACTTAACAACTTGTCTTTCTTGCAGGTACAGTTCGCGCACATGCAGGTCACGCGGGCGTACCTACCTTTTGTTGAGTAGTTCGACCGCCTCACAGGCGACGGCGTCGTTGGGAGCCTTACGGAGATACGACGCTGCAGGCCGTGCTCGCTTACGGCCGCCCACACGTGCTTCGTGGCCGAAGCTTTCTAGCTCACGCGCTGGAAGCTCGTGTACGATATCTTCGTAGAGGACTACGCACCTCTGCGAGTCATGCGGCAGTTCGGACTACGCCAGGCGCTTCCTGTACCAGTCGGACCACCGCTTCCGCGACACGTGCACGTGTGAGTGATCGTTTCTCATAAATATATACGTACTTACTACTGTGTTTGCAAGAACTAACATTACGTACTGGTCCTATATATGCAGGTACTCTAGAAAGGGAGTTAAACGAGGCACGTACTGGATGGTGAAGATGCAGCCCTGGATTGCGCAATGGGAGGGTGCGCTCGACGACCACGTGGAGGAGGATCGGCCATACGACAGCAGGGACTACACGGAGTACCTGCGCTGGTACCAGGTGCGGACACGTACCAGGCTCGTACATGTTGTAGACCCCCCACCACACACGTCGCTGCTCCGACAGACACGTACCCCGCACACCTCGCGCGACGCTCACATCGTGGTACGTTACATGTAATTTCAGAGATTCCCAAATGGCAATGTCATTTCGATGATGGATCATTTTATTTTATGTCTTTTGTCGGTGGCGTCGGTTACGCGGCGTGGACCGAGTCCGCCACACTACTGGAGAGGGTCACCACCGGTGCGGAGTTAACCCACGAGGAGAGCGTCAGCTCTCTGCATCGGGTGGAGGCCGGGTGTAGACGTATCGTTAGCTGCTTGTCTGCGCAGAGGCTCTTGACGGTCTCCACACCCATGCCCAGCGCAGAGGCGGCTCGGCCACTGGTGCCGCCCCGACCGGCGTAGCACTACTCCGGAGGCTCCACGTGGGCATGTCCCCCACCACCTAACCCGAACGAGGCCGAGGATGCGCACGGGGCGACCTCGTATCCGCCAGCCACCGTTGTTCTCGCGTCCTCCGTACATCCATGGTTTACCCATACATGGGTTGTACGGAACATATGCCCCTACTCCAAGCGCGATGAACCTCACTGAGGGTACGTATCGTACGATCACCGTTTTATCGCATATATTTTATATTTGAAACTAACGATATTACTTTCGCAGGTTATTTCGAGTCCGAGCCCCGACACGGCCCACCGCGAGCCCGGAGGATGTGGACCAGTACTTCTCCCAGTGGGTCAGGCGACCGTTTGGGTTTGCACCTCCTGAGACAGCACCAGAGGTTCTCTCCGCGGTGCCCTCCCGGTGCCGGAGGCACACAACCGAGAGTGCGGTGACTCCACCAATGGCGAGGCGGGTGCGACATGCTCCCGATCGTTTACGTTTTGGGCGTCATCACCGTTGCCCGGAGGATGGCCAGCGGGCCGACATGGGCGTGGGGGCAGGCGGCGTGGTGGCGCTGATTGTACACCATTGTTTCATGTACTACTTACGTTCTTTATTTACCATATGAACTTTTTAGTACTGTGTCGTACTTACTTTTACTCATTACCTACGACATCCGAATAGTGCGCATCAAAATATCACTTACCGTCGTATGTATCAATTGTTTTACGGTTAATCGTTCGTAAATTTTTTTTGAAAAATTATTTACGCATATACAACATACAATGAACATAGACTTTTATTACAACTTCATAAGAATTTTTACCAGTTTAAAACTACAAAATTGACAAAATCTTAAAACATTCACGTGGACGTATCTAGTCGCCGCCATATTGGGTGACTGCATTAAAATCGCCTAACGGTAGGGCGACTAGGTGCAGTCGCTCCACGGTAGGGCGACAGGTATTATGTCGTCGCTGGGTTGGGCGACATGCTCTAGTCGCCCAACCATTGGGTGACTTAAGTCTATTTTTGTAAAAAAATTTCTCACAGGTATATTTCTGTATTTTTAAATAAAAAATAATTTATCCGTACAAAAAATTCGGCAATCAAGCATGTCCTGTCCATCTGATGGCGTGCAACCTGGTGACGTGGCCAAGCGCTCGTCGACCGCAGTTCATGCGTATTGTAGATAGTAAATTTACCCAGTCTCTAAAATCCTCGATGCACTGTCCTTCTTACCAAAATTTATATTTTACTTAAAAAAGAGTACTAGAGCTTGTTTGCGACCCAGAATGTTATAAAAGTTCATAAAATAATCCTTTATTCTAAACATGCCTTACTTCCTTGGTTCCAAACATACCTAACGTGACGTTTGACAGGTGCTTTTGTCGACTTAGTCACAAATGAAACGGAAGTTACCAAACACTTTTCTCCCCTCAATTCCAAAATTAAGAGACCAAAATGCCATTCTATAAAACAGACCAAGCCGTTAAAATCCCGCTTTAACTGGCTTACAGCTTAAACTTTTAATTGTACCTTTTAGTTTATGTTAAAATTGTAATATAGCGGTTTTTAATCTTTTTAGAAAAAAATAAAAAAAATAAAAAACAGTTATATATAATGCAAAAAAATAAAGGAAGAAAAAAATCCAAAAAAAAATCAAAATAAGCTAAAAATTAGAAGTCGACATATTCTAAATAACTTTTGGTTTAAATAAGATGAAAGCCAAAATAAATTAAAAACTGAAATCATTTCAAGCAGGCAAAAACCATCAGCAAATCATCTTTATTTACTCCACTTTTAAATAAATGAGATCAGACAAAAACCAACAGGATAGCTAGAGGAGAGAGCAATGATGATAGCTAGAGGAGAGAGAGCAATGATGACCCTTGCGCCTTTCTACCAGCTCTTGCCTCCAGATAAGCATCCACACGACACAAAGCACTCCGCTCGCGGCCTCAGTTGCCTGTCCGTCCAAACAATCTCTCCAAAAAGGCCAGCGTGGAGCCGGTCAGCGTCTCCTCTACCCTTTTTCGCGAGTCTAATAGTAGTATAAATCTTCCTCCTAACCCATCGCCGCCTAGGTTTCGCTGCACCAATCCAGCCTCCACCCGAATCCGCGGCTGCGGCGGTTCGCCTCGGCCGCCCCTCCCGGCGGCGCCGAGGTGGTCATCTGCTCAAAGCCCGGAGACGCATCCAGGTTGGTATTTCTTTTCGGACGCGACTACATCGCGAGCGGTAGCCCGATAGGCTAATCGGGCGACCACCCCGCCGCCTTGTCTCCTCCACTTCCGGCCTGCCTCCCCCTCGACCGCCGCCCCGCCTCCCCTGCGGCTTCAGGCGCCATTCCCTTCGCCTCCGCCGCGCTTCCGCCGCCACCGCCTCCCGCGGCCCCGCCCAGCGTTGCCGTGCCGCCCGCCACCGCCTCCCTCGGCCCCTCCGAACCCGAGGCGGGCGCCACCGCCAGCCAGCTCGCCGCAACGCCACCACCGCTGCCTCCCACCCCTCCCTCTACAACCGGGGGGCACGGCGAATCCCTCCCCAACCCCCGGTGAACCCTAGCCATAACCCCCGCCGTCAGGCTACTAAAAATCAATTCTGGAATATCACTAGAATCTTGTCTAGACTACTAGCTATTCTTGCTCTACAACAGTGTTGTACCATCACTTTATGTGCTACGGAACACAACCCGATGCTCGTTTCCTTAATTTTGACCTAGATACTTCCATCTTTGGTGTTTACGCACTCTAATGTTGCATGTTACTTGTTAAGCATGATCATTGTGCTTCTTTGCTGTAGGTTGAGCTACATTTTACTAGGTGTTCTCCAACTAGTGACACATTGCTTGTCACATAAAAGGATAGAGGACAGCCTGATGGAACCTAGAAAAGATGATGCTCGCTCTGCAGCTCAAAGTACTGTACATGGATCCTCAAGCTCAGTATCCACCAGTTCTCCAGTTCAAGAGTATCCTATTTCAGGCACCATTAAGCCTGTCCTTAATTATTCAATCCAGACCGGGGAAGAATTTGCTTTTGAATTCATGAGAGATCGAGCTATATCCAAGAAGCATCTGGTTCCTGGTATGTCTCATGATCAAAATGTTGCATCTGGTGCTGGTCTCAAAGATTCTAGAGGAATCCTTGGTGCTCACTGTACAGGAGGAGAAAGTAGGTTCGATGCATCGATCTTTTTGACTACAGATAATAAACAAACAGAGGAGATTGAAAGAAAATCTTTTGCTGAAAGTGAGAACAGAAGCAGGCACGCCTCAACCACGTCAGTTCCACGAGCTCCATCCAGTGGTGGAAGTCGCCAGGGACTGACCCATTGCTATGCTTCTTCTGAGGCTTCAGACACCTCTGGAAGGATAAAAATTCTCTGTAGCTTTGGGGGGAAAATATTACCCCGACCAAGTGATGGAAAACTTAGGTATGTTGGTGGTGAGACACATATAATTCGAATCAGTAGGAACATTTCCTGGCAGGAGCTCAAACAGAAGACGACAGCCATCTATAATCAACCTCATGATATCAAGTATCAGCTACCAGGTGAAGATCTTGATGCCTTGATCTCAGTTTCAAACGATGAAGATTTGAGAAACATGATGGAGGAATGCGGCTTCCTTGACAGCGGAGAGGGGTCCCAGAAGCTTAGGCTCTTTCTCGTTTCCTCCATTGATTTTGATGACATGAGTTTCAGCCTGGGCAGTATGGATAGTGATTCTGGGATCCAGTATGTTGTTGCCATCAACGGGATAGATGTGGAAGCTGCAAAGCCTTCGAGCGGGCATGGTTTAGTGAACACGTCCATCAGTGAGTTGGATCAGTTCATTAATCTTAATATTGATAGTAATCAAGTAAATTTAAGCAGAGATGGTTCAAATTTCCATAGTGTGAATGCATCAACTTTTCTGCCTCCTGCTATGATGCCAAGACCAATACTAGCAGGTCTATCCAGTGATAATACTGCAAGTTTGCATTCTCACCATAGCCATGGGATGCAGCATGTGCATGGTTCTGATTACACTTATCCAACTTCCAATGAAAGATCTTATGACACTGAGGGCCAGGTATCTATTCCTCTATCGGCACCTTCTGATTATAGATATAATTCCCAGTACGCACCTTACTCAGGAGCTGCTTCACTGCAATCTTTTGATCAACAGTCTTATCAGGACGGTATGACAGAAAAATCAATGGAGGAAAAACAGGCCTCTGTTAAAATGCAACTTCAGATGAATGAATTGGATTATTTTCAATCCCTTGAGAATCTAAGTGCTCCTATGATGCATCATGACTCTTCTATTTCAAATTATATGCATCCAGACGTCCCCCCTACAGCTTCTGTTCAAGAAGGCCTAGCATCTTCTCTTCAACAAAGTGACAGTGTGAAGAGCCTCGAGACTTATACAGCGTCAAAAGCTATGTCTCCCACTCATGGTTCAGAGTGTAATGAAGATGATTGCCAATCCAGTGAAGCTTTTGCATCTGGCTGTTCTGACTTTCAAGTTGACATGATTGATCACAATAATAAGAATCCACCACCACGCCCTGGACGAGTTTTTCATTCTGAGCGGATTCCAAGGAAGCAGGCAGGGTTTCTGAACCGGTTATCTAAATCTGATGATTCACTTAATTCTCAATTTCTAATTCTTCAATCACAGTCTGGTGTGGCAAATGAATCCATTGCAGAAGCCATTGATCCTGCATTTGAGGGGACTGAAAAATCAAATTTAGCCACCCCGGCAATAAATTGGAATGATCCCGCTACTGATAATAGTCTCATACAATTTGAGAAAGAAAATGTCAATACTGTACAACAGGCTTCTCCATTTGGTGAACAACTGCTTGGGGAAAAGAGGTCCTCAAATGACATGAGTAGTAGAAATGCAGAGAAAAGTATCCATGCAGCTGAAAAGGTTGTAGATAAAGGTAAACTGAATGAGGCAACTGCTGATGGTGTAGAAACAGCGAATGCTGCTGTGCCACATCATGTTAGTTGCGATGCTCCCAAGCCTTCATTCCCAACTGATGTTGAATGTGATCCACTTGTGCCATGTTCCAGCAGCTCTATAGATGATTCTTGCAAGCAATGTATTATCCCTAAAACAGAGAATAGAGATATTGTTGGTGGTACTGATGAGAAGACCTCCCCTGACATTCTTTCTGATTTCTTTGCCAAGGCTAACACTGCAGCACAATCATCAAGTCCTTTTAATGATCCTGTCCTTAGCTTGAACATGCCTAATTATGAACCCCAGCGGTGGTCATTCTTCAGAAATCTTGCACAAAACGAGTTTCAACATAAAGATAAGGACAAAGACCTGTCTAAGATTGACGAGGGAGTGTATCCTTTGGCACGTTTAGAGCATGATACAATTAATGTGAAGAATTTGCCCCCTCAGAATGATAGTCATGTGGAAACACATCCATTTCCTTCCAGCACCAATGTTGATTCTAGTATTTTGCCTCCAAGTTTTATCTCATCACAGAATGACAACCCACCGATGATGAAGAATGTTGAAGGGTTTCAGGTTGACAATCCTTTTGCAAATATGCATGAGATGATGCCATCTGTTCCTGAGTTTGAGGTATACATGTCAAAAAGGAAGTCTGAAATTCTTTTCAGTTGTGACATTTATGGTGCATAAATTTGGGATCGTTTACTTGGTTTCAGGAGCCAAAGTTTGAAGAGGGCAGAGCTGTTGGACCAGTCATGGATGCTTCTTTTAAAGATAATGATTTTGAATACTTGCAGGTATAAATGGCTTTTGGTTGCAGCGAAGTTTATGCTCTGTCCTAGTAGTATGCCTATCTACATATTAAGAACGCTTGGTTGTATTCTATAAATACAATCACTCTGAGTTGATTCATGCTTGTGTCTGCACACTGGCTATGTATCTATATGTAGGTAAACCAGCATGTTCTTTCCATGGTGCCCACTTGAGTGAACTCTGCAACAAGTGGAAGAACAGCAAGGAAGGCAGTTGAAAGATGTGAAATAAGTATCTAAAACCAGTGATCTGGATCCAGTTCCTGACCAGTTTTGGGACTGGGTCTAGTTACCTGCCACTAATTGGTCTGAAATAGTCTAAATCCAAAATTTTTTAAAAAAATCAAATTTGGATCCACCATGGCCAAGTAACTAGCTGAGTCCCAACTTGTTTGTTCCATGATCTTTTTTTATATTTTTTTAAATGTTTACTTGTTTGATAATTTTGGTTAAACATGTGACTCCATATAAACTTGTCCAAAGCCACGTAAACTCATTCAAATATGTTATTTCTTGTCCATAACTTACTTTTTCTGGTCATAACTCTGGTCAAACCAGCTATTTGCCTTTTCTGGTTATTGCTTTTTGTGGAACTCATGTCCAAAACCAAGGCAGTCAGAACCTTGAACCAAGCCTTAGAAAATTTGATTCTATGACTCCAGTTGCATGAAACAGCTTGTGTCATAACTCATAAATAGAGTTTTAACCTGGAGGAGTCTTAATATGGTCATAACTCTTAACAAAATATTATCTATGATAAGAGTGCTAATATTATGTATGATGCTATGCTATATTGCTATTCTACCAATCCTGTTGGCTATAGATTAATTACTTGTCATATGCTCTGATGCTCTCACTTTCAATACAGACAAGAAGACAACGTAAATTTTATGTTGGCATAATGGCATGTCTTACTAGAGTACAACACATTCAAAAGTTTAAGGTTCAACTTATTTTGTTATGCTGTAATTCTCTCTTTTTTCCCTATGCCATTTCATTTAAAATGGGGACTAATCTAGAAATATTGTTGCAATCTCAAAGCAAAAAGATGTTTTAGTGGTGATTACCATGTCGCGATGATACTTCGCAAAAAGAGCTTTTGCGGAAGCTATCCCACATTATGTGGTCTTAATATGAACTAACCAAGTACGTTTTACGAAATACCATATAAAACCATTTCATTATGTTGCATTGTGATAAATCTGTTAGCAGATTGCAAATACATCAAAGCTTCATGATAAATGCATTTTAATCATTCTATTGCAATCTACTAAACCCTTCATTTTAGATTCTTCTATGCCACATAATTCTTCATCTTAGATCCAAATGGTAGTTATGTTGTGGCAATCTACATCTTAGCAACTGCTCATATCTGGGATTCATATAGAGATAAGAGAAAAATGGTTGTAGAAAGACTGAGAGTGGATATCAATGTTAACGGGGTTAAACATCCGTCGAAGAGAGGTCGAACGGTGGCGATTTGAAGTAGAACGATGCTAGATGGAGGGCTCCGATTGGAGGAGGGAAAGACTTGGAACAGCCGGCCAAGGAGAGGAACACATCAGGGAGACTTAGCTTATTCATCATTATTTAATCTAAAAGCATTCTCTCCATTCTCTTAAATAGAGGTGGACCTTACAAACTTGGCTGTAGATAAGACTGAAACAAACTAATTGAGAAGATGGAAATAAACTAATTGGAAAGTTATCAGAACCCCGCAATCCTAGGGATTGCTACCGCCATGCGCTTGCTGTTGCTGCCATCCTTGGTGCACATGACATTTCTCCCCTCCTCGAAAGATAGCTTGTCCTCAGCTTGTGTGGTGGTGGCCATGTTTGGAGCCGTTGGTGATAAAATGACTGCACTCCCTTGATGTGGCTTGATGCCGTGCAGATCGTTGGCACTGGAGAGAAGTAATATAAAGCAGCCAAGGAGCTCTTCACGTGGTGATGTGCTGCGGTGTTGGTGCAGATGCGCCGACACTACAACAGCCTAGGTGGTGGCCTGATCAAGATGACAAAAGGCATCTCCTTGATATACAATGGAACCCAAGACAACACGGCCTGAGATGCATAGCCTTGGTGCAGCCATGACCAGTGCAACCAGAGATGGTGTCAAGGGTGGTGCGGGTGGCACGGCCAGCACCTCCTTCAGATCTTTCACCTTTGCCATTATGTTTTCCAAGATGGCCTTCATCTTATCAAGTAGGGGATCCGTGGATAACTTGGTATTGGGAGCCATGGTGAGTGGCTCTGATACCAATTGTTATGTACCTTAGTACATAATGAGGGTAAATAACCATCGGAGGGAGGCCAAACGGTGACAACTTGAAGTAGCATGATGCTAGACGTAGGAGAGGAGCACGGCAGGGACTTATAGACTTGAGGAACTTGGTGTATTCATCTTTGCTTAATCTAAAAGCATTCTCCCCATCCTCTCAAATAGAGGTGGGCCTAACGAACTTGGCTATGTATAAGATGGAAACAAAGTAATTGGAAAGTTATCAGTTATCGGAGTGCCACAATCCTAGGGATTGCTACTGCCATTCGCTTGTTGTTGCTGACATCCTTGGCACATATGACAATTGAGGGTTGCAATAACAAGAATTGTAGCACTCATGCACTAACATGTCATCAAATTTCCAAATTTAAGGCACATTTATGCGAATAGGTTAGCCCTGCAGTTAAATTAAATCAAGAAGTTAAAGAGTGACAAATTTGATGTATCTCCGTGAACATGGGACTACTGTGGCACCTGCGGACAAATAAAGCCCCAATCAAACAAAGAGATAAGAAAACAAACCACTAATGGGCAATGAACTAGAACAGTTTATCATCAAAGCTCTTCAGTCTACATGCAGTACATTAGACCATGTGTCGCTGCTGTCACTGTCTGCCATTGGCTCGCATACCAGTGGCGTTGAGATCTGCGAGAGGAAGGTGAAGGGGCAATGGATGCGAAAGTATAAAGTATTGTACGGAGTGAGAGCGCGAGATGAGAATTTGTCGATCAAATTGTTAGAGATACTGATTGATATGATTAGAGATACTGATTGCATTGTATTAGGATAGTTTAGATTCTTTTCATACATGCACTCTTTCCTTATATGTATTCTTTCCATATTTGCCATCCTGTACTCGTGTATATATACCGGCCCGTTGGCCTCATATGAATACAAGTACTATTCATAACATGGTATCAGAGCGTACCTTTTCCACGCCTCGCTTGTCGTGCCGCACACCGGCCTCCCACTGCGCGCACGCCGCCCTCCTCCTCGACGCCGCGCCTCACGCCGCTCCTGCGTCTCCTCTCGATCCATCGACGTCAGGCTCCGCCGTGGCCGCCGCTCCTCCGCCGCCGCGCCTCTTCCCAGCCCCGACGCCGCCACCTCCCAGTGCCGCCTCCTGCCGCCTCCGTCCGCCGAAGCCCTCCTCTCGGGCCGTCCGCCCGCGCCTCCTCCCGCCCGCTCCCACCCCCCCCTCATGCTGCTCGCGCCTCACCGGCCGGCTCCGGCTTCACGCCGCCGCCGGTGGTCGCCGCCGCCCACCGCTGCCGCCGCCGCCGGCCGCCGCCCACCCGTGGCTCCTCGGCAGTGTTCTCCTCGACGGTTGTGCCGCTACGCACATCGACTCTTGAACACTGCGAAACCACCACCTCCACGCTAGGCACCTCCCATGGATTCTTGATTCGGAGCATCTTTTCATATGACTCCGATTCGTCTACTTTGTCCTTCATTACACCTCTTGATTCCCCGCCGGTGTTCTTACTGCGATGGTACCTCTCTTCGTCTCGGTCGAGGACCTCTTAGCAACTCATCTTTTCATGTCCCTCTTTGCTCATGTTCCTCGTCTTACCATGCAGCTTCTTTCTGCTGGGCAGATCACTGATCTTGGTTGTCGAGTCATCCTTGATTCTGACTCTTGTTGTGTTCAGGACCGCCACACGGGAGCCCTGGTTGGTGCTGGCCCTCGGCGCCTTGACTCACAACGTCTTTGGGAGCTTGACTGGCTTCATCTTCCTTCCGCTGCCACCGTTGCTACCAGTCTCCACTACGCTACTCCGCTCTCTGTGCTCTTTTCGCAGGGCATCATCGTCTTGGCCATCTGTGGATCTCGTCTGTCGTCTTTAGTTCGCCGTGGTCTTCGGGGTCCGTCTCGGAGATGTGTCTTTGGATTGTCGTATCGTAAGTTAGGCAAACAGATTCGACTTCCTTATCCTCATAGTGAGTCAGTGTCTCAGCGTCCTTTCGATCTTGTTCATTCTGATGTTTGGGGTCCAGCCCCCTTTGTTTCGAAAGGAGGTCATCGATACTATATCATATTTATAGATGATTTCTCTCGCCACACTTGGATATATTTCATGTCTTCTCGTGGTGAGGCCTTGTCTATCTATAAACAGTTTGCCACTATGGTTCGCACTCGCCTCCACCCTATTCGTGTCTTCGTCTTGACTCTGGGCGAGTACCTCTCTCATCACCTCGCAGCCTTCCTTCTTGAAAGGGGCACCTCGCCCGCCTCTCTTGTCCCGGTGCTCATGCTCGAATGGTGTTGCTTGAGCAAGCATCGTCACCTCCTTGAGTCGGCTCGTGCACTCGATGATTGCCGCCTCTATTCCACCTCACTTTTGGGCCGAGGCTGTTTCCACTGCCACCTATCTCGTCAACATCCAACCTTCTTCTGCTCTTCAGGGTGCAATACCTGTTGATCGTCTCTGTGGTCTCCTTCCTGACTACTCTACCCTTCGTCTGTTTGGCTGCGTTTGCTACGTTCTTCTCGCCCCTCGGGAACGCACCAAACTAACTGCTCAGTCTGTTGAGTGTGTTTTTCTGGGATACGGTCGAGCACAAGGGCTATCGGTCTTTGGGATCCTGTTGGTCGACAGATCGCGGATCTCTCGGGATGTGACTTTCGACGAGTCTCGTCCCTTCTACCCACGCCCTACCTCTCCTTCGACTTCCTCTGTTGAGTCTCTGCTTTTTTGACCTTTCCAGATACACCTATCTCTGTCTTGCCCTTGTCCACCCGTCCCACTGAGTCCACCCGTCCCACTGAGTCCCCACATATTTCTCCTGTGGCCTCTCCGCCGTTGTCGCCTCCTGCGGCTCCTCAGGCTCCCCCCACTACACTAGTCTACACTCGTTGACCTCGTGTTGAGGATCTTCCAGATGAGCCATCTTCTTCTGATGATTCATCTTCTGATGCACCATCTTCCCGATGGGTCATCTTCTCCTCGCTTCGCCTCCGCGATCGCCACCGCCGCCCCCCCTGCTTTTGCCTTTCTTGGCGCAGACTACTGTGAGCTTGCTTTCTTCGGATCTTGCTACTCACCCCGAGTGGCGCATGCCATGGCCGAGGAGATTCTTGCTCTTGAGCGTCTCGGTACTTGGGATCTTGTTCCTTTCCATCTCACTCGTCCCATCACATGTAAGTGGGTCTATAAGATTAAGACTCGCTCTAATGGTTCTCTTGAGCGCTATAAGGCGCGTCTTGTTGCCGTGGTTTCCAAAGAAGAGCATGGTCGTGACTACGACGAGACTTTTGCTCTGTGGCTCACATGACCACCGTCCGCACTCTTCTTTCGGTGGCGTGCATCGCCATCGGTCTGCTTCTCGCCTTGATGTCAAGAATGCCTTTCTTAATGGCGAGTTGCGTGAGGTCTACATGCATCCGCCACCGGGTATTCTGTTCACGAGGGCATGGTCGTCGACTTCGCCGCTCTCTATGGCCTTAAGCAAGCCCTCGTGCTTGGTTTGAGCGCTTCTCTTACGTGGTCACCGCTGCGGTTTTTCGACAGTGATCATGATCCTGCTCTTTGTCCACACTTCGTCTCGTGGTGGACTCTTCTTCTTCTCTATGTTGATGATATGATCATTCTTGGAGATGATTCTCGAGTACATTGCCTTTGTCAAGGCTCGTCTTAGTGAGCGCCCTTATGTCGGATCTTGGTCCTCTTCGTTACTTCCTTGGGATTGAGGTTACGTCCACTCCGATGGTTTCTTTATGTCCCAAGAGAAGTATATTCAGGATCTTCTTGATCGCGCTTCCTCACGGCTGATCGGTACTATTGAGACTCCCATGGAGCTCAATGTTCATCTCAAACCCTCGATGGCGAGCCTCTTTACGATCCGACTCGCTATCGTCATCTTGTTGGGAGTCTTGTCTACCTTGTCATTACTCGTCCGGATATTACTTATCCAGTTCACATTACGAGTCGATTCGTTTCGCTCCCACTCGGGTCCACTCTGACCACCTTCTTGAGTTCTGCGATACCTTCGTGGGACTATCTCTCGTCGTCTCTTCTTTCCACGCCCGGCTCTTTACGACTTCAGCTTATTCGGATGCTACTTGGGCGATGATCCATCGATCGCGGTCTATCTCTCTTCATGTGTTTTTCTTGGTGGTTCGCTTATTGCACGGAAGACGAAGAAATGACCGCAGTGTCCCGTTCGAGTGCGAGGCGAGTTGCGGGCTATGGCTCTCTTGTCGCCAGAGATTACTTGGCTACGGTGGTTACTTGAGGATTTTGGTGTTTCACACTACACCGACTCTCTCTTGTCGACAAGACAGTGCTATCGGTGTTGCTCGTGATCCCTGAAGCATGAACTCACCAAGCATATTGGTGTTGATGCTTCCTTCATGAGGTCTTGTGTGCATAATCGATGGTTGCTCTTGAAGATGTGCCTTGAGCTTGGATAGCGATTTCTTCACGAAGGCCTGCACCCAGCGACAAAGACGGCTTCTACCTCTCCAAACTCAGTGTTGTTGATCCACCATGAGTTTGAGGGGGGTGTTAGAGATACTGATTGATATGATTAGAGATACTGATTGCATTGTATTAGGATAGTTTAGATTCTTTCCATACATGCACTCTTTCCTTATATGTATTCTTTCCATATTTGCCATCCTGTACTCGTGTATATATACCGGCCCGTTGGCCTCATATGAATACAAGCACTATTCATAACACAAATGACGGCATCGGAGCATTCACGTGAGATATGAGGAGTCTATTGGGAGTTTGATTTTGAGATAAGAGTCTGTTGGGATTTTGTTGTGTGTGTGGTGGTGCCGTGGTGGGGTGGGGTGTTCAAGCGCTTATTTAGATGTTTAACTATGTTACATATTAATATCTTCTAAAATACCATGGGACTGACAGGAAACTAATAAAACAACAGTAGAATTACAACAGTACTGCATTATCATAAAAAAAACCTACATTCCCATTTACAAGCAACAAGCTAAGCTCCAAAGCACTAAAAATTGTTAAACTGGAATTTGAGGCCAATGAGGACAGTGTAGTGGTGACCGTCAACAACAGTGTCTACAGCAGTATATGCGTCTTGTGCTTAGTTTGCATGATAGCATCTCTTGCGTTTGGTGTGTACCAAGATGATTTATGCAATGTAAAATGTATCGGTTGCCACTGGATGAAATCTACTGGATGTAAAGTTTCAACCTTTTTACCTTTTGCATTGATTTTTTTATCCCTTTTTATCTTTTTATATACTTATGTAGAGAATATGTTATCTTTAATATTCACTCGATCTTTGGAAGTAAAGCCACAAACGTTATGCGGTACATTAATTAATAGTTTAACTATGAGTACATATCCTGTGAATTAATTGATTATGTGAATTTCTATTTGTTAAAATAGGACAGAAAGAGTGGCATCTCTTGTCTTTGCAATGTCCAATGGTTATGCCTAGAAAGCGTACATTGAAACCTCTTATACATTTGAATAGTTTCTTTCTGAATACTCTTACTGGAATTTTGAACTTAGAAAAATCTGTCCCACAGATAATCAAGAATGAAGACCTTGAAGAACTTAGGGAACTTGGTTCTGGCACATTTGGAACTGTATACCATGGAAAATGGAGGGGAAGTGATGTGGCTATTAAGAGAATAAAGAAAAGCTGTTTTGCCGGCCGATCTTCAGAGCTAGAAAGACTAGTAAGCTCCACTCCAGCTTTGTTGTACATCTGTGATAAGTATTTCTGGCATCATTGGCATTATATTTGCATCATATGAAATATGGCAGTAGGCCATGAGGATCAAAGGCTGCAGCACTATTGCAGTGTACCAACCCTATATTAGGGACTTAAGGTTACTATTGTGCAGTGATGTCATGTATTGATGATCACTACATGCAGTACACCAGACAGGGTACCGCTATGCGCAGATGTTGATTAATATGTCCTCACTCCCACCATTGCTCAATTAACATTTAGAGACATCTTGAGCATTTTTGCTGTTTTTTCAGGCAAATGAATTCTGGCGGGAAGCTGAAATTCTCTCAAAGCTTCACCATCCAAATGTTGTGGCTTTTTATGGTGTTGTGAAAGATGGGCCAGGAGGTACCTTGGCCACTGTAACTGAGTTCATGGTTAATGGTTCACTTCGGCATGTCTTGCAGCGCAAGGACAAGTAATTGCTTTCTGTGCTTCTTTGTGTTTGGCTCGTTCTGTTGTTGTGAATAACAAAGTATTTTTCTAACTGGACAGACCCCTTGATCGTCGTAAGAAGCTCATCATTGCAATGGATGCAGCATTTGGGCTAGAGTATTTGCACTCGAAAAATATTGTGCACTTTGATTTGAAGTGTGATAACTTGCTCGTGAATCTTAAAGATCAATCGCGTCCTATATGTAAAGTGAGCTGCACTTCCATTTGTAATGTTATATCACTGTTTTGTACATATTTTTCTTTTAAAATAATTGCTTTGTGTTCCACTCAATTCAGTGAATTTGCCATTTCTATTCAGGTCGGTGACTTTGGCTTATCCAAAATAAAAAGAAATACCCTGGTTTCAGGTGGTGTGAGGGGAACTCTACCATGGATGGCCCCGGAATTACTCAATGGAAGCAGCAATAAGGTGTCTGAGAAGGTAAAATTAATATTCTTGGATTTTTTTTTCGTACATAGTGTTACGAACTCTCACTCAAGATGTGGCTACTGCTTATATTAACTTCGAGGTTGCAGATTTATATTCATTTAATTTAGTGGTAGTAATATCCATAATTGCCTTAGCTTTTTTAAATAAAAAGTTAGGATTAGGGTACTGAGTCATTATATGGTTGCCACGGGTACAGGTTGATGTATTTTCCTTTGGCATTGTGTTGTGGGAAATCCTCACTGGAGAAGAACCTTATGCCAATATGCATTATGGCGCAATTATAGGTATGTAATTTATCCCCTACAGCATGTTCCTGGAATTGTTTGCGCAAACTTAAGAATGTTGTATGTGTTTACCTTTCCCATTTTGAGAAAAATTATCTTCTTCCCATGAGTCATTGACCCTGCCCCATGTTTGTTCGAATTTCTGTTCTTCCGGTGAGGTTCAATTTTACCTGGGCTACTATTTATTGATAACCTTTATGTTGATGTTGAGATTTCCGGTTAATGATGTGGAACTTTGTCAGCATATCTGCAAACATATGGTTCCTGGAGGCATACAATGAGATCGTTTATAGTAAGGTGGTCATATTAGTTATCTGCATAAATTTCAGAATTTTTATGATTTTGGTTTCCTCCTTAATTCGAGATCTTCTGAGCACTGTATTAAATTTTGGAGTGATGGGGGGTGAATTTTGCACAAACAATTGTAAGGAAACAAATTTCCACATTTGCTGATTGGAAGTGCTAGGTGACCAAAAAATGATGTTTGAGACTCTGTAAAATAGTTAGTATTGTACGCCTGCAGTCCTGCACCCTGGTTATCTGATATTCCAAGTATTCAGCATTGTGCTCTGATACACCATATGAATCTTGTGCTGAATTTTCGTAGTACATATGTCATACTCATATGCGAATTCAGTTATTTTCCAAGACCCTAGCAATTTTTTTCCTTTTCATATTTTTTCTCGTCGTCCATTAGCATGTGATTCGTGGCTCTTGAAACACCTGTTGCAGGGGGAATTGTAAACAACACATTGAGGCCGCCTGTGCCGGCGTTATGTGATCCGGAGTGGAGAAGGCTAATGGAGCAGTGCTGGGCCCCGGATCCGGCGCAACGGCCAGCGTTCACAGATATAGCTGGACGGCTTCGGTCCATGTCGGTCGCGGCAAATCAAGCGAAGGCGACCTCCAAATAAAGGGTACAGGTGGAGTACTTTTAGGCTCCACTTTGTAGTTTCTTTGTTGGAAAGTAATACAGACATGTATGTTATACAGTGGTGTAAAAATTAGTGCTTCTATTTATACCATCTCATGGACCGGCTATATCCAGTTATATACAAGATCCTATCTGGTGGGCTGTATGATGTATGAAGCTTTATTTGGACTTTGGAGAAACATTATCATTGAAAGCTCCTCCCCCATAAACAGAAAGCAGTGTGTTGCAATGTACGCAAACTGTGAATAAGAAATGCTTTGTTATACTATGTTTCCTTTTTAAAGGAATGTATAAGACGTTTCTGTTCGTGGGCACTTT
This sequence comes from Bonia amplexicaulis, assembly GCA_036346245.1. Lineage (NCBI taxonomy): Eukaryota > Viridiplantae > Streptophyta > Magnoliopsida > Poales > Poaceae > Bonia > Bonia amplexicaulis. The sequence continues at coordinate 12,985,599 of CM070753.1, read as the reverse complement.
TTAGGTTGTTTTTACGCCATTTGGCATTTGCTGGATATCCCAATTCTGACTGCAATAGGGAGTTATTTGTATGTCCTGTATGATAATGTGGCTTTCTGCTATTTTTGACAAGCTTTTCTTTTGAGAATTACACATAATTTACACTACCGGTTGTCAGCTGTATTGTTTTCGTTATTTGCACTTCACCCCCTGCATTTGACGCACAGAATAAATAGTAAGAACCAAACTGACAATCGCCGTTAGTTTGAGACTAATGATGTAATAACTATTGACTTATTATGATTAAAGTAGTGCAATGGTGGAGTCTTCCCAGAAATATTATATTTTGGAGGCAAAAAGTCAAAAGTTGATTGTACTGTTTTTTGAAGGAATTGACCAGTACTGTTCAAAACCGAGGTGACTAATAAATTATGAATCTTGTTCTAGCCATTAAGTACAAGAACATTTGCTGCAATTTATAGATGACCGGTTCCTCAAAACTTGAGCTTTCACAGAAAAATGGTAAGCAGCGAACCCTACCAAATAGTCTTTTGCATGCAAAATGGATCATGTAATAGGCAATCTTGTAATTGGGCTCATCCTTGCCGAACAATGCCAAGATGCATGTGTATCTTGTAGGCTTGGCGATGCAAAAGAGGAAAAATTGGACTCCTGGCCTCATAGGCTCCAATCTATTCGTCTACGAAGACCCAAGAAATGGTGAAAATTCCAGTTATTTGTATGAATCTTTGTTAAACTGAAATTAGGCAAAGGGAGAATAAATGGAAGAACATGTGCTGCAATTTGAGATTTCAGATAAAAATGGTAAGCAGGGAACCTGTGAAATCCTGATCTCTTTTCATGTAAAAAATGATCATGTAGTGGGGTTAGTTCACTGTTACAAAAGAGACTACACTGGATGGCTGCACCTTAAACGGTTTCTATGAACCATTTGTACTGCAATTATTACAGATAGTTCATACTAACAATCGTCTGTGATATTTTCACAGATGATTACTTATACGAACTGTCTGTGATAAAGCAATACATCATAGACGGTTCGTATTAATAATCATATGTAAAAATATTACAGACGGTTGTTAGTATGAACCGTCTGTGATAATGCAAGACATCACAGACGGTTCGTATCAATAACCGCCTATGATATTTTCACAGATGGTTATTAATATGAACCGCCTGTGATATGTGCCTTATCACAGACGGTTCATATAACAAATCGTCTCTGATAATGCCACGATACCAATCCGTGGCATCTTTCCTAGGATTCTGATCTCACCCGTTCATTCTATCTGCATCGAACGGCAGACACCGGTTCCTCCCACCTCTCACCTTTTATTTATTACTCCCCTCTCCCTTCACTCCAAGATAAGTTCTACCGGCTGCACCTAGCTAATTTATCCACTCCTAGCTTGTTCCGCGACGACGCCAATTACCGCCGTGATCTAGTGCCTCCGTTGTGACACCATGGTTGACTGCACAACACACTCTTTGTCATAAGTGTCGTAAGAGTATCTTGTACAGTCTCATCCTCGTGACACAAAGGTGATGCTACCGCTGCCTCTCCTTCACTGCAAGGCACTGCGGAAGCAGCTAGCTGCCAAGACGGTGCTCAAGTCGGTGTCAAGGACATCCAGCTCGCGTGCTTCTAGGATCTCTCCTTCTTCTATGTTTTTGCCATGTGTTCGTAGGATTAGGATGTGTGTTCTTGCCATGTTTAAGAGTTGGGTTCGTAGGATTAGGATGTGTTCTTGCAATGTTTAAGAATTGGGTTCATAGGATTAGGATGTGTTCTTGCCATGTTCTTGCTGTGTTAGATGGGTAACATTCTCATTATCTTATGATGTTGTAATGGTGGATTCTAATAGAATGTGCTACTGTGTTTGCTACTGTATTTACTTGTTTTTATAGGGCATAGCTAATATTATTTCTTGAGGCTAGACAAAAAACAGAAAAAATTTTAGATATAGAATGAACTATCACAGATGATTTGTGTAATAAACTGTCTATGAAGGACTATCACAAACGGTTCTATATACCAACCGTCTATGATACTCACCAATCATAGACGGTTGGTAACTAGAACCGTCTGTGATATATGAGTATCACGGACGGTTTTTGGCTCGAGCTGTCTGTAATAGTTTTCTTCACAAACGGTTCTAGTTAAAAACCGTTTGTATTGTTTTTATCATAGACGGCTCACAAACCGTCTATGATAACCCGCGATTATCATTGACACATAAATTCATACGGTTTAGAAAACCGTCTTTGATGACAGTTCCGAACCGTTTGTGATGACCCTACACTGCTACAAAAAGGGTCATCACAGACGGTTCAAAACTATCATCACAGATAATTTTTGAACCGTCTGAATTTATATGTCAATGATAATCAGAGGTTATCATAGATGGTTTGTGAGCCGTCTATGCTAAATATATCACAGACGATTTATAACTAGAACCGTCTGTGAAAAACACTATCATAGACGGTTCTAACTACCAACCGTTTATGATAATCACACATCACAGATGATTCTAGTTACCAACCGTCTGTGATGTGTGAGTATCACAGACGGTTGGTATATAGAACCGTCTGTGATACTTCTCCATCACAGATGGTTTCTAGTTCAAGCCGTGTGTGATAATTCTACACAGACGGTTTATACCATAAAACCATCTGTGATAGTTCATTCTATATCTAAATTTTTTCTATTTTTTGGCTAGTCTCAGGAAATATTAACTATATCATTTGAAAACAAGCAAATATAACAATAAACACAACAACACATTCTTTTTTATTAAGATTAGAATCCACCATTACAACATCATAAGATATCGAGTAGATTACCCATAGTACTGCATACACAAGAGGACACTTACAATTTTACAAAGATAAACTTCACGACTACAAATTCAAAAAAATGCTTACACTACAAGAAACTTCAGGCTAATGCAAGCTAGACTTACACATCCTTCATTAAACTACAATATAAAACAAGCGGTCCGAGAAAATTTCATGTAGCAGAAATAAAAGAGCAACGAACACAATTTTTAGCTTCTGTGACAAAATCAACAGCTTTTATGCTGGCGACTTAGAATAGTGCAGATTTACCATTGCCTTCTTCCTTTCCATCTTGCTTCAAACAATATTTCAGTCGCCCTTATTGAACCCCTTCCCACCCTTTTCGCGCACAAACGAGTTGGAGTAGTACTGATGGTATTGGTTCTTCGAGTAGGGAGAGGGGTTAATAAGGGGCGAGAGGTGGGGAGGAGAATAGTGCCTACCGTTCGTTGCGAAGAGAATGGACGGGTGAGATCGAGATCCTGGGGGATATGCCGCTGATCGGTGACGTGGCGGGATATCACAGAGGTTCAAATTACAAACCGATTATGATAGAGATATCACAAACAGTTCATAACAAAAACCGTCTATGATAACATGAGATATCATAGACAGCTCATAACAAAAACAGTCGGTGATAATGGCGTCACAATGACAATATATCGGTACAATATAAATAGCTAGTCTCAAAAGATAAAATAGCAAAATTTTATATGGCTTAATATACTCGTTTGAAAGGTTCCACGAGATCTACAACTTTGCAGTTGAGGCGAAACCCAAATTCCGAAGGGTAGATAAATTTTTTGGCAAAAACAGAAACTGAAAACTTAAAACATAAATTTAGGGCTAAAGATGGCCAATTTCAAGGGTCTTAGATGGCAACTAGCGCAAGTGGGTCATTTGTTTTAATCGGGCTCGTCGTTAGTTTTCCAACGAGTACAGGAACGTCGAAAACGGACACTGTATGCAAAAGTTATGCCCGTTTTACTAAAGGTGTCTCAAAACTGAATACTACTCGGACTTAAGCGGGAGATTATAAAATTTTAGAGGATTATAAGGGAAACCCGAGATACGACTTTACCTCTCTTTTTTATAACTTTATATTAAAATATATCAATAAAATTATAATATTATTAAATTATTTTTAATGGTAAATCTAATAATATAACTTCATATAGCTAATATAGATAGTTTTAAGTTTATTAATTATCAAATTTTAAAAAATTTGACGACACAGATTCTAAAAAGTAAGTAAAAAAGGGAGAGTAATTAATGGACACATGCTTGCCTGACACTGCCGAGGTGCATTGTCCATGCAAGACAGGCAAAGAGGACGAAATCTCTAGCCATACATGAAAAATCTTATCAGTGCAACCAACAATATTTTACGCTACGTATAGCATGTGACGGCTATAAATGTCACAATGTTTGTACACTAGGAGTAGGAGATAAACGCAATAATGTAGTTAGTGTAAACATGCTTGGTGCTATAGTTAATCTAGACCCATTTGTCCGCTTTGATTCCACACGTGGCACACTTGTTTTACACAAAACCGCACAAATAGTGGACAAGCTGTGCTATTTTTGGACAGTAATCCTCTCTTACCCGGACAAGGCGCGTTACACGCAGCGGCTATATAACAACTACCGGCTCCCTCGCTTCCTTCCCGCCACAAACAAGAAACCAAGACGTCCACTATTTCCACCACCACCGCCACCGTCTCCATCTCCGATCGACGATGAGGCACCCGTGCGCCGCGGTCGCCGCTGTCTTCGCCATCCTCGCCGTCGCGGCGGCTGCCACCGCCGCCGGCAGGGAGAAGCAGGAGGCCAGCGTGTACATCGTGATGGTGAAGCCCCCGGCCGAGGGTGTCGACTGCGACGCGTACCAGCTCGGCATCCTCGCCACCGCGCTCGGCAGGTAGGCAGCAGACAGCCATGGATTAACATTTTCCATCTTTGGTCTCGAGTGAGAGGTTGGTGCCCCCTGATTTGCTGAGCGAATTGCGATTTGGTTTCTTTGCAAGTAAGGAGAAGGCGAAGGAGGCGTTGATCTACAGCTACAAGACCGTCGCCAGCGGGTTCGCGGCGAAGCTCACGCCGGTGCAGCTCGCGGCGTTGCAGAGTGAGTCCCATTCTTTCTGCCCTCACAACTAATCGATCTCTTTTCATCTAGCTTCTTATAATATGTAGGTTAATACTTCTCTCTATTCTTTTTTACGTGACGTTTTTAATATTTTACAATTTTTGAGATACAATTTTAACCGCTATTTTTTAATAACTTTATACTAATATATATTAATAAAATTATAATATTATGAAAGTATTTTTAATGATAAAATAAATATAATGATGTATTTTTTGTTTAGTCAACCTAAATAGTTTTGAGTCTATGAGCGATTAAATTTTAAGAGATTTGATAATATAGACTCTAGAAAGTCAAGTAAAAATAATGGAAAGAGCAAGTAACTTCTTCTCGCATCTTGCGTAAATTTACGCAGAATGCTAGGTACCTGTGTCTCGCGTTGTCGCCGATGCAAGCCTCGCCTATTGTGCAGTAGAATCTTCCCGCGCATGGTCGCATTAATTTCGTTAATTTTCTTTGCCAGTAAATTGTATCGATGCATGTTTGATAGTTACACTAACCAATGCATACCTTTTTTTTTCAAGACCAGTTGACTAATTTTAGTCAGAGGAAGGGATCCTCTTGGCAATTTCGAGGTCAATGTTAAGGCGTACTTGACTGGATAGCAGTTTTGCATATCGTATACTGTTATGACCGAGAAAAGTATAACTAAGATACACTTAACCTGAAGTTCTTAACCAAAAGACTGCGAAAGGTATAACTTGAGCATTTATACAGCTATGATATCTTGACTATCCAAACTCCAAAATATGATCCGTTGCAAAGCATAATTTAATTAAAGTGATTGAATACTGAATCTGATATTCCCCTTGCAAGTTCCTTTTCTCTCTGTGAATTTTCTTGTCAAGAAGACGAGCAAACTTTCGGTGTATATAGTTAACGTTATCATTTATTCTTTCCTTTGGTGCATGTACATGCTAAACCTTGGAAACTTACTTTGGGCTTGAATTTTTCTTTTCAGAGCATCCTGACGTCATCCAGGCGCTGCCTGACGCGAAGTACTCCCTTCAGGACAACCTCAACTGAATGCTCTTGCCCTTCAAGAGGATATATACTAGTTCAACATTGCAATCTTCTTTCTTCATGTCTTCACACTGTGTGTGTGTGTGCATGTGCCCACACTAAGCAACTTGGGTGTTTGACAGTAGAACAAGCTACACGATCTGCCCTCAAAGAATTTAATGTGATTCTTTGTTGATCTTATCTACATACTTCAATTATATATAGCCAGTGTACGACCAAAGATAATTTAGTGTATTTACAATGCTGTACTTGTAACTCCAAGCCTTATAGATTTCTCTGCATATATTGATGTACAATCTGATGGGCCAGAGGTCTTATTTGGCAAATTTGTTCACCGTACTGATTTTTGGAAGGAGTTGCACACCAGATTATCTAACATGTGCTTCTTGCGCTGTAATGCAACGACGTAGTAAGTGAGAGGATTTAAGAACATGATATGCTAAGTAACCAACGACTAGCAAATTTCAAGGTTTGTATATGAAGCGTTGTTTACAGTCAAGAAAAACAGAGTACTCACTCTGTTTCTTTTTGTAGGTGCGTTTTGACTATGCGCACGGATTAAGCCAGCAATGTGATAAAGAGGATAGTAAAAGGAAAGTGTCTATATTACCCCTGTATAAATGCCTTGAAAACCTTAGAGAATAGCTCGTGCAAAAAATTAGTGGTAAATTGCTAGAGAGGGACAGACTTGGCCAAATGGGCCGTCTGGCATGGCACGGATCCGGATAGAGCATGGCTCATCTGACACGATTAAGTTACCGTGCCGTGTCATGCCGACACATGTGCCTACCATGCCTGGCACGAAGAGGGGACTGTGCCGATTGGTCTACGCAAGCACAATTACCCTAACGGGCCAATGATGGCCCGTTGAGCATGATTGTCGGTGGGCAGGAGAGGAGGCATATGGCGTTGGCAGGGACGGAGGAGGCGGCGGTGGTCACAACTTAGTTTATTATCAATCACAAGTTTACTGCCAATAGCACGTACATTTACTGTCGCTCACAAGTAAATTTATTGCCGAACACAAGTAAGTTTACCATATTGTGTACACAATTTTACTACCATTCATGTAACGAATTACTTTACATAATATACAGAAAGAAATTCACAACATATAATTCTAAGCCGACGAGTTGTGTGTCCTACAATTCTCCAGAATATTGGGGGAGGAGATTGACAATGTTGAGTGTGTGGTATAGGATGTAGAATAGTAGCTCCACCCTGTATACGTTGTCCTTCTCTTGCATATGAAAGAAATACATCATAACTCTAAATTACTACATATTACAAAACAATATATTGCATGTAATAGAAGAAATTATTGCTTACCAGTTCTATGGCAGTTTCGATCTTCTATCCTTCACTGTCATAAAATTTTAGGAACTTTATAGCGAAGAATATGCAGTCGTTTGGGAGAACCTGTTTGGGCGTGGTGAATAGCGGCCTTCTCGGAACTTCCCACCAGTCGCGGCCTGGAAAGCATCATTCAAACATGCAATTACCTTGCTGCCAACTGCACGATGATGTTCATCGGGGTTAGTGCATTTTTGAACATAGTCATTTAAGTCTAGCACGTCGATGCGCCTATACACCATGTTTATGCAGTACACCGACTAATGGGAGTTGTGAAGCAAGGGAGGAAGACCTGGCAATTGAAACAGAAGGGGTTGATGATGATGTGAAGACAAAATTTATTGCTTGCATAATGTGAAATTACTGTATGGGGAGACCAGCTTGCTAGGAACTCTAGTCATCCTCTTCCCCTTCCTGGTCTGCTTGGCCTTGGCAGGCAAAACGACAGCCTGCATAAAAACTTTTTACGATTATAACTGTATTAAAATAATTATGCATTATGATATATATGACTACTAACCGTCATAATCACCATGCCCACACTAATGGTGGTGGTAGTGGCTGGATCAACTGCAGGCAACATCTCTTGGTGTTCGCCTACTGACACGGTTGGGAGCTCCTACATAAGCAAACATATAATTTACTATCATAACACTAACAATTATTGTACTCTTATTGTAATAATATTACACAATAAATAAAAAGAATACTCAAAATTACTACATTTGATAAGAAATTTTATAGTATACATATTACTGAATTTTACCATCAAGATTACTCGAAATAACTATATTTAAGAAATTTTATGGTATACGTATTAAAATGTTCCATGTAGCCATGTGAATGTAATGTTACTACACTCTTGCCTGCAATTACTATCAGAAACAATATATCGTTACTGCACACTTACCTTTGTCATCATCTTACCTTTGTCATCATCACAACATCTGGACCAATGCCGGTAGCTACCACCTCGACGGTGTCTTCCTCATGCACCTCTGGATGATGGGCATTGGAAGAGAGCTCGTGGTAACCTACGGCTTAGGGGCTGTGTCGATGCTAAATATGTTGGGGGTACATACCAGGGACAATGTTAGTCTCAAATGTTATAATAATTTTGTCAACAGAAGCCGTGACTTGATCACATTTCCCTCATCCTCCTGCTCATCAGCGTAAACAGAAAAGATGCGATTAACGTCACAAAAATGTGGCCACGTTGCGTGGGATATGGCTTCTGGCTTCATATATAAAATTACTATATCTATTAAGTGATCTTACCGTGCTGAAGATCAATATCTTTGTGTACTTTCTGGGAGGTTGTTGCGCCTCCCACTTCCTACTCGAGACCTTGAGCAGGAGGAAACATGGACCTCAATAGCACATATTGTGTGTTGGGATGAAATGGAAATGCCTCCACTGATGCTACCATAGGTGGCATGTCCTAGAGAGGCATGGGTTTGGCATTTGGTATGTTGGACGCTGGCATAGCCTTACGCCATTTTGCCCTCCTCTCCTTGACGGACGGGGGAGATGTCGAAGGCTTATTTGGTGTGAGCAGAGACATGATCACGAGCACGACCTCGGTTTACGTGGTCAGAAGTCTCCTGTGGGTCTTCTGAATCAGCCCCATGGCCTTCCCGCCTTGTCATCGTACATTTGAAGGACCTCCATGGTGGCCATTTGTTTACCTTTGCTCGGCGATGTACAGATTTGCCAAGTAGGGCGGGCATGCTAGGGAACAGCCCAACAACGGCGTGAGGTGCTTCCTCTAGCATCTCGGCCTACGTTGGGGCTAGGCAGGTAGCAAGTGATTTCCCTAGATCTCAGCTAGATCTCAGCTACACAGAAAAAGGAATGTTACAATTATTGCATGTGCAAAACCTATTTATGACATGAAACTAATCTTACTATCCATGACACAAATAATTATTGCACGTTCGCATAACTATTACCTCCTATGTAAGTAGGTAGACCTGTCACTGCATTTGACACTCAGTAAAATGACATTGATATATTTTACTACATATGACACAAAAGTTACTGCAAGTACTGCCTATGTAAGTAGGTACACCTTTCATTGCATGTGACACTTAGTAAAATGACATTTATATATTTTACTACATGTGACACAAAGAGTTATTGTATATATGCGAAACATTTACTTATATGTAAAATGTACTTTTACTACATGTTCTTACATACGTTACAATCTTCAAATTATCAAAGAAATTGGCATCAATGGCATAGATTGGTGCACTCATGCTGAGCTTGCCAAAGGTTGCCTTCCCATCTTCATCCGTCATCTTGTCGGTCACCACGATCTTGTTGACGAGCGACGTCAAGAAGTGTGCGCTGAGGGGGGTGGTCTCGAGGCCGTTAGTGATGTGGATGCACCTCAGGTTCTCGAGATAGTAAATATGTGGCATCAAATAAAAAAATTACTACTGAGAAACATCAAGATTACTGTCACAAAAAGCATATGCTAGGGAAAACACATAGTTTCTTGCTACTAGGAAGGAGGCGCATTCGCAAATGGATTTCGTTCCCTTCTCCTTTTTCCAGGAGCACACGGCCTCCCTTAAGTCATCAACGACGGCCTTGCACTAGTCCACATCACCGAAATTGGTGATGTGCTTTGTCAGCAATGCGTCCTTCCTAGAGATATTGTTGCTGGTCACCAGGAAGAGGAGCTTGATTAAAGCGACCAGGAAGAAACACTTAATCAATAGGATGTCAGTGCCCTTGGCCTTAATCCTCTCTAGTAGAACATCAACCTTGATGTCGTCGTTCTGTGGCATGTCGAGCGAGTGCTTTAGCGCAACGAGCTCAGCGTTTGTTGTGGCATACGAAATCAAAGGGGCATCCCTACTGTCACAAGGGAGGCCTAGCATGTAGCTAATGGGGTGCGGCATAATAGGGAGGCCCTTGCTCCCGCTAACATGTAGCACCATGTTGACAGAGTCTACCCTATCCATGAGGATGCAAAGGAGGTTCCTACTCTCTAGGCCCTCCAAGTTGAACTCCAAGAGTTTGCTAAAGCTGAGCTTGGAGACCTTGGTGCTCTACTCAATTATGAGCATGCATTTGGTTTGCACGAAGATGGCAGGGGCGCATCAAACGGTAGATGTGTGCTGTCTCTTCTCGCCTCCGCTGCAGTTTGCATAGAAAGGGCAACTCAAATCAAAATAATGTTTTTACTAAATGTATATTAAAACTTTACTGCCCAACGAGTATAGTTTTACTGTTTTGTAATATATACACACCATGTAACTTTTTACTATCACATTGTATCAAATTTACCACACATACCATGATATTTGTCTATGGTATAAAAAAATGTTACTACAATATGTATAAAACTTTACTGTCATAGAACACTTATCAATAGTTACTGTCAACTATGCTACCTCGATGAGGGCATTTGTGGTCTTCCTCTTGCTACCCGCAGGTTTTTTGCGAGCAACTTTAGCAAACGCAGATGCTTGTTGTTCGGAGGGTTGGTTTTGGGTCGGGTCAAGAACGATCTTTAGGGCTAATCGACTGTCGGCAATGGTGATCTTCTTCACCTTCGAGGGGGCATTTCCAGAAGTCCTCATTTGACTACAAATATAAATAATTTATTGTAAGGTCAGTACAAAATCACTATAACTCCTGATCGAATTTGTTGCAACTAAGCTACGGCCATGGGCGGGTGAAGGATCGTATGGCACAATGGGGGGTGAATGATTATCTTCACTTTTTGGAACCCGAAACCAAAACTAAAAATGGAAGAAAAATAATCTAAATTACTGGATGTAGATTATGACCGCAAGACGCTGGTTCGCTCACCTATGCTCGATGAATGCTCCGATCATCCGACCGCTCCCTTCAATCGCTCGCTACAATAGCTTGCTACGACTGCCGATGTACGCAGTCGTAATCTCCCTCCACTCGAAGACTTCAGCGCTCGAATGCTTTGATCGCTCGAACGAGTACACGCTAGAGACAAAAGACAAATGATGCTCATAAAACACGCACCGATGCCGGCAAACTTTTCTTGGAATAGATTTGATCTAGTATTTCTATATCATGGATGTGGTTACAAAGTACCCTCATGGCACCCCTAAAAGCTCTCTGGACAAAAGCCCTATAAAAACCCACACAGTAGCACTTAGCATCTCCCTGCTTTTACAGGCTAACATCCAAGCTGTATTCGCCTCAAACATGAACACACAACTCTATCTCTTCTTCAAATTAAGGGACGCAAAACCTTTTCTAACACGGATTTTACCATATCTCTAAACCTTCTCATTACGGACTCCTTCCATAATGTCTCCAACTCACTACATGACGAAGCCTCCAGGACACACCTCCTGTATCTCCATCAAGAATCACCAACTCTCGTGTCGAAGCCTCTAGGACCGCACCTCTTGTAGCTTCTCCATACATCATCACGTGCTCTAGCGTGAGCTCGGTCACCTCGCATGACATCTCGACCGTCTGGACCTCAGATTACCCACTCCTATCCTGGTCTTCCTTGTCACCGACTGTAACCATCTCCACACCTCCACGCATCATCCACATTCGGTCTCCATGTACTCCAGCATGAGCTCGACCATCTTGCGTGATATTCCGACAATCTGGATATCAGATTACCCCCTCCTAGTCCCAGTCCTCCTCGTTACCGACCATGATCATCTCTACGCTCACCTGCATATACAAAGATCAAAGAAACTTTCTCCTGGCACAATTTTCCACAACTTCACCATCATCAGCACATATATGTAAACCACACCTTTCACCATCCATCATCAATAACCAGGTCATCCACAACCATAATTTTCATCGCTATCCAAAACCCAGCCTCAGACAACATATTACGACCGCTAGCGTAGTGAGTACTCGAAAACCACAAGTAATCAAGAATTCCCGTCGCTTTGCTCAAAATACTCGCAAATAACAACCATCGCTATCGACTACTGAGAACCATCGAGTACCAACTACTGAGTACCAATCGCTACGACTACTAAGTACCGAGTCCTTCCGACTACAAGTATCATTCCTCTTAACACTGTTTACGATCACCGAGTACCTACCTAGTACTATCGTAACGGCCACCAATCACTGACCACCACGCACTGACTAGCTAACCACTGGCCCAACACGAGTACTCGAGGTACTCAAAGATCACAAGAATGAACCACTTGAATCGACAATGAAGTATATGGATACCAACTGCAAAGCCTACGACAACCGATCGCAAAGCCTTCGACTAAACCCGAAGAAAACCCGAAGTCAATGATAGCAGTTTGCAAAGTCTACGACTATGACGACAAAGCTGTGATGACTACAACTATGATAGCATGACTGTGAAGTTTACGATAATCGATCGCAAAGTCCATGACACAACTATCGACCACAAAGTTACGACTATCGAGTACAAAGTCTATGATTGTCGAGTACAACCAGTAAAGCATGTGACCATGAAAAAGTATTGTAGTTATGATTACCTTCAGCGGTCGTTCTGTCGTGGTCAGAGTCAAATGTGGTCGAAGCCGGATGTAGTTGAAGTCAGTCGTGGTCGAAATGTTGTAGTCGAGTTGCTGTTGTCGAAGCCAGGCGTAGTCGAAATGCCATGGTCATTCAGACATGGTTGAAGTAGGTTGTGGTCATAAAGCCGGGCTCTACTACAGTACTCTTCCGAGTACCAGCTGAATCACTATTCACCTCCGAGTACTGTTATTCCGACCATACAGTTTTGACCCGATCACTGTAGCTTCAGTCGTACAGAAAACCTGTAGCTTTGACCGGTCCGTCAGCTGAATCTTTGATTGCGCCACTCGAAGGCCGTCCGATCCTCTGGTGGCACTTGAACACTATCCGATCCTCCAGTGTTTACTAGAAAACCGTCTGTGCTACTCGGACCCAATCGGACTGGTTAAAAACTATTCCAAGCAGGCCAAAACCGCTCGGAGCAAATCAAAACCACTCAAAACTGACTGAAACCACTTAAAGCCAACTGAAACCATTCAAAGCAGACCAAAACTACTCGGAGCAACAAAAGCAACAAAAACCACTTGAAGCCAACCAAAACCACTTGAAGCAGGCCAAAACCACTCAGAGCAACGACAATCACTAGGAGCGAATGAAAACCACTCAAAACTACTTGGAGCAACTCAGAATTGAACGAGATCACTCAGATTCAAGACCTTTGACTGCGACCGATCGAAACTTTCGAAAACACAAATTCCAAAATAATTCAAATTTCAATTATTCATCATCACTTTTAATCACGACCACCACATGGTCTAACAGCGGGAATATGCATTGGTCCAAAAACCCGAGATCCAAAATCAAGGAAAACCACATACAAGATGAGCCATTCAGGGGGAAGGATACATATACCTTCGATGGTGCAGACGTCATAGGGAATTGCCAAATGGGTGCAAATGTGCAGTCAAGATCGCCGAGGCCCGGAGAGCAAAAAGTTTGCCATGGGTGGTTATAGACTAGCTACGTAAGCGCGGTCTCGTAGCCACCGTGTGGACCAAAATAAAAGAGACAATAATTCGTGAAACGTTTCTAAAAAAAATCGAGGACATATGCGTAATTTCGGAAAAACCAAAGGGTTTTTTCGCAAAAAATCAAGGACCTGCAAGGATCTGTACGTAATTAAACAAGGACCTATATATAATTTTGGAAACCACGGGTTGCTATCGGTGAAGTGGAGGGTGCTTTTCGGAAAAAAAACCGGCAGGGGACTCATTTATGAGAAGCGTAAACTGCTTATAGAACGGAGGATCTCTATGCGATTTCGCAAAACACAGAGGTTTTCTCGTAAAAAAATGACGTGGCATGCCTCCCCGGCCGGGGAGTGCCCCATCTATAATATACCAAGTATTTGGATGGAGCCGATGGGTGCAGAAGACAGACTGATCTAGGGAAGACTAGAAGGGAGACTCGGTCACTCGGAGAGGGAACTGATTAATAGAAAAAGGCTGTAACGGAGAAACCGGGAAACCCAGAAGTCACCGGCTCATAGGTCGCGACTGCCTATTTCAATGTTTCATGTGAAAATAAAAATTTGAACCGCGCAAGAACATACTTATCACGGCAAAATATAACTGCAACGAGACATTACTAAATTTACTACATTGATATAACAAATTTATTGACCCTTATGATGAATGTTACTGCAACTGAAACTAATAATAATCGGAAGTTACCTTCCGTGACATACAAATTTACTACTACAGAAAATAGTATATCTATATGTGAATTGAGAATTTGAGTTATGAGATATACATTATTAATGATAAAAGAGCTTTATTAATGTTTACTTGACTGTCTTGACTGTCTTTATTAATGTATACAAATTTATTTTTTATATAATTTTTTTCTCATAAGAAAGCTTCTGTGTTTTGTAAGTAGTTTAAATAAGACGATGATAAATTCATGTCTCTTCTCAAGCTCTTCGACCCTCAACCCACTGTGGACTTTTGCCAGACAGCCCTGCATTTGGCATAAGTGGTAGAAGGAGGCTTACATGGTCATGCCTGAAGTATGACTTCTGGATGTATATACTGGTAGTTATTTGCAGCAAAACTTATGGACTGGATGTTATGCATGCAAGGGTATGTCTTTTGGATGTGTACTGGTAGTTTGACTTATTTGGATGTATAAGGGGCAGACCGGCTTAAAAGCTCTGACTTCTAGCTTCGGCTGTTGACTTTTGACTACAAATGTATTGTAGCGAATGTTAGTTTTTTCAAAGTCAAAAATAAGAAAAAAAAAGAAAAACCCATTATATCGTCACGGAAAATGGAAATGAATAAAGGGGGAAAACAAAAGGCAAAAAAAAAATCAAAAGCCAAAAAATCCAAAATTAAGGAGTTAACTGTTGAAAGTGGCAGGAGCCGAACCTGCTTGGAGCAGGTAAAGCTAGTTTCAGAAAAAAAAATGTGACTACTGACTTGATGTTCTGATGGTATTATACATGCATGCGTTTTGTTGGATGTTCATTTTTATGGATGGATGTATTGACTTTGTTTCCATCTGTTGGTAGGGGTGGGAAATGGCAACAGATAATTCATTTTATCAGATATTCATATCTGAGAAAACACGAATATAGTAAATAAAATCCATATTCAAAAATATTCATATTCGTATTCAAGAATATTCATATCCGTATTTCGTATTCGAGAATATTCGTATTTGTATTCAAGACTATTTAATTTGTATTCAATCCGTTTCTGAAACCCAGGAATAGCCCGAACAATTTTGTGAATTGAAATTTGAATTTGGGAGGTTTGAAACCGGTAACCGTTCCGGTAACCGGTCAAAAACCGATGAAAAACCGGCAAAACTGTTAGGAATTTGTTCTACCGAGATTTGTTACAGAAGTTATAGGAGGATATTCGTATTTGATTAAATTAAGTACATATTCGATTCGAATTTGTATCCGTTACGACGTTCGATTCGTATTTATATTCAAGAATATTCAAATTTATGTTTATATTTATTTTGAAAATATAAATTCGTATTTGTATTTGAGACTATTCGTCCGATCCATTTTCATCTGTATCTGTGGGTGATGTTCTGAAACTAGTATGCATGCCTGTGGCGTACGCAAAATTTCCACGCCGATGACAACAACGTCATTTTCCAGTGCCCTTGACTGCTAAACCTGCTAAAAATGGCACCGACAAGCAAGCTGGATAGATCCGATGGCATACACAAAAATAGGCATTTAAGGATGGCACAGGCAAGAAATAGGCAAGTCTCAGATGGTATACACAATTTTTTCTCAAATTAAAAACAAGTCGGGTGGCCTTAGCAATAACATTCTGCAAAACCGAATAGAGGTGTAATCGGAGCGGATAAGGACGGATATCGTTTATTCTGTATTCTATTCCATATTTTTTTCCTTGGAGTCGGAGTCGGACACGGATAATGCCGGATATCCATTTCTCCATTCCGTATCCGTTCCATAATCTTTCGGACGGTCGGTCCTATAGAAATTATCCGCTTCTTTGCACAGGATATTGGACAGTATGATATAATCAAAGCGAACATAGAGAAATTAATTACTGAGATATTGAAGAAAGAACACTCGGTATTCCCGTCTGTTTAGATGTAACAATCTGTCTATATGTTATCTTGTTCCTAGATAAAGTCACAACAGACTTCCTCATATCACTTGACACACGGATATATACGGACGGATATCATTTATCCCGTATCATATTCTATATTTTTTCCTCGGAGTCGGAGTCAGACACGGATAGTGCCGGCTATCCACCTACCCCTTCTGTATTCGTTCCGCAAACCTTCGGTTGGTCGGTCGAACGGAAATTATCCGTTCTATTTGCACCCCTACACAGAACTATTTTATTTCTGTGATGTTTCCTATTTGTCATTTTTTTGTGAGGATTTACTTTTTTTTCTAAGAACGCAGGAAGAGTAGAAGAGAGTTTCCTTGCTCTTTGCTGCTCTCTTCATTCGGAAGTAAAAGTCCAAAATATACATAGACTAAGAAGCCATTAAATTTAAAAAAAGCTAATATCATTAGACTATGAATATCCTTATTACATGATATACTATAATTACTCACTTATTTTTTTATCATTAAAGTAAGGGTATATAGCGAAAATATTGTAATAACTGTATATTTAATCTCCGCAATGGATTTATATTGTGGGACGACGTTTATCAAAAATAATGACTTATATTGCGGAACGGAGGAAACAAATGCAAAAATGTGATCTCTTTTTTTTCTTGCGACAAAAAAGGGATAGCTTTATTGATTAAGTGATGGCACAATCCTTACATAAAGAGTGCAAAATGGAAATCACCGGCTGAGCTAGGCTAACCATGCATTGCCTCGATACTCTAGCAAACTGTGCTAAATCATAAGCCACTTTATTCTGATCTTTCCCTAGAACAGCAAATTCCGCACCCGGAAGTGACGAAACTAGCTGCTTGATCGCGATGAAGGAACGATCCGCAGCAGACGATACCAGCTTCATAAACGCCGATAAGCAATCCATTTCCAGGATCACCGGTTTATGTGCCAGTCCAAAGCAACGTGACCCCTTTTTATCGATTGTTGCGTTATAATATGGTTCATGCTTACAAAGAAATTTATTTTCTTTTTTTTATTTTTTTCAGTAAACATTAATGCTTCTTTATTATAACTTACATTTCTAAACCATTTCATCAAAATCAAAGTAAAACATATACACATCTCGAAGCCAATCCAAATTCTAGAAAATCAACTTAGAGTTAACAAAAATAACTTGTTGAACCAAACCTTGTTTGGGTGGCTAGTGGAGATGATTGTACCCTCAGCTTATCAAGGTTCGAACCCTAAGTTTGGCCCTACGTGTTTTATTTAGAAGGTTTTTCTTTTAGTGGTAGGCGGCGTGTCCGTCGCAAGTGAGGCGCCGGTGGTGGCTTCGTTATTTCTTCGTCAAGCTCTGCTCATTTAGTTTTCTATAGACGTCGTGTGTGTGAGTGCGTGAGTGTGGTGGTGTGCGTATGTGTGGACGTCTATGTGTTATACTAGTTGTTTCGCAAAAAAAAAAAAGAGAGCGATTAAGGGGAGTAGCTATTAGATAAGGGTGTTTTGTGGGCTGTATTCTCAGCCGGTGTGTGAAGCTTTTTCTAATCGTGTCTTGGCCTTAAGCTGAACTCTGTTCATTCTTCTAACTATCAGTGAATGTGGTAAAGCTTCTGCCTATTTTTGAAAAAAGTTAATAAAAAATCAGACAACCTACAAATAAGAAAATAAAAAAAAATCATAAATACCTTTGTGAGATCATGTGGTGGTCACCCCATGATTGTGATGAGTAATTGACTTTTGATTTAGAGAGTTTGTGGAGTTTGAGTTTGATTTTTAAGAGTTTGCAATTTTTCAGTTACATTCTGTTGCTGACGGTATGATCGGCATTGGGGCCGCGGTCATATCAGCTATGAGTGGTCTAACTAGCTTAGGATTGGTGGTCAGACCGGCATGGGAGCCGTGGTTTGAATGGCTAACTGCGGTAGTACTAGACTTGAATAGCGGTCAGACTGGGGTTCCAGAGAGGGTCATTTTGGGTTAAGCTGGAGTTAAGCTCATGTGGTCATACCGGGCATTGTACGACGGTAGTACTAGCGTTGTGTTGGTGGTATGATGACGGTAGTACTGCCATTAGTTGGCGGTCTAACTGGCATGGTTGTTGTAGTTAGATTGCTGCCCTTGTTCCCGGGGTAGAATAGGGTGCTAGATTGGCCTGGGCTTGGCGATCTAACCAATTGCTGGTTGCCAAAACACATGAGAAGTGTTCTCGGCAATTTTTAGTGGTGTCTTTATGCCGGGTATATGCACAAGGGTTTAAGGCATAGTCTAGGGGTTAGGATTAGTGGTATAAGTGCATACATGTTGCATGTTGCATTCATATACTAATATGGGTTAAGTTATAAAAAACTTATGCCCGAAAATAGTTGCTTGGTCTATTATTGTGCAGGTGCCTTGGAGGCAATTATGATCAATGGTAGGAAGACTGAGACTAGGTTGGGCATAACTGAGGTCCAGAATGGTCATGATGTCGTGTAGGACAGTTATGCTCAAGTAAGGCATAAGATAGACAAGGACCATGAAAGGTAAAGTTTGAGCAAAGACCATGATGCATGGGAGATGCACATCATGCTTTGTAGTGGTGCTTCCGAGGATGGAAGCTTTGGAGGTGAGTATTTTTGTATCATCAATTGGGTCAATTAATGATGTTTGTCTCGTGCGGTACTACGTGGTAGTTTGTTTGTTATTATTGGTTGTAGGAATTCAGAGCTAGGTTATGGTGAGGCGGACGGTACTGGATAGGAGAGGGCTCTGAGGTTCGGGATTTGAACTAGGCTTTGGAGGAGCTGAAGTCCGGACTAGCCTCAGGGAGGAGTTGAGGTCCCATGGGATCAAGGTGCTACCAGAAGATGACTAAGCCTTGCGGAGTAGTTACAATCTAAGAAGACAAGGAGCTAGAGCGGGAGCTATCAGTGGTGGATATGGCAATGTGAATCGGGACCAGGCTCAGGGAGGAGCTGAGGTCTGGACTAGGCTCTAGGAGGAGCTCAGGTCCTGTGCAGTCAGGGAAGCTTGGTGTCGTCATGGTGAAGGTGAAACATGTCGTGCGCAAAGTGACTTGGGCCATTTGCATGCAAAGATAGTTCAGGGGGATCCAGATTCACGAGAGGCTTGGCGATAGGTCATGGGGCAATAGGAAAGATGGCAAATCATGGGCGATGCTTTGTGGCAAAAGAAGTGCGAAGCTTTGTGGAAGGCGGTACATGGACATTTTGGTAAATCGCCTAATACCAGAAAAGTGGTGGTGTGCGAAATCATGATGGTGGTGCAAGTGGTTTAGGTCATGGTGGTGCTAAAATTGTTAAGTGGATCAACTGTTGATTTACTAATGGGTTAATGGGTATGTGCACTTTAACACGCATGCATGTATAAGTGTAAAATCTAGTATAATGTGGGTTAACGGGTTAGCCCATGTAAGTACATGAAACCTAATTAGAAGAGCTAGTTAGGGTTTCTTGTGTGCTTCCACTATAAAAGGGTAGAGAGGGGTGGTTTAGGTTAAACCATCTATGCCAAATAGAGGAGAGTTAGGTCTCTTGGAGAGAACCTTTGTGAGATGTGAGAGGCTTTTATGGCTGAGCTTTTTGATATGCTTAGACTTTGTATATGGCTAGAGACTGGATATAAACATTCATCTCCAAATATAAATAGAGATTAAAATACATCCAAGTCTTTCCCATTTCTGCTCAAGTGATGAAATCTTGATTTGGCTTGGTTTTTGGTGCTTCTCCTTCCCTCCCTGATCCTACTTTGTGCCAAGGACGTGTAAATGATGAGGATGTCTCTTGGAATTAGATATCATTTATCTAAGCACTTGTTACTTGCAAGCTCTTGTGATTGTCCGGTTTTAACTATAGAGAAGGTGATTTTATGGTTTTGATCTTATAAACATTTTGGTTTGAGTTTATGCTATGATCTAGCTAGCTATGATATGTGAAAACTCATTTAAGGTCATCTAGATCATCAAGAACTCATAAGCAAGAGCAAATTGATGTTTCCCTCTTTTGCCTAGTTTTGGTGCAACCTTTCTTGTTTTATATAAATGTGGAAACTTTGGTATTGATCTTTATGATCTATGATTATAATATATTTATGATATTCTAGAGAAGATGCATACCAAGTTTTAGGTCATTTGGAGCTATGGATCAAAAGTTACGTCATTTCTTGGTTTTTGCAAATTCCAAATTGGAAGTGGGAAGAGATTGGCATGGACTTCATCACTAGACTTCCAAGGACCCAGCCCGGTTATGACCCCATTTGGGCGGTGATAGATAGCTTGACCAAAGTAGCCCACTTCATAGCAATCAAGATCACCTACTCTAGGAGTAAGTTGGTAGGGCTATACATGTCGAGAATCGTATGCTTGCACAGAGTTCCCAAGATGATCGTGTCAAATTGAGTACGTCAGTTCACTTTGCAGTTTTGGTAGAAGCTACATGAAGAGTTAGGGAGTAAGCTCAATTTTAGTACAACATATCACCCTCAGACCGATGGCCAAACAGAGCGAGTAAGGGCCTGTTTTTTTCCTCCGAAGCTGGCGGTTTTTGGCTTTTGCTACATTACTTAACTTTCAAACGGAGTATTTTCTCAAGACGGAGTCTACAAGTTAAATGATCTACATGTTAAAAGTCCAATATCTATACCAGCCAAAATCGCAAGTGAGTATCTCTTTCCGTAATCAGACTGTAATGTACCAAAATTCAAAATTTCACCAAAGCCATAAGCATGCATACCAAACAAATGATCCTAAACTAAGTGTTAGAAGATATGCTGAGAGCTTGTACTCGTGGCCCTTGCAACCCATTTTGGCCATCACTGAAACCTCCTGCGCCTCCCCTCACAGGCACCGCCACCTTCCCGTGCGCCGTCGCCCTCCCCCTATTTTGCTTCTTTGCTTCCCTTTCTATCTCTCTATGAGTCAATGAAAATCGTGGCCCACTGTCAGTTTCCTTTTCATTTATTTTCAGTCGAATGGAATATTCCTCCCTCCCTTCTCTTTTTTAGCATTTTCCTCCAATCAAATATTCCGATGGTTCGTTCTCTGCCGTCCGAACTCTGAATCGAGTGATTCAGATTTCTCAATTCATAATATACCTCTCAGTAGCTATGTTATAATTTTATTTTTATTTTATTTGAATTTATTTTGTTTTGGTCACTTTTCACGTGTAGACTACGATGTTTCGAAGGAGTACGACTTTGACGACGAACCTCACCACCAATACACAAAGCAAGGCAAGTTACACCGTCAATCATATTGAATCCAATATTTTAAATTATGTGTATTCTATTTTAAATTATTATGCATGTGTATCTTTATTCAAGCATGTTTAAATTCTGGTTTAAACTTTAGATAATTTCCAACTCCTTATTTATGACCAAAATTGACATTGAATACACAATACCTTATCACCATAGCTAAAACTCTAGTTAGTACACTAGTATTGAATAGAAATTTTGTAGAAAAGCTTAGACACGCATAGAGATGTATCTAGGCTTGGGATAACCTTTTGACATGAAATTATGATTATTAAAATGTATCCTTGACATTGGAGTTCCAATGAGGTTAATGAAATGTTTAAAATAAAAATAAAAATATGGTTTAAACTTAGGCAAATGGTTAGGTAGTGGGTGCTTGGTGGCATAAGGTGGGTATTTGAAAAGCCTGTCTAAGTCAATTAAGAACCAATTTGTGAGCTACAATTACAAAGTCACATCGTACTACCACAAGTCTAGTATGGAACGGACCTAGCGACCTAATTTATAGGTCCCAACCTTGATTTGGCTACAGGTTGAATGTGGGTGTGGTGGGGCCACTCTTAACTCACACGGTGCAAGAGGGGGCCCCAACTTAGTGGATTCTATGTTATGGTGAAACCTTATTAAGGCATGGCCAGGTTGAGAAATGACACATTGTAAAGTCCTTGTCATAGTCTCTCTACCACACACCAATGAAAGTGTGTTAATCTAGTGCCAATATGAGGTGATCATGTCTTTGAGTAAAGTTGTACAAGTTCTGCAAAGTGTATAAACTATCCTGGATGGCTATACCCTAGTCATGCGCAAGACAAGTAAAGTTTTTTACGGATTAGACTTTGATTTTCAAAAACTTGGTTAAATAAAAAATGAGATCTTCTGGAACATATGGTCCGGGTTGAAAACCCGTGGATAGGTTAGTGGTAGGTTGGACCTACTCTAATGATATTATTTGATTAAAATGTTACTTTATTTACTTATTATATTAAATTTAGCAATTTACTTCTATTATTGTATTTACTTGTCAAATTAGGTTTACGTTCAAATAACCATATTATGCCTTCCTTGATATCACCCTTGCAGGCATTTATTATGTTATTGGTGTAATTTACGTTCAAATAACCATATTATGCCTTCCTTGATATCACCCTTGCAGGCATTTATTATGTTATTGGTGTAACCTGCAGAGTACAATAGTACTCATCCTTGCTTAAATATGTTACTCAGAGAAGGACTACTTCAACTTCAGTGAGAACCAGGATGAGCAAGCTGAGCCCCACAATTGCTTGCCTATGGGTAGACTTGCATAGGTTTCTTCCACTTTGACTTTTTCTTCATATGTTATTATTTAAATTTGGCCTATGGACCATAGATATAAACTTTATTCATCATGCCCATATTTCATTAATTAATAAATGCTATTATGGTTTATATTTATCTTTGTTGTCCACTATGCGCTCTAATTGTTCCTACAATAGTGCAATTTATATAGAGGATCCAGAGGTGCACCTAAACATGAATACAACCAAATTGAAACATTATGCCTACGGGGTAGATGATGGCACCCTTGTTAGCTTCGGTTGCCATAATGTGTGGTCATCTGGACTGGAGACAGTTTGGATTGCATAATATCGGTGTGGCCATAATACGTGGCCATAATATCAGTTGCCCTAATTTTAAGGCCAAAAGCTTGACCTCTCACATACCTTGATTATTATCATCATGGATGGGTGGCACGTGAATGGTAATGCTTCAATTTCCTGATTAGAGCATCTAATTTGATGTGAGCAAACTTGGCTTTCTGACTTAATGTAATCCCATGGACAATTCATTGGAGTGATTGACATTGATCTTCTTGTCCCCAGTCCTTTATTAGAGACTAACTTGTTGTATAGTGTGTTAGCTCTATAAATCTCACAAATGCTCCTCCAGCAACAACTTCTGGGTGCTCATGAGTGCTCTTTTTGAACCAACAGTGGAAGGATGGAGCACATCTTCCATACCATGATTAGGACACTTTGGGATGTGCTATCTCTCTCTCTCCCATGCTTTGGCAGTTTATTCTTCATGAGACTGATGGAGGATGGGAACCTTGTTCCACAAAATATTTGTTCTTGCCAGTGAAAGAACTTTGCTAAGAAGGCATTTGGGCACTCCTATGTCTCTACTTCTCAAGCAGGGAGTGAATGGAACCACTATTATGCCTTCCCCTGAAGGGGGAAGGTGCAAATGTGTAGTATTTGGAGTAACTTTTTCATGTTCATTATCCCACAGGTCTCTAGGAACGTCTGCAAATGCATGTTTATATCTCCCAAAGGCTTTCTGACAAGGGGTTCTTTGCAACCATATTGATAGAGGTTGGTTCCGGCTTGAAGTTATCAATTCCCATGGTAGGTAATGCCACATTGTTGCTCATGCAGTGTCTTCTTGTGAGGTTGAAGATGAGGCGGGACTACCAATTGGTCAAGAAACACCCACTTTTCTAGGGTTTTTGAGGGCTTCTTGTGAGTACGATTTTCTGGTGGTGGCCGATGTGTTCCAACGGTTCAGCCAGCTGGATCTGGGCATTCCTAGTGCCTGCAGAGTTGTGGCCCCTTCCTCTTACTCAACTCCTTTGGACTTAACTCAAGTCACTTGACCTTGATGACTGCTCTCGAGCGATTGTAGAGGGTGTCATTTGCCCACTAGGGAGCACTGAGGCAGATCCTTGAGGAGAGATGGCCTTGATCTTAGTATTCTCCCACTGCTTCAGGCTAGGTTGCACCCCAGGTGTTGGGATCCTACCCCACGGCTGAGAGCTGGTCAAACATCTCTATGGGCAAGCGAATGTAATAAGGTGGAGGAGGTTGAGGAGGTGGCCCAAGGACTTTTAACCTTGGGGTTCCATGAGATGGCCCTAGGACCTGAGGTGGTGGGATGAACTGGAGCAAAGCAGGTTGACCAGGGGGTGGTGCCCAGTAAGGAGCCCCATTCATGATAGTCGTGCGGGCTTGCAAGGGAGGTTGCACAAGTTCCCACCCAACATGTTCTTGAAGGAGAGTGTGGGAGCTCCATGTGCGCCTAGATCAATTGCCACTTGGATTGATGGAGGCCCTTGGATTGGTGAGAAGAGTTGGATCACGCTAGGAGGGCAGTAGGAAACCATCACATAATCCACAGTCTACCTTGTGGTTGCCTCTATCATGGCCTTCCAGTTGGTGGTGTCAAACACCACGAGCGAAAGGGTCTAACCTTGAGCTTCTGGCACTAGCCCCACAATCTAGCATTGAATCATCTGCCCTTGACTAGGGCTAAGGGCCACAAGCACAAGGGGAGAGGATGTGCCCGGGTGCTGGAGGTCCTAGAGGATGTTGTCTACCCAGGGGGATAGGCCCAATCTCGAAGGAGGAGAGGTGCCTAGGACGCCTCGGAGGGCAGAAGGGTCATTTTTTGAGCTCCTTCAAGGACCCCTTCTACTTTAGGACTGGCAGAACCTTCGTAGGCTTGGATGATTTCTTAGTAGGAGCCATAGCCTCTTATCAATCAGCTACGCTCCCCACGGTCGACGTCAATGTTGTAGGTGTACAACACACAAATCGAGGGTGTACAACGGTTGTTTAATGGGTCAACATATACAAGAGAGAATAGGACATGTGGGATTCATACAGGTTCAGGCATCTAAGGTAAGTACCCTACTCATATGGGTTTGTGGCCCAACCCAACGGTCAGGGGGTCACCTCTAAGCGAGGCGACTCTTAGGGTAACCCTAAGGCTCACTAATTGATCAAGACTTGTATTGATTTGAGATATGTTACAAATGAGCCCCATGAGGGCTACTTATAGGTTCTTGGCCTTGTACAAAAGACTAGAATACCCCTTAAAAGAGTAGATAGATAAGGGTAGAAACGTCCTTAATGTAGTTTATAAGTAGGCTCCACCTCCGTCCTTGCATGAGGTCATGTTGGACTTGGTCCAACTAAGTCTTCTTTATGTTGGAGTCCACCCATTATAGTGCGGACGATCGGGTCCTGCTAGGTCTCACTTACGCCAAGGTCATGCCATGGGTCCCATCGGGCCCCCACCTATGCTGACGTGATGGTGTGGGTCCTACTGGGCCTGCCTATGCCAGTGTCATGGTGTGGGTCCTGCCAGGACACTCCTATGCCAGGGTCCACTTACTGTGGTGTGGGTCCCACTGGAACCTGCCCATGTTAGGCATGACGATAGGCTTGGAGTGAGCTGCCTGCCACTTGCACCCTTGGGGTGTGGGTGTGACAGACGCCTAGGAGCCACCCGTCACCTCCACTCTTTGTGGTTGGCATGATGGTCGCCTTAGAGTGAACCGCTCGTCACTACACTCTTGTGATGTGGATATGACGGTCGCCTCGGAGCCACCTGGCACCTTCAACCCCCTATCAGGATGGACTCCCTTTGTAGGGGTGTAGGCCTCCTCCAACAAAAAGAGAGAAGGGAGAATGAATCTTGGAGCCAGTTGGACGATGGGGATAGTGCATGCACAAGCGATATTGATTTTCTGTTGACACCTGTGCAATAAGCGCATCTTTGCGCAAAACTATAGATTTGTGCACCGATCATATTCGTATCAAAGGAGGATACGATAATGCATGTAAGCTGAAACTATCATGTCTCAGGATCTTTTAGGATCAATGAATTCAACCAAATAGATAGTGATTTGCGTATCTGTTTGATGCCACTTGATCCATACATTTACCACGTGTGGGGGTACTAATTTATGTAATGTAGGGCACCATTATAGCGCGTTTTTGCTCATCTCTTCCTTCTCATTCCAGTGTTCCCTCGATGTGAAGGGAAAGACCATGTGTGTAGACATTTCTCACTAGCATATACATTTTTTTTAATTCAGCCATTGAGAGATCATGTGGAGATGATCCCATCTTTATGATGAGTAATTGACTCTTGGTTGAAGGAAAATTGAGTTTGTTTTGGGCTTTTATTGCAAAGTCTTAATTCTGGTCGAAATGAAGTCGTGTACGACTTGTCCCTGGCTCGTACGACCATGTAGGATGCCATACGACCACGTTTGGTCGTGGTCGAATTTCGCTCGTGAGCGCACGACCACGTTGAGGTGTTCTCGGCAAACCGGCGGTGGTCAAGGCGTTACGACCACGTTGGCACATATCGGGTGGCGTACGACCACGCTGTGGCGTCCCCGGCGAATTTGAACGTGGTCGGCAGTCGTGACTTGGGTCTACGACCACATTGTATCGCTAGCGGGTACGACCACGTTGGCCGATCAGAGCCACGATGTAACAGCCCAGCTGTTTATTCCAAAATTTTGGAGAAATTTTTTTTTTGAAATATTAAAATTAAATTAATTTTGTTTGTGTGAAATTTGAATTTTGTTTTGCTCTGTTTTTTTTTGTTTTTAAGAAAGCTAGATTTGAAAAGTAATTTAAAGTAAAAATTTAAAAATATTATTAAACAAAATGATATTTTGATTTTCTATAAAAATCCTAATTCAAATTAATTATTTGGATTTAGTTGTCCTTTATTTGGTTTTCTGAGTTTTTCTGGAATTTTAAAATCTACTTTGAAAATAAAAAGTATTTTAGGTATGAAAATTAAAATGCCAACAGTAGTTGGAAATATTTGTATTAAGTTCAAAATGTCTCCAGGAAGTTCTTTGAATTTTTCAGGAACTTTTGAAAGCAATTTCATATTTTTCTGAGCTTTATTGAATTTTCTGGTGTTTTCTGAAAATCTAAATCAAATTTAATCCTCCACCGCCTGATCTAATCTCGTGCGTCCATTTTCACCTAACCCTCTTCGTTCTCTATCTGACAGTCCCGATTTCCTCCTTGCGCCGCATCGCTCAGCCGACCGCCCGCTCTTTCTTCTCTCTCTTTCTCTCTCGTTGATAAAACCTGTCCCACCTGTCAGTGAATAAAATTATTTTTCTTTACAAAAATAATTCGGCCAGAAAATCAAATCCTTGCTGACGTCATAAATTTCTTTTCTACAGAAAAATAATTCATTTGAAAATCATTTCCCTTCATGACGTCATAATTTGATTTTTCATTTCAAAAATAATTCAAAAAAAATCGGTTTATTCTTTTTCTCTATTTTCAAACTTCCGAGAGTCCGTTCTCCTTTGTTTTAACTCCGATTGAACCCATTCAAATTTCTAGATTCATCAAAAAATTCCAAACTATCCATTTCTGCCATTATTTTAAATATTTGAAATTTATTTGCTATTTTAAAATTTAAATTTCAAATTCCAAAACTTAGTTCAATTTCAAAGCCTCGGTACATTTCAAATTTTCTGTGTACTTCCAAAACTTAAATTCAAAATTACAAAAATTAAAAAAAAATCAAATCTCCAAAATTCCGAATCACCAGAAAAATGTCTGTTTTATTTTTCTGGATCCATTCTAATTTTCTTGACCTATTCTTTTCTTTCCTTTTCCTTTTCTCTCTTTTCTCTCTCCTCTCGGCTTACTATTCATGCTACAGTAATACCGAACACTGTTCATCTTCCAGCTCTACCCGTCGTCCGTGCGAGCAGAAATGAACCCAAAAGCAGTTTTCGTTCTTTCTACTATAACTTTCCAACCAAGGGTCCGAATTCAATTCCGTCTGAAGCGTTTTGATCCTAGCAACACCGCGCATTCATCGCCGTAGTCAATGCATCCATTCATCCCCTGCCATTAGTGTTTTGATGCCATTTCTTTCGTCCGTTTCTAAAAACCGAAACCGTCGCCAAAATTTCTCGTATTCCCGGCGATTCGATTCATGAGAGAGGCTACAAATTGGCACACCAACACCTCTTCTACCCCTTTTCATTCCCTCAAAATCTCAGCACCTTCGGAGCCCCGACGACGAAGAATTTCATGTTTTCCCGAACGTCGGCTATCACCGTCAATTTGGGCATTCATCAATTCGGTGAAGTTTTTCAACTTTTGTTCGCGTCATCTCCTATCTTAGCATCCAAGCAACTTATTCACCATTTTTATTTGATTTTTGGTGCAGCCAATCGGCGGGAATTAAGTTTTTCGCGGAATCGGCTGTTCTTCGCTTCCAACGTCGATTCGTCGCCCTCGGTGAGCGCTTTCTCGATTCCTTGCGCTCATAGCATCTCCTTCATCTCCTCTATGTAACCCATAGCTTAGGTCGCTCAATGGTTGGCCGAGGAGCTCCGTCACCGTGCGCCACCACCATGACGACAGTCGTCGCCGTCGCGGGCCTTTCTCGGACACTCTTGAGCCAAACCAGTTTCGCCATCACGTTCACCATGTCTCTGGCAATCCCAAGCTTCCTCCAATTTCTATTGAATGTCGCCGGTTTACCGGAGCCCCGTGTGGCCGTCGCCGCCGTGCGCCCCCACCGCTGCCACCGCCGCCTCGCTCCGTCTCCGGCGATGCCACCACCACCATTGAGTAGAGGACCTCTCTGGGGTTCCATTTTGGTAGTTCCCGCGCCGCCCCTCTCCTTCCTTGCTGGCATCTCCGTCCACCATGGCTGCCATCTCGTGCTCTGGTCTGTGTGTTGAAGAACAGAGGAGTTTTCTTGTTGGCTCTTTACTCCTTTGTGTGGTCCTTTGCCACAAAAGAATAGTTGATCACTTGGTCAGTAGAGTCAAGCTAGTGCATGCGCTTGGGAGATCTTGTGTTCGAATCTTGAGCACTGCAATTTGTTTTACTGTAGGTCCTTTGCCATTTTATGCGTCTAGACAATGACAAGTGGGACCCACTTGTCATATTTTATTAAAAAAAGATCTCCACTCAATGACAGATGGGCCCCACACGTCATACACTCAAATATATCCAAAAATCTGCCAAAAATAAGATTCCAGAGAATATTCTCTCGGTTTTGCATTTTCTGGAATTTTCAATCCATTCGATCTTCCAATCGCTCGTTCTCCGTCGTCCGAACTCCGAATCCAGTGATTCAAATTTCTAAATTCGTATAAAATCATAAAATTCCTTTCAGTATATATTTTATATTTTTTTATTTATTTGTATTTGTCGTTTCGCGCGTAGAACCCGACGTCGTCGAAGAATTCTCAGAGCAGCAGCAAGAAAGTCCAGACAGCGTGCAAGAAGGCAAGTCTCCTTTGAACATCTTGAACCCATGTTTGAGAAATGTTTTGATTATTTTAAATTATTGCATTGCTATGTTACATAAAATGATAATTCATGTTTTAGAGATAATAGTTAAACCGACAATTATTATACCCTCATTTGACGTTGAATGCCGTGTACCTTTGACACCCTAGGATTTCCTTTGTCTCAATAATGAGATTATTAAATAACTTTGGTAAATATTGTATCGGTAGTAGAAAGCTTAGTCTTGCAGCATAAACTTTTGTAACCTTGGACTGGGAAAATATTATAACTTTGATTTAGACTTTTGTTTAGAAATTTAGTGGCGATTGATGTTGCCACTGATCTTTAAAATAAAATAAAATGTGAGATTGGTTTAGACTGGGGCGGATGGTATGTTTGGTTTGGTGCGCTTAGCACGAGAACTTGTAAAGTGTATGTTCCGCCTAGTCAATTAAGGACCGACGCTTGTGTTTGTCCGATCGAGCACCACCGCACAACCACATGTCTATATGGGTACGACCTAGCTGACTAACTTATGATAGTTTAGTCTTGGTGCCACCAGTGGAAAGTGGATGCCAGGGTGTACGGTTATTCACGGTGAGGGACGTGGTTTATCGTACTCATACGGCGCAAGAGGGGCTTCGTCTGGTGGTTTAACCCTTCACGGTGAAACCTCGGTGGTGGTAACTCGCTAGACTAGAGTAAGGTAAAAGCTTTGTGATAATTTATCCGGGTCTCATGCCAAAGGAAGCGTGTTGACTATTAAGATGACTTATCTCTTGTGGGTAAAGTCAGTACAACCTCTGCAGAGTGTAAAACTATTCGAATAGCCGTGCCCACGGTCAAGGGCTGCAAGGAATGCATACACATGGTAGATCATTGTTTTGGTTTTAAAAATAAAAAGATTTGAGAACCGAAAGTGGATGGAACTTTCGGGGTTGTCCTGGCAGTTGTAGCCTGTGTGGGTGGTGTAACCCGTGGTTTTGAACTTTGGCAGTTAGCCAGTACTTCAAGTGTTGGTGGTTGTAACCTTCACTATATAACTTGATAGATTTTATTGAAACAAACACTTTGCTAAATTGATGCCTTTAAAGATAACTAATGGTATTTGAAATAAAATGTTTTTTTGTGCAAAAGAACCGTATAACCCTCCTTTGATTAAACCCCGCATCTATTGCATCTTCCCAAGACTTATGAGTACTTTATGTACTCACATACTACACTTAAAATAATACCCGTAAGAGTATGAAGCTCAAGATGGAACGCTCGACTACGGAGCTTATGGATTCGACGAAGGCTTTCAGGAGTTCTAGGTCGCGTTCCCCGACCAATTGCCCGTGGCGAATTGATGGGTCTTCATCCATTGGATTTATTTTGCTTCACCGTGTTTGTTTTGTTTTGTGTGTGTGAGGTCTTGAAACCTCGGTTGTAATAAAGAGGCCTTTTGGTCTGTACTCTCTATTATTGTAATAAAGCGTTGTTGGTTATGTAATCATCACTATTTGACTGTGTGCACTAGCTTTGATCCGGGACTAGTGTTGTAATAATACGTAGGGACCGGATTTGAAATCCGGTCCCGACACCCACCACGCTAGCACGGGTCCGAACGTGGTCGTAGTCGTGGCTATGGTCTTCGATCACGCCAGTGCGGTCGAGTGTTCGACCACGTTGTCGGCAGATTGACCGTGGTCGTGCGTTCACTCAAACCGGTCGTGTGGGCTCATATGGTGTCCGATTACGGTGATGTTTGGTCTGTTAGGTTCCTTGTGAAGTCATGGACCTTGTGGACCGGTTTGTTCACTATTTTGACAAGGTTTGGTAAAGTCTATTTTCTCGTGGAAAAGACTTGAGCTCGGTTTGAGCCGAGCGGTTTGTGTTTTGCAAGATGGATCGGTGCTATGTGATGGTTTTGTTGTCTTTGTTGGTTGCGGAACCGAGAGATGCCTTGGTGAGGCTTAGGAGGTCGGGACTAGACAAGGGAGTTGTTGAGGTCCGAACGACGTGGAAAAGCCGAAGAGGACGTGTCGTGCCAAAGTGGGTCGACAAGATGGATAGCAAAGCGGTGGAGGAAGCTTCCTGGAAGGCAGCGGAGGGGCATTTTGGAGAAATGTCAAAGCTGCGGGGGAAGCTGTCCACTGGGAAAGCACTGTGATCACTGGAGAGGCTCTGTGAGAGCTCTGTGGAGTTGGTGGCGCTAACGGCAAAGCGGTGGAGCCGTTGCACGAGAGGAACGGGTAAAGCAATCGAGGCCTGCAGCTTAACCACTCGGTTAGCGGGTTGTCTCGTGTGGAGACCCGTTAGTGAGACTATAAATGGAGAGGTTAGGTCTCGTGAGCAAAGTGAGGTTGTCCCCAGTGCTCGAGTGTTCCTCTCATCTTGTGTGAGTTGTCTCGGTAAGAGCATGGATGCTCGTGTACCTCCGATGGAGTGGTCAGAGAAACCTCCATGTGCAATAGAAAAGATTGGATTCATCTCTCTGTATCTTTCTCAGTTCTTGTTCTTGAGATGATTTGTTTGATCCATTTGCCTTCTCTTTGTTGTTACTGCTATATGTGTTCTCTTTGAGAGTTGGCTCGTATTTCTTTGCTCGAATCGATTCATTTTCTAAGACATCTTGGTCGGTTTATTCTAAGACCAAGAATCAAACAGAGAAACTTCGTGTTTTTCTGGCCCGCCACATCTATTTGCCTTGATCGTGTTCGATCGCATCGTTTCTCCTTCCTTAGCAAAGACTCTTGATATTCTTGGTAATTTCACTTTTAAATATCTTGCTCTTGCTAAGTTTCAAGTTTCTTCGGTTTCGACTCTTGTGCAAAAAGTTATCTCATTTTTCGCTTTACTGGTCGTGCTTGAAAAAGAGTAACTACAGCTCATCATCCGATTTTCGGTTCTTACGACCACCACGCTCACCGGTTGGTTCCGATAGTTTTCGACCACCACCACTTCCATTGGTTGGCGATCGATCACGGTGTATCTATTTCTCCGAGGGTGCTTCTGGGTGTGTCTTCGACCACGGCAGAAGATCTTTCGACCACGATTTGTCTCGATCACTTGCATTCCGCTGTCCGCCACGATCACGGTGGTAGATTTCACGACTTCCTTTTTTCACCGTGTTTTCGGTTGTCTTTTCTTGAGGCCTGCTTCTTTGACTTCATAGCTCTCTAGCTATAGGAGGAAAAGAATAGGTTGAATACTTAGGAGGAATTTTAAGGCACCATTCACCCCTCTGTTGCCATTTCGGTCCTTCAATTGGTATCGAGCCGGTTAGCTCTTCTTCATAGATCTTAACCGGTCTCAAAGAGTCATGGCAACAGACAAGTATTCCACCAAGCCGCCTATTTTCGATGGCTCGATTACCCTTCCGAAGAGCCGAATGGAAACATATATCCGTGCTCGGGGGTATGCTATTTGGCTAAGGTGAAAATACAATTTGTTGTTCCTGCCGATGAGAACATCAATGCCGGGAATATGGCTGATGTTGAGGCAAATGCAAAGGCAAGGAACATCATCATACAGGGATTGAGCATAAGCGAATTTGATCGCATCTCTCACCTGTCGTCCGCTCATGACATCTGGGTGACCCTCGATGCATACCATGAGGGCACCTCCCAGATCAAGACGGTTCGACAGATCGCCAGCGAATACAAAGAAATTCGAGATGCTTGCCGGAGAGTCCCTTGACGAGTGCTTTTCACGCTTTCACAAGATTTTGAGCAATCTCCGAGCGGTCGGTCTCACATACTCCGACTCGAGATAACGCCGATGATGCTTTCAGACTCGATCTTCGGGTTTGGGAGATGAAGGTGACTACCATTAAGGACACCACGGACCTCTCGACCTTGACTCTTGATGCGCTTTACTCGCCTCAAGACTCACGAGATTGACATAGTCTCTCGTCGGTCGAAGTCACAATCGATGGCTCTAGTCACGGATCCCACTTCGGCTTCGGTTCTTCCGCCGATTCTCTTTGCGGGTTCTCCCTAGCTGCTCTCGTGACGAATCGATGATCGCTAGAGCGCCTAGAGGATGAACAATGGCCCTCCTAGCTCGGAAGTTCTCCCATGCTTACAAGAGAAGGAGGACGGAAAAGAAGAGGACCAAGATTTGCTTTGAGTGTGGTGGCCCCAACCACATTCGGACAAACCGCCCCAAACCGGAGAAGGGCAAATCGACGTTGGCGGTTCCTAGAAGAACGACTACATCGACAAGAACCGCAACAAGAAGCCTCCACTCGACGCAAGGCAAGAAGAAGTACCGCGACTTTGGGAAGGCCAAAAGTCGTTCCACCGCGCCCTCACTGCGTTCGACGACCTCGACCTCGCCGAGGTGGAGGGATGGAGCGACGACGACGGACGGGTGATCAAGACCCCAAGAGCGGCGACGACTTCTCCCAAGATGTGCTTCATGGCCATCGAGGGCGAATCGAGCGACAATGAGTACATCCGACTCGGATGAGGTATGCCCCACCTATGACCACTCAATCATGCTTTTCTTAAGTTAGGTGGATTTCATGCTAGAGCTAAGGCTAGGTGTCTTGAGTTAGAGAAGGAAGTAGCTAGATTGTCACGAGAACTTACTTCACTTACATCCGCTTCCTCTCGTGACGAATGTGATACATGCCCCGCCTTGATTGGTGATATGGAGAAGCTAAGGACTTCATATGATAGTGTGACCTCGAGCTAGATATTCTTAAGGTGGAGAATGTTAGTCCGTCACGAACTAGAGATGTCTAGGATTGTTTTTCCTTCATCTACCGTTGAGACTACTTCTTGCACCTCATGTGAGGATAAGGATAATGCTTTTAGAGGTCTTTATACATTGCTTCTCGATCCGCCCGAGACTTGTGAAAGTTGTAACAATTTGAAGATGAACCTAAACAGGCAGATCATAAAATTGTTTGAATTACAAGCTTTTCTACTTGAGCCTATTGCTTCATGTGTGAATTGTCCTAAATCGATCACGAGCTTGAATCTGTTTCCAAACAGCTTCAAGAAATAATTGATCATGATAAGAAGTTGGCTCGGTTTGCTTCTAAGGACCTGTTAGCTCACCATGCATTAGTTGTAACAAACTAAAATCTAACTTGATTGCATTGGATGAGAAATGTGAAGCTAACTAAGGACCTACTAGAGAAGCCACCTTGTGCTTGTAATGTGATTGTGAAGAAGGGGAGAAGCCCCTGCAAGGTAGAGACGCCTAGCGATGCGAACCAATCTGCTAGCGAGGGATCGTCCCTTCTACGCTCGGTGTGCGTGCACAAGCCGCCTTCCTCTCTCCGCTGGTCGCTTCTCCCGCTCCATTACCTTCTGCTTGTTTCTCCTCCTCCTTGCTCTTCTTGCACCTCTCTTTCGGGAGTGTCGGTACCTTATGAACACTCTCGAGAAATTTGTAGGAGGCAAGAAGGATCTCAATCTTATTCTAGACCAATCAAAATTTGCAAGTTCAAACAGGTCTAGGATATAATTTCCGTGAGGATGTAAGAAAACATCCACCGTCGTGCTCGCACCCATAGCCGCAGTGTGATCGAGGTCAAGCCCAAGAACAAGAAAGTTCAATTTAGATCGGCGGGCTTTGTCCAAGGGATTGACGACAAGGTGATTTCACCGCAGCTTGCCTCTCGGGCGGCCATCTCATGCTACTTCACCCCTCGTATGGCGAGTATCATTGCACCTTCGTCGGAAGGATGGGCATCCGATTGACCAATGCTTCAAGCGCCAAGATCGCGCAAGAGACCGTGGCCGAGTCTCTTAGGCGTATTCGTGGTCGCCCTGACCTTGAGTGCACCTAAGACCAACACGAGGTCTAGGTTTGCTATCACAGGTAGCTTTGGGCGACCGAGGACTTGGTTTTTCGAGTTTTCTTTTTCGTCCTCGTGCTCCCTCTCGTCGTGACTTCCGCCGTCCCGAGGGTAGATCTCGCTTCCATCGAGATAGCTACCCGCGGCGTGATCGGCAGGTCGCCAAGGTTCACTCGCTCTCCGTAGTAGTCGGACCCAAAGAATGCCTTCAGTCCGCACATAGACCTTCGCTTTGAGCGACTGAGGCGTGGGGTAGTTAGAGGTCATCGTGTGTGACTACTTCTTACGCCGACGTGTGACTCAAGATTGGGTGCCAAAATCTATGTTGATTTATCCCAAGATCGAGACTTTGCTCTCTTGTTGACTCGTTCACGGGCGGAAGGAAAGGTTTGGCTTGTAGACTCGGTGTTCACGACACATGACCGGAGATTCCGTTGGTTTTCTTCCCTTGCCCGTGCTCCGGTGATGAGACGATCACCTTCGAGACGCCTCTTCAGGCGAGTCATCGCCAAAGGTACAATCGCATTAATGATTCTTTTGTTTTAAAAGATGTTGCCTTGGTTAGTAAGTCGCAGACAATTTGCTTTCGGTCTCTCACCACCGATGACGATTTCGAGGTGAGTTTTAAGAAAACAACCGCAAAATTCTTGATTCTTCTGTAGTCCGATTTGCGGATTTCTCGCTTTGGGAGGATCTTTCGTGCTGATTTTTCTGAGTCTTCTGGTGATCCTCTCCGTTGTTTGCTTGCTTCTGAGTCCCGCGATCTTTCCTTCTGGCATAGGAGACTTGGTCATATTGGATTTGACCATTTGACCCGAGTTAGCGCCACGATCTCATTCGTGGTCCGCCGAAACTCAAGATGGTCAAAGATCTAGTTTGTGCTCCTTGCCTAACGACGGCAAGATGGTTGCCGCTTCTCATCCTCCCACACAGCACTATGACCGATGCACCGTGACACCGCCCATATGGACACAGTTGGACCAGCTCGAGTGCAGTCAGCAGGAGGGAAGTGGTACGTTCTTGTTGTAGTCGATGACTATTCGAGGTACTCTTGGGTGTTTTTCTTAGCCTCGAAGGATGAGACGTTTTCACTTTTCCGAGGTCTTTTCAGTAGGCTTTCTGTTGAGCTTCCGGGTGCCTTACGAGCGATCCGCAGTGACAATGGCACGGAGTTCAAGAATTCCTACTTTGAGAGTTTCTGTGGTGAGACAGGTGTAGAGCACCGCCTTCTCTTCTCCGTCGTCCCTCGGCAGAATGGCATTGTGGAGAGAAAGAACCGTACCTTGGTCGAGATGGCGTGACGATGCTTGATGAGTACTCTACACCGCGGAAGTTTTGGGTGAGGCTATAGCCACCGCGTGCCATGTTTCCAATCGAGTTTTCTTGGGCACACTTGCACCGCTCTTCTTATGAGTTGAGATACGGCGAAAGCCCGTGTTTCTCATTTTCGTGTGTTTGGTTGCAAGTGTTTTATTCTCAAGTCCGGAACCTAGATAAGTTCGAGTCACGCCCTGTGATGGACTTTTTCCGGGCTACTCGACTTCTTCATGGCCTATAGGGTCCGGAACTGCGAGTCTAGTAAAATGGTAGAAACCCGTGAGGTAACTTTCGATGAGGCGGTCCCGGGACTAGGCCCGATATCTCGTGTTCACTAGAGCGATCCGAGACCATCTTTGTGGATGATGAGGATGATGGAGATGAGGGTTGTCTACCGATCCAGCCCTTCTCCACCCCTTGAGGTGCCTTCTTCCACCGCACCTCGAGGCGATCGCCCCCTTACCTTCGCTTCTTCCGGAGCTAGTGGCTCTGCTCCTACCCCGTCGTAACGAGGTAGAGGCCACTTCTTCATCTCATCCAGACCTCCAAGACATATCCAAAAATCTCATCCTTCCGAGCGGATGATTGGAGATCTATTTGAGCGAGTCACACGCCCAAGTCTCAGCGCGTCACTTTTCTCGCCTCCACTCGCCTTCGTAGCTTCCTTTGAGCCCAAGGACGTTTGCCATGCTTTATCTGACGAGTCTTGGGTCAACGCCATGCATGAGGAGCTAGAGAGTTTCGAGAGAAACAAGGTCTGGACGCTTGTTGAGCCCCCTCAAGATCAAAATATCATTGGAACCAAATGGGTATTCAAGAACAAGCAAAGTGAGGATGGGGTAGTCATTCAAACTAGGCTAGGTCAAGTTGCATGGGGTACTCCTGTGATGAGGGTCCGGATTTCGAGGAGACCTTGCCCCTGTAGCTCGCCTTGAGGCCATTAGAATTCGCTTGCCTTTGCGCTTCTAAGGGTTTCAAGCTTTACCGGATGGACGCCAAGAGTGCCTTTCTCAATGGCTTCAATGAGGAAGAAGTCTATGTCGACACCTCCGTGTTTCGAGAACCCCAAATACCCTAGTCATGTCTTCAAGCTTTCCAAAGCATTGTATGGACTTAAGCAAGCCCCGAGAGCTTGGTATGAGAGGCTTAAGTCCTATCTATTGAGACATGATTTTGAGATGGGTAAAGTTGACAAGACTTTGTTCATTCACGGCTTGGCAATGACCTTCCGTCACCTAAATTTATGTCGATGACATTATCTTTGGTGGCTCTTCTCATGCTCTAGTTTCACGCCTCTGATGTCATGAGCACCGAGTTTGAGATGAGCATGATGGGTGAGTTGACTTTCTTCCTTGGCTTCCAAATCAAGCGAGACTCGGGAGGGTACCTTCTTGCATCAAGGCAAGTACACCGTGATCTCCCGAGACGCTCGACATGAGTGATGGAAAGCGGTGTCGACTCGATGGCTTCTACTACCACACTTGACCCAGATGAGGACGGCGAGCCGCTTGACCAAAAAGAGTTCAAGTATGATTGGCTCTCTTGTACCTCATCGCCTCGAGACCGGACATACACTTTTCTCGTGTGTCTTTGTGCCCGGTTTGAGCTTCTCTCGCAGATCTCACCGCCAAAGTGAAGCACATCTTCGGTACCTTCGAGCTACCATTGACTATGGTATCGGTACTCTTCCTCATCCTGCTATCCCTTAGAGCCTTTTCGGATGCGACTTTGCCTACCGTAGGATAGATAGGAAGAGCACTTCGCACCGCCAGCTCATTGGCACTTCTCGTTTCTTGGTCTTCGAGGAAGCGATCCTGTGTTGCACCCACCGCAGAGGCCGAGCACGCTGTCGCAGCCCGCTGTCGTAGCCAAGTGCTTTGGATGGTCTCGACTCTGCGGGACTTTGGGTTAGCTATCGATCGTGTTCCGCTCTTTGCGATAACACGTCTGCGATTAGCATTGCTAAGAACCCAGTGCAACTCTCGGACCAAGCACATCGATATCGATATCATTTTCTTCGAGACCATGTAGAGAAGGGTGACATCGTGCTCGGCCAGTGAGAGTGACCACCGCTTGGTGATATCTTCACCAAGCCTTTGGATAGCACGAGGTTTTCACTCTGGGAGAGCTTGGGTGGTTTGTCCTTACGGACTATTGTGAGGGGAGCTTTGGGCTTCTTGCTTTATCATATTAATTGTGCTTCAGATCCTTCTTGTTGCATCGCATTTTGGTGCATTGGGTTTAGTCCTTCTAGCATAGGTTAGAGTGTGTCTCTTCTTCGAGTTGCTTAGACTTCTTGCTCTTATCTTGTGCTTTCAGGATAGTCGTTTCTTATCTCACTAGGTTGAGCTCACTCACTTCTTTTAGGTTCTAGCGAGGTTGGGCCACCCTCGGGTAGACAGTGCGTGTGTTTGCTCTCTAGTGTGTGTTTTCTTGACATTGTTGTCCTGGAGACATATAGGGTAGATGAGAGTCAGTCTGAGCTATAGTATCCTCTATATCTTATCTATGCTTTAAGGACTGCCTGTTTTCCTAATTTATTTGCCAGCTCTTGATTTTTATTGCTTTGGTTCAAGGGGAGTTCATTTGGGAACTTCTAGACTTTAATTTTGACTTAAACTCAACTTGAACTAAAAGTCGCATCACATGTTGAGGGGAGTGGATTTTCGCATTGCATTCTCGCATTGTAATATAACCACATTGAGCCTTGATTATTATCCGGT
Organism: Bonia amplexicaulis; assembly: GCA_036346245.1. Lineage (NCBI taxonomy): Eukaryota > Viridiplantae > Streptophyta > Magnoliopsida > Poales > Poaceae > Bonia > Bonia amplexicaulis. Next base: position 12,945,983 of record CM070753.1, on the reverse strand, counting down.
TATGACATGCTTTCAATGCTTTACACATTGCCATGATTTGTGCTCCATTGCTAATCGATCATGACTTTATATGTGTAGTCAAGTCTTTGCCATGATAGGTTAATTAAAATGCCAAATTTGACCTAATTCATGTCTTGTTCATATTTGAGACTAGTCAGCCTTGTGTTATCCTTTTATGATTCTCGCCATGTCAAATAGGCTGAGTTGAGTCTTGAATCTTAGTTGAGCAATAGATTGAGCTATATAGTTTCTTGATGACACATAAGTTAGTACAATCTATCAAAAAAAGGAGATCTCTTCTGTGCGAAAAAACTGATCTCACCAATTCCTTCTCATGAGACGGCTTGCCATTGCACAAGGCATGAACTCAGGGGAGATTTGGATGACCAAGATCATTTCCTTAAGCTTCTCGCTTGGAATGATCGCATAAGGCTTGAGGTCTAGCACATGACAAAAATATGATTGAAAACAATCATGAGATCTCTAAAAGAAAAATGTCATTTATGCTCAATTGCTAAAATTTGAAGTGTACTTAAACAAATGTATCATTCTTGAATAAATAGCACTCTAGTTGGCTCAACACTAGCTTCTCGATTCCATTTAGCTCATTGACATGGCTTGCATCATTTGTGGATATCATTAGCTAGACTAAAATCTTGTTTGACTTGACTTGCTAAGCACTTCAAATTAAAAAAATCAGATTATACCATCTGTTAGCTTAGCTTCTCTTTACATACATAGTCATGATCTTTGTAGCATACTTGTATGTTATGGCTTGGTGTAATACATTTGGTCATTTTGGATAATTCTCATGGCTCGCATACTTTGAATAATCAAATCACCATTCCATCCATCATTTTGACTTATTCTCTCTTGCATACTTGATGTGTTTATTGCCAAAAGGGGGAGAATAGATTGGAGAAAAAGAGAAAATTTCTTTCTGGGAACTTGCTAGAGCTTTGGAGATCAATTTGCTCTTTATTTCTTTACTCTAGTGTTCTCTCTGTCGACATGGTCATAATTTTATTTTCATTCTTTGGACCATGTCGTCTTCTACAAACTCAACTTCTTATTTCACGGTGTTTGTCAATATACTCATCAAGGGGGAGATTGAGAGATCATGTGGAGATGATCCCATCTTTATGATGAGTAATTGACTCTTGGTTGAAGGAAAATTGAGTTTGTTTTGGGCTTTTATTGCAAAGTCTTAATTCTGGTCGAAATGAAGTCGTGTACGACTTGTCCCTGCTCGTGCGACCATGTAGGATGCCATACGACCACGCTTGGTCGTGGTCGAATTTCGCTCGTGAGCGCACGACCACGCTGAGGTGTTCTCGGCAAACCGACGGTGGTCAAGGCGTTACGACCACGTTGGCACATATCGGGTGGCGTACGACCACGCTGTGGCGTCCCCGGCGAATTTGAACGTGGTCGGCAGTCGTGACTTGGGTCTACGACCACATTGTATCGCTAGCGGTGCGACCACGCTGGTCGATCGAGCCACGACCACGTTAGCACGGGTCTGAACGTGGTCGGTAGTCGTGGCTATGGTCTTCGATCACGTTGTGCGGTCGAGTGTTCGACCACGTTGTCGGCAGATTGACCGTGGTCGTGCGGGTTCACTCAAACCGGTCGTGTGGGCTCATATGGTGTCCGATTACGGTGATGTTTGGTCGGTTGGGTTCCTTGTGAAGTCATGGACCTTGTGGACCGGTTTGTTCACTATTTTGACAAGGTTTGGTAAAGTCTATTTTCTGTGGAAAAGACTTGAGCTCGGTTTGAGCTGAGCAGTTTGTGTTTTGCAGTATGGATCAGTGCTATGTGATGGTTTTGTTGTCTTTGTTGGTTGCGGGAACCGGAGATGCCTTGGTGAGGCTTAGGAGGTCGGGACTAGACAAGGGAGTTGTTGAGGTCCGAACGACGTGGAAAAGTCGAAGAGGACGTGTCGTGCAAAGTGGGTCGACAAGATGGATAGCAAAGCGGTGGAGGAAGCTTCACGGAAGGCGCGGAGGGGCATTTTGGAGAAATGTCAAAGTCGGGGAAGCCGCCCACCGGGAAAGCACTGTGATCACCGGAGAGGCTCTGTGAGAGCTCGTGGAGTTGGTGGCGCTAACGGGCAAGCGGTGGGCCGTTGCACGAGAGGAACGGTAAAGCACCGAGGCTCGCAAAGCTTAACCACTCGGTTAGCGGGTTGTCTCGTGTGGAGACCCGTTAGTGAGACTATAAATAGAGAGGTTAGGTCTCGTGAGCAAAGTGAGGTTGTCCCCGAGTGCTCGAGTGTTCCTCTCTATCTTGTGTGAGTTGTCTCGGTAAGAGCATGGATGCTCGTGTACCTCCGATGGAGTGGTCAGAAACCTCCATGTGCAATAGAAAAGATTGGATTCATCTCTCGTATCTTTCTCAGTTCTTGTTCTTGAGATGATTTGTTTGATCCATTTGCCTTCTCTTTGTTGTTACTGCTATATGTGTTCTCTTTGAGAGTTGGCTCGTATTTCTTTGCTCGAATCGATTCATTTTCTAAGACATCTTGGTCGGTTTATTCTAAGACCAAGAATCAAAACAGAAACTTCGTGTTTTCGATGCGCCACATCTATTTGCCTTGATCGTGTTCGACCGCATCGTTCTCTCCTTCCTTAGCAAAGACTCTTGATATTCTTGGTAATTTCACTTTTAAATATCTTGCTCTTGCTAAGTTTCAAGTTTCTTGCGGTTTCGACTCTTGTGCAAAAAGTTATCTCATTTTTCCGCTCTACGGTCGTGCGCCGAAAACAGAGTAACTACAGTTCATCATCCGATTTTCGGTTCTTACGACCACGGCTGCTTCGCTGGTTGGTTCCGATAGTTTTCGACCACGACCACTTCCATTGGTTGGCGATCGATCACGGTGTATCTATTTCTCTGAGGGTGCTTCTCGGGTGTGTCTTCGACCACGGCAGAAGATCTTTCGACCACAGTATTTGTCTCGATCACTTGCATTCCGTTGTCCGATTCACGATCACAAGTGGTAGATTTCACGACTTCCTTTTTTCACTGTGTTTTCGGTTGTCTTTTCTTGAGGCCTGTTTCTTTGACTTCATAGCTCTCTAGCTATAGGAGGAAAAGAATAGGTTGAATACTTAGGGAGGAATTTTTAAGGCACCATTCACCCCCCCTCTGTTGCCATTTCGGTCCTTCAGCCATTTCTCTATCACATATCCTCTATTGAGAGAAGAGGGAATTTAAACCCTATTATTCTAATTTTAAGTCTAGTAACCATCGCACTAAGAACATTCATATTAGAATCGTTTCATTTAATTACATGATACACTTCCAATTATGGAATAATCTTACGATATCAAACGGAAGTAATCCATTAGCATCAACTTCATTTACATATGATGGTTGAAATCCCCTTGGATGCAGGCGTCGGAGGTTAGAATTACGTGCTTTACCACATTGAATAACCATACCAATCTACCAGAGAAAATTTTGTTAGGCATTGTTCTCAATTTCTCATTAACTCAAATTATCTTCTTAATGAAATAATGAGTGATAATAAATACATTCTAAATAAGGCTTACAATTGGGTCAGGCCCCAGACTTTCTCTTACATTCGGAAAGAAGAAAATATTACATGATAAAATATGACTATAGTATGGTTTCCTCCATTATCTCAACTACACGTGTGGCACGTTTCCACAAGGCGACACTGGCCGGCGACATTAAGCTTTGCTATTCTTGTTCTTCCTATTGCTTTGTTCGTTGTAATTTCCTGTAACACAGAGCGCGTGTTTGATAAGAATAACATTGTAACACCCCGCCCATCCTCTGGGCCAGAATGCTACCACCCATGCAAGTTTCTACCTTCAATTACCAGAAAATCCACACTAAAGTATTTAGTTAGCAGCGAAAAGATACAACACAGTTCTTTGTTTAGCCCATACTCTAGCAGCCTAGAAGAGACTAGCATAGTCTGACAAAAGGTGGTACAAAAAGTGAGTTGGTTCGTGAAGAACATTCATGTGCTACTCCCACCCGCGCATGCCGTCCTCAACGGTTACCTAAAACAATAAAGCAAGGGTGAGTCCACAGACTCAGCAAGCACAAAGCAAAACAGAAATAACGAGTTTACTTAATTAGTCCGAACCATCACGGTTTCATTTACCATTCGCTTCCATCTAATCTCAAATTCTCCTCAACCGATCATGATGCATATGCACATGCCCTTCTTTCTTTTCTCTTTAGTCTATACTGGGTATAGCGGAGCGAGCACCGTCGATGCTCACCTGTGCCCGCCATGTTTCCATGCGGGATCTCAAGCCCGTCCTTTTTCATACGGGGACCACAATAGCCCGTAATTTTCATACGGGGACCTCATTCTCCACTCCCGTGGAGTGTCCACATAAAGCGGACCAACACTATCTCTTTTCATGACATGCATGCAATGCAGTTTCTCCATTTATGCATATCAACATGTCATGTCATAAAGATTCATCGCTCATCATTTCTCATCATGCATCCGTAAATAATTAACTTACCATAACATGATAAGCAATGCACCATCATTCATCTAACAGAAACCATATTACTAGAATTTACCGTTTTACCATGCACTTGCCTGGTTAACCAAATGGAGCGAAGCGACGTGCAGACGACGTCGACTCAGGATCTTCACCTAGACAAGCAATTTAATCCGACTTAACGCATCATAACGAAACCAGATATAAAATAGGCGACGGCGATACTACACGCGCATCTCGATTCTGGCGTAAAATCATACGGGTTTCAGGGACATGTCGCACAGGTACCAAATTCCCCTTTTTTTTTTCTTTTTCTTTTCCTCTTTTCTTTTTCTTTTCCTTTCTTCCTTCTCTTTCTTTCCCTTTCTTTTCTTTCTTTCTTTTTTCTCTTTTTCTTTCCTCCTTTTCTTACCCGACCGGCCTTAGCCTTATCCCTCCTCCTTCTCCTCATTTCTCTCTCACCACACTATTCGGCCGAATGGCCTCCTCCTCCTCCGCTCGGGCGGCGCGGCGCGGCACGGCCGGCCCGACGTGGCCGACGGCCCTCCCTCCGCCCCCGCCTTCTCTCTCCGACCTCTCTCTCTCTCGCGACCGCACCTAGGCGCAACTCGGGGCGCGACGGCAAGACGGGCGAGCCCGGCTTGCCGGCCCCTGCTCACCGCCCGACCGCCCCGCCGCCCTTCCTCTCCACCTCGGATCCGCCGGCCCATACGGGATCCGAGCCTCCCGGCTCGGCACGGCCGTCCGCCGTCCGCTCCGGCCAAGACCTCCGTCCACGGACGCTGCGCCTCCATGCTTCCTCGGCTCCCGGCCCGGCCTCGAGCTCGCGGCCACGGCTTGCGGCCCGGCCATTTGCTCCTATCGTAGCGATACACCCTCCCCTTCTTCTACTTTTACATGCTAATGTGCTGTGCTATGGGGTTGAGGAGGGACGGTGGATCGAACTCACGGGTTGGCTTGGCGTTGATTCGATGGTCGTCGATGTCCTCCAGATGGCGTCAGCGCCGTCCTCACGCCCAGCCTTTCGAGCTCTTGGGGCCTTCCTCTCCTCCTCGCCCTTCTGCTCCTTGCTCTTTGCTTGCTATCTTTCTCTCGGCTGGGGCTGGGGGAGGAAAAGTGAGATGGAGCTAGGCTTGGCTCTGGCTATGGCAGAGAAGTGGAGCAGGAAAAGGGTTGTGTGATGTCTTGGGTGGTGCTGGCAGCAGGGTAGGGGTGGCAAGCATGCAGTGTGCCACGGCTTGGGGTAGCTGGCAGACGGAAAGAAACAGCAAGCTGGCTGGCTGCCCACTGCTCTCACCGCGAAATTCCCTTTATGCCCTTCCCCTTTAGCCTTGGCTGGTTATGCCCCTGAGGGCTATTTGGTCCAACTACACTGCACTACTACTCTTTGCAATTCAGTGGTATTACAAACATGTTGCTTACATGCCATCTGAAATAAACAGAAACATTTGTTGGGTTTATATACGGCAAACCTGGGGCAAAGAGTTCTTTCTGTTAGCAAAAAAAATGATTTCACACAAATAGCTCGATCATGCCTTGTGTATTGAACCACATGAATGGATGGCGGTCTTCCAAAGGAACATGCATGGAAGCACGACGCATGAAGTTAACAGAGGAATGATACGGTGCTACTTTCATGTTAATTTATTTCTTCAAGAAGAATTCCCTAGTATGTTTATGTTATCAAATCCACTTTATGTATTGCAAATAGTTATAAGAGAAGCATCACAGATTGACAATCTTTGTATTGCCTAGCTTTATATATGTGTTGTGGGAAAAAAAACTTTTATGTAATGCGCATCGATCATGCCTCTCTTTTGAGGACACGCATTGAAAATGTTCCAATAACCCTATGCACTTGCAAGACATCACTCACACACAGCTTGGGGCCAAGACTGCAGCGTAGTCCGGCTAGGTAGCACATTGGCGGCATGCAGGGCTGTTCTTTTCGGTTTTTAAAACCGATTTTTGGCTTTTGCTACAATAATTAACTTTCAAACGGAGTATTTTTTTCAAGACGGGATCTATAAGTTAATTGTAGTACACCTTAAAAGCCTAACATCTGTACTATCCAATATCGCATGCGAGTATCTCTCTCTTCATAATCTCTGTCGTAAACAGTCAAAATTCAAAAATTTTAGCCAAGAGCCAAAAACCACAGCCATAAAGAACAGGCCCGCAGTTCGGCCACGCCTTGAGCTTGAGTAGTGATGTAGTATGTGATTTTCCTTGAACACATGAAAATGGTATTTACATTGAGCATACGAACTTAACTTTTACAGTTAGTATGCAAGCGTCGTGGCGTCCAAGATTAACACAAATCAACAGATGAGGCACTAAGAACCCATAACCCGCGTTATAAACAGTATTGAAATTCTTAAGTGATACCCCACAAGGACAAATAGATATTCAACTCTGAACAATGCCCCCAACTTATTAATATTTACAGATAAATATATACAATTTCAAGAAATGTGTCTACTACAATATGTATTACTCGGGATAAATCTATTGAGTCACACCACGATTTCCTTTGTTTGATGAAGAAAAATTAGGTCCATGTGAGAGTTAAAAGGAAATTACTGCTCATTTTTTACGGCACCCAGCCAGACGGAGTAAGCAAATGCATGCTGCATTGCTTCGTACCCTTTCAGTCATATTAACTCACGTAAACCTAATTTGTCATCATCACAAAAAGGAAATCAATAGAACTAGCACATATACTAAAACAGAAAATGACATCCTGACAGCAATATGTGTAGTTACCCGACATATACTGGAGTAACTGGAGAGTAACCGGCTATCACAGTCGGTGAAATCCGCCACTGATTTGCATTGCATGGTGAAATTGGCATTTCAAATTTTACAGTTCCTATTTATAGATCATCATACCTTGTTTTCATATTTATAGTTTGCTCCCTCATCCTCTGTGTTGACAATGATCCTGACGATGAGTGCTCCTTTTCGCAATTAAGGTAATAATGGAGGTTGGCAATGATCTGTTTTCCACGCGGATGTGATTTGAAACGTGGTGTAGTATACCAAATTACTAACTGTAACAATGTGCCATCAGACAACAAAAAATATAACTTCAGGTGTTTCTCAAAGATTATCCGCTGTAAATAAATTGAGCTCAAGAATTGATTACCAACTCAGGATCTTATTTTAGAGAACTCAAGGATTTGACTTAAACACATGAGGGCAATTTGAGCCACATATTAATTGTCAGCAAGCAAGAATGCAAGGTCAACTTGCAGTGAAACAATTTTCAAGTCAATGAAAGTCAAATGGCAATTGAAGTATTCAGATTGTGATCGGGTGGATATTCTGCAAGATGGAAATTTGGTCAATGTAAGTGCAGAAAATGCCATTAAGATGTACCATTTGCTTGGTTACATAAGTCTCCTATCCAATAAAATGAACAAAGAAAATGCCATTAAGAATGACCATTTGCTCGGGTTACAAAATCTTGCAATGCACTGAGTATTTGTTTGGGTTACAGAAGTCACCTGTCCAATAAAATGGATGAAGACAAATAATTTTCTAACAATACAAACAACACATTTGAGTAACAGAAAAAGGCGATGTTGTGACAGATAAATAACTCTACCAACACTAATCCTGTAGGCAGTAGCTATGAAGTAATGTGCCGTCATAATTTTCTACCTTCTTTTTTCTTTTCTCTGTGTAGACCAAACCATTGCCCTATGCTTGACAGATTGCAATATTGTTACAGGACAGCAAGGTGGGCTGAACTATTTGACACATCTTCATTAGCAATGGTGTGACCATCTATTCATCTGGTAACCTATATGGCAAGCCCACCTCGTTCCCTTCATATGTCCTGGAACATCAAAACAGAAATTAAGTAGTGACTAGCTGCATCAAAACACCAATAAACAACTGTAATGGAAATGCTAGAAATGGTTCTTCTAACCTTTGAGAAAATTATTTACTGCCTTTGGAATTGGTTGCCTGGCCTGTTACTACTTCCTTCCCAGATCCAGAAATGAAGCTGTTGAACAGTACAAGCATGGATGCATGATTGTACTGATAGAAAGCTCACAATCAGAATGAATGCAGGATTGTACTGGTGGGAATGCTCTCATTGCACCTTTTGCAATAACCATGTATTTAGCTGCTCGTTGATCTCATCTCTTGTGACAAAGAATTCAGAACAAAACACATGTCACTAAATTGAGGACATGATGATGAACCAACTTGAAACTCATACAAAGATCCACCAATATTGATCCAACTCATGCCAGGTAGTTTCCTTACACCTCTCACCTTCATCAACCCTCGCATCTCTTCAGTGCCAGGCCATGTGTGATCAAATGCATAGGCATTAGATAACAATACATACCCAGCTGAGCTTCCAGGATCTACACTGACAAGCTTATCAGCAACATTTTGAGCAATATCTACCTTTGAGTGAACTAAGCAAGCACCAAGAAGTGCACCCCACACCATGGCATTAGGCCTAATGCACATGGTCTTCACCACATCAAGAGCTTCCGCAATATGTCCAGCCCGTGCCAAGAGATCAATGTAACAAGTGTAGTGTTCTATATTTGGCATAATGTAATACTTTGCACTCATATTTCTAAAGAATCTCCGACCTTCATCCACCAAACCTGAATGGGTGCAAGCGCACAATATAGCAAGAAAGGTCCCTTCGTTGGGCTTTACTCTGCACTTCTCCATTTCATAGAATAACATCAAAGCCTTTTCTTCTTGACCATTTGTCGCAAAACCCATAATCATGGCATTGAACGAGACAATATCTTTGTCTCTGGCCCCTTCAAAAACCTTTTGAGCCTCCTCTAGGCTTCCACACTTGGAGAACATGTCAATAAAAGCAGTGGCAAGGATTCTATTAGACTCAATAACACCTTGCCGTCTTTTGGTCCTCATATATTCATAAGCCCACCTCCCAAGTTCCAAATCTCCTACAAAAGCACAAGCAGACAGCAAATTCACAATTGTAACATGGTTTGGTTGTGGATCACCAAGATCACACATATTATGGAAAACTCTTAGAGCTTCCACTGGCTGATCATTCTGAACATATGCCCCAATCATGCAATTCCACGAAACAATACTTAGACCCCCTCTTGTGTTACCCACCATCTCATCAAACATAGCCCTGCCCTCCTCAACCTTTCCCAGCTTCCCATACAAATACACAAGAACTGTATCCACCGCATTGGCAAAATTCCTGTCAAATGGCCTTCCCCTAAGCTCACACACAATGTTCACCCACCTCTCAATGTCAGCACCATGAACTTTGGCACACGCTGAAACCACCCCAACCATCGTGTCATCCTCCGGCCGCACACCCTCCCCTACCATCCGAAAGAACAGCCCCAGCGCATCATCCACCAAACCACGCCGCGCGTAAGCGCTAATCAGACAGCTCCACGAACACGCCAGCCTCCGGTCTGGCATTTCATCGAACATCTTCCTCGCGTCCCGAACACTCTCAACATCCACATTGCCCTTCCCATACGCCAGAACCAGCCCATTAAGCACGGAAGGATCACAAACAAACGGCGACTTGGCGACGACCGCGTGGACTTGCCTGACCATGAATGGAGGGTTCTTGGAGGCCAGCGCGGCCTTGAGGAGGAAGGAAAAAGTGAGGGAGTTGGGGCGGAGCGGGGCGCGGAGGAGGACGCGGAAGGCGGCGAAGGAGGCGGAGGGGAGCGCGGCGTCGACGAGGGCGCGGAGGGCGGAGTTGAAGGGCAGTACAGAGGCCGGTGGCAGGAGGCGGAGGAGGCGAAGGAGGTGGGTGTGGGGCAGGCCGGAGAGGAAGCGCGCGGAAAGGAGTGGGGATGAGAGGTGGAGGCCGAGGCGGAGCGCGACGGCGAGGAGCTGGAGGCGGTGGGAGAGCGGCGTGCCGGGGTGGAGGAGGGAGGCAAGGCGGTGGTCGTCGGTGGGGAGGGGCTGGGTGGGAGAGACGGCGGGAAGCAGCATTGGAAAGGTCTGGAGGTTTGGGGTTTACGAGCCTTGTCAAGCTTTTGACATTAATCCTCCAAGCAAACCTCTATTGCTAATTGCTATGTCTAAAAAAAACCCTTTGTTGCTACCCGTTCTTTTTTACTTAACTTTTTTTAAATCCATGCCGTAAAGTTTGACTATCAATAAATTTAAATTATCTATATTAGTTATACAAAAATTATATCATTAGATTTATCATTAAAAATACTTTTATAATATTACAATTTTATTAATATATCTTAATATAAAGTTATAAAAAGTAGTGATCAAAATTTTATCTCGAATATCATGAAAAAATAAAAAACGTAAGTAAAAAAGAATGGAAGGAGTACCTTACAAAATTGATGCTGTTCAAGACATTAACGAGGTGGTTTTAAATGTGCATAGTTAGATATTGACTTTCATAGTGATATTGCTAAATTTCCTACCCAGCTAGATATACAATATATATGTTTATATCAAAAAATCGAGTTATACTTGTTGTACAACTCTAATGCTTATGGTATAAGTATAGCTGAATTCGCTATATAACTGTAACAATTCTTCTATCTATATATTATTAATCTGTATCATTATAATCCTGATCAACTATAGTTAATGATGTAGATCTTTCTTTCTTTTTCTCAGATTAACATACGAATTTGTTGCCCTTCAAAACAAACGTAGTGGCGTCTTCTTCTATTGTTTTAATAATTTGATAGAAGATATGTCAATAGAAATTATATAAAAAAGATAATTTGAAAGTTTGATAACAAATCTACAACTGTCTTGTATGACGAACCAAAATGCTTTAGTGTATATTAAAAGGTCAAAGTTTAAAACGTTTGATTGGATGTATTCTGAACAACGTCTATTTTGAAAGAAATATAGTACTCTCACGGTTTCAAAATATTAGTCCAAATTCACCACACACACACAGACCAAAGAGCCACCAAATATAAGGAATAGCTAGTTGCATTGGATTATATATACCCATATTAAATGACATATTACAATTACTTAACATCTTTTACACCATTAAATCAGGGTGAAGAGTGGAAATATTGATATAATTATATTATTGATTTCCTATATAGACATGAATTGTGAAACGACACTTAAGAGTTACACTACGAAATGGAAGAATTACTACAACTGCAATTTGCCTTGTTTGTAGGCTATTATACACACCAAAATATCAGTCTTGTATGGTTGGAGGCATAGACAACTTGTATGGCAAAAAGTGTTGCCTGGAATTAATCTAAAATTTGATTATTTTTGCCTGACGAGGTAAACTTGAAGATGAGTTATTTGGTTAGAAGTATATGCCTGGTAAAATTAATGGAAGAAAACGTAGGACAGAAGTAATACGCTTTCTGAGCGCAGACAACACAGAGGTGGAATTCGTTATCGTATTTATCGCAAAACCACAGCCTGTGGAGCTTGTCGAGGTCAAGGCGGTGCTACATGGCGGAGCGCCAGGTCTCGATCCAAACTTGAGTTGTATGCAAGCTTTATCTTCATATACTCTGTACACTCTGTACAAGTGTGAGTTTCTGGCTCTTTTGATGGTTTTAAGACCCGTATTTGTAAAAATTACGGTCCTCAACTTGAATTTACAAAAATATTGTATCCATCGCACGGCCATCGTGTGGCAGCCTCGGAGGGATGACACATGCCCTCAGCCACACGTCCACTGTGTGGCCTCCTCTACCGCACAGCCACCATGTGGTGGCCGTTTAGTTAGGGTAACTAGTGCTGATGTAATTGAACAAGGGATTTCGTTTAGGTGTACTACTTGTTCAATTTTTACATATAGTAAATGATCTTTAAAAATTATAAAAAATTTTGTAGAGCCTTACAACGCAATTTACTTGATTGTGAATTTTTTTTGTAATTTTATTCATCATGGATTTCACTCAAACAAATCACTGAATTATGCTATTTGTAAGAATTGTTACATATAGCAAACAAGCTCAAAAAATTACGATATTTTTTGTAGAGCCTCCAAACACAATTGATCTAATTATGTAATTTTTTTAGAATTGTATGCAGTCTAAATTTACTATGTTAATTTAATCATAATTAGCAACATGCAGTGCTCATTTAATTTGTGTTTTAATTCGTAATCCACATGGCCAACGAGCGGTGGGCATATTTTATAGTGCCTAGCCGCCCTCCTCTACACATATGTCACCCCCTCGTGGCTATCCCCCCTTACCCTCTCCTTCTTCGCGCATATGTCGCCTCGTCTATGTCGTCCCCCTTGCCTACTCCCTCCTCCGCACATATATCACCCCATTTATGTTGTCCCCTCTTGCCCGCGGTAATACACATTGACAACGACTCCGGAATTCCTGGTGGTAATGTAGCAGGTTATCTTTTCGCTCGGCTATATATACCGAACTCTCGCAATCGCTTATCGCTCATCTTAACCGTGTTTCGCTTCTCGTTTTTACGCTCGTCGCTGACAATTAAGAGAGCGTAACATAATTAAGTTTTCTTGAGAGTATATATCAAAGCAATCCTCACGATCGTAGCAGTGCTGATTGCTTCCTTCGAATGGCAGGTAATTTTTTCTAGCATACCTTCGTCGTTATTCTCATAGTGGTAGTTAATCAGTGTTAGTTAGTTAGTCATAATTAATATAGCCTATATTATAAAGTAAGTATGTTACAGTAATTTAGCCTAGTTTTACACTGTTTATAATATAAAGAACAGGACCTTCGTGATATTGCATTTGGTTACTTTAGCTTCTCTCTCGTGCCAGGGAATGTTTTTTTAACACGTAAAAGTATTGCGTGTGTCTTTGGGCCCGAATTTTTTGTATTTTAGCCCCTTTTTTGAAAAAAAATTCACATTTAGACCCCTGGTAGTTTTAATTCCGTTTTGGACCCGGGGTCGGCGCCGTGACCCACGGCGCCGAGTAGCACATCTCGGCCGTGGTCCACGGCCGAGCCAGTCGAGCCAGCGCCCGGTGGTGGCTGCCTGGTGGCGCCGACGTGGCAAGATCTCGGCGCCGTGGGTAATGGCGCCGAGCTCGGCCCAGAGGTCTGGCGCCGAGCTCGGCCGTGGGTCCCGGCGCCGAGTCAGGTAAATTGTAGCTGCCGCCGCCGGTGGCGCCCATTCAGCGCCTTCAAAATAATCCGTAGCTTTTGTGTGCGATCTCCAATATGTAGTTTTGACTTGAGAACAAGTGAAGAGTGTCGGGATTACCATAGAAGTGATTACTCACCGGAGTAGATTATATGTGCCTATACGCTACCATGAGTCGATATGGGAACAATCCGTGGAAATATTACCCCTGTGCAAGATTATATGTGCCTATACGCTACCATGAGTCAGATATGGGAACAATCCGTGGAAATATTACCCCTGTGCAAGAATACAATTTTGTTCTTTTGCGATATTTGTGTGCTTGAAAATGTGAACTTTGTATGTAATGATTTACAATTTTGAACCGAGTAGACATGATTTCCTGTTTTTGTCTATATGCAAACTAATCAATTATGTACATTCTTTGGAGCAAGCATGGGTGGGCAACATTATGCACTCTATTAAATTGTAGTTTAGTGAAGCACCGATACGCAATACCGTCATACCTGTAGTCTCAAGTGCGATCGATCTGACTAGGCAAACACAATACAATTGCATAATATTAGGATTGCATAGACCGTAGATAGCGTGTGTCTATTACATTTTGTCTACTGGGTGTAGCGTAGTTGTTTTCCATTTCTATTGGGCCCTGAGGATGGCTCCGCTGCATCATTCTTCCTGTCACTCTGCATAATATTAGGATTGCATAGACCGTGATTACGATGAATCGAGTAATCTTTACCTCAATTCGGAGAGCGGTGGGGAATGGCGGGCCGAGGCAAGTGGCGGTGGCCGGCCCGAGGGAGGTGGGAGGCCGAGGAGGGAGGCTACGGGAGGCCGGGGCCGGGAGGCTGGGAGGCGGCACGGGGGCCCGAGGAGGCGGGGCCGGGAGGCGGCGGGGGGCCCGAGGAGGCGGCAGGGAGGGGGGGGGCCGGGAGGCGGGACCGGGAGGCGGGGAGTCTGAAGCACGCAGAAATGAAACGAGCTCGGGGCTCGGCGGATAGAATGCCGGTGCTCGGCGCCAAGATCCACGGCCGAGCTCTCCGCCACTACCCACGCACGAGGTGTCGCCACGCCGGCGCCACGCAGCCACCACGGCCGGGCGCTGGCTCGATACTTGGCTGCCGGGACCACGGCGCGAGATGTGCTACCTCGGCCGTGGGTCACTACGACCCCGGGTCCAAAACGAATTAAAACTACCGGGGTCTAAATGTGAATTTTTTTCAAAAAAAGGGCTAGAATAGAAAAAATTCGGTCTTTGGGCCTGTTCTTTTTGGTTGCGGTTTGTGGCTTTTGGCTGCGGCTTGTGACTTTTAGGCTGTTTGTACGAGAGATTACAGAGTAACAAAAACTCACGTGCGATTTTTGCCGGTATAAATGAAGTCAGTAAAGTATATACTACAATTAACTAGTAGATTCTATTTTGAAAAAAATACTCCGTTTAAAAGCTAGTTTCTGTAGAAAAGTCGAAAAATAATTTTTAAAAGCTGAAAAGAACAGGAGCTTTGTATTAAAAAGAATGAAAAAAGTCTTGATACAACCACCCTCCTGCCTGACAGACCACAAGTTCAGAAATAAACGAGGACCGAAGGTTGCTCCGTAAGCCAACCTCTGCACTAGCTCTGAACTACACGTACGGGTACGCCTCCGAGAAGTTTATCCAGCCCCTTGGCGCCTTCTTCTTGCCACGTATTGCATTGCCCCAAATTTTTGGGGGTAATTTAGCATGATTACAAAAGTGCTGCAAGAACTGATCGGCTGTTTACATGAAGAGAATCACAACACAATGAAGGTGTTTGTCTGATCCTGCATGGCGACAGCCCGTCTAGCGAGGTTGTCAGCTTCCTTTTATTGTCCCTGCGTACATTAATGCTTGCATAGATTTCATTTCAGCGTCTTCATGATCCGGAGAATGAGAGGCCTGATACTCTAGTGTCCCGGGTTCATCAAGGGCATTCCTAATACAGAAACTAAAAACTATGTAATAATATCTATAGTTTATCAACTCATGCAGATATAAGATTAAAAATAATATTTTTAATATATGATATCTAGCGACCACCATACTCGATTAATTTCTTTCCTCTTATCTCACCTCCTCTCTCTCTCCTTTTTACCAATCCCCGTCCTCTATTTCTTGATCCTCTCAAATATGCAATATCTTGCATGAGACACTACTATCATTTCTCTTCCTTCATTACTCTCTCACATAATCTTTTTGCTTATTTGGTATGCTATAGACACTGCTTACATCACTCCATTAGAAGTGCCCTAAGGGGTCTTTTGCATTGATAACCTGAGGCAGTACGTACCTAACAATCAACAAAGAAAGAGCAAGATTACACGAACTGTTTATATAAATGGCACTATAGTTTTTTAAAAATTCAACATCCGCATATCTATTTTTGCAAATCGAGTCCCTCCGTGGACCTACCGAGGTCAGCAGGTACCTATCGAGCTACAGTAGCTCAACAGGCAATAAATGCCATAATTAGTGCTAATTAAAGCGCATGATTAGCGCTAAGTAAATGCATTTAGGACTAATTAAATGTGATTAGAGCTAATTAACATAATGAACAATGCACCGCTGGCTACTGTAGCTCGACAGGTACCTGTCAAGTTTGGTAGGTCTAAAGAGGGGATTAAATCTGCAAAAACGAACATCCAACTGCTAAATTTAAAAGTGGCTATAATGTCATTTGTGTGAATAATTCAGATTGCACCTAGCAAATAGTTATGCTGTAATGTCTTTTAACAAAGCCATAGCTTCTGTTTGTAGCGCTGAGGGAGAGGAGTCCTTCACATATCTAGAACTATAGCTACTTTTTTTCAAATTTGGCATCGGATACTCGTTTTTACAAATTTATCCCCCCTAGCTCGGCGGCCATGGCAGAGGGTGCCATCGCAGCAGCACTTGCCGAGCTAGGGTAGCTTGGCAGGAGAACCTACCAAACAATCTAGCCTTAGCGGCACATAATGTTGATTAACTTAATTATGTTAGCACCAATTAAGCATTCTTTACACTAATTAAACATGCTTAGGCTCAGCACATCCTCTTGCCGAGCTTCCCTGGCTCGATAGGTACCTGCCATGATGTGGGAGCTCAGTAGGTGACATGTGTCGCTTGCCACTGCTCCCGCGGTTGTGGAGGAGACCAAAATTTAAAATTTGTGCGTTCAGTGGCCAAAATTGAAAAAAAAAGTGACTACAGTGCCTGATATACGAAGGCTTTGAGGGAGAGTCCTTTTATTCATGCACTTGAATGTTGACCTGCAGTTCCAGTTTTGATTAGGGAGAATATTATAAAAGGCCAAAACTGCAGGTTTGAGTGCAAATTACAATGGCCATGCCCATCGTCACGTAATGTACACCCCATGCCATGGTACACAAGTCAACATACCATATCATTCGTCGTACCTAGGTTAGCGTGATAAGACATAGAGTGATCCACTCAAACAAGTTTAGTGACCAAAATATCTAATTTGGGAGTTCAATGATCTGCTTGAACCAAGCAGACAAGTTTGGTGACCCATAGTGTAGTTTACTCATATTAATTTATGTATGACCCAAATTGAAAATGGTTGCATGACGCACTCTAAAAGGTGATTGCATTTGATATGATGCCAACACAATAACATATACTGGACTTAAAATTTTCTTCACCAGAAAATAGTTCCCTACCCAAGGAGGGTAGCTACCCACCCATGCATTTCCATTGCCGACATGCTCTTCTCCACATGCTGCCATGTGCATCCACGTGCGGTCATTGCATACGTGTTTGCCCTCACGTGGCCACCTCCGGTGTGCCCCTCCCCACCCCCCACACACCACGCAACTTCATCAAAGAAGAGAAAGGGTGGATGGGGGAGGAGAAAGGCGCACACCCCCATCAAAAACTGACGGTTGGATATCGTGTGGTAGCCACCCTCGGGCAGAAAATTCACACTCTTTTCTTCATATATCATGTGGACAGCTATTCTCGTCTCACCACCTCTAGAAAGGATTTTTACCAAAAACCAACCTCATCCCTCAACCAAAAATAGCTATATATCTCTTTTTCTAAGAGAAAATTTCTTATTTGCCATGCAAGTTGCCGGCTTTCCTGATCACCCATAAAAAAATGCTCTCCCCTCCCATGCGACTAGCTCACTTTTCTCTACCTTTTCTTGTCACTATTGTCCCTTGACCATGAGTTGGGTGTTAAGTTGGACGAAAAAAGACAAAAATACCCTTCTTCATCCTCTTCCTCTCCTTTCCCCTCTCTCTATTATCTCTCATGGTCTCCTCACCGACATCCTCTTCCTCTCCCTCTCCCTCAGCCTCCCTTCTCCTTCCCTTCATCAACCCTATGTTCTCCCCCTCTCTCTGTTCTTGTAACAGCCCAGGTTTATTTCAAAAATAACAATAATAAATTAATAGAATTTAAAAATAAAAATAAGAGTTATTTGGTTGCCTGAATTTTGAATTTATTGCCTATTTTCAGCTTTTAAAAGGGCTTATCTTTTGAAAAGTAATTTAAGTCAAAAATTAAATAAAGAATAATTTTATTTTTTGTAAAAATACTATTTCAAATTAATTATTTCAAAATATTTGGCTTTTATTTGGTTTTCCTAGAATTTAAAATCTAATTTCAAAGTTGAGAAGTATTTTATGTATGAAAATAAAGACCAAATTTAAATTGAAAATAATTTTCCTAAGTCCAAAATAGCCCTAGGAATTTCATAATTTTTCTATAATTGTTGGACTTTATTTGCTATTTTCTTAGCCTTTTGGAGTTTCCTGGCATTTCTAAAAATCCAAAAGGAATTCAAATCTCCTATATTCCCTGGGTCGACACCTGGTTGGCCTGCATGCCGTGTGTCCGCCATCCCTCGTGCCCGCGCCCTCCCTCTCTGCCAAAGCGAGGCCCCGCCGTCAGCGCGCCTCTTCCCTCCCTCTCTCTGCGCATGAGCCCCACTAGTCATCTCCCTCCCTCCTTTCTTCCTCCTCGCGTCAACGCCACCACTGCCGCGCCATCTTCGCCATGACCTCACGCCTCCCGGATCCCCTTTCTTTCTTTCTTTGTTTGTTTCTTTCTCCCTTTTCCCCGTCGCTCCACACAACCAAATCCCGGCTTATGGGTCTTTGGTCCATTGATGTAAACTTTGGCCTTAATGCCCATATTTAGTTAATTAATAAATATTATTGTGATTGATATTTATCTTTTATTATTCACTATGTGCACTAACTGATCCTAGACTAGTGCGATTTACATAAAGGATCTGGAGGTGTTGCTCCTGGGTTTAACAATTCTCTTATGGGCTTCCCACCGATAGCCTCCTCCCCTCCCTCAGCGCTATGCACCTCTCGGTGATGGTGCGCACAAGGTGGCCGATGAGCACTTGTTGACCCACTGTCCTCTTTTCTGGTTCTCGCCGTCCTTCATGCCGGATCTCACCGTCCCTGCCACTGTTACCTCTCGATCTGGTTGACGCCAACCCTACTGTTGCCTCCTGATCTAGCTATCCCCAACCTATGGCTAGGGCAGGCAGTGGTGAGTTCGTCGTGGGTAGCCAGAGGTGGAAGAGATTTGGCGGTAGCACTAGGATTTGGGGAGGAGCTTGAACTCGCCGGTCAAGAGTTAGGTGATGGCACTGCTGACCTGGTGAAAGTTGTCCAGACTTAGTGCTTCTTCCCACCTCTAAGCTTCTCTCATGTTTCTTCCCTATCTCCAAGCTCACAAGCTGTCATTGAGCTTGGGGGACCGCCACCTCCACTGCTACATGAGCTCGGGGCATAACTATGATGCCACTGCAGTCCCCACCTCCCACGTTGACATTGCGTCAGTTCGCCCACATGACACAAGGGCTACAGATGGGCAAGGAGGGAGAGAGAGGAAGGAAAGGAGTAGGGTTAGCCGGTGGTGGTGTTCAGTGGGGCATGAGAGAGAAGAGAGGGGATGGTGGAGAAGGAAGAAGGAAGAAGATGGTGGTAGGCATCGCTGGTATGTGGGCTATTGTGAGGGTGAGTTCGGTATTCTCACAATAATTTTATTACTTTTGTGACGCTAATGGCTAAAGGGTCTAATGGAGATGACGACAGTGGCATAAAAGGCAAAGATTTTCAAACTAGTGGCACTACGGGAAGAAGCATTTTTTGATGGCAAATCAGAAAAACGAGCAACTTTACATGACAAATAATGAATTTTCTCCTTCTTTAAAGAAGAACAATGGGACCTAAACCCATTTCCTTAGCCACTGCAACCATATGCTCTACACTAGGTGACATGGTTGTCCCTTTGCTTGTTCAGCCATAACTAGTTGGTACATGCTAGAGTAATTGAGTGCTTTATTAGGCATCAAAAATGTTGTCTAACTAAACTAATGTTGCTTGGTTTGTTTTTAGAAAGGATAATAATATGGTTAGGACATACGATACAAGAGTTTTGTTCGTATGCCTACATTTACCGTCCCATCTAGGTGAAAAAAACAGAAGCCTTATCCGCTTAGCCCTCAGGCCTCATCCACATGTTCATCTCTAATGCCCCACGACTGCATCATCTTCTACGCTCATGCTCTCTCTCTCTCTCTGGCCTTAACGCATCGGACCAACAAGCTTCGATGGAGCTGTTGCCATTGGCAAGCTCTAACCTTGCTCCGCTCCAGCTTTTGACCTAATATTGCAAGCTCCGGTACTAATCACCAAACAGAGCTCGCCACAACTCATGGTTGAGGAGGCCATTTGCAGTGGCCAGAGCTCGTGCGCCGTGCGGAGGTCTCCCTTCCAAGGATCGGCTGCACATTTTGCACTAACTGGAGCCCTGCCCTCGCCCATGGGACTCTCTCCTCCTCCTTTCTCTTCATCTATCCAAGCATCACTATAGTGAGCTCCTACCAAGCCAATGCATAATTGTTCAATTCATGGTTGAAAGAGACCTTCCACGATAGCTAGAGCTCATCGAAGGTTTCCCCTTTCCGAGGGGTGGCCAGAGCTCATCAAATTTTTAGCTACCAGGCGGGAGCACACCAGATCTAAAGGACATGCAATGGCACCAGGATCTACAATTATTGGTTGAAGTCTGCTAGGGTGCCCAAATCAGGGCCACTACCACCTCATCCTCCTCTAAGCTTGGCTCATCAGGGACACCCTCCTCTAGTATACTTGTTGCAAGTATTTTTTTATTTTTTGTAACAACTTTCTTAAATTATTGCACGAAGTGTTTCATTTTGTTACAGTGTATCTTCGTAAATGTTATAGCAAAAGGGAATTTTGTTGTAGTTGGGTTGTAGATTTGTTGCACAATTTTTTTTGTTGCAATAGGTTTGCTAGATTGGTGCATCGTATTTGTTGCAATAGGTTGTTGTAATCGTGTGGGAATTTTGTTTCATATTCACCAGATTGATATTGTGTTTCACTGTAAATTGTTGCATATTCAATTGTTTGCATTATCTGCCTCTATTTGTTGCAAATTTTTCTCAGTTGTTACATCTTTGTAAAAAATATTTCAACAATTATTATTGAATGTTGCCACTATTTTTTCAAATGTTGTAATGTTGTAACATCAAAAATTTTTTGTTTGGCATATTTGAATTTGTTTTAAAAATAAAGCTAAAATCAAAGCTAATGGTTTCATGCAATTTCGGTGAGAAGATGATATTTTTCTCAAGTTTTTTATTAGGCATTGTATTGTTATTGGTGTATTTTGTTGCACGCATTGATTAAAATGTTACGCACATTGTCTAAGAATGTTGTATTAGAGCGTACGATGGATACGTCTGGGCGCTAGCAACGCTCCTTCAGGAATCCTCATCTTATATTACTATCAATCGGTTTTGTGCAAATGAAACACTGAACGGTCTAGCATACAAGAATAACAACTTAAAATCCAGTTTCAAAGTTACAAAACTGCACAACACACATTAATTATCCAAGAAAGTCTCTCAGCGTGGGCGATGATATATAAAAGGATGCTGATATAAAAGAGAAGAAAAAGGGAGAGATTTGCTTTTAAAAGCCACTTTTCTATAGTAAATATCTTTTCTACAGTATCTACGTTTTAAATGGAGTGTCTTTTCAAGGCGGGTCTACTAGTGCTATAGTGATTTCATTTATATTGACCAAAATTACACACAAATATCCTTCTCTACAAGTTATTATTATTCATAAGTGAAAATCAAAAGCTATCAGTAAAGGACTTATTCTTTATGGTTTTGGTTTATGACTTTTGGACTGTTTGTAAGAAAGAGTACAAAGTAAGAAAAATTCACGTCCGGTTTTGATTGTTATAAATGAAATCATTACAATATATACTACAATTAATTTATAACCACTGTCTTAAAAGACACCTTATTTAAAAATTAATTACTATATAGAAAAATTAAAAATAATTTTTAAAAGTTAAAAAGAAGATACCTAATAGCCAATATAAACGTCTTTTACACCCTTTACAAAGTCGATGGAGCTCGTGTGCTACTGTCCTCCGTATGCCGATTGTGGACTCCGACATGGAACCCAAAAGCGCAATCCCTCGTCAACCTCGCCCCGCACCCTCCCCACTGAACCCCAACGCACTGCCACATGGCCCCACACTCCTCCTATACTCACAGTTCCACGCCCCAATCCCCTGGACCCGGTCCACCCCTCCCGCGCCCAAGTTGACAGAATAATTTCCAATTACCGGAGCAAAAAGCCCTCCCCTACGCTCTGCCTACCGCACCCTCCCCACTGCAGCCCTGCCCCCACCTAGAATGGTCCCACCTGTCAGTGGTACATGACGCTGCGTGTCGCTTGTGGCCCAGGTTAGCGCGGCTGTCCACCACGCGAAAGGCCGCCTCCATTTCCCACCCCCATCTCATCTCTCTCTCCTCTTGGTGGCGAAGGATTCGATTCACCGGGAGCTACTCCGCCGCCTCGAGACTCGCCAATCTCGCGAGGCGCCGCCGCCGCGCGGAGGTGAGACCTACCCTTCTCTCTCTCTCTCTCTCTCTCTCTCAGTGCTCGATTCAATCCGCCCCAATCCGAGCTCTCTGTTTCACTCTCCTCTTCGCTCGGTTAGGATTATGATTAGGATTCCGTTGGGTTGGGTTGGGCTTCCATCTGGTTTGATTCGTGTAGTTTCGAATTTTGTGTCGTGGTTAGGGCGGCGGCACAATTGGGCTGTTCCTGGAGTAGTGGGCAGCTTAGATTTTTTATTGGCGATGGATTAGTATGAGGTGCGAGTTCAAAGGGATCACTGGCGATGGGACCGTGGGATTCGCGGTCTTCTCGATAACGCCGTCTTGTGACTAATTGTTTGGTTATGTAGGAGGATTTTCACGAAGGCATTTTAATTTTGATGGAGACTATTGGGTTTGTAGTCGTAGTGCTGTGAGCAAGAACCGCCGTTTTTCTTTGCCAGGAGGATTCGTTTGAGAGTTGGGACTTTGTGTTACTTGATATCTTCACAGGAGGATCCATTTGTTTCCTGCTGAAAATATGTGAATTTCGGGTCTGATCTTTTTTGCTGGTCTATTCTTTTCAGCTTCTAAAAGCTGTTTTTCGGCTTTTTTTATAGTAACTAGTTTTTAAACGAAGTATCTTTTCAAGATAGAGTCTACTAGTTAATTGTTATGTATATTGTACCGACTTCATTTATATCGGCAAAAACCACACGTGAGTTTCTGTTACTCTGTAATCTCTCACGCGAACAGCCCAAAAGTCAAAAGCCGCAGCCAAAAGCCATAAGCTTCAGCCAAAAAGAACAAGCGATTTATGGCTTTTGGTTGTGGCTTATGGTTTTTGGCTGTTTGTGCGAGAGATTACAGAGTAACAGAAACTCACGTATGGTTTTTGCCGATATAAATGAAGTCGGTATAATATATACTACAATTAACTAGTAGATCCTATTTTGAAAAAAACACTTCATTTGAAAGATAGTTACTATAGAAAAATTAAAAGTAGAAACTAAAAACTGAAAAAGAACAGCTCCACATTTTTGTGGTCAAAGGTTTCTTTGTTGTGGTGAGCGTGAGCATTTTTTTAATTATCATTGCAGATGCGTCAACCCTAGGAGAGAGGAAACTTCATAAGTCAAGAAAGGTCTTGCAAGTACCAGAGTAGAGGATCATTTTGTCGGTGGGAGCGGGGAGCTTTGTGCGCGTTTGTAGATGGAGAGGATAACCACCAACCAGCACTACAGTTCTGGAGTTCCAGTAACTGTGCCATCACCTGTGCCCGCCATATCAGCCGCTCTGGACGAAAGCTTCCTGAAGCTTCCAGATGCGCACAATCAGACTAGTTTTGCTCCTCTTCATGGGCAGTTTCACTCCACTGCTGGATCTGTTGGGCCTTTGAGTTCTCTCCCGGCCGTAAGGTTCTCTTCGGTTTCCAACCCTGAGCAATATGCCAGTGCCAACCCTTATAATTCTCACGCACCAAGGGCTGGAAGTTCTTCAACGCTGAATTATGGATCACAATTTGGAAGCTTGGAGCCTTCGTTAGCCGATTTTCCAAGAGACGTTGGACCAACGTGGTGCCCTGATCCAGTTGAGAGCATTCTTGGATACTCGGGTGATGTCCCTGGTGGGAACAATTTGACTCAAAGCAGTTCTATTGCAGATGCAGATGAACTTGCTAAGCAAACTGAATGGTGGACTGATTTTATGAATTATGATTGGAAGGACGTTGTTGACAACACAGCTGGTACCGGAACTCAATCACAGGTATGCCAGTTGATTCTGGCATTTTGGTGGGTGGATTTGAGAAGTAATAGCTGCTCTTCTTTTGACTATTGAACTATTTCCCTCTTATTTGTGTTCACTATTTCCTAACTGTTCTGTTGATTCATTTAGTGCTGTGTTCTTTGCCAGCTAGTAGCTGTTGAAGCAACAAGTCGATGATCATTGTTTATTGATTTTCTGAAAAATCCTTTTGTTTTCTGGAACATGTCTTTCGCAATGTCATTATTTGTCTTGTTTGATGCATATTGTATACGATAGTATATCATATAGTATAGCTCGAGGCCTTACAATCTTTCAGCTTATAACTGCTGCTTAACCATCCAGGATGTGGTGACCTCTGCAAGGTGTACACAGGTTATTGCCGATGAAACTGCTCTTAGAAGTGGCATGCAAACCAAACAGTTTCTGCAATTTTCCTGGTTTAACCAGTCCCTACTATAGTATAGAGTTTGAGAAAATCTGAAGTCTGAACTGGGCATCCTTATAGCCATGGTGTTATTTGACAATTAGACAGTTCTAAAATGCTAGATTATGGATTGCAAGATAAAACGATTCACTAGATGTACCCAATATTTTTCTTGTTTGCATACAACCAAGCAACAAGTATGATGAGTAAGCTGCATCTGGATTTTTTAAACGAACTCGCATCGAATGAGCCCAGCCAGGCCTGACTTGGTTCAAGTTGCACTAAAGGCTTTAGCTTGCCTTATGTATGTGTACAAATTATAGGAGTTTCGCTTGAGGGAACCTCGAAGAGGATCCAGGTTTGCTCAAGAGTAGCTCGACAAACAGCATTAAAATCTGTAATATCTCATGCTCGAGATTGGCTAAAATAGGCTAGTTGTGTTCAAACTGAAAAACCAATATGCCCAAGTTGCTTGGCTTGAATAGGCTTGGTTGCCAGGGGGACTCATTTTCTTAAAGTATAATATACACATACTAGTGAACTTATCCAAGCCAAACTTGGTTAAGCCTAAGGTAACCTCTAATTTGGTTTCGAATTGAAATGAGGAACAAGCTTAGCTCATTTTTGGCACAATCAGTTTCCAGCTGAGCTAGAATTCAAGCTTATCTTGGCTGGATCACATTGTTGTTGTTATCCCTAACTGCACCCTATGATGCACGGACACGGATACGTCGACACGACACGGGAATTCGCCGTTTTCCCAAAAATACCGATACGGCGACACGGCTATATATATTTAAATAATAAGTAAATTATATATATGTGTATTATTTTCTATGTTTCCTCATGCTTATTAAACTGAAATAATATAAATTGTAAACTTGTAATTTGTAAAGTGTATACTTGGAATATGTACCTTTTTTTTTGAACCATAAATACAGCAGGGGAGGCCCCCACTGTAGAGCTTTATATTAAAGGAAAATAAGCTGATCAATTGTTTTGTTAATCCCGGCGACAATTATTGATGTGAATACCATTTTCAGAAATAAGAATTCCATTAACCTGGGAAAAAGTAACATGATCAGATCGGCAAGACTACAAAGATAACATATTAACATATATATTTGATTCTTAAACAATTCAAGCAATAGACTAATAGAGCAACAACAATTGATAATTGATAAGGATAAGCGATAAGCCAATAAATATTAAGAAATAGCCAAGTTCGAACATAGAAACTTAAATGCAGAGTTCAACTAAAAGCAAATATCCACTAGCCAACATAGGATAGGAGTGGTTCAACTTAAGGTACATCACAAACTCAAATTCTAGTAGCAAGGCTAGTTTAAAGACAACATGAGACTCTTAGCCTTCAACTTTGTCCTCATTTTCTTCTTGGATCATCGTAGTAGGCTCATCTTCAAACAACACACACTGCAACTCTAGTTCTTCAAGAGAGAGCTGAGCAACCTCTAAAATGCCAACACCAGTTAGAGATTCAAAGCTATCTCCTCCCACATCCCATATTCTAGTTGTTCCTGTTTTATATGCTTCTGTTCTTCTTGAGAAAAGTCTTAAATTGTTATGCACAAATACCAAATCTTCAGCACACTCAGGACTTAATTTGTTTCTTTTCATGCTGTTGATGAAGCTATATGTGCTCCAGTTTCTTTCACAACAAAAAGATGAGGCCGGTTGGTTAACCAATTTGAGAGCCAAATTTTGTAACACAGGAACAGATTGTCCATAATTTGCCCACCAATTCACTAGATCAAGGATCCATCTATCATAAATAGAATCAAAGTCATTGAATTCTCCAGAACAAGTGGAAAATCATGCATATTCTTCTTTCACTTTCTTGAGATCTTCAAGGAGAGGGAAAAACTTTTTGAAGCACTTCATTCTCATTTGTGAAATCTCAAGATCTTTGTGTGGGGGTACACAGCCAACAACACCTTCTTGGTTGATCCACTTGTCACTATAATATCTAAAAAAAAATGGATTATAATATCTACAAGCAGCGGGGACGTCAGGGAGACAGCAGCAGGGACGCTGGGGAGGCACGGAAGAAAGCCGGTGGCGCGCGGGGAGAAAGCCGGCGGTGCACGGCGAAGATCTTCAAGTTGGCGAGGAGGGCGTCATCCAGGTCGACCTGCTCCGGTACGTACTCCATCATCACCTCAACCTCCACCCGAGGGAGCCGACGGCGCACGGGAGGAGATGCGGGAGCTGGTGACGCAAGGGATGACTGAGGAGTGAGGAGATGTAGGAGGCGAGATGCGGGAGCCGGTGGGCGGCGGCGTGAGCAGGGCGATGGGGAGAAGCGCGCGTGGTGGCGAGGTGCCCGCGTGGGGAATGGGGGGCTCGGGAGGAATCAGCAGCCGGCCCTAGAGTTAGGGCAAGTCATGGGCTGGCTGTGTCCTGGGCCGGCTGTGTCCTGGGCCGTGTCCGACTCGTATAATTACCGTGTCCGACACATGTCGAGAATTTTAACAATTAAAATTAATTCCGAAATCGGCTGATACGTCGCCGACACGTGTCTGCGATGTGTCCGTGTTGTATCCGTGTTCGACACCGTGTCAGACATGGATATGGCGGTTTGGACACATGTCGGTGCTACAGAGACTGAACCATGCTATTTATTATTTTTGATAATTTCTGCAAATTAGTTCAGTGCTAGACTTCTAGATGTTTTAAACATGGGGTTGACTGGTGCTTTATATGTGCTTCGACATAGGTTGAACCACCTGCTCAAGCATCCGTCTCAGTTCACCAATCAGCTACCCAACAAACAGTTTCATCTCAATCTGGAGAACCTTCTGCAGTTGCTGCACCCTCACCCACTGCCAGCTCCAATACCTCCAAGACACGCATGAGATGGACTCCTGAACTTCATGAGCGCTTTGTGGATGCTGTCAATCTACTTGGTGGCAGTGAAAGTGTGTACAGTTTGAATACGTTTTTTTCCTCCTATGATTGAACTTATGAATTTTTGACATTTATTTTAAATTCCTGCAGAAGCTACTCCTAAGGGTGTGCTGAAGCTAATGAAGGCAGATAATTTGACCATTTATCATGTAAAAAGTCATCTTCAGGTCCGTTAGTTGGCTCTGTTGCTGAATATTATTGAAATGAAAGAAAATTTATTCTTCTATTTGATTTTGAGGTAACTTGTTTTGCAGAAATACAGAACAGCTCGATACAGACCAGAATTATCTGAAGGTCTGCCGTGTTCCACTTCCCGTATATTCTATTTTCTGTAGATTTCTTGCTTCAGTTTCCTTTAATACAGTGCGTTGCTCATCAATTTGAGATTTCCAGGTTCTTCAGAAAAGGTGGTGGCCTCAAAAGAGGAAGTACCATCTATAGACCTGAAAGGGTAAGTTCACAACCTGCATGAAACTTATTTAACTTTTGTTGATGATACTGATGTCACTGGTCACGAGAAAACTGAATGCACTCTTGTGTTTTATAATTTTTATTTTATTTAAAATGTCTGATGTGGAAACATGTGTACGATCATGTTGTCAGCAAAACTAGCTTAGTGAATGAAGACAATGAAAAACAGGGTTACTTGCAAGAAAAAAGCACAAATAATTTGTAGATCAAACATTAAAGACAATGGAAAACAGTGTTGCTTGCAAGAACAAAAGCACAAATAGTTTGTAGATCAAACATTAAAGATATTTTGTTGAACAGCAATCTGTTTAGGTGATAGGCCAGTACTCATTACAACACTATGTTCTTTGCTAAAAGTGGCTTAGAAGTGATTCATTATTGCCAATAGATATTCATGAAACCCGTTCAGATTCCTGCTCCTTTGTGGGTCTAGGTTTTTTATTTAGTTTCACAGGTTTCACCTTAGATGGGCTTTTCTCTTTCTGTTTCATGTCCGTTGTTTCTTCCTGTGACATGCAACTGCACCTGATGGACAGTGCAGCATCTTCCACAGTAACATTTATTTGGCCTTTGTCTGTTCCAATTGCTAGTCTCTTTTCTTGTTTACATTTTTGCTACAATTCTTATTCTGATTGCAAATATGGAATTGCCTAATGTTTTAGCCAAGTTGTATGGGCATCCGCAAATTACGTAGTTGTTGGTATGGGGTTCTGAGCATTAGTTCTTGTATTCTGTTGCAGGAATTTTGATCTCACTGAAGCATTGCGTCTCCAATTAGAACTTCAAAAGCGGCTTCATGAACAGCTTGAGGTATGTCACTGTAACAAATTTCTATTTAATGCTAGGGAGGAAGGGAGGGAGGGCACAGATGCTTTTGTGGTTCTTTGATATCTGATGTGTTTGTAGTTCGTTCCACTTTGGCATAAAATAAGCATGGTAGCAAGCAATCATTTAGTACTACCTCCGGTCTGAATTACTTGTCATTTGAGGTCCATGCACATGGAACAAGGGATGTTAATGGCTTAATGCTTTTGGCCTTTGACATACTATTAATTGTATACCCATCTCTTTAACATCACTTCTAATAAGCAACTAATAGGAGCATTTGGTGGAAAAGGCAGCCTTGCAAAAACCAAAATGACAAGTATTTGCAAACCAAAACCAACTTTCTTAAACAACATATATTTCGGACCAGAGGTGGTGGTAAATGCAGTTATTATTTTGTTCAATCATTATTTTTTTGCTTTGCAACTTGATCTTGTCTAGATTCAGAAATCCCTAACTTTAGACTTCTTTTTTCTTTTTTATGTTCAAAACTATTCTCCTGTTAGGCTGTTTACAATTTTAATTTCCTTTAATTTTGAACTAATATTAATAATAGTAGTATCATCTTCCAAAAAAAGATAACTTTCTGTTTAGCTAAATATTAATGCAGTAAACTGCAATTTGGTCGATTCTTTGATGTACATATATATACTAACGTACTATAATGTCAGCAAAAATTGACGACCATGTTTTTATAAATAGAGGCCTTTTTTTGCTGGGTAGAACTTAAGCACTTGATGCTTGCAGCTTGTCCCAATTTTAGTTTTGAGTAAGTAGCTAAATTGATTCTCCCTGTCGCCAATCGACGATTTCTTTTTTTATGGGGCAATCCACAATTTCTTAGTCACTAGACAAATCATGAATGGCTCTGCTTTTGCTGTTACTCTTTTGATCACAGTATGCAAGGTGCTCTGCAGATACATGAAATACGGAAGTGTAACTCATAGGAAAACAACTTTGTTGTCTGACACTGAGACTGTATATCGCATTTTCCTGCATTTGTAAGCTTATTTGGGTTTTGTTGTTTATTAGTTATTTTCTCCACAGATTCCCATCTTTTGTATAATTTTCATCTGGTTCTTTTATTTTTCAATTTCATCAGCCAGCTTCCCAGCTCAACATTGTTAGAAAAGTTAGCTTTGTAGATAGCGTACAAGACCACCATTGGCTTGTAAAAGTCAGAAATAGGTCAGGTTTAATACATGAGATGCATTAAAATGGTGAGGTAATTCAAGTTCTCAGTATTTTAAGAACCGAAACCTTTATAGTGTCTGCGCGGACACTAGCACTAAGAATTTATGGCCTTCATGCAAGACGAGTTGGGAACCGCAGTGGTGTGGTTAGCAATATGTTTTTTTGGGGTGGGAGAGATGGTTGGCAATATGATGAGTGGAGGGAGATAGAGGTTATGTATGTTCCAAACCATTTCAATCTGTTAGATGACCTTTGGTGGAGCTGAATAAGTTTAATATAGGAAAAGAGTAGTTTTTTTTGTGTGTGTTGGGGTATCGATATAAGGCTTCTGTATTTGGAGCTTCACTCCCATTCTTGCGTAGTGTTCAGCTGAGTACATGTTTTTCAAATTCCACTGGGAACTGGCTGGTTACTCCTGGAAATCCCTGTGGGTACCAGGATTTACGAAATTGTCCAGATTTCTATTTAATCTAAAGTTCTTTCTCAAAAATAAATAAATTTATAAATGTCTAATTTAAATTTGAGTTATGGTTCCTGGACCCGCCGATAAACAACTTATAAATTCAAATTTGAGCTACTAAACAATCTGATTCTATCCCAGCCAGGAACCTGCTTACCAGTCTACTGTCCTTATATTTTCCCTGAAACTGATTCTTGGGACCTTGACTGCAATGCATTCAATCTTTCCTCACTTTTACAATTACATGGGTTCCATCCTTATTTGCACTTCAGATTCAAAGAAGTTTGCAGCTGAGAATTGAGGAGCAAGGGAAGTGCCTTCAGATGATGATCGAGCAGCGGTGCATACCTGGGACAAACAAGGTGCTGGATGCTTCGACCTCAGCAGAAGGATCAAAGTTATCTTCTGATCCTCCAGAATCTTCTACCGTGAAGGATGTTCCAGAAAACAATCAAAATGGAATAACCAAGCAAGCAGGTATGAACATCGACTACCAGTCTTATGATGATGCGTTAAGAGATTACTGGTGGTTCTGACTTTTCGTTTCAGAATCAGGTGACAACTAATGAAGATGCAACGAGTGTCTCAAGATGCGAACCCGACTGGCATGAAATGGGCTTGACGATATGAATGGTTGTTGCGAAAACTAAAATCAAGTCGTTTTTGTCCTTTCGGACGGAACAGACGAACATTACTATGAACAACTTAGCAGAGCCTGTCCCAGCGCATGTGACTAGACGTTAGTTGTACAGTCCCCACAGTCACGGCAGCGATGGTTCCGTGCTATGTGGATGATCTAGGTTTTCACAAGGCAGAACATGCAAATTCGCACTGGTGTACTGTTGTCAGGGGGTTTGACTTCTTGCTTTCTTCCTTGCTAGGAACTCAATAGCATCTGTTAGGCATTTGATTACGAACTAATTCAAGTAATCTTTGGCACCTCGTGTGTTTGGAATATGTTACGGTACCAGACATGATCGAGATCCAGGGATCTATTACCTTTATTTCATCTATTACCTTTATTTTTTGGCTTTCCTCAGTGATCATAGTAAGCTGCCGCTCAAAGAACAGTCCCGTCGGTTTGACACCATCGGCCAGGATGGGACCTATCCCGTGCTGCTTTTAGAGTTTTCGTTGTACACCAGCCGCCAGAATTGACGCTGGCAACCACAGCGATGAGCGCCTTCTTCAAATGTCCCAGTACTGCAGGTTGTATCGTCGAATGGCGGATCTGTCGGCTCATGTCTTCAACCCCCGGATGCGCAGTTGATTGGAGCCAACGGGGCCCTTTCTCATTCCCCGCTGCCGTCGTTCTTCGGTGGTGACGGCTGCTGCCACAGGAACCACACCTCATCGGCGAGGAAGAAGATCTTCATCTGTGCTCGTCGTGTTGCCCATTTTTCTCCGTTGTTTCTTGCTGAGTAATCCTTGTTTGGACTTCCTTATGATTTTTCATTTTGTTAGGGTGCTAGGTGTAATGGACCAATTGTTGGGATGATTATACCGCACTTTTTAATTGATGCACTTGAGAGGTTTAAGGCCGTGTAGAGAAGGGGCGCAAATGTTCAACCAACCGACCGAAGGTTTACGAAACGTATATGAAAGAGGTAAATGGGTATCTGATATTATCCATGTCTGACTTCGAATCTAAGGAAAAAATACGAAATAGAATACATAATGAGTGATATCTGTCCGTATATATCCGTATGTCAAGTGATATGAATAAGTACGTTATGACTTCACTTAGGAACAAGATAATAGATAGATGGATTACCGCATCTAAACAGTCGGAGAATACTGAGTGCTCTTCCTTTGACATCTCGGCAATTAGTCTCTCCGTATTCACTTTGATTGCATCCCTACTGTTCAATGTACTGTGTGGAGGTGCAAAAGAAGCAGATAGTTTCCATCCGACCGACCGCCCAGGACTTGTGGAGCGAATACAGAATGAAGAAATGGGTATCCGGTATTATCAATGTTCGACTCTGACTCTAAAAAAATATAAAATAGAATATAGAATGAGCGTTATCTTTCCGTATCTACTTCAATTACACCTCTAGTGTAGAGCCTTTCTAGGTATTGGTGTCTATCTGGCCATGGCAATGGTCAGGAACATGTTCTGGACTAGGCATTTATATCCTCCGTTGTGCTGACTGGATCTCATGACACATTCAACTCTTCTCGCCTCACTGGATCTGAATTGTTCGATCCGACAGCCATAAGTGAGGAATAGCAACTACAAAACATCATTGGGAATTTGGAACCAAAATCTTGAACGTTCAGTGCATAACAAACGGGTGAACATCACCCTTCTTCCTCTCTGGTGCTCCTCTTGTTCATGCAATCAATCGGTGACGGCTTCACCGGAGATCCCTCCGCCATCATTGGAGAAGGTACTGGCTTGTTTTCTGAAACTTTGGGAAGTGTTCACTCCTTGACTATGTACCTCATGTTCACTGCATAGCACATGCCAATTTATTTACAAGGTACTAATTGACATTTTATGGTGTTTTTTTTATTTGTGGCTTATGGCTTTGCCTAATGCTTTTGTTTACCCTTTTCGATACGACAGCAGAGGTAAAGACACCGACGTATATGGTGAATACGGTTTTAGCTCTAGAAGCCGCTTAGAAAATTTGCTTCAAAAGACCTCCCCGTTTTGACTTTTGTTTTTTTCACTTCCGGAGAAGCCAAAAGTCAAAAACAGAAGTCAAAAGACAAAAAGATGAAAGATCAAGCTCCGATTAAATTGGTTAAGAGCGAGATTGAAAGATCAAGCTCAGTTTAAATTGGTTTTGGTGTTAATGACAAATATCATAATAAGATTTTAATGATAATAACAAATACCATTATATTGTTTTGATGATAATGACAAATGCATATATGAGACTAATATGTTTGTTTAAGTTCATCTATGCTTAGTCTCATTTGGATGGAAAGGTGAAAAAAAAGGTATGCATTAGAAATCACTTTCTCATATACTAATGCATTCATTGGATCCAAAATATAGATTGAACTCCACTATTAGTTCAAAATGAATATATGCATATGTCTTCACTATATACACTTGTATGCACATATTTAGGGGAGCTATCTCTCTATGTTTTGGAATTTCATAAGTATTGATCCATGCTTCTTTTAATATGCATATTCAGGATCTTTACATTGAAATACATTTTTAAGTATATATAGCTTGTGTAGTTTATATATACTCATGTGCAATCGGGTTGTCATCTAACTTCTCCATTATGTGTTAATGGTTGAATAATCAATGACAACCGGATAAGTAAACTTTTTTTAAATCTTATCTTAGAGTATACATTTGTTATATATATATATATACATACATATATATATATATACATATATATATATATATATATATACATACATATATACATATATATATATATACATATATACATATATACATATATACATATATACATATATATATATACATATATATACATATATATATACATATATATAAATACATTCTACACCCGGGTGTAGTTACACCCACCTCTAATATACCACCTAAACAAACTTGAAATACTCCTTTATCACTTTAGGTACATTTGTATACTAATTATAAGATACTTGCAATGTGAACCACACGAAAAACTTGTAAAGGAGTTCATAGTTTTAGCGTATTTTGTAAATACCCTTATATACGCCAAGATAAAAGGAGTATGTCGAAAAAATGTACATACCACTTCGAAAAATTGTTCATATCACCTAGATGGTCTTAAATACTTGTATACTACACGTACATACCCTCCGTTATGGGATACTCCCTACATTGCGAGATACGATATAGGGTGTAACTACACCGGTGTAGAAAAGAGGCTTTATGTATATATATATATATATATATATATATATATATATATATATATATATATATATATATATATATATATATATATATATATATAGGGAGCAAATCTAGTGCTAATGCACTATTCGGTGCTAACATGCTAATACGAACGCTGGCCGTCCGATCTGGAGTGAACAGCCACGATTGATGCGGGTGGGATGCAGTGCTCACTTATGCATTCTTCCAAATAAGCCTACGATGCACTATTTGCTGATTAGCCCCGCCCCCCGAACGCCTCCTCCCCTATGGCGATGCCGTCGCACCGTGGTCCTCCACCCTGCCGCCGCCCTCCGTCCTCCATCCCGGCCACCGCCCGCCGATTCGATGTGCTCCTCCCCAACCTCTCGCCGCCTCGCCCCTCGGCACCGCCCCCTGCCGCACCGCCCCTCCCGGATTCCCCTAGCGCCGCTTCCTCGGCTCTCCCAAGCCTCCCGCCCGCCTCCACAGCCCCCACCGTCCCCCGACTCCCTCGGCCGTCCTTCCTGCTTCTCTCGCCGCCCCAACCCACCGCCCATACCGCATCGCCGCCTCCCCCTCCACCACTGAGCCGCCGCTGCCCTCCTCAGCTAGGGTTTTGGCCGACGGCGCCGCCCTCCACCATGGCGTAGCCCTTCGCTCCTCCCTTCGTCGGCAGCGGTGCAGCCTCCCTCCCCACCGCACAAGATCCCCCTCGCATCACAACGCACACTGTGAGCCGCCACCCCTCCACCACTAGCTAGGGTTTGAGGAATGTTTTGTATTAAGGAATTGTGAGGTTCATTTGTGCTTGTGAGGTTGATTTGTGCTGTGATTTTGCAAACAATTTGCATTCTCCTTTTGATTACCAGTTGCAATGAAGCAGTGGAATGTTTGTGACATTATTGATGGTGTATGCATGGTAGTTTTGTGTGTGAATTGAACCATCAAAATGTGTAATCTATGATGTGAATTGAATTGTGTGGAGTGAGAATGAAAGTGTCTGGGATTGATTGTTTATCTTGTGATGGCTGGTTTGTCGAATGGAGAGAAATAATGACTGTTTTTGTTGTGCTGGCTGGTTCAGATATCAGAAATCTGAGTGAAAAGCAGAGAAATGCTTGCATGGATTGATGAAGCATTGATCAGTTGAAAAAAATTGAATGCAAATGAGTACTGTTAGTTTGTCGAATGCCTACTATTTTTTCAGGTTCAAGGAATTCATTTCACAAGTTCCATTCAGCATCATCATGTATTGTCAGTGTCTGGGAATGCTAATGTGGGTGTATGGGCTTGAAATCAACTGCAGGGTTTACTGGAATAGATGATCCTTATGAACCACCTTCTGATTGTGAGGTTAGCCCAAATCTTTGACAACAAGACTAGCCCAAATCTGAAAAAGGCTGGTTTTATGATGATAATTCTTCACTTCTCTGATTGAGCCCTTGAACTGCAATCTATCTGAATATCTGTAAGCGATTTCAAACTTATGACTATTTGCTATCTACATTCTATCTGAATCTTTGAAGTGTAAGTTGTTGCCAAGAGTGTCTTCGGTGACAATGCAACTACATGTGCAGCTGGATTTGCACAATAAACCAAGTGACCTGCAACTGGGGACAAAAGAAAATTCATCCAACAGGCAAAGCTTGCATCAAGTTGGCAGGGATCCAGACCCTATGAGCAAGTGATGAATATCATGGGAAAGACATTGTCTCCTTTACTAGAAAATAACTTTGTTCACTACTTTATCTTTTGTTCATAGAACCAAAGTGCTTTGCTCCAATAATAGAAATGGCCATTAACATCACACAGAAGAGCAGTTGCTTCTTACATATCTTACTAATAAATATAAATACCATTCATGACAATGATTAAATGAACAGCTGGGATATATTCTCAAGGTCTGGAAAAAGTTTTTTGAGTTTATAGTAGAATCTTCTGGGCACCATTAAACTGCTTGTTTTCCATCTTTTCTACAACAATTTCCCTGCCCTGGGGGCCTCCTCTCTGTTGCACTCCAACATAATAATGTCTAGCAAAAAACCACAACAGCCATGTACATCCGGATGAATTTAACAAAACTTTGCTCAAATGGCAAACTGCTTTGATGCATTGATCCTCCCACAAATTCAACTTGCGGCCCATGCTTATCGTGTCAAGAGAAGAGCATACACAAACATTCAAAGATCTCAAGATACAATTTGTTGAACAAAACCACCAAGATTTTGAGTATACATTCGAATCGAATACACATTGCTCAACCCAAACATTCGAATCTCAAGATAATTTTAGAATCTCGGATACAATTTGTTGAACAAAAACAACAAGATTTTCACAAGACACATTCATAATCTGAATACATTGCACCCAAACATTCGTGGAGGCAGCAAGGCTCAATGATGGAGGGGAGGCGATGATGGTATGGAGGCGGGTTGGGGCGGCCGAGAGAGCCGGAAGGACGGTGCCGAGGGAGCCGGGGAGAGTGGGGGCTGTGAGGCGGCGCCGGGAGGGAGCAAGGGGCGGTGCCGGGGAGGCTGGGAGAGCCGAGGAGCGCGCCGGGGAATCCGGGAGGGAGCCGGGGCGAGGGCGGCGAGAGGTCGGGAGGAGCAGATCGAATCGGCGCGGTGGCCGGCGATGGAGGATGGGAGGCGGCGACGAGGTCGGAGGACCACTGCGCGGCGGGGGGCGTGCCGGGACGAGGGCAGCGAGAGGTTGGGAGGAGCACATCGAATCGGCGCGGTGGCGGGGATGGAGGACGGAGGGCGGCGACGTGGTCGGAGGACCACGGCATGCAAGGCATCGCCATAGGGAGGAGCGTTCGGGGGGGCTAATCAAAGAAATAGTGCATCCTAGGCGGGGTTATTTGAAGAATGCATAAGTGAGCACTGCATCCCACCCGCATCAATCGTGGCTGTTCACTCCAGATCGGACGGCCAGCGTTCGTATTAGCATGTTAGCACTGAATAGTGCATTAGCACTAGATATGCTCCCATATATATATAGGAAGCATGTTTTCTAATCTCAGGTGTAGTTACACCTTTCGTATCTACTCATCTGCCTGTGGATACTACCTGGCTGATAGGATTTGTGGGTGCGTGGGGTTTCCATTAGTCCATCTAATAAGCAAGCAAGTTGTTGCTGCAATCTCGGGTGGGGCAGCCGTATGCTAGATACTCAGATGTTTCCGTGCGAGATGCATGCAGGTAAGCCACGACCATTCTCTCTCTTGATTTTCTTTGGGAACTTCATAGTATGTCTGTACAATGGAGTAGGAAAGCTCGTATTTAACATTTTTTGCAGTACAGAGTATATGTATATGTGTATTTGTAGTTAGAGAATGTACATTTTTAAATAGCGTGTACATGGAGTGTCTGTACTCCAAGGGAAGTATGTACATGGAGAATGGAGTATGTAGTTTTTTAAATAGCGTGTACATGGAGTCTGTGTACTACGAGGGAAGAATGTACATGGAGAATTGAAACAGCCTAGAAATTTCAAATTTTTAGAATTTATTTTGAATTTTTCTGAATTTTTGAATTTCTTACCCAATTCGGAAATTTTCGGCAAAATGCGCATTCCTTTTCTCTCTTCCGCCTTCGTCTCCCCTCAGCGTCTTCGCCTCATGCCTTCCCTTGACGCCGTGAAGCCGCCACCGCGATGCCGACAGACAACATGGGCGCCTCACCGTGACCCAACGCCCGCCATTCCCACCTACCAGCCCACCACCGGCCAGCCTTCTCGGCCGCCACATCGCCACACGCCGCCAAGACGCCAGAACGGCGTGGCCGCCTCCTCTTCTCGCCTTCGCTTGGCCACCCACTCACGGTCAAGGGATGTAACCGCACGCCAGAGACCCCGGCTCCCCTCATAGCCTCAGACCGCCTGCTTCCCTCCGCCTGCTGCGTGGGAGAAGCTCGGCCGCACCGCCTCCTCATGGCCAGCTCGATACACTTGAAGCGGAGCCTCTTAGCTGCGTAGTATCTGCTCCAGACGCGCACACGCCCCTCCCAGAGCAGCCGATTAGCTTCTCATCGCCCCAATCGCCGTCGATCGTCTTCCCTGGTCCCGGTGAGCCCTAGCTCAAATTCCTTGATTTCGTCGATTACTTTTCGATTCCTCGCTCTTGAATGATCCTTAGTGCACCCTAATCACAGTAGAACACTAGCTAGGACGGTAGCATTAGCCTAGTGTGTTTGGCAATGAGCTCATGAGTCCTACCGAAAAGACCTCACCGTGGCTGGCTCGACTGAGCTATCCTCGAGCTAAACCGCCACTGCCATTAGCTTCCTATAGTGCTGTAGATGGTGAAAACACAGCCAATTTGGCCTGAGAGTCACCGAAGTCCCGTAGCGCCGCCGTGGAGGTCATCTTCTTCCCGGCTGACGCCAGCCACTGTTGATCATCCCCGGACATTCTAAAGTGCCAAAATGAAGTGTCAACCCGCGTCACTCTGTGAAACCCATTCCTACCCTAGTGCCTCCCCGCCGCCAGATCGCCGGAGAGATCGAGCTCGCCGCAAGGAAAAGGGCGGCGGAGGAAGAAGACGACCGAGGGCGACGTGGTCGCATCCAGCGCCCACGCTGTTTAATCCACCGCCCGTGCCGCTTTAAAATGGAGCCGTAGATCTTACATAACGGTTCATCCGAAGCGCCTGCTCGCAGGATCGCGACCGTGAGCGTGGCACGCTGCCGCCCATCGGGCGGGCGTGGCGTCCGCCGCTGGGCTTTGCCAGCGCGCATGGGCCGTGGCCCATTCGCCGCCGTCGCCAAGATCGTGCATGCGGGTCGGGTGCACTGCATGCAAAGCCGAGCTCACATCGCTCACGATATTTTAAAATCCGGAAAATATGTTAAAAATTGTAAAAAATTCTAGAAAATCCCAAAAATTACAAAAATATATTATTTGGACCAGAGTAAATTCTAGAATTCAAAAATGATATTTGTCTTCTTAAAATTTAACTTTAAGATTTTATAAATTTAAAAATATGACTTAAGGTTTGGCAAAATGCATTTACTATTTATTTAAAAATCTAAATATTACCCTTGTGGCTTGCTGGGTACGGTGGTACTCATGACTTGCTAAACAATTTACCAGAAGGTCAATGGATACAAGAGGAGCTAGCGGAAGAAGGAGCCCTGGAGGAGCTAGTCATGTCTGATGATGATTAGTGCTAGATCTTAGCCTCGCTCAGGCCGCCTGTGTATATTTTGTAATATTATGTGGTTTGTGGGTCTGCGCGTCCGTTGTTATACTAATCTTACCCTTATATTGTAATAAAATGAAGTCTTTATTGTATGTGTGTACTGTTGTGATAATCGCTTGAATTCGAACTCTATAACTGTTCATTCTCAGACAGTTCTGAGTTCGCACTGCCTCGAAATGGGGCGTTACAGAGTGGTATCAGAGCAGGCATGCTTGACTGTAGGATGAGACCTAAGGATAAGCTTAAGGGCTATTTTGTGGCAAAACCTAAGTTAAAAAGGTAAAAAGAATTTACATAAAATGTAAGAAATACTGTCGTCTTTTATTAAATGCTATCTTGTCGCTTTAAATTTATTTATGCTTAAGTGTTCGCTTTCGGCAAATTTTTACGTTAAATTGTATCTAACAGTAAGTTTATCTTTGTTAAATAGATGGTCCATATTATCCATTTGAGGCCTGAGCAGGTGGCTGGATGGCCGCGCCTGCTCTGGGAGATGCAGCAGTTCTTAGGAGCGACAGCTTGGCACCGCCCTGTGTTCCACGCCGT
Source organism: Bonia amplexicaulis (assembly GCA_036346245.1). Lineage (NCBI taxonomy): Eukaryota > Viridiplantae > Streptophyta > Magnoliopsida > Poales > Poaceae > Bonia > Bonia amplexicaulis. The sequence continues at coordinate 12,905,835 of CM070753.1, read as the reverse complement.
GACTCATCAGTTACCTGATGGGAGTCGCGAGTGAAGGGCCCGAGTAGGCCTGACTCCTTTACCTGTCCGTCCAGACAGTGAGAGGAGGTTTGTGGGCCGGAGAGTGTTGGAGTGGGACGCAGTGCAGGACGCGGCGAGAGACGCCGTGTTACACTTGAGGCGTTACTACGACGCCGAGTTTGCTGAGACTCGCTACGACCTGGTGCCCCAGAGAGTCCGCCAGGGCGGAGGGTACATCACACCAGAGCCACGTCCAGAGGACGATGTACGTCTGGGGGTTGCTTCCCGGTACATAGTCCAGCAGGAGGTGGTGTACCACAGGGCCATCGTGGAGTCGCAGAGTTGCGCGGCCAGCCTGCCAGCCGTGGACGAGCTCCGAGCCCTACAGCAGGAGATCCACCATAGAGATATGGTGGAGGCAGGAGAGTTGTCCGCGTGTGGTGAGTCGCCGGACGCTCGAGGACGACGCATGTGTCGCACTGAGATCCCTGTTCTTTGTGGAGCCTGAGGCACTGGTTCCAGAGGCACTGGTGCCAGAGGGTCCTTCTACTTCACGACGTCGACGACGCTCTATCACTGGAGAGTTAGCCGGTCCTTCTTCTCCCCGAGTTCGACGACGCCTCACTACTGTGGAGTATCGTCAGCTGTTTCGTCCTGCTCCTCCTTCAGCACCACCAGCAGCTGGTGATGATAGGGGGAAGGCTCCAGCTGAGGATACAGAGGACGAGGAGGATCCTGAGGAGATAGTTTGGTATACCGCCAGTAGGCCACCATCCAGCGGATGGTGAGGACAGTGTAGGGAGTAGTTTGAGCGCCTGACAGCGAGAATAGAGGCTTACTTTTGGACAATGTAGATAGAATAGCCAGTGTTACTGCAGGACTTTTGACTGTATAGTGGTTAGTAGAACGAACGTTCAATAGTGTATTTTCTGCTTGTAAATTAGGTAATGTAACGTTTGTTTGTTAGGTTTGCAGCTTGTTTGTTAATATAAGCTTTGCTTTGTTATTTCTAAAATGTTTTCATCTGCTTAATTTATTTCCTGCTTTAAATTGCCCTATACTTGTTTAAAAATTCAAAATTTTCTTATCTGTTTAAAAATTTGTAAAAAGAAAACCGCTGTAAAAGGTAACTCCAAGTTTTCCCAAATGCAGAAGTACAATGGCAGGAATGGAACCTAACCCTGGTAATCAACCAGCGGGACATGAAGAAGCCCCAAACAATCAAAATGCAATTGCAAATATCTTGGCCATGATAGAACAGAACCGTCATCAGGCAGAAATGAATCAAGCTAGAGTGTTGGAGCAACAGTCTAAAATGTTGGAGCAGTTGATGATGCGAGCCGCTACCCTGTGGTTCCCGTGAGTAACAAAGAAGGAACCCCAATAACGTCTAGATGGAACGATTTCCAAAAGACTAGACCACCTGTGTTCTCTACTTCTTCAGATCCCTTAGCAGCTGAAGATTGGTTAAGGGATATAGAAAGAAAGTTGAATACAGTGCAATGTGATGATAAAGAAAAGGTTTTGTATGCTACCCATCAACTCCAAGGGCAAGCTGCCACTTGGTGGATAAATTATCAGACTATGCATGCAGGACAAGAGATAACCTGGAAGGACTTTGAAGAAACCTTCCGGCAAGTTCATGTTCCTTTTGGAGTTATGCAAGCTAAGCGTCGAGAATTTCTGGCACTTAGGCAAGGGGGAAAAACAGTAATGGAGTATTTACATCAGTTTAATCAGTTATCAAGATATGCTCCTGAAGATGTGAAAAATGAAGAAAAGAAGATGGAGAAGTTCAGAGAGGGATTGCAGAAATCTATGAAATTCCATATATCAGCTACACGCTTTAAGGATCTGTCCGATATGGTGGATTGTCTGGTCACTTCTGAGGAAGCCAGAGGTGAGATGGAAGAGTCTAAAAAGAGAGGCTATGCAACGGCCATCTGCCTCAGCACCTAACCCACAAAGAGTGAAAACTATTGTGCCCAATCAGAATAGATAGCCAGCCACTCGTCAAGTGATTCTTGTGCCAAAGCGGCAGTCTAATGCTCCCCAACAAGGCGGTAGAGTTCAGCTGCAGTCAGTGAAATGCTTTATCTGTGGGGGAAATCACTATCAGACCAACTGTCCGCAGAAGAAGAATTGCTATCATTGTGGTCAAGCAGGACATTTTAGGGATCAATGCCCAAAAAGAAATTTGCTTGCAGATGTAGCTAAAATTCAAGCTGGAAACCAATCACAAGATGCCAAGACTACAGTTATCCAGACAAGATCATCATTGCCAACCGGAACCACAGTGATGTTACCTGCTGGTTCTTCCTCAAATAACCATGCAGGGAAAGGCAAGGGAGTGGCAAATCAGATTTTCCAAGAGAGAATTAATTATGTATCAGCAGTGGATGCAGCTGGAGCAAATGATGTTATTGTAGGTATGTTTTCAGTCAATTCAAAGCCTGCATTAATTTTATTTGACTCTGGTGCTACGCATTCCTTTATGTCCATGGATTTTGCCTCAAGAAATCAAATGCCAATGGTTGCTTTACAAAAATATTATGCCATCCAAACACCTGAAAATAAAATGGAATCTCGTTTTGGATGTAGTGATGTCACCATAGAAATCCATGGATTAGAGTTTAAAGCCAACTTGTTATTGTTGGACATGAAAGGATTGGAAGTTATTTTGGGAATGAATTGACTTACTAAAAATAAAGCCATAGTAGACTGTGAAGCAAAAACAGTAACTCTGACCAACTCTAAACACCAGAAAAGAATAGTACATACTGATCATAATTTGATTCACAAGGTAAAAGGGGATGTACACAGTGAATAACTAGTGAAGCTATACAAGTACCAGTAGTACAAGAATACATAGATGTATTTCCTGAAGAGTTACCTGGTAAACCCCCTGATCAACAGGTAGAATTGGCAATAGAGTTGGTACCAGGCACACAACCTATTACCAAACACCAGTATAGAATGTCAGCAAGTGAGTTGAAGGAGTTAAAGAAACAACTGGATGAATTGCAAGAAAAAGAATTCATTCATCCCAGTGTATCACCATGGTCAGCATCAGTTCTGTTTGTCAAGAAGAAAGATGGGAGCCTAAGAATGTGTGTTGATTACAGAGGATTAAATGCAATTACCGTTAAGAATAAGTATCCACTGCCGAGAATTGATGATTTGTTTGATCAGCTCAAAGGAGCAAAGGTGTTTTCCAAAATCGATCTGCGATCGGGTTATCATTAATTGAAAATCCGAAAGCAGGATCGAGAGAAAACTGCATTCACCACGAGGTATGGACTGTATGAGTTTACAGTGGTACCTTTTGGCCTGACCAATGCCCCAGCATATTTCATGAGTCTTATGAATCTGGTGTACATTGAACAGTTGGATCGTTTTGTGATAGTATTCATAGATGACATATTGATTTATTCTAAGAGTGAAGAAGAACATAAAGAACATTTGCATGTTGCCTTGACCAAACTAAGAGAACATCAGTTATATGCAAAGTTTAGTAAATGTGACTTTTGGATGAAGGAAGTTACATTTCTAGGACATAGAATTAATGAAGGAGTCAAAGTGGATCCTGAGAAGATCAAGTCCGTGATGGAGTGGAAACGACCAAAACCGCATCGCAGAAGTGAGAAGCTTTCTTGGATTGGCAGGCTATTATCGCCGATTCATAGAAGGGTTCTCAAAGATTGCCCGTCCACTCACACAGTTACTCAAGAAAGACAGACCCTTTGAATGGACAGAAAAATGTGAAGAAGGTTTTCAAATGTTGAAGACAAAGTTAACAACGACACCAGTTTTGATATTACCAGATCCAGAGAAAGAGTTTCAGATTTACTGTGATGCATCAAAACATGGGTTGGGATGTGTCCTAATGCAAGATAGAAAAGTCGTGGCCTATGCTTCAAGACAGCTACGACCACATGAAGAAAATTATCCCACACATGATCTGGAACTAGCTGCAGTAGTTCATGCCTTGAAGATATGGAGGCACTATTTGTTAGGAAATCATTGTGAAATATTTTCAGACCATCAAAGTCTGAAATATATTTTCACACAACCTGATTTAAATTTGAGACAGCGAAGATGGTTGGAACTAATCAAAGACTTTGACATCGACCTTCAATATCATCCGGGCAAGGCAAACGTGGTGGCAGATGCACTTAGTAGAAGACCATATTCTGGCATGATCAGCGAAGTCGACCAACCGATACGGTTAGTGGCAGCCATGCAGAAGCTAAACCTAACCGTAGTTGAACATGGTATGTTAACAGCATTAGAAATTCAACCAACGTTGACAGATCAAATCAAGTCTGCCCAAGATGAAGACGAAGCGACACAACAGCTTAAGAAGAGCAGTCAAGAAAAAGGTTCAACGGAATTCATTGAAGATAAACGAGGAATTTTAACCTTCAAGGGTCGTTACTGTGTACCTGACAACAAGGAACTAAAAGAATTGATTCTAAGAGAAGGTCATTCTTCGCATTTCTCCATACATCCTGGAAGCACCAAGATGTATAATGAAATGAAAAAGAAATTTTGGTGGAATAACATGAAGAAAGAAATAGCTGAATATGTAACTAAATGTGACGTGTGCCGACAAGTGAAGATAGACCATAAAAAACCTTCTGGTCTATTACATCCATTGCCAATACCAGAATGGAAATGGGATAATATTGGGATAGATTTCATTACTGGTTTACCCAAGACAAAGGAAGAGTATGATGCTATTTGGGTCATTGTTGATCGATTGACAAAAGTAGCTCATTTCATTCCTATCAAACAGACATATGGAAAGGATAAATTAGCAGAGATTTATCTGACAAGGATTGTAATATATCATGGAATTCCCAAGAGAATTGTTTCAGATAGAGGTGCTCAATTCACCTCTGTATTCTGGGAAAAATTGCACGAAGCAATGGTATCGACTTAGCTTTCAAGATCGACTTACCATCCACGCATCGGAGGATGATCGAAAGAGTCAATCAAATACTTGAAGATATGTTGAGAGCATGTGCTATAAATTATGGAGCAGCCTGGAATACATGTCTGCCATTTGCGCAATTCTCGTATAACAACAGTTATCAAGCTAGTATACAAATGTCACCATTTGAAGCACTATATGGCAGAGCGTGCAGAACTCCTTTAAACTGGACTGAGGCTGGAGAACGCCAATATCTCGGGCCTCAAATTGTTCAAGATGCTGAAGCTCATGTCAGGATCATCAGAGAAAACATGAAGATTGCACAAGACCGTCAGAAGAGCTATGCGGATGCTCGAAGAAAAGATTTGAGTTTTGAAGTGGGAGATTTTGTTTATCTCAAAGTCACGCCTTTTAAGATTGTCAAAAGATTTCAAGTCAAGGGAAAATTACAAAGAGAATTGGTGAAGTGGCGTATGAAGTACAGTTGCCACCCAATCTGGCCAGAGTACACAACGTCTTTCATGTGTCACAGCTCAGAAAATGCTTAAGGCAGCCTACAGGAACAGTACCGATGGAAGAGATTGAACTTCAAGAAGATTTGACGTATTCAGAAGAACCTTTACAAATACTCGAGACAACGAATCGACAACTCGTAAATAAAATGTCGATTATGCTGTGTTCGATGGAAGAATCATACATTCTGAAGCTACATGGGAAAAGGAATCGGATTTACAGCGGGATTTTCCAAATCTGTTTTCTGAACCTAGTTAAATCTCGGGGTCGAGATTTCTTTAAGGGGGGTAGGTTGAAACAGCCCAGAAATTTCAAATTTTTGGAATTTATTTTGAATTTTTCTGAATTTTTGAATTTCTTACCCAATTCGGAAATTTTCGGCAAAATGCGCTTTCCCTATTCTCTCTTCCGCTGTCTCCCCACAGGCGTCTTCGCCCTCGCGCCTTCCCGACGCGCTGGCCGCCATCATGACGCCAAGACAACAGCGGTGGGCACCTCCACCGCGACCCAACGCCCGCCATTCCCACCTACCAGCCCACCACCACCACCCTTCTCGGCGATCACATAGCCACGCCGCCCGCCGACGCCAGAACGTCGCCGCCGCCCTCTTCTCGCGCCTTCGCTTGGCCACCCACTCACACGGTCAAGGGATGTAACCGCCAGAGACCCCTCGCTCCCCTCACAGCCTCTCAGACCGCCTGCTTCCTCCGCCTGCTGCGTGGGAGAAGCTCAGCCGCACCGCCTCCTCGTGGCCAGCTCGATACACTTGAAGCGGAGCCTCTCAGCTGCGTAGTATCTGCTCCAGACGCGCACACGCCCCTCCCAGAGCAGCCGATTAGCTTCTCATCGCCCCAATCGCCGCCGATCGTCTTCCCTGGTCTCGGTGAGCCCTAGCTCAAATTCCTTGATTCCGTCGATTACTTTTCGATTCCTCGCTCTTGAATGATCCTTAGTGCACCCTGATCACAGTAGAACACTAGCTAGGACGGTAGCATTAGCCTAGTGTGCTGGCAGCTGAGCTCGCCGTCGGCCGAAAAGACCTCACCGTGGCTGGCTCGACTGAGCTATCCTCGAGCTAAACCGACACTGCCATTAGCTTCATATAGTGCTGTAGATGGTGAAAACACAGCCAATTTGGCCTGAGAGTCACCGAAGTCCCGTAGCGCCGCCGTGGAGGTCATCTTCTTCCCGGCCGACGCCAGCCACTATTGATCATCCCCGGACATTCTAAAGTGCCAAAATGAAGTTCTAGTATCAACCCGCGTCACTCTGTGAAACCCATTCCTACCCTAGTGCCCTGTCGTCGCCGTATCGCCGGAGAGATCGAGCTCTGCTCGCAGCCGGGAAAAGGGGGCGGCGGGAGGAAGAAGACGACCCGGAGGGCGACGTGGTCGCATCTGAGGCGTCCGCGTCGTTTTAATCCAGCCGTCCAGGCCAGTTTAAAACGGAGCCGTAGATCTTACATAATGGTTCATCCGAGCGCTCTCGTTCGCAGGATCGCGACCGTGAGCGTGGGGCACGCGTCGCCCATCGGGCGGGCGTATGCGCGTCTGGCTGGGCTTCGCCACAAGCATGGGCCGTGGCCCATTCGCCGCCGTCAAGATTGTGCATGCGGTCGGGTCGCACTGCATGCAGGCCGAGCCCGTTACTGTTCACAGTATTTTAAAATCCGGAAAATATGTTAAAAATTGTAGAAAATTCTAGAAAATCCCAAAAATTACAAAAATATATTATTTGGACCAGAGTAAATTCTAGAATTCAAAAATGATATTTGTCTTCTTAAAATTTAACTTTAAGATTTTATAAATTTAAAAATATGACTTAAGGCTTAGCAAAATGCATTTACTATTTATTTAAAAATCTAAATATTTCTTATTCTCGGAAAATTTAACTTTAGAATTATTTAAACTCCTTTTTAAAAGATGTTGTGCATGAATATTTGTTTGTTCATGTTATTTCCTTGATTTAGCTAAAATCAAGGTTTGACTTGTGTTATTATTTTATGTGTGTTTGCGCTAGCTCCCGAGTTCGTCGAGGTTGCAGTTGCGGATCCAGAGCATGTTGCATAGTTGTACGAGATTGTCGAGATCTCAGATCAGCAAGGAAAGTCATAAGTCTTTTATTATATTGAATCCCATGAAATTACAGTATTTAATATGATATTTGCATTATGGTTAGTTGTGAAATATTAATTGCTTAAACTAAAATGTTTAGAATGGCATGATATTTAGTTATTCCTACCACTGATAAATGCCCTGTCTTACTTGATGGCCATATTCACCTTGACAACCTTAGTAAATATTGATTTACAGTATTAAGAATTATAGATCATCTCACATGACATTTTATACTACTAAGTGACTTTGGTCACGGCCATTAGGGTTGAAAATATACATCAAAGTAGGAGTCGAATGTGGGTCATCACGATGTGATCCAAGACCACAGCTCTGCTTTGGTAGAACCCGAGGTAGGAGTCAGAATGTGGGGTCATCACGATGTGATCCAAGCCCACGACTCTATCATTGGGAGAACTAGGGGTCGAAGTGGGTTATCACATTGTGATCAACGCCCACCACCAAACCTTAGGTTTGGACCTATGGTAGAGAGGTCAGGGACTCCTGGTTATCCTGACTAGGCCTACCGCCTACCCCGGGATGGAGACTGCTTGGTTTGGTGGTGGTCGGTCTGTTGAGCTCAGCAGAAGTTCGTGGTTAGTGCCTCGGTGAAAATATAAGGACAAGAACCTTGTGCCGAATAAGGAACATAGTGATCGCTCGCACCACGTGAGTTGACTTGTCAACACCGGTTTAGTAGTCGTCAATTCGATTGAACCTCTACAGCCGAGGTGTGTTGATGACGGGAGTTAGGTATGTTGGGTACCTAACAATGGTAGTGTTGGCTTAAAACGGCAGGGGAGGTTCAGGTTGAACATGTGGCCGTGACTGAGCGATGCTACCAGGTAGAGTCTATATAAAGAAATGAGCAGTGAAACGACCTGGCTTTCTTAACTCGTCATGGAGTTAAGGGATCGTGTGGTAAAGTTGAGCTACTCTGCAGAGTGAAATAATGGTATTCGAATACGCCGTGCTTCCGGTTAATGAAGCTGTGTTAATTGGGTGATTCCAAACATGAGGCATAAGTAGATCTTTGATGTTAAGAGGGATAATGATGAACGTTTTGATAATTGAAAACCCCCTGATCTTAAGGAGTAAATGTTTTACTTTTGATTGTTTGCAAATAAAACTGCATCCACAAGTGTAATAAACCCCTATATACCTATCCTTGAATATCCTTGCATATAGTAAGAAAGGATTACCCTTGTGGCTTGCTGGGTACGGTGGTACTCATGACTTGCTAAACAATTTACCAGAAGGTCAATGGATACAAGAGGAGCCAGCGGAAGAAGGAGCCCTGGAGGAGCCAGTCATGTCCGATGATGATTGGTGCTAGGTCTTAGCCTCGCTCAGGCCGCCTGTGTATATTTTGTAATATTATGTGGTTTGTGGGTCTGCGCGCCCGTTGTTATACTAATCTTACCTTTATATTGTAATAAAATGAAGTTTTTATTGTATGTGTGTACTGTTGTGATAATCGCTTGAATTTGAACTCTGTAACTGTTCATTCATGTACGGTTACAGAGTTCCGTACCGTCTCCAGAAATAGGGGCGTTACAAAAATGGGGTATGTACACTTTTAAATACCTATCTCTTAGGGAAGTACGTACAGGGTTTATGCAATTTTAAAAGGGACTATGTATAGATATTCATTTTTGTAATGATGTTGATACTACTAAACTCTATCTGTATGGACATAATTGTTGTAGGACCGAAATGACGACAGAGGGGGGGTGAATGTCGTTCTCTTTTAAATCTCCCCTAAGAATTCGGAAAATTAATTCTGCTGAAAACTGGAACGCATGCGATACTAAAAAATTCAGCATAAATCAGAGAGTAATCAGTAAAAATTTCAGCTGAAAATATTGTCGTTTGATCTGCATGCAAATTGGTCAAAGATCAGCAAAAAGACTAAAAAGAAAAGCAACTGCAATCTGAAATGTAGATGGCTAAGTACTGCTCATGCTGCCGAAAATAGAGAGAGGAACACAGCTGCAAAACTATTTGACTCACAGGAACAATCTGAAATGGCAGCAAAAGAAACTACAGAGAAAAGACAGAGAACTGCCGAGACAAAGAAAACTGAATCACAAGCTACAAATTTCTAACTGAAATCAGCACAAAATGCTGCAGTCAACCAAAATGTAAACACATAGCACTTGTTTTCTCAGGAGAGCTGCTGGCCGAAGGAGTCATCTACTGCCGACTGAAAATGGAACCAACAGGAGGAATAGTTCGGCAGTGAGACCACAACAAACTGAAAACCTGCTGAAACTGAGTTAGCAGAAAACAGAGAATCTGAATCTACCAAAAATGCAGTCAAGAGAATCTGAAACTGAATTCTGCACTTTGCTGCCGAACTGAGAAGGAAGAGCTGCTGAAACAGAAAACTGAAAACTGCACAGGATTACTCAAACTGTTGCCCAAAACAGAGAAGGAAATGTAAACTAGAGCAGCAGCCGACCCACAAAATGAAACTACAGAGAAGTCTCATTCCTGGGAAATTCAAGGAACTGCTGCTAATCTTTTCACACCAAGGGATCAAGACCTTATACTAAATATCCTAGAGACTTTAAACAAAAAGGGTATCAAACAAAAACACAAGAAATTCAGATTTGACCCTAAAACCTGAAAACTACAGAGACTGCACCAAAAATCGAAATACTCCCAAATCCTTGATCCTTTGGCTATGAAATTTTGAGGATATATTAGCAATAGCCATTGGGCTCTAGATATCAAATTTCATGCCATCTCACAAAAGAAAACGAGAATTAAACTCAAACCCTAGAATCTGAAAATGAAGAACAGAGAGAGCCAAATTTCAAGAACTGAAATTAAACTCGATTTTCTCATGAAACTAACTAATTAGAGGAAGTAGAAATGCAATTATATCATAGAGCAACCCATTTTGCAGCTCCTCCGCAAAGGAAACGCCAAAACTCGAAATATCAAGAATCAACCAAAAGGTGCCATCGAAGGAAAAAATTATCAGAGAGGCAAGAACTCAAACAATCTTCATAAATGATTCATTCCATTGAACATAGGGATCACAAAGAAGTCCCGATATGCTATTGAATACAAAGGAATTATTACATGGTAACTCAAAGCATCACCTCCCTCTCCATCTTAAGAACAAGAACACACTAAAGAACAGAGGAGGGAGAGGCTACGTAGAAGACCAACAAAGCTCACGCAGAGGAGAAACTAGAAAGCCCAACAAACTCTCTGCAGTCCTCACCCACTAAAGAGCAAAAGCAAAACCACTTGCCAAAGGCTCTTTTGACTATTGAAACCCTAATCCTCTCTAGTGGCTTAGTGGAGATGCAGCCCCTCCATTTCTTTTATAGCCTTGGCTAACGGGTCTCCGTCCCGTTACGCCCGCTAAGTCCAACGGCGCCCGCTCCCGTTTTGCGCTTTGCGAAATTCCGCGCCCTCCCGCACCTTCCGGGAAGCTTCCGCGCTCCTTGCCTCGCAACCACCTCGAGTCCACGTCGTCTTCGACACATCACGACCGTTCTGACCTCAGCGCCACCTGCGCCTAGTCCGGTCACCTCGTGTCTCGCCACGACTCCGTCTCGACGTCCTGCAATCACACAGACAAGAAACACGTCAAATAGCACCGCTCGATACAAGAAAGCGTAAATAGAGATCAAACCTGTCGAGTCATCATAATATGCAACCTAAACCCATACGACCAAGTTTGACCGAGTCCGACCGAGCCCATTACGCCACGCAACGTCAAGGTCCGAACCAACCAACTCAAACTCGACTTTACTAAAACGATGTCAATTACTCATCATTCTCAACGGGATGACCACCACATGGTCTCTCAATTGTTTTCTTTGCGTATAGATACTTCTTTTTTAGATGTGAATATTTTTTACACTTTTTGTGAAACGCGTATTCTCGTATGTGTGCGCATGACACATTTGCATGCGAGATTTGTTACGTCGTTTTGATTCCATAAAAGTCAGCGTTGATTACATTGATTTGATTCTCCTGTTGGTTGCATCAACTAATCAGTTGTTGACTCATTCTGTTGCTTACACTGAATTGGATCGGATCGTGACTGTAACCCAGACTTTCAGCCCGTTAGTCACAAACTGAAGTACGAATCGCAAACAATCATCGACGGTGGATGAACAGGGTGTAATTGCACCCGAGAGTAATTGCTTCCTTCCATGAGGTGCTTCGGCCTTCGGCCCTAACAAATGAATCTAATGCCGACTAAGTGATGAGGACATCCTAACCATCACTCCTCCGACTTCCACCACTCCTGCTTCTTCTTCGGTACAAGTTCGATCGCTACTCCGACTGCTATTGCTCCGATCGGCACTGCTTTGGTCGCAACTACGACCGCAAATGCTCCGACCGCGCCTACTACTGCTCCTATCGATACTTCTCCGATCATGACTACGAACGCAAATGTTCCGACCACTATGGACGAACTAGTTAGTTCTGTTTGAGCAGAAGGGAACAATGCCTTAACTGGTCTGGTCACACAAACATGAGCTAGGTTGCTTAAACAACATGTGAATATTTTTCCTAACTGAGTTTAACATTGATTCACATGAGAAGTGGTTACCACCTAATGCATCGATATTTTGTGTTCTCAGATTTTTGCAAGAAGTTAAAACATTGATAAGTAGACTAGTGGAACTACTGCATTACTTATTAGTGTTGGAAATAATCAAGCCTTTGCTGAAAAACTACCGCCAGCTTCACACGCGCCCACGTCCTCTCAGCCGTCCGATTACCGCCAGCTTCACACGCGCCCACGTCCGCCCAAGAAGTTGGTGGCAGTACGTCCTCCACGAGCCTTTCTCCCGCAACTGCCCACTCCGCCCTCGATTCTTCCATGCCCCATCGATTCCTCCGCAGTCCTCGCTTCGCCCCCGCGCTGCCGCCGCCTCCCGCTTCTCCCTCCGCCGGCGCTTCCTCCTCCCCCCCTGCCTCACCGCCGCCTCCCGCTCCTTCCTCCTGGCGCCTCCTCCTCCCCAACCCAGCCTGCTGCCGCCTCCCGCCCGCCGCCTCCCTCCCCACCCAGCTCGCCTCCTCCACTCGCCTCGTGCATCTCCGCTCCGATCGGCCTCCTCCTCCTCCGCTCACCCGCGCCGCCGCCTCCTCCGCCTCTCCTCCTCCTCCCCCCACTCCGATCCGCCCTCGCCTCCCCCTCTCCACCCTGCGCTTCCCTACCCCAGCCGCTGTCTATGCTCCTCCCTCTTCCCCTTGCATCCGCGCCTCCTCTCCTCCCTCCTACCCTCGCATCCGCATCGCCGCTCGCCGTCCTCGTCCTCTCCATTTCCCAACCAATGCTCCTCCCTCCCCTTACATGCTCGGATCTAGACACCCCATCCCTCACCGCTGCCGCCGCCTTAGCTCCACATGTCGCCGTCCCTCCCCTACTGTCATTTCCACCGGTCAGATCTGGAAGCTTAGCAGATTTCTATGACCAATTATCAGCGTCTTGAAGATCTTTACAACAGATACAAAGGTAAATTTCATTGCCTTAACTAACCCTTGAGTTCTTATTCGTCTTTTAGAGAATGAGTTCTAATTCCTTTAGGTTTTGTACATTAGATGGTTTTGATTTATTCCATCTGTTTTTTGTTTGCCTCATGGAAACGATGTTTTCCCTTCTCCTGTTGTAATTTTTTTAACTTCTGATTTCATGATGTATCTTGTTTTGTTGCCGAACTCGATCTCGATATGATCATGGTGGAGGGCATATCTCAACTGTGCAAGTGCAGATGTGCAATGATCTGATGGTAAGGAACAGATATTTTTATCTTCCAATCATCGGCGCCACCATAAGGTGCTCATGATAAAGCTACTGTTTTTGTTATTTATAGGATTCGGTTCAAACTGAGGTCAACTTATGTGCTGGACAAGGAATTGTTGTTTTTCAGAAACTTTCCTGCTTCACTTTTCCAAAAGACATTGTTCCTAGGTAATTTCCCAATTCCTAAACTATACTCCAATCTAATCCCTCGCGATCACACACCCAATCCCATGTCAATGTCGCCTGCAGGGCTCAACTTGGGAAGGCCTACCAGACGGCCTTAGTCCTCTTCGAGGTGCTCTGTGCCGTCAACAAGAATGAGAAGGTTGAAGAAATTAACCCAGAGGTTCGTGCTCACTGTTACCTAATTATCGTCGTTCTTTCTCAATTGAAATTTAGGTTCTCTCAAATGGAATGAATTTCTCTAAAACCCATTGCATGATTATTTGCCCGCATGAGGATGTGCAAGAGAAGAAAGACATCTACATGCCATTCAATATCCTACCTCTCGATGCCGCCAATGCATCCCAGTCTATCATGCAGCTGGAGGAGGTATATACGATTCAGAATAATGGAATCTGTTTCCTCAAAAATAGCAATGACACATGTGCTGGTTCAATCAATCATGGATTGAATAACATAGAACTGCTTGGTTGATCTGATGGTGCTCATAAAATTTCTTATGCACATTGGGAGTTGTTGAATCTCTCCTGATCATAGGTTCCTTGCATATACTCTCGATACATCTGGGGTGAACTCTTTTCCCTGGAGGCGAAAGATTTTCAGTCTAAGAATGCCATTTTCAGTTCACTGGACAAGGGAATAGTTAGTTTAGCATGGACTCGAAATAGTGACAATTTATTTTGTACAGTCAGTGATCTACATCCTAATAAGTAATTCCCCTTCCTACAAAGGATTTTAAGCTTATGAAATTTGAACTGTTTGGATCTTTTTGCTGTTTTTGATATGTTTATATGTTATAGGTTTTTCTGTAAAAAGATGCAATCAGATGAGCCAGGTTTTTCAGTTTTCATGGAGAAAGATGTAAACTGTTGCATGGTTATCACAAGCACAAAAGATTTCAAGTATACCACATAAGGAAATCATCTGAGGAAGGTTTCCTTTTAAGTTTTCCACCCTCCAATTTCAAATGTATTTTTCGACATTCACACTACTTATTTCTCTTGTGGATTGTTGTCAGTCTGAAGTACCTCAGATTGCAGCAGCAATTAAAGCTAGAGCAGTCCCTCTTTTAGTGCTCATGTTGCTCATGTTGCACTGCCCATAGTTCTAATAAGAAAAATAAAACTGAGTCCAGTTTTCTATTTTACCTGGATAGCTTCCTTGCTATCTATTTGCTGTTATAAATTTATTTAGGATCATAATGCACTGTTGATTTCCTTTCAAATTCAGCCTTGTTGTTGTGCAGTGTATTCCTTGTGTTATGCGACGTAGTTGATAGGAGCCATGCAAGTTTTGTCAGTTTGTGATTCTTACATTGCTATATTCATTATATTGACTAGGAACTAAAAAGGAGAGAGGAGGCTGCAGCATGAGGTAAATGTTCATCAATTTTTCTTTCTTTGATGACACAGTAGAAGTTCTCCCTTATAATAGATCCTTTTTTCTATTTGCTCTGAAGAAAATGAAAGAATAACATAGTAATGCTCCAGTTAGAGTTTTGTAAAACAAGCATATCTACTGAGCGTCAGAACAACTGATGTATTAAAATAACTTTGGATTGTTCCCTTGAGTTATAGATTGCTGTATCCCAAGTTCAAACTAAACATGTAACTTTTTTCTTATGCTGTTTTGAGCTTTCTGTTTCTCTGTTAAATGAAAGAGTAAGTTATCTGACCATTATGTTTTTAAATGAAAGAGTAATTTGGTAACGACACTTGGTAGAGTTATGTAAAACAAATATCAATACTGAACATAAGAACATTTAATGTCTTAAAATGAACTCTGGAAAAGCTGTCATAGTCAAGTTGTACATTCTGTAATTTTTTTTCTCAACAGGGCATCCATAGGAGATATTATTTTATTTCACAAAGATCGCATTTTCAGTTAAACTTTTTTTTTGTCTGTGGGGTATGAACCAGCTGTAAGATCGCATTTTCAGTTAAACTTTTTTTTTGTCTGTGGGGTATACACTTACGATGGTGTATACATGAGGTACTTGGGTGGGGCAACCATTTGAGGAGCCAGCTGGGCACCAACTCGAAGTTGCAGTGGCCCATGTTGTTCATGAAGTCAATGTAGATCACGTATATTTCAAATGCGATGATGGAAGCAGTTCCAGTCAAGGCGCAGGTGAACATTGGGATTGAGAACAGCAGTTCATAGGCCACGAGCTCAGCAAATGGATGGATGACGGCTGCACAAGCATAACAAGATCATCATCACCATAAGCTTAAGGTGTCCATTTGATGCAACCAACATGGTTACTGTTAATGCGATTGTTTGCAAGTTAAACCACAAACTTGCAACCAAAAAGTTGTCTTAACTATTTCTGTCCTTCCGTTTGCTAAGGTCAGGGAAGTGTATATCTTGCCATCTTGCATAAAAAATGGTCAAGAAGTAATAGTATGTGCTTACTCGTTCGGTTGATCGATATGTCAGCCCAACAATGGGAATTAATTGCCATGTGCATTGTCTAATCTTCTGCTTCCATGCTGCAGACATATCTTTCTGTTTTTTCTTTGAAGTGTAGATGCATGTTGTGAGTTGTGACAAAAAAAAAAGCAGGTCAGCCCAACAATGGGAATTAATTGCCATGTGCATTGTCTAATCTTCTGCTTCCATGCTGCAGACATATCTTTCTGTTTTTTCTTTGAAGCGTAGATTCATGTTGTGAGTTGTGACAAAAAAAAAAAGCAGGTCATCTGTGTTCTTAAACTATTTAAAGATCAAACCCAAGTCTTTTTACTGCTTACAATTTACAAATACCAAACAGCAGCCAACAAAAAATTTGTACTGATGTTCTCTATTGCGAGTTCTTGATGCATATGGTCTCATAGGTATGACATGTTTAATGTTTTTTTGGGCATAACTACCATAATATACAGTATACCCAAACTACCGTAACAGTTCTGAAAATATCCACATCTTTGCCTTACCCTTACGTTTAGCAGTCTGTTTTGATATCCACTGAGACCGTGAGACGTGTATGATTAACTGAATTTTCTACGAGCTTAGCAGTATAATTTGTGAACTATTTCAGTATTATCTTTTGTTTTTGCTGGCGTGTACATGGGGCGTGGAGTATGGAGTGGAAAGAATCCGTGGTTACTGTGACTGGGTAATGAATGTTTGAAAATGAACCTTTTATGTTTCTTGCAGTTAATTGAGCCTTACATCAAGGAAAAAAATTACCTGCCCAACTGGTTTCCCGTATCTCATTATTATTTGGCTAAGAGCCTTTCTTGAAATGTAGATCTTATTATTATTTGGCCAAGATAATTACTATAAGAGAAGATTTAGACTCTATATAGCACTGGTTGTACAAACTTTAATTGCACTATGGAATCCTGGAGAAACCTGCATGTTTTTAGTCAAAATTTTAAGAATCACTTTACGCACTGGTATCTCATTGTACACGTTTTTGATATTGCTCATGGCTGGTTGTAACAACCCCGTTGTTATTTTCAAATTTCAGTAATAAAAAAAAATATTAATAATTAAAATTAATTCAATTTAAAATAAAAATAAGTGTTCTTTAGTTGCCTGAATTTGAAAGTTTGTGTTTGCCTGTTTTTAGCCTTTTCAAAAAGGTTTTTGTTAAAAGTAATTTGGCTAAAAACATATAAAACCTTTGTCAAATAAAAGGTTTTGGTAAGTTTCATAAAAGAAACTACTTCAAATTAAGTATTTAAAAGCATTTGGCTTTTATTTGGTTTATTTGGAGTTATCTGGATTTTGTTTCAAAGCCTAAAAGCAAGAAAATATATTTTAAATATTTTCTTAAAGCTAAAAAGATTTATTTAGCCTTTTCCAAGCTTCCCAAAATTTAATATTAATTTTTGAGATTTTCTGAGATCCCAAAATCAGCTTTTAAAGCCAAAGGGTATTTTGTAAAAAAAAATTAAAAGAGCAAATTTGATTTGAAAATATTTTTAGAAAGTCTAAAAATATTTTATAGAATTTTTGGGAATTTTCTGGAAATTAAAATCAATTTATTTTATGCCAAAAGATACTTTTTATAAAGGGGTAAAATGGTCAAAATGAATTATAAATATTTTTACTAAGTATAAAATGTCTCCAGGAAGTTTCTATAAATTTTCTGGAATTTTTAAATATTATTTGCTATTTTTAAAGTGTTTAAGAAACCTTCTCCTATTTTCTGAAAATAAAATCTGATTTTAAAACCCGGATTAATCCCGTGGTGACAAGTGTCGCACCAGGATTAAATCTTACCCCTTCACTCATTCAATCTCAACCCCTCACCTTCACTTAAATTGAATGGCCAAGATTTTGCCACATCTTTCAATCCAAGTCATCCATGTTTTTCACTCTCTCTTTTTCTCTCTCTTACATGTGGGGCCCACTTGTCATCCCTAACCTCTCCATCTTCTTCATTTCTTTGCACTCTCTCTCTCCTCCAAAATTTTGGCCGATCGGCACCATCACCCGCCTCGCCTCCTCCGTCCCAGCCTCCCGCACGCCGCCCGGCCTCACTCACCGCCGCCACCCCACGGCCGCCCAGGCCCTCGTCGCGCGCCCACGAGCCCAAACCGCCTTCGCAGCTGCATTAAATGGCCACGAGCTCCGCGTCGTCGAAAATTCCCAAAACCCGCCGCCTCGGCTCCTCTCCACCTCGGCCACCTTCCCGCCATTAATGGCGCCCGCATGCTCACACCGCCCAAAACCGGTTTCTTCCGCTTTCTCCCATGAGCTCAACCGTCGCTCCTCCACTATATAAAGCTCCCTCCGAGCACTTCCTCGGCACCGCAACACTCGCCTCCCTCTTCCCCACCTCCTCCTCTCCTCGCCGCTGGAGAGCCGCCGCCAGAGCCTTGCCGCCGCCTTCTTTTCGCCGCCGCCACCTCCTCCGCCACCGTTCGCCGCCACGGCATGCGCTTGCGATCCCCATCCTCTCCTCTACGTCCTCCACCCCTCGCCGCCGCGAGCAAGCGCAATCCGTGAAGGCCGCCCCCGTGGCATGCCATGCGGCCAAAAGCCACGTCATCGCCATGTGGGCACACGTGGCAGCCCAGTGGCAGCCACGTGGCGCCACGTCATCACCTCTATTTTCATTTCTTTTATTCTCTGTGATGACGTCATAAATCCAGATTTCAATGTAAAATAAATCTGAAATTCGTCCTTTCTTTTCCTTCATTTTGAAACTTCCTAAAACCCGTAAATGCTCATTTTAACTCCGATTTGAGCCGTTCAAATTTCTAAATTCTTCTAAAATCCTAAACTATTCAAATATGTACTTATTTTCAATTTTAGAATTTTATTTGAATTTGGATTTTCGCGTTTAGGTTTCAGCGATCTCGGAGAGTTCGATTTCGGCGACGCGTTCGTCGCAGAGCAACCAGGCAAGTTACACCTTTGATCATATTGCTCCCAGTATTTTAAAATTATTTATATTGTTTTAAACTAATATGCATGCTTACTTTTAATCAATGTTTAATTTAAATTCAGTTTGAACTGTAGTTATACCCAAATTCCTTTGGACAGCCAAATTTGACATTTCATGCAATTATACCTTGTCAAACATAGTTAAAACCTAGTTAGTACATTAGTATTAACTAGAAATTTCATAAACTCGCTTAGCCATGCGAAGGATATTATGATTTGGGAACTTTCTTCACATAAAATGATACTTCTTTCACATAAAATGATACTTCTTTCACATAAAATGATAGACTTTAAAATTTATTTCTGGACTTTGGAAAGTCGGAAGTGTTTATAAAATGTTTATAAACAAAATATAAAACTGGTTTAGACTTAGGCAAATGGTAAGAGTGGTGGGTGCTTGTCGGCATGCATTGTCGTTTGGTGACGAAATGTTGATTGCCGTGCACGAGGGTTTGTGGTTAGTGCCTAAGTCAATAAAGGACCGATCAGTGAGCTACTATTGCAAAGCCCTTTCAGTACTACCACAAGTCCGGTATGGGACGGACCTAGCCAACTAATTTGTGAAGTTCCAACTTAATCTCGCTATAGGTTTGAATGTGGGCGCGAGTAGTCCGTGAGAAGTCTCACATGGCACAAGAGGGGCTCCAAGATGTGGATTCATGCTTGTGGTGAAACCTTAGTGGCGGCGTGATTATGTTGGCAATGGATCATTGTAAAGGCTTTGTTATGATTTTCTCAGTCGCACGCCTAAGGAAGCGTGTAATGGCCGACAATATGAGATTATCATATCTTGTGGGTAAAGCTGTACAACCTCTGCAGAGTGTATAACCTATCTCGATAGCCGTGCCACGGTCATGGGCAAGTCGAGTAAAGTTTTTCACGGATTAGACTTTGATTTTGGAAACGCTTTATGAAAAACTTATGGATGGATGGAATCCATGAGAGATTTTGGAAAACCTTGTGGATGGATGGAATCCATGAGAGTTTTGGAAAACCGTATGGATGGATGGAATCAGATGAGTTGGTTTTGAAAAGTTGGTCCCGTGGGATGCCCGTGGATAGGTTAGTGTTTGGTTGGTGCCTGCACTAACGTTACTTATGTTGATTTAATTATTGTATCAAATTCAGCTTTCGCACTTACTTTATGATATTTACTTCAATGCCGTCTTTGATGCAAACTAACCATATATGCCTTCCTTTGATATCCATATGCATGCATCCACTCTACTAAAACTGCTGGTGTAACTTGTGGAGTACGTTTGTACTCATGTGGCTATATCTAACTCTTTTCAGAGGAAGCCTTTGACGATTTCGGTGAGGATTGCGACTAGGCCACGTCTTACAGTCATTCGCCTTGTGGGAGGCGGGATGGGTCACGCTTTTGTTTTCTTCCGTTATTATTTTCATTGCTATTGTAAACTTTGGCCATCGTGCTTATATTTAGTTAAATAAAATTTGTTATTATGCAAGATAATTGTCTTTGTTCTGCTGTGTGCACTAAGCTTTCCTGGGATAGTGCGATTAACACAGAGGGTTTCGGAGTTGTTGCTCCGGGTCCCGACAGAGATGGTATCAGAGCATTAATGACTCTAGGACGTGACCGAAGATAGAGTAGAATGGTTGGACCTTAAGGATTTATTTTAAACTAATAAATTTTGAAAGGATATGCTTATTCTTACCTCTCAATCCTTGCTTGTCTTATGCCTCAATTCTTTCTCATCTTATGTCATTCCAAAGTTTCTAACTCTCCTCTTATTCAAATAATTATAGATGGACTCTGCACCAAATGATGGATGGAGTTTAGGCCTTCGTCGACTACTTCGCCGTTTGGGTTTTCAGCGACGAGTCATCTTCGTACACCAAGTAGACCGACATGGAGATCAGATATTGGGACATCGTTTCACCTTGCTCCTCACCAAGCGAACAAGATATGGAAGTCTGCGCCCGCTTCAAGGGAAATGGATACTCTTCGAGAGAGCCAAGCAAGCCGATCGAAAGCGTTCTTCGTCTCGCCACCTTTTCAATCTTCGCATCGAAGGATCGCGCCGTGCCGACGACTCAAGGATCACTCCAAGACAACCCTTACCCCTTTAGGATAAGTTGTTAAGCTAGAAAGTAGACGGGTTATGAGTTGTCGGTTTCCTCTTTGTCGACGGTACCGTGACTACTATTATTAATAAAGGATTTTGCTAAAGATTGGTATTTTGTTGGATTGTGCAAACAACCCTTTTCCTCCTTTGTCTTAAGTCTCCTCTCATCTAAATTCCAACCAGATGGTGAACACAAGAAGGAATGCGATTGTCAGCAACCCCAATGCCAACACCGAAGCTCAAGGAAGTCAGTCTGCTCCAATTCCTCCGCCTCCGCTAGAAGTCGGACCTGATTGGGCTCAGCTGATGGCAAATCAGACTCAGCTGATTCAGCTCCTAGCTCAAACCATCAACAACCCACCAAGAATTGCATCACCACCACCAAGCTTCCCGAGCAGTTGTCGAGTTTCTAAGGATAAGGCCTCCGACTTTCTCAAGCAGCTCAGAGCCGATGGATGCTGACGATTGGCTCCGCGCCATTGAGAAGAAGCTGGACATCCTGCAGTGCACCGACCGTGAAAGAGTCCTGTGTGCCACTCATCAATTGAATGGACCAGCATCAGAATGGTGGGATACTCTAACCGACTCTCACGCCAACCCTCAAGCTATTACCTGGAATGAGTTCGTACGAGATTTCCGGAAAGCTCACATCCCTACAGGCACCAAGATTATGAAGAAGAAAGAGTTCAGAGCCCTACGTCAAGGAAGCCGTACAGTGAATGAATACTTGCAAAAGTTTAATCAGCTATCCCGCTATGCACCAGAAGACGTAGCCAATGATGAAGACAAGCAAGAAAGATTTTTGGAAGGCTTGAACGACAACATTTCCGTACAGTTGATATCCAGTGACTATGCAGATTTTCATCAATTGGTCAGCAAGGCCATTCGCCAAGAAAGCAAGAATGTGGAGATCGAAAATCGAAAGAGAAGAATGTCTACTCAGCACATGCACCCTGGAAGCTCTTTCAAAGTTAGAAGAACCCTGTCGCATGCCAGCAGATTCCAACCATCGCCAGTAGCAGAAGAGCTAGTACCAGCAAACGCCTCCGTCGACAATGAAGACAACAAAACTCTGATGATCGGCTTTCCACCAAAGGACCAGAACCCCGCAGCCGGAGTAACTTGTTTCAACTGCCATGAAACAGGACACTACGCCAACAATTGTCCGAAGAAGCAGCAGGCAGCGAAGAATGGTACATCGGGAACCTCGACTGCCAACACCCTCCGAACAGCAAGAAGAGTGCCGCAAAAAGGACGTCTTAATCGGATCTCGCTCAAGCCAATCGAGTAAGATCCACACCTATTTCTTTGCTAGCAGCATGAATCTCGGGACGAGATTCTTTTAAGGGGTAGTTTGTAACAACCCCGTTGTTATTTTCAAATTTCAGTAATAAAAAAAAATATTAATAATTAAAATTAATTCAATTTAAAATAAAAATAAGTGTTCTTTAGTTGCCTGAATTTGAAAGTTTGTGTTTGCCTGTTTTTAGCCTTTTCAAAAAGGTTTTTGTTAAAAGTAATTTGGCTAAAAACATATAAAACCTTTGTCAAATAAAGGTTTTGGTAAGTTTCATAAAAGAAACTACTTCAAATTAAGTATTTAAAAGCATTTGGCTTTTATTTGGTTTATTTGGAGTTATCTCGGATTTTGTTTCAAAGCCTAAAAGCAAGAAAATATATTTTAAATATTTTCTTAAAGCTAAAAGATTTATTTAGCCTTTTCCAAGCTTCCCAAAATTTAATATTAATTTTGAGATTTTCGAGATCCCAAAATCAGCTTTTAAAGCCAAAGGGTATTTTGTAAAAAAAAATTAAAAGAGCAAATTTGATTTGAAAATATTTTTAGAAAGTCTAAAAATATTTTATAGAATTTTGGGAATTTTCTGAAATTAAAATCAATTTATTTTATGCCAAAAGATACTTTTATAAAGGGGTAAAATGGTCAAAATGAATTATAAATATTTTTACTAAGTATAAAATGTCTCCAGGAAGTTTCTATAAATTTTCTGGAATTTTAAATATTATTTGCTATTTTTAAAGTGTTTAAGAAACCTTCTCCTATTTTCTCGAAAATAAAATCTGATTTTAAAACCGGATTAATCCGTGGTGACAAGTGTCGCACCAGGATTAAATCTTACCCTTCACTCATTCAATCTCAACCCTCACCTTCACTTAAATTGAATGGCCAAGATTTTGCCACATCTTTCAATCCAAGTCATCCATGTTTTCACTCTCTTTTTCTCTCTCTTACATGTGGGGCCCACTTGTCATCCCTAACCTCTCCATCTTCTTCATTTCTTTGCACTCTCTCTCCTCCAAAATTTTGGCCGATCGGCACCATCACCGCCGCCCGCCTCCTCCGTGCCAAGCCTCCTGCACGCCGCCCGGCCTCCTCACTGCGCCCCCCTCACGGCCGCCCAGGGCCCCTCGTCACGCCCACGAGCCCAAAACCGCCCTTCGCAGCCGCTGCATTAAATGGTCGCGAGCTCCGCGTCGATTTAAAATTCCCAAAACCTGTCGCCTCGGCTCCCTCTCCACCTCGGCCACCTTCCCGGCCATTAATGGCGCCCGCATGCGTCACACCGCCCAAACCGGTTTCTTCCGTTTTCTCCGTGAGCTCAACCGTCGCTCCTCCACTATATAAAGCTCCCTCGAGCACTTCCTCGGCACCGCAACACTCGCCTCCCTCTTCCCCACCTCCTCCTCTCCTCGCCGCTGGAGAGCCGCCGCGAGCCTTGCCGCCGCTTCTTTTCGCCGCCACCACCTCCGGCCACCGTTCGCCTCGCCACGGCATGCTATGCGATCCCCATCCTCTCCTCTACGTCCTCCACCCCTCGCCGGCCGCCGCGGAGCAAGCGCAATCCGGCGAGCGCGCCGCCCCCGTGGCATGCCATGCGGCCAAAAGCCACGTCATCGCCATGTGGGCACACGTGGCAGCCCAGTGGCAGCCACGTGGCGCCACGTCATCACCTCTATTTTCATTTCTTTTATTCTCTGTGATGACGTCATAAATCCAGATTTCCAATGTAAAAATAAATCTGGAAATTCGTCCTTTTCTTTTTCCTTCATTTTGAAACTTCCTAAAACCCGTAAATGCTCATTTTAACTCCGATTTGAGCCGTTCAAATTTCTAAATTCTTCTAAAATCCTAAACTATTCAAATATGTACTTATTTTCAATTTTAGAATTTTATTTGAATTTGGATTTTCGCTTAGGTTTCAAATGATCTCGGAGAGTTCGATTTCTGACGCGTTCGTCAGCAGAGCAACAGAACAAGTTACACCTTTGATCATATTGCTCCCAGTATTTTAAAATTATTTATATTGTTTTAAACTAATATGCATGCTTACTTTTAATCAATGTTTAATTTAAATTCAGTTTGAACTGTAGTTATACCCAAATTCCTTTGGACAGCCAAATTTGACATTTCATGCAATTATACCTTGTCAAACATAGTTAAAACCTAGTTAGTACATTAGTATTAACTAGAAATTTCATAAACTCGCTTAGCCATGCGAAGGATATTATGATTTGGGAACTTTCTTCACATAAATGATACTTCTTTCACATAAAATGATACTTCTTTCACATAAAATGATAGACTTTAAAATTTATTTCTGGACTTTGGAAAGTCGGAAGTGTTTATAAAATGTTTATAAACAAAATATAAAACTGGTTTAGACTTAGGCAAATGGTAAGAGTGGTGGGTGCTTGCTGGCATGCATTGTCGTTTGGTGACGAAATGTTGATTGCCAGGCACGAGGGGTTTGTGGTTAGTGCCTAAGTCAATAAAGGA
Source organism: Bonia amplexicaulis (assembly GCA_036346245.1). Taxonomy (NCBI): domain Eukaryota; kingdom Viridiplantae; phylum Streptophyta; class Magnoliopsida; order Poales; family Poaceae; genus Bonia; species Bonia amplexicaulis. The sequence continues at coordinate 12,881,018 of CM070753.1, read as the reverse complement.
CCGGTCTGTGAGCTACTATTGCAAAGCCCTTTCGTACTACCACAAGTCCGGTATGGGACGGACCTAGCCAACTAATTTGTGAAGTTCCAACTTAATCTCGCTATAGGTGGAATGTGGGCGCGAGTAGTCCGTGAGAAGTCTCACATGGCACAAGAGGGGGCTCCAGCATGTGGATTCATGCTGTGGTGAAACCTTAGTGGCGGCGTGATTATGTTGGCAATGGATCATTGTAAAGGCTTTGTTATGATTTTCTCAGTCGCACGCCTAAGGAAGCGTGTAATGGCCGACAATATGAGATTATCATATCTTGTGGGTAAAGCTGTACAACCTCTGCAGAGTGTATAACCTATCCTGGATAGCCGTGCCCACGGTCATGGGCAAGCTGAGTAAAGTTTTTCACGGATTAGACTTTGATTTTGGAAACGCTTTATGAAAAACTTATGGATGGATGGAATCCATGAGAGATTTTGGAAAACCTTGTGGATGGATGGAATCCATGAGAGTTTTTGGAAAACCGTATGGATGGATGGAATCTGTATGAGTTGGTTTTTGAAAAGTTGGTCCGGGTGGGATGCCCGTGGATAGGTTAGTGTTTGGTTGGTGCCTGCACTAACGTTACTTATGTTGATTTAATTATTGTATCAAATTCAGCTTTCGCACTTACTTTATGATATTTACTTCAATGCCGTCTTTGATGCAAACTAACCATATATGCCTTCCTTTGATATCCATATGCATGCATCCACTCTACTAAAACTGCTGGTGTAACTTGTGGAGTACGTTTGTACTCATGTGGCTATATCTAACTCTTTTCAGAGGAAGCCTTCGACGATTTCGGTGAGGATTGCGACTAGGCCACGTCTTACAGTCATTCGCCTTGTGGGAAGGCAGGATGGGCTGCTGCTTTTGTTTTCTTCCGCTGTTATTTTCCGCTGCTATTGTAAACTTTGGCCATCAGGCTTATATTTAGTTAAATAAAATTTGTTATTATGCAAGATAATTGTCTTTGTTCTCATTGTGCACTAAGCTTTCACAGGATAGTGCGATTAACACGAGGGTTTTGAGTTGTTGCTCGGGTCCCGACACTCGGTGCTAATTAATCTCTTGTTTTTTTTTTTGTACTCGACCACAGAGAAGAATGTGATGACCGGGGTGCCTTAAGTGGTGCTCGATCTCTGCCGCCAAGAACAACCACACGGTGGTCCAAAATTGTCCACACCAATACAACCTCCCAGAACTGTGAAATTATGATTTTTGCTTTTTGTCGTAGCAACGCACGGGCATTATACTAGTATGAAATTAAAGAGGAGGAGGATGAGAAGAAGAAGTGAAAATAATAAAATTAAGAAGTGAAATCATAAAATTAAAAAAGAGCTAATCAATCAATCAAAGAAAGAAAGAAAATGAAATAATATATGTAAATCATAAAATCAAAGAAGAAGAGGAGGAGGAAGAGCAGTGAAAATCATAAAATTAAAGAAAAAAAGAAAAAAGAAAGTGAGATATATATGAATCTTCTTGAGTCCGGGGATGACGATGGAGAGATCGATAAACCTCCGGTTGATCTTCTCCCTCCGCCGTCGCTCCATGATGATGTGGTCCTGCAAGTGGAGAGCTCGATGAACCTCTAGTTGATCTTCTCTCTCCGCCGTCGCTCCGTGATGATGTGGACCTGCAAGTGGAGAGCTCGATGAACCTCTAGTTGATCACGTGCCCCGAAGGCACCGCCGCCACCGAGCCCCCCACCGTGAAAATGATAAGAACATTGGATAGAATGTGAAAAAAGATGTCACCTTTTGTTTCTATTGTCTCGTGATTTAAATTAGCTTAATTCTGGTATGTTTCATATGATCTAAATTTTCATTGTCATTTATAATTTTCTATTATATTATTATTTTTGATATGTTTATACATAAGTGACTTATCGCTACTCCGCACTCATGGCGTTTTCTATTATCGAGGTATCTACTTTCTATTTCTCTATTTTTTATTGTTTGTCTCCATCCAATTTATAATTTCTGTATGAATTTGAAATTTTATAAGAGTAAAAGACTAATTTTGTGTCAACTTAGTTTAGATCTATAAATAGCTCAGTCCACCCTCAATTTTATTCCTGGCTTCGCCACTGGCGGCAGGTATGGGTAGTGTTTGCTCATATCCGTACCCGTGATCCCGATTTACGCCCACGGATATACCCGCGAAGGACAATGGGTGAAGAACCTCGCCCATACCCGTTGTCCGCGGGTACCCGTCGCCAGTGGGCATGCCCGTTTACCCGCAAACTGAGAGTCACTATCTGAGAGTTGAACTAATAACAGGTACATATAAGCATCATCTATTGCTAAGAAATATAATAGCTGTCAAAAAAGTTTATAACAATCAACAACAATTAGAGATATGCAAAAATTTATAACAATCAATAGCAATTAGAGATGTTGCTATGGCTGCGTCACCTATCAATCTATATAGTGGGTAAACGGACGGGGCGGGTACGGGTAGAGCTTACCCATACCGTGCCCGTTTACCCGACGGGTAGAGTGCTCTCTCATTTTCATACCCGTGGGTAAAAAAAAAATCTCATATCCGACTTCATTAGGGTATTCACCCACGGGTATACGAGTAAATGGGTACAATTGCCATCCCTATTCCTGTCAGCTTCTCTCCGTTGGCAATCAGGAAACACATTCGTAAAAGAATTGTTTTGGTTGCCAAGAATTGCAATGCATTTTTGTGTTGCAATTTTTTTTCAACTGTTATGTTCACATTGGCACATCCTCAATCATTTTCTTGCCAAGGTGGAGAGTTTCTGGATCAAATTTGTCAGCACGAAATGGTGGAGCGAAATTTCGCATAAATTCAACTCGTTTTCATCCGAGCTCCAAATGGTGCTCATACTTGGCTCATTTCTTTTTGAATTCTTCTAGCCAAAAAGCTGACGAGCCAAGCTTTACTTGAAGGCCTAATCCTGGTCTATTGTCACTAGGGTTAAACAAACTGGTGGAAACCGGGCGATTCCTGCCAGTTATGTGATGTTGAAGAGGAGGGACATGTGTTACTATGCGATTTTCTTTCATGATTTTAGAAGTACTCAATGAGATATGTTGTTTGCAGTTGAAAGTTGTACAAAATTTCAATCAAACTGGGAAAATTTTCGATAACGACCGGTTACCAGCTCCTGGTAGGGTCAGGAAATACTTGAAAATCATGAAAATTTAACCAAAGAAACTGATTCTTTTTTGACATGAAAATTTGAAGGTCCTTGCTCTGAAATGCATCGTCTCAATTGGCACACAAAGATGACGAGGGCTCGAACCAGCTCTGATGGAGTGAACAAAAGGTCCCAAATTTCCTCCCAAACGACCCGTAGGCCACACATGGTATCCTCAGTTCCTCCTGAACACTCAACCACACTAACAATGAGAGAATGGCTGGCCTCTCGGCATCAAGAATCAGCACACTGGACGTCCCAAGAACAAAAGAAATTCGCATACGTACGCATCCAATGTTCAATTGTTGCTGCAAATCAAATGTAGGTCAAATATTCTACCCTCTATAGCAGCACACTGTTCAATTTGACAAATTTGGTGTTAAAACGACCTGATCACCAATAAAACATAGAACCGTATCTTGCCGCACAGCTAATGAAATCATGCCATCTTGTATCAACAACAAAAGGAGTTGTTTGCAGTAAGCAGTAGCAGCTTATTCGGAATTTCTTAAAAAAAAATCGGTATCTCCGTAGGATCAGAGGCCTGAATAGCGAGCTGCATCAATGAGCACTTGTATTTGTAGTCTACACACTTCTAAGAGCTTGGTGGCCTCATCTTGTAGAAGCTTCCAAGCGGCATCCACATGTCGCTCCTCTGTAAGCGGTGCTCCTACTGCAAATCTCAAGACAAACTTTCCAGAAAGAACCTGTTCAATGAAGCGCAAAAAAAAAAAAAAAATCAGCGCATAAAATGGTTCATGAGTAGATATCGAGATCACTGAAGGATCTGCTAATAACCCACCGTATGAGATATGAAGATCTTCCCACTTGAGTTAGCGGTATCCATTAGATCGTAGTTCATTTTACGACCATTGTCTTTGTCAGAAGTTGGGGGCAGAAGGCGGAAACAAACAAGGGAAAAGGTCCTTGGAGTCACTACCTGAATTAATTAAGTAAATAAGAATTTTTCAAAATAAACATTTTACAATAAGAAAAAAAATACTGTGCTTCCAGACTAAAGTCAACGAAGAGTTTAATAGTCTCGAAAGTAAGACATAGTTAATTTCTTTTTTCTTTTACCTCAAATCTTGAATCAGAGAATACAAGTTGTTCAAAATGTTCAGCCAACTCTATGTGCTTTCTGATATAGCTCTGCAGGTTTTCCACGCCATAAAGCCTCAAGACCATCCATAGCTTAAGTGATCTGAAAGAAAGGCTCCGCTTGGTAAGAGAAAGCTATACAATTTGTTATACAAGGAACTATCGCATATAACCTGAACAACATTGCAATTGATCATAAGGACTGCATTTAGGAAAACAAGATGTCAACTATATTGATAAATTGTGCTAAGCAGCATTATCAATAACAAAAGATTTGTAGCATATTTTGAGTGATGTAAGAGGGGATCAAAATTAATAAACAAGTCTAAGGGTTACAGATCAGTAAGAACATAACATGTAAAAATTCTGAGATTTGATGATTGACTAGAGAAAAATAAAATATTAAGTCATTTCTTTGGTGTTTGATTCAAATTATTGCAATGAAACGCTGAACAAAGGGGGGTAAATTGACTTTTCGTTCCTCTACTTTCTGTTGATATAAACATTATCCTTCTATAACAGCCCAAATTGTTTCATTTTCTTGCAATAATGTGTATGGTTACGAGTTAGTTCTACTGGAAGAGATAGACTGATATGCGATGAGGCATAACATCTCTTGCTGATTTGGATATGGAACATACATGCTAACTGAGGCAACCAATGACAAACACTTACACCTCAGTAGATAAGGTTGGGATGAACACAATTAATTGTAGTACATGAAGAAGCAAAATCTTTTGCGGCATGCGTTCCTCTCATCTATTGTGTATCAAAGCCTGTCCAAATTAGCAACGGCTAGCCAACATCACATCAGGATAACAACCGTGCGGAAGATGGCCTGACGGCATGGCTCAAAGGAGATTAGGGTTTCTAGAGGAGGGGGATAGACGTAGACTGGGATGAGAGAACTTTAGACTGGAGAGACTAAATTATTTCTTGCTTGATTGAAACCAAAACCACGTACATGACCATCCTTTTCTAAGGACTACTTAGACTCTTTACTCGAACCCAACTAGCTCCTAGATTGACACGGACGGACCTAAATGAATCATCCTTGACAAGGATGCCTGTCGACTAGTAACACTTACGGACTCTACTTTCCTAATCCTCCTCTTGGTTGCTGCTTGGCTTTGGATTCCAGTTGCTCTCTTGCCGGGTTGCTCTTGCCGGCCTCTGTTTCATGATGTGCCCTCCTGTTGTTTCTGTGTTGATACTGCTGCCCCCAATATGAGTCCACAACACAAAAACAGTTATGACACATCAACAAACATCTACCACTTCCAACAAAATTACCAGTGGTGCACATTTTTTACAAGTGGAGAGAAAATTTTGAGCAAGTTTAAAATAGAGGTACAAATTTGATTTAAGCAATTGCAAGCAAAGTAAATGATCAAAATTTCTATTTAGCCTTCTAAAAATTAAAACAATACTATTCCAATAATGGGCAGTCCCACTCCCACCTAACAGAAACAGTTCAGACCTCTTTAAATGGCAGAGCTTACAGCCATCAAATGCCCAATGGAACAGGAGCGGTCTTTGATGGTTTGGTGAAGAAGTTGGATTTTTAATCAAGAAGTCGTAGTGGATTCTAACTACCCGGATGGCCACGCCCAACACTATTTTGCTCTATTATAAGATGCTGGAGAAAAAATTATTTGACTACATCGGTGTAACTTTAGTCATGCATTTTTTACAGATTACACAAAAAAAAAATGGCTTGGTCAGAAGAAATATCTTGTACAGCTGTTCAATCAATGATGTAAAAAGCATGTGGCAACTGCGCAAAACAACTGTTTAAGCTATCTGATTATTGCAACCAAATGGAAGTATGCAAATACTAACCCAAAAGGATTAAAAATGTTAAGGATAATAATAGGAAATAGATAAGGACTCTTATCTATTTCCTTATATGACTTGTATTCCTTCCATATACCCTCTTGTACTCTCCTATATATATGACCATTTGGGTCTCATATCAATACACACAATATTCATAACATGGTATCAGAGCCAAGAGGTCCCGAGTTCAAGACCTAGCTGACGCAATTAAAAAAAATTAATTGTAATCCACTTCTATTCCACGTATTCTGTTATGAATATTGTGTGTATTGATATGAGACCCAAAGGGTCATATATATAAGAGAGTACAAGAGGGTATATGGAAGGAATACAAGTCATATAAGGAAATAGATAATAACTCTTATCTATTTCCTATTCTTATCCTTAACACCCCCTCTCAAATGCAAGGCGTATGCAATAGCATTGCATTTGAAAAAGAGTTGACACTAAAAACAAGATAAATCCGAAGTCCGAGTCTTGATGAGGTCGTCGCTATGCGTCAACCTTGGAATAAACTGTCAAATCAAGTCGAAGAGGAATAGATAGATGCATGACGGCGCAGATCGAAGCCCAAGAGGCGGCGGCGTTGTGCACAAGTTGCAGAAGACGCGCGGCGGCCTTAAAGCTCGGGGCGGCGGCTAGAGAAGCGGCGGCATCATGACGACTTCTACGATCTGCACGCGGCTCAGAGAGTAGAGCGGCGGCTGCTGCCATGCAAAAGAAAAATTCCTACACTTCTATGACTGACAATAAATTTGTGGACTCGCACGGCTTGGACGAAAAAAAAATTAAAGACGATAGATTTTGGATGGACCCAACGAAAGACTCAACAAAATAAAAAAAAAACAGATACTAGCATCGGCTGGAGGAGTGCATAACCCGGAAAGCAAAGATCTTATAGAGGATGTAGAGGACGGCGAGGGCGCAGAAGATCCCGTCCTGCCACGCCGCTTCGATGCACAAAACATCCATCCAGCACAAACCGGCGTTTCCCCCTGGCTTCCTCCGTTTCTCCCTCACTCCCTCCCTCACACCCCCGACCCTGCCTCACTCTTCACGCCCCATCCCTCATTCCCGCTCTCTCCACCCTCTCACTCCTCTCACTCCTCTCACCCCGGCGGCGCAGGCACGGAGACGGCGCGGGCACGGAGGCACGGAGACGTGGGCGTGGAAACCGAGGCGGTTGGCGCTTCGGGCACACGGTGGGCGCGCGAGGACGAGGCGACTTCGCGCGCGGCGGCAAGGCAAGGCGGGAGAGCGGCGGCGGGCGGCGGCGAGCGCGAGGCGGGCGAGAGGCCGGATCCGGACAGTGCACGGGCGACGCGTGAGAAGCCGAGGCAAGGCCGGCATGCCGAGTGGGAGGAGCGGCGGCAGCGAAGGCCACCGGATCCAGCGGGCGAGGCCGCACCCGACGGCGGCGCGGTGAGACGGCCGGATCCGGACTTGGCGGCGTCGAGGTGGTCGATCCAGCGGCGGCGCGGCGGGACGACCGGCGGCGGAGCGACAGCCGGTGGTGCGGGCTGCGGCGGAAGAGCCCGGCGACCACGACGGGCGACTTCGGGTGGCTTCTTGGCGGCCTCGAGCGAGCCTGGATTCGTCTGGATCCAAGCGGGATGTCGGTCGGAAGCCACAGCAGAGTCGGCGACCACAACGGATCCAGGACGGCTACCACAGCGGCTAGGTGAACGACGGCTGAATCTGGTGGATCTGGCGACGGCGGCGAGCCGGAGACGAGGAGGCGGCGGATCTGACGCAGCCCAACAAGATGGCCGCCCCCGGGAGAGATCAATCCTCCCGGGGGCAGCAGATGCAGAAGATTGATGAGGTTAGGGTTTCAACCTAAGCTCTGATACCATGTTATGAATATTGTGTGTATTGATATGAGACCCAAAGGGTCATATATATAGGAGAGTACAAGAGGGTATATGGAAGGAATACAAGTCATATAAGGAAATAGATAAGAGTCCTTATCTATTTCCTATTCTTATCCGTAACAAAAAATACTAATTATGTACAAGATAAATAATACATCTGAAAAATGGTGATAGAAATTGCCAAGAGGATTTCACCTAAAACGACGCCCGAGTGGAATTTGCCAATCTTTGAAATCAACAACAGAACTTGCTTGGGATGCCTGAAAATGTAAGATTGTTGTTACACATTGGCACCAAGCAAAACATAATTTTACATAAAAAAACTAACATGTCATTTCATCAAAATCCCTTATACAATAATGAGATTTTACATGGAATCCCCTTTTGTTAAATTGCATTGCAGGCATGTAGCCCTTCTTGTCATTGTTTGTTAATCCTAATCCCTTCATTCTATTGAAAATATACACTTTAGTCCATTCTGTCAATTTGACTAAAACTGCAGGAAGTCTTTTACATTACATTATTACCGACATTGTCCTTATAGTGATATGGCGTCAGTAGGGTGGGATAGATGGATTGAAGAAGTTACAAAGGAATTCAGCTAAGGTAAGGATAACAGGGTAATGGAGGCGAAGGATCACCCTCCTAGACGCAGCAGGACTTGTTCCCGACCATGACAGGGGGCTCTGATCTTGCTGACTTTGGTGGAAGGAGTTTGTTTATTTCTTGATTGCCTCTCAAAATAACATACGGCTGCCTTTATAGCATTAGGCACCAGCTAACAGAATAAATGGAAAGCAACTAACAAAATATCTCTAAGAAGGCAACTAACAAACTCGACTTATCTCCTACTCCACAACTTGATCTACTTCCTTAGCAATGCACCACTGCCGACTGGTGAAGATGCTGTGGCCCAAGGTCAACAGTGTCACTGATAAGCGGTCACATTTCACTCTTTTCTTTTCTTTTTCTTTGAATTCAACAAATCCAGCTTCTAACAACATATAATAGCAATTAGCAAGTAGGATTGAAATCAGCAAAAAGAAAAGCTCAAAATGGCACAGGGTGGGTTTTTTTGGGCCGTGACTTTTAGCTTATAATTTTTGAATTCTGACTATTCGCAAGAAACAGTACGCAGCGGAAATCAGTCGCATAAGATTTTGAACAGAATAATTGAACTCGGTACAATATCTACTACAATCTTCTTGTAAACCTCACATTGAAAAAACATCGTTTAAAAGTTAGTTATTGTAACAACCTAAGCCTAAGCATAAGTGAAAATGAACCCATCCATAGTCTCACCAAACAACTCCCGATACCATGGGTGGAGCAAGGGGGTGCTCGGTATGCACAGGTGCCCCCAAAATTTTTGGAAATTATGTTTATACCCTTTTTTCGATATGTTCTAATTGAAATTAGACTTCATTGCAATTTGATAATGAGATGTAAATTGTATTCTATACCCTCTTTCAGGTTTTGTAGACAAGCCAGCACCTATTTTTCTCTCCCTATGCGACACCATGTGAATGGTATGAAAGTACTTTATTTTGTTTTTTCGATTACAAGAAAGACACACACACGTGAGTGTGCCCTCTTAGCACAAGCCTAGAAAGACGCAAGCGAGGATAAATTCATGACCTCACAAAATTCCTACTGAAGCACAAGATTTGAATCCTAATAGATTTAAATTGTACATGTAGAATAGGGAGATTGGCTCAATCACCACGCACGCCAAAGGGCAAGGGGTGGCCTTGTATTAATAGTCATGAGAGAGATTACATACTCCTATTAGAGGAGCTAAACAAGGCAAGTACAACAATAGAAGGAAGAGTCTACTATACATTCCAAAATACTCTAATACAACAATAGAAGGTACTGCAATGCTCCGGCAAGGCTTCCGTACTCTGATGGATCAGCGATGGGTGCGCCGTCGAGGCCGGAGAGCTTGGCATGGGTGTCCACTGGCGTAGTAGTGGAGTGACACTCAGCCATGCCCGCCCATTGGAGAAGATCGATGGCGTATTGTCGCTGAGATAGGAATAGTCCGTCCGAAGAGCGTGTGACGGAGATGCCGAGGAAAAAGTGCAGGGCGCCGAGGTCCGTCATGGCGAACTCCGAGCGAAGCTGGCTGACGATGCGCTCAAGGAGTGGGGTAGATGAGGCAGTGAGGACGATGTCGTCAACGTACAGCAGGAGATAAGCCATGGTGGTCCCCTGTTGTAGGACAAACAGGGACGTGTCGGAGGAGGATGCAACGAAACCGAGCTGGCGTATGTAGGTGGCGAAGAGGTGGTACCACGCCCGAGGAGCCTGCTTCAAGCCATAAAGCGACTTCTGAAGAAGACACACATGATCGGGGTGAGCAGGATCCACAAAGCCGGAGGGCTGCTGACAGTAAACCGTCTCATCAAGCGTGCCGTGGAGGAAGGCATTCTTGACGTCGAGCGGATGAATCGGCCAGGAGCACGACGTGGCAATGGAGATAATGGTGCGGATAGTCGCCGGCTTGACGACTGGACTGAAGGTCTCATCATAGTCGACGCTGTGCTACTGGGAGAAACCCCGAACAACCCAATGCGCTTTATAGCGAGCCAGACGACCATCAGAGTGGAACTTGAGTTTGAAGATCCATTTGCCGAAGATGATGTTGGTACTAGGTGGACGAGGAACGAGACGCCAAGTGTGATTGTCCATAAGGGCCTGGTACTCATCTCCCATCGCAGCGCGCCAATTAGGATCGGCGAGTGCACTGCGGTAGTTGGCCGGGACGACAGACACAGGAGCATGTTGGGCCGTCAGGGAGAAGAACTCCACAGAAGGATCAGAGGCAGCCCGGGACCGCGTGACCATCGGAGGTAGCGCCGGCGCAGCTGCAGTAGGGGAGACGACTGGCGGTGCTGCAGGCTCGTCCGAGCGAACCACCTCAGCTGGCGGGGCAGCAGGAGCGGTGGAGGCCGCACATGACCGGCGGGTGTATACCAGCGGGGCTGCGAGCTCGTCCGGGCGTACCACCATAGCCGGCGGGGCGGCAGGAACGGTGGAGGCCACACATGGTCGTCAGGTGTATACCAGACGCATGGGCGGTCGGGACGCCGCCGTCTGGAGGGGCAGCGAGCGCTCGACACCCGAAGGTGGAGCTGTTGCCGGGGAGACTTGCAGGGGTGCCACGGCAGCAGTGCAAGGCACCGGCACGACACAGTCATCGACTAGGAAATCCAAGTCGGCGTTAGTAGCAGGAGAGGATATAGGCGGATGACCACTGTTGGCAAACGGAAAAGTACACTCATCAAAGACAACATGACGTGAGATGATGACTTTGTTGGTGGCGAAGTCAAGACAACGATATCCTTTGTGGTGAGGAGGGTAGCTAAGAAAGATACAGGTCGTAGAGCGATGAGCAAGTTTGTGAGCGGCTGTGGCAGATAGGTTGGGAAAACAGAGACAACCAAATACGCGAAGATGAGTGTATTGTGGTGGCTGTTGGTGGAGAAGTGTGTAGGGAATGGCACCGCCAATGGAGGAGGAGGGAGACCGATTAAGGAGGTAAGTGGCGGTAGCTAAGGCCTCTGCCCAGAACCTAGGTGGCATATGAGCGTGAAGAAGAGTGCGGACCATATTGTTAAGTGTGCGAAGCATCCGTTCGGCTTTACCGTTCTACGAGGTGTATGGGCAAGAGAGACGCAGGGCGATGCCGCGTGAGGCAAAGAAGGATGTGTTGGCATGGTTAACAAATTCACGGCCGTTGTCAGCCTGAACTGACTTGAGGTGGAGGCCGAACTGCGTGCTGGCATAAGCGGCAAGGTCAACTATATGTTGGTGAACATCAGATTTTGCTTTAAGTGGAAAGGTCCAGCAAAAATGAGAGAAATCATCAACAATTACCAAATAATATAGTGAACCAAATATGCTAGCCACAGATGAGGTCCACACATCACAGGGGAGGCAGAGGCAGTGGCGGCATGCTGCAGCTGCGCGGCGGCGGGCACGGACCGTCGATGGGGGCCGACATGGTGGAGGGGCGCAGCGAGAGGAGGTAGACGGGAGCTGGGGGGAGGCGGAGGAGCCGGCGAGGAAGACGCAGGGGGCGAGACGAGCGGCGGCGAAGAAAACAGAGGAAGCGGAGAAAGAAAGACAGAGGCAGCGGAGGAGGCCTCAGGAAAGAAAGTCTGATACCATGTAGAATAGGGAGATTGGCTCAATCACCACGCACGCCAAAGGGCAAGGGGTGGCCTTGTATTAATAGTCATGGTAGAGATTACATACCCTAATTAGAGGAGCTAAACAAGGCAAGTACAACAATAGAAGGAAGAGTCTACTATACATTCCAAAATACTCTAATAGTACATCCACAACTCTATCACGTCACCAAGAGGTGGTTCCTGTATTTTATTTTATTTAGCTATTACGAACTTGTTTAGTTTCTAACTCAAAAATCAAGCGTCTGATTCTCTATTTATTTCAGCCATCGCGACCATTACTTCGAAGAGCAATGATTCAAAACTAATATGGGGTGTCTTATACGAGATATTTTACTTACAAATTTTGAAGCCACATGTGATGTTAATAGGCCACATCAATATTGCGTACTAAGTATAGATGTACTAAAAACCCTATGTGCTTTTCGAGTGGTAGAGTATACAAACTGCCATGTGGGTTATCATTATTTGTCAATGTTAGTATGTGTTATCGTTATGATGCCATAAAATTAAATTGTTTTCATAACTAAATATGTAAAGCGGCCATTGGGATGAAAACCCAACTAATTATATAGTAATGTTAAAGTACCATGTTAATACAATATTCACAATGCATGGTTTACCTAGCGCTAACATTTTATTACTCTCTCCATTCTTTTTTAAGTGATATTTTTTATTTTTCATGGTCTACAAGATGTGACTTTGACCATTACTATTTGCAACATTATCTTATTATATATTAATAAAATTATAATATTACGAAAGTATTTTTAGCGATAAATCTAGATGGTTTTAAAACATATGAGTAGTCAAATTTTAGAAAGTTTGACAGCATTGATTATATGACATTAGTTAAAAAATTTGTATTGGTGGCACGGCGAGTTGACGACTGCAAGGGCGCGCGCCAGGAAGTGCCCAACAGCCGTGGTGAGGGCGTGCATCTAAGGAAGTGTGGCACGACAGTTGGGGGCGCATGCAAGGAGGTGCGGCATGAATACGTGCACACCTAATCGAATTTTTCTAGCTCCGCCACTGCCCGGTATCCAACGGGATTTCTAGTTTCCGGTAGTAATCAGCTGGTTACCACAATGGTTTCGAACCCTAACTAGTAGTACAACTTAGGTCTTAGAACTTGAAATTCGAGGTGGCTCTCTACTTTCAAAATATGCCACTTAGTTCATTCTAGCTTTTAGTCATCCATAATTGATGATTTGTCAGTGGAATCGACATGCAAAACTATTATGGATCATATATAACTACTAAAACACCAAAATGATTCATCCATCTGAACGATCCTCATCAGTTTCATACCTTCATTCCACTGCCATAAGATGTTTAGCCAACAAAAAAGAAATCCAAAATGATCTAAATGACTCACTTTACAAGTCTAGGGACCTGCCAAGTTAATTTTCACATTTAGGGAAATTACAGTGCAACACCCAGCTTCAACACAATTTACTAAAGGAAAATACATGTCCAGTAGAAATGCCATGGATCAATCGTTTAAGTACCATATCATTTCATTTATCTTTGGAGCAGAATGTATATTTGATAATACAAAACACTCTTTATTTGGAACTGCATTGATCAGCAAACAAAGAATTTTTTTTTTTGTCATTCACTTTCAGACAACATCACCTCTTAAGAAAGTAAATCAAAATCCAATATTGTCAAGAATGCTGAATCCAAAAAATAAAAACTTAGAAGGGGGAAGAATCGTAACCTTATTCTTGAGATACTCTGGATTTGTAGACAATGCTTGTATGAGATAACTCTTGTCCTGTGACGCGTGATGTCATTTTGTGCATCGGCAATGATGAAATAATATTATAGAAAGATGGTTATGAGGAAACAAAGAAAATAGGATTGTTAAGATGAGGAAAACATGTTATGAAAATTGGAACATCACATTGTTAGAATGATCTCAGGGATTTGGCCCAACGGCCAAATCCCAACCCCTGTCAGGCTCGATCGGGGCGCCACCCATTTGGTCAAGGGGGCCCCGTCGCAAGCGCCACAATAAATAGAGGCGGGGGCTGGGGTGGCACGCATCCCAAGGTTGACCGTGCCGCCGCCACAACCCCACCGACAAACCCTAGACCCGATCTAAGGGGCGCCCAATGACGGAACGACCACCAGTGACCACCTCTACCTCCGGGAGTTGCCGCTGCCTGGGATACGCCGCCGCCAGGGAGATCCCTCTCCACCGACCGTCACGCCGCTAGCGCAGATCACCGCCATGGCCAACCCCTCCTCTACATCGGACGGTCCTGTACCCCTACTCCCTCTCTCTCTCTCTCGGTTCCTCTCATGAACATCAAAAGGAAAAGAACAGCAAAGGAATCGATTCAACAATGGTATCGAGCCTCAAGGATTTTTAGATCGGCAATAAATAAAAAATGACGTCGGTCTTACTGCGTCGCTTGCCGCTTGCTCTTGAGACCGCCAGACCGCTTGGTGTCGCTCGGCGCCGCCCCAACCATGAAGCGCCGCCGCCGCCGCTGCCGCCGCTGCCGCGCCGCCACTCGGCGCCGTCCGCCACCTTGCGCTCGCCACCCGCCTCACATGGGCCGGCCTTCTTAGCCGCCGCCGGGGCCTTGCCGCCTGCTCGGCGCGAGGTAGACGCCGCCATTGGCTGGCGGCGTCTTGGGCGCGCCGCATGCGCCGCGGCCGCCGCTGAGCCGCCGCCGCTCTCTCCGTGGCGATTTTTCGAGCACCGGCGCAAATGAGGCTTAGGGTTAGGTTTTCGGGTATATCCCCACCCGCTTGCTTCTACCGTCCGATCGATCGGACGGTCATCCTTTAATGGGCCGATGTCGCTTATGGGCTGAACGCGTTTTCGGCCGTCGGATCGCGATCCGACGGCGCGCACGATTGGTGGGCTGCGCGTTCGGGCGGGCTGGCCGCCATGGGCCGTGGCTGCGTTTTTGGGCCGTTTTCGGCCGAATGAACAGTATTCCCGAGGAATTGTTTTAATCAATTTTCAGAAGTATTATTTGGATGAATTTGATAGAAAAATTGAATAAAATCTCTGTAAATTTTTGCACCAACATGTTATTTTTCCAGAGATTAATTGATTACAGTAATATTGCTTCTGAGAATGAATTATTTTTGAATAATTTTATTGTTTCCGCTGCAAAAGTTAATGTTGATTACTCTTTCAATTAAATTCGAACCAACGGGAGATTTTAATTTTTTGAGAATTGTTGTGAATTATGATATTGTTATTTTCTGACCAACGTTGATAATAACAGTATTATAATTTTAATTGATGATTCTTATGCATTATTTCTATTTCGGCCCAACGGTGATGTAGATTTAATGCATAGATAAAATTGTATGTTTTAATTTTAACCAACGTTGAAACTAAGGCATGCAGTTATTGTTATTTTAAATGTTCTCACTATATATGAATTGTGTTTTCAGGAGGATACTCTTTGATGGGCTACATCAGAGATATCCCTGTTCTCAAAGGAGACAACTATGATGAATGGAAGAAAAAGATTGACCTTGCATTCATCCTAGCTGAGGTGGACTGGGTAGTCACCACACCGTGTCCCACAGAGCCTGTGGCACCGGTGAGGATGAAAATGAGGTCGATGTTGCTTGGCGGCACTGCACGGAGGGACTTTGCTCCCATAAAGATGTCATATGATCTTGATCATAAAGTGGGTCACCGCCAACAAGAAATGTTTGGTCGTGATAAAGAACACGATTGAGCCTCGCAATTGTGGGCTCAATCTCGAGTGTGACACCGTCACAGTAGTACCTTGATAAAATAAAGAGTCGCCATCGGCTCTTCAAAGACTTATGCTACACAGCTGATTAAGCAGCTTGTGACAGAGAGGTATTCTGGTGGTGGCAGTGGCATAAGAGAGCACATACTAAGGATGAGTAACTTGGCATCCAACCTTAACCCAATGGATTTGGCTCTCAAGGATGAGTTCCTTATTCATTTGATTTTTGCTTCTTTGCCGAAAGAGTTTGACACCTTTGTTGTCAACTACAATATGCAGCCCGAGAAATGGGACTTAGAAAAGTGCATAGCTATGTGTGTGCAAGAGGAGGAAAGATTTAAATCCTCACATAGTGGTTCCATCAACTATGTGAAGGATAACAAGAAAAGGAACTTCAACAGTAACTTCTCCTCAAAGAACAAGGGAAAAGCCTCTGTTTTTCAGCCTCAACAGAATAAGTTTGCAGTAGACAAAGATCAATGTCTTCACTGCAAAAAGACGGGACACTACAAGAAGAACTGTCCCGATTACTTAAAGATGATAATGGCAAAGAAAGGTGAGAACATTATTACCTTTATAAATGAATCCCTGTATGTGCAATATTCGAAATCTACTTGGTGGATTGATTCAGAGCAACTGCTCATGTTGCTAATTCTTTCTGAGGATTCCGCTCGACGAGGACTACGCAAAGAAAAGAAAGATGCATTAAAGTCGCAAATGGAGTCCAAGCTGAAGTTGAAGCCGTTGGCGATCTTTCATTAGAGCTAGCTGATGGTTTCACACTTTTACTTAGAGATGTTCTTTATGTTCCATCTTTACAGAGAAATTTGATTAGTGTTTCAAATTTGGACAATGATGGTTATGATTGTAATTTTGGAAATGGCAAGTGTGAAATAATGTTTAATAAAGAATATGTTGGTCTTGCCATTAAACAAGATGAGCTTTATTTATTGTCACTTCGTGAAAGTGTGAATTCCGTATGTGATGTGAATAAGCGTATATCCTCGCTCGAGAATACGAACGAAAACGAAGAGAACTCATAATGAATCGTCGAAATTATGGCACCGTAGTTTAGGCCATATTTCGAGGGGAGAATAGAAAGACTAGTTAAGAATGATATTCTTCCTCTATTAGAGTTCTCGACTTAGAACAATGCAGAGAATGCATTAAAGAAAATATGTAAAGAAAATTAAGAAAACGCCAAAAGAAGCACGGAGTTCTACAAATTATTCACACGACATTTGTGGTCCTTTTCCGTGAAAAGTGTGGATGGATATGACTCATTCATAACATTCACGGATGATTACTCCGTTATGGATATATTTATCCAATCAAAGAAAGAAATGAAGCCTTGGATAAATTCAAGATATTTAAGGTCAAGTTGAAAACCAACACGATTTAAAGATTAAGATAGTCCGATCGATCGTGGTGGGGGTACTACTACGACATACCCCATATGGACAAGTTCATGGACCTTTGCAAGGTTTTTACAGAAAATAGCATAGTGGCCCAAGATTCTACACCGGCGAACCTCAAAAAATGGAGTAGGCGAAAGACGCAACCGCACTCGATGGATATGGTGCGAAGCATGATGAGCTACTCCACACTGCCATTGAGTTTATGGATGGAGGCGTTGAAAACCGCCATTCATATTCTCAACAGAGTGCCTAGTAAGTCGGTGCCCAAAACACCGCACGAGTTGTGGATGGAAGAGTTCCTCACTAAACCACTTACGTGTGTGGGGAGTCTGCTGAGGCTAAAGTATTTAACCCAAATCTTGGAAAGCTTGATTCCAAAAATGAGTTGCCATTTCATTGGCTACCCCGAAAGTCAAAGGTTTTCGTTTCTACTGTCCAGACAGATATACAAAGTTTGTAGAAACGAGACACGCTGTCTTCTTAGAGGATGAAATGATGAGGGGGAGCATGGTAGCTCGAGAGATTGACCTTGAAGAGAAGCGGGCGTATGCGCCCACTCCGATGATTCAAGAACCATTCTTCGCACTACCTGCTGTCACTGCACCGACGGTACAAGACACTGTGGTGCCAGCACCTGTTATTGTTCCTCCTGTGGCAACAATGAATGAGAATGAAGAACACGTTCTTCGTGATCCTATAGAACCAATTGCCACGAGATGAGGGGAGCAACAGCGACCTCAAATGAAGATGTACCAAATGAGGAGGCCCCGAGGAGGTATCACAGAGTAAGAAGATCAGCTATTTCTGATGATTATGAAATTTATCATACAGAGGAATTTCAAATGGAGGATGATCCCACCTCATTTGAAGAAGCCATGAGAAGCGAAAATTCTTCAAAATGGCTTGAGGCCATGGAAGAGGAAATGAGGTCCATGAAGGCTAATATAGTCTGGGACTTGGAAATTATTCCTAAAGGAGCCAAAACAAGAGGGTAAATGGGTCTACAAGACAAAGCTTGACTCCCAAGGAATGTAGAAAGATACAAAGCACGACTTGTGGCAAAAGGCTTTACGCAAAGAGAAGGGATTGATTACAATGAGACCTTTTCTCCAGTCTCATGTAAAGATTCCTTCAGAATCATAATGGCATTAGTAGCACATTATGATTTAGAGTTACATCAGATGGATGTAAAGACGGCATTTCTTAATGGGGATTTGGAGGAAAATGTTTACATGGCACAACCGAAAGGTTTTGTTGTGGAAGGAAATGAAAGAATGAGATGCCGCCTAAAGAAATCGATTTATGGGTTAAAGCAAGCTTCAAGACAGTGGTACTTGAAGTTTGACAGTACAATAAGAAAATTTGGGTTTAAAGAGAATGTAGAGGACAACGTGTTTATGCAAAGTTTAAAGATGGGAAGTTTATCTTCCTAATCACAGATGTGGATGACATCCTCTTGGCTAGTAGTGATGTCGATGCGCTCTCGGAGACAAAGAAGTTTTTGTCCTCAAACTTTGATATGAAAGATCTTGGTGAAGCTTCGTTCGTTCTAGGGATCGAAATTCACCGGGATAGAAACAAGGGGACATTGGGACTGTCACAAAAGGCATACATAGAGAGAGTATTAAAGAAATTTGGTATGCATAAATGTAGTCCTTCACCTGCACCTATAGTCAAGGGCGATAGATATGGGGATTTTCAATGCCCTAGGAACCAGTATGAGATCGATCAAATGAAAGCGGTTCCATATGCTTCAGCTGTCGGAAGCTTGCAGATGCTCAAGTGTGTACGCGCATACGACTTAGCGTTTGTTACCGGGTTACTTGGCGATTCGAGCAATCTCGAATAGAACATTGAAATTGATAAAGAAAGTCTTGCGTTATTTGCAAGGAACAAAAGGCCTCATGATGACATACAGAAGATCAGATTCACTCCATATAGTGGGGTATACATATTCTGATTTTGCGGGAGATGATAGAAAGTCTACATCCGGATACGTGTTCACTCTCGCTGGAGGAGCTATATTGTGGAAAAGCTCAAAGTAAACCGTCACTACATCATCCACAATGTATGCCGAGTTTGTAGCATGTTATGAGGCTACGGGGCAGGTGAACTGGCTGAAAAAGTTCATACCCGGTTTAAAAGTGGTTGACGACATCAATAGACCACTTAAGTTGTCTTGCGATAATGAACCCGCAGAACGTATGCCCACAACAATAAGTCAAGTGGTGCTGCCAAACACATTGACATAAAGTACTATGTTGTGAAAGATAAAGTTCGGGATCAAATTATAAATCTTGAGCATATAAGTACCGCAAAAATGTTAGCGGATCCGCTTACTAAAGGCTTACCACCCAACATGTTCAGAGAACATATAGCCGGCATGGGTTTAAGGGAAAGCCTATGATTTCTGGACTAAAAGATGGCCCAAAAGTTTAAAGTAACTATTTCGGAACAAAGAGGTGTATTGTAGTCATAAATCTATCGTGATTGACCGTGACGATGAGACATGTTCTATGCACTAATCTGTGATGGAATGAGTAAAGTCAAAAGTAATTAAAGATAAAGTATAGAGTGAGATCAAGGGGGAGAATGTTAGAATGATCTCAGGGATTTGGCCCAACGGCCAAATCCCAACCCTCTTCTCAGCTCGATCGGGCGCCCCCATTTTTGGTGGGGGCCCTGTCGCAAGCGCCACAATAAATAGAGGTGGGGGCCCGGGGTGGCACGCATCCCAAGATTGACCGTGCCGCCGCCACAACCCCACCGACAAACCCTAGACCCGATCTAAGGGGCGCTCCAGCGACGGAACGACCACCAGTGACCACCTCTACCTCCGGGAGTCGCCGCCGCCTGGAAGTCGCCGCCGCCTGGGATACGCCGCCGCCAGGGAGATCCCTCTCCACCGACCGTCGCTGCCCTAGCGCAGATCACCGCCATGGCCAACCCCTCCTCTACATCGGACGGTTTGTACCCCTACTCCCTCTCTCTCTCTCTCTCTCTCTCGGTTCCTCTCATGAACATCAAAAGGAAAAGAACAGCAAAGGAATCGATTCAACACACATGGCTTACCTTAACCCATAGCAAGGAACAATCGAAGTTTGTGAGGAACCATTTGTGTGCATTCATATTAAATGAATCAGCTTCTTCCACTCCATTGAGGTGATGTCGGTACTCTGGGCATATACAAGCACTTCCAGCATATGCAGCATCGATGTGAAACCACGTGTCATGGGCCTAACAAAAAGAAATAAACAGAAACAATCAATGAATATACATACAACAAGATATTTAAAAATTTATGCGTCCCATTCAGTAATATAAATTGCACAAATCATATACTAAAACAAGGTAACTATTGACATTGGGGATGTAGAACCAAGTTTTCAAGAACAGGTTCCAGAAAATATCCCGGACCTAGGACAGTACCGGTTCCCACTGGACAACTGAGAAAAAACTGTTTTTCCTAGCTTAAATTCAAATACAAATTTGAATTAAAAATGGTTTAAAATTTAAAACCTGAATACTTTAAATTCAATTAATAAAAAATATTGTTTTTGAAATTCTGCTCCCCACCAAGATTTATGGGAACCACCATTAACTTTACCGGATGGATTTCAAACCCTGTGTACAACTGCAGAATGTGATAAAAAATACTGATGCCTGTGCTATTTCGGTTGCAGACTTGTTCCTCAAAAAATGGATATAACTAGGCCTCCGAATAGCAGCAAAACAACAGTGTTCTATGCCTAGCTGGTAGAGATCGATAAAATTTGACAATGTATTTTTTATTAATAAAACAGCAATAGAAAATATTAAACATATAGATAGATCAACCATGTAAAATTTTCTTAGGATATCAACAACATATTGAACCATTTCAACAATAGATCACGTCGATATATTAATCTTTGATCATTTCCTACTTATCATAATCCAACAGGCCTAAACACCTTTGCTATCTGTCCTAGTTCAGGCAAGGGGTCCACAGCCGATGAAGATGTTGTGCCTACCTGAAATAAATAAGTATTTCTTTCAGAAAGTAAATACGGAGAAAATATAATTTTGCTCATGAAGAGAGTGAAAGCTAGTATAACTATTACACATCAGAAAACATCATTCAAGGTCATGAATAAATCAAGAGCTAGTAGAGATATCTAATGAACCAACAAGCATGCTGGAGAGTATCCAAATGGGGATGATGAGCTTAGAATTTGTTCTTTTTTGGTTAAATTTGCTGTTGTGTGGGTTTCAGGCAACAGCTTAGGTGCAAAATAACTGCAGACTTGTTTCTTGGGGTGGGGGCACTTTATTATTAACATATCAATAGGTGCATTGCACACAATCTACTATTAGTATGTCGATAGGTGGCTAGTTAATAGTTAAGGACAGAATAATTCAAGACTATACAGAAAACATCTAACTTCAACTTATAGTTTGAAGATACAAGTTTCATACCTAAAAGCTGTTCCATTATTTTGCACAATATCTTAATAACAAGAATTAAGTATATAAGTTTTGTAGCATTAGAGAATAATAAGACTTGCTAAACCTGAACCATGAAAAAAAAATCTTGTTGCTTGCAGCAGATGAAGATTGGGAACCAAATTAGTCAACGACTTGCATGACCAATAGGATAATTGAACATTGGTCTAATATCAGGATGTGAATTATCAGTATAGTAACTCAAGTAGTTCATTACAAAAAGTAAAATAAATCGTGTTGAGATGTCAATGTTCAAACTCACATACAAGGTTTTCAAGGCCTAACTCTACAAAATTTGCTTATGAAGAAAGTAGGGTTTATTGCTTACTGTTGCACAGATGAAAAATGGTATCAAACCAGATGACAAGTCTATGGAAATGGCCTCACTAACTGCTTCAGGTGTGACAGCATAGTTCTTACTGCAGACAGCCTTAACAACTCTGAAGTTCTCTGGGAAAATTCCTGCAATCTATAAACAGAAGTATGTCAACTAATGGAAACAGAAAATAAACAATAAGTACAAGAAGAATATACTACACATTATTTAATTGCTCCATTCTCCTTTTTTTTACAAAACATCAAGTCTGACAAACAGAATAAGACAGGTCTTGTTCTAAAAAAGAATAGGGCGGGTCTTTTTCTCGTAAAAAAAACAATCATAAATCTTTCTTAGAATGGGCCATTCATCTTTGACATAACAAGTGAGACTCCAGTTGGGTTCTATCTGCATACCTGACATGCCTTTTGCAGAGCAGAATGTGTCTGATCAGATGCATAAACTACTAATTTTTCAAGGGATTTATTCCCATGCTTCCTTAAAGTTCTATCTCGTGCAGCCAATAGTGCAACAAGAACCGCTTCACTGGCGGTACCTTGGATTACTCCTCCACCAAGTGCTGCAAAGAGGGAAGCAATAGAGGAACTCAGAAATGTGACTTGAGCAAGGAACATAAGTCTGCAAATTTTTATAATTAGGGGAAAGGATATTTACAGACACTATATCAAAAGATAACAGCAATATCTACTATTTTGCTAATATGGTATCTATAAATTAGATGTCTCACATCCAATGTTGTCCAGATGACAATCCGTGTCATAGAATTCTACAATCACGTATAAAAAAGTGGTTCAGACCTTAGAATCTTTAGTATCAGGATTTTCGAGGTAAAATCCTGTGATCATCCTATGATCCACTAACACGAAAATGATCCTACCTACGATCATGGTCTTGACAACCTTTCCCATGTCATCCTACATGGCTTGACGGCTTGATGAATAGCATGATCAACTAGTTCAGGATTACCATGTAAAACTATAACACCCAGTATGGCAAAGAGCAAGGAAATAAGAAACAGTACTGGAATGAATAACGAGTGGCATTACAAGATAAACAAATATTTTAACAACTTTAGGACAAAGAAAAGTTTCACATACAGTCATTCCATCAATAGAAAGTGTTTGTTAATAAAACCTCCACATTTCATATCATTTTTAGACTTTCATCGGCTTCATCTTTATTAAAACATTAGAATTATGTTCACTCCTACTTCCTCTGTTAGCACATTGAAATTCTTGGCTTGAGAAGCGAGGTATAGTTCCACATGTGATATGTCAATTAATTATAAGGTGCTACGCTAATATTAGAGAACCAAATTACAAAAACATATGTCGAGGTTTCAAATAATTCAATTAATATGCATCTGGCCACAATATATAATTGAAGTCTTACCAGTTGACATAAACTGGCTTGGAAGCTTAAGCATTTTTGCAAACCAGTCTAAGACTATAACCTCTAGCTCAGTCGCCGCAGGAGAGGCTATCCAACTGAAGCCAACAATGTTGAAGGCAGCACTGAGCATCTCCCCAAGGAATCCAGCAGTGCTGCTATTTGAAGGATAGTAAGCAAAATAATTTGGACTTTGCCAATGAGTTACTCCCGGAACTATCTTCTCTCGAATATCTGGGCATTACAACTTTTATCAGAATACATGAAGGGTTCTTTATGCTTAGCCCATGGAGTGCACTTGCTAAACCTAAACTCTAATGTTACTTGAAAGTGGACTGAAAGAAATCATCACCATCAAAAAGAGCACCCAAAGTATCAGGCTGTCTTGGAGCTGAATCTGGAAGAAGTTCCTTTAGATATCCTGGCTGCAAGGAAATCACTCAATCAATGGATATGGAAGCAAAAATCTTAGTGGAGTGGCAATGATACTTCATAACAGAATTCATCTTCCATAGACAAAAGGACACTAAATTTGACTGTTCTCTTAATAATTCTTTACTGACATCATCACCACTTGACAACCTGAGGGACACACACCACTTCACAACCTGAGGGATACACAGTTTTGTGACCCTCAAAAATAATGCATTTTTGTACTTGCTTGTTACGTACAGTATAGTAACCAGAGAAACAAAGACAAAAAAAGTGGAAAAAAATGTTTATAGTTCTTGTAAACAATGGAGTGCTCAGGATGCTTTAACCTTTGACGTTACAAATGACTTCGAACTCAAAAGGGCATGAAGTATTCCTATGGTTTTCAATTGTTGAGTGAGCAAGAAACCTGTTGAACTCTTCAGGGCCCCTACAATCGTCCCCTGCTTCTCTACTTCAACTCATTCAATTATCTGAAAACTACCTACTGTACTATACTCTTAGGACTTATTTAGTTCATTGCCCACTGTGCACATGCCCAAGTAGAACTTAGGCATGCTACATTCTATTTGGCATATTTTCAGCTTGGGGGCAGACAAAATATGTGACAAGTAAAAAGTGTGCCATATATTTTGGGCCTATTCGGCAAATACCCATATATTGCCTCAACGGGGGGCATGGTGGCTACATGTGAATGTGGACGCTACGCATTTTGTGCCAAATAAGACAACTATTACAATTACCACGCTTTTTTTCAGTTGCAAATGTGAGGATGATAGGGTGGACCAATTTGCCACACTTTTTGACCGGCCAAAGTAGGTTCTTTTGGGCTGTGATTTATCATTTATCTTTTGAATTCTGGTTGTTCGTAAGAGAGACTACGAAAAAAGAGACAGTCACATGCGATTTTAACCGATATAGCTGAAGTCAATTGTAGACCCTGCATTGAAAAGGCGCACCGTTTGAAAGCTAGTTACTGTAACAAAAGCCAAAAGCCACAAACAGCAAGCCCAAAAGAACACAATCCATATAATAGCATAAATAAAAGCAGCACGTTATGGTGGCTAGACAAGTACACCCTCTATTCATCACACTGCTATATGTGGCAGCCAACCAAACATGGCTTCCTTCTTTAACTGATGCACATCCTATCCTATAATGGCACAATGTGCAACGACCCCTCAAATGCACACAACATTAGTCTCACATCACATCCATGGCCATGACATTCAACCATATAAGCAAAGCCTCAGGGCATCAAGAGCGACAGAGCAATAGAAGTACCATGTAGCATGTGAGCAAGTTACACTACAGGATTTGCCAAGAGTGGCGTGCCTGGACTTGGCTGAGGACGGGGAAGGCTTCGATGGATTTGTAGTAGTCGGCGACGAAATCCACCATCCGGTGCCCGCACTCCCGCAGCTGTTCCGCGTCCATCGGCCGCAGCCACCCACCGCCGGCGTCGCTTCTGTCGCCGCCATTACTGGTACCACTCCCGTCCCTTGGCAACATGGAACCAACAAAAATCAAGAACTGTTTATTTTGATTTTTTCGTTAGCTTTTGGCTGAAATTCCTGAATCATTCAAATTAATGAAAAAGAAAAAAGAAAAAAAATTAAAAACACCATTATATCTTCACAAAAATGCAAAGAAAAAAAACTAAAAAAGAAAAAAAAGCAAAAAAAAAAGCCGAAATTAAGAAACTTTCATTCGCCAGCAAAACAAGCTTATAAGCGCAGGGCATTTCAAAAACTTCGAGTTCCGCACAGAGAAAGACAAAGAACACGATATCAAGAAACAAGAATTACGACAAGAAAAGAAGATGGAGAGAAAGACAAGGAGGTGGCGATGAGATTGAGATGTTCACATTTCAAGGAGGATTTGGAGCGCGACGGTAGGAGGGAGACGGAGAGGAGGGGCGATGAGGGAGAGGCGCGAGGCCGGCGCAAGGGGAATGGATTTTTTTTCCCGTTAGGCTTTTCCGTTGTTGGGATGTGGTGACGGCGTCCGTAATGTTTATGGGGATCGGCGCGGCACACGCAGGCAGGCAGCCTCAGAATCAACACAACCAATCAAGCCAGGCTCTGCTTGCACACGCAGCGTAGCGCCATAGCAAGTTTAGCCACTTGCGATATCTCTCTCTCTATATATTTTTCTTTTAGATTCATGTTATATTATTATGTCTTTTTTTCAACCAGAAAAAGGACTTTTCCTAGCTCAAAAAAGATTGAAACAAGAGCCAAATGATATTTATTCCAGTGCGTCCGCAGAGTTACGGATGTAATTTTTTCCCTAGCAAATAAAGAGATAAATGAGATACATATAACTAACTAGAAAAATTCTTAGCTTCTCCAAACCAGATGTTTTCCTACTTTCCCCTGCTCTTTCTCACGGGATTTGTAGAAAATATCGCTCTAAAAAAATAAGAGCAAATTGCGCTATGGACCATGTATTGTGTAAAAGTGGTAGCTTGCACCGTTTATAAGCGAAAACTTCACTTGTCACCATCTACTTTGCACTAATTTAGCGTTTTGCACCAAGTCTAACGAAGTGAACCCGTTTGTGACAGGTGAAGCCAATCTGGCAGGTGGTAGCAATATGGTCATGCCATTGTCAGTGAGATGTTCTAGAAACAACTATGAAGACAATTGTTTCACTTTTATGTTTATAATCTTTTGAATAATATATTATTATGTCCCTTGAATAAATATCTTTCGTATTGATCAACAAGTGTATGACTTCGTGAAAATCTTTATTCATGTTTTGGTATTATTCTAAATTATTCTTGATCTTATATCATTACGTGAGACAATTATAATTTATATATCAGTACATGTATTGATTGACAATTATATTTCATAGATTATGGATATAGAGAAATCAAATCAATAATATGGACACATGTTAGAAAATATAGTATTGGATTGACCTATCTTAAGACATTGTTGAGATTGTTATGTTTTTATATGTCATCAGTTAGTCTCAAACAATGATGATGCATAATCCTTATACTTGAGATCAGTATAGTTTCCTATATGTATAATAGTGCACTAAATGGTTGTCAAACACTACTCCGTAACTAGGTAGTTATAAAGGTAGATTTCGGGTACGCTATAAAACATGTGAAGGAATATGACTGGTCGAATATGGGATTTGCCCCTCCTACATAACAAAAGAGATATCTCTGGCCCCTTGATGTGGTCGGATAAAAGGAAGTGCATGGCCATGCCACAAGTGGTCGAGGAGTCGACTACATGAAGTTATTCATCACTAGATCGAGAAAAAATGAATAGCCTGTGAACGATATGTTTCTCACCTAGAGTTCAATCAGGTATCATGAGGCAAAAGGAGAATATGCAAACATGTCGTCTAGTCCAACCAGATACGAACTATTCGTGTAGGTATACTGACTGGTCGTGAGTTGATCGGACATATCACAAATTGGTCCGTGAATTGGTTGTATGGAGATACAGACTGGTCGTAACCAAATACAAACTAGTCGTAAGGAGTTATGAACTGATCGTAAGTGACTATGACCTAATTACAGATCATATTGCATAAGGTTCATCTATTTTGATCTTTGTGTATATTTGAGAGCTAATATATCCTGCAAGGGACTGCTATCGACCAGTGATTAGAAAGGTATTTCTGAGTTACAATTAAGTATACATGAACCTACAGGGTCGTACACTTAATAAGTTACAACAATAAGGGTTCGGATGATAGACTCTAAGTGAGATGCAATCTCTACTCGTATTGGATAAGGATATGGTCAGAGGCTCTATATAAAAAGCTGTCTTGGGCTATATATTATAGAGAGACATCGCATCACCCACCAAAACCCTACCCGCCTCTTTTCCATGGCCCTGCTGTGCAAACTAGTTCTAGTACACCGGCGTACACACGTTTTATTTCTGGACATGTGGACTTTGATAGAGACGTTGCTGTGGCTGCAGCACTGATCGGGATGATTCGAGGAGAAGACAATCGGCTTATGGAGATCAACTACCGCTAGAGGATGATCGGCTTCTGATGATTGCTTTTCAAAGACGTTATATGATCGACTATTTTCACTACACTGACGTGTGCTACGTTAAATCAGATTGCTTCAACTTTTCCTCTGCTGCATTGTGCATCTAGTAGTAACGATCCATAATCTCTTACTCACGTGTCTTCCTAGTTTATATGATAGAATGTTTAATTTACGCTAGTGTAGTCTACCCGTAATCCCTGAATGCCTCGTGGGAGGTTTGTTCCTGTGGTCCGAGCTCGTGGCGGCGAGCCTTGTAGTCCTCCAAAAGCAATTACCGCTCAGGTCGCTCGCGGGTGGCACGGCAAGGATGACGGTGCTAAACAGGATGGTGAGGGCCTGTAGTCACCTTGACGGCAACTCCAGATTGCAATGGCTTCGCTTGCCCGATTGCTACGACAATGCTTTGGTCCTGGGTGTGGTGCCCTGCGGATGCGGTGACGACGATACACTGGAGCACTATGATTCCATTTCTCTCTCCCCCGACGAATCGGTCAGCTTGGATGTTAGAATGGGTGCACGCTGTTAAACCTGGTGTAGAGCCCTTGGGCCAGGTTGAAGGGATGAGCGAGACTAGCCTAGACCTGGGTGAGTGGATGCAACGTAGATTGTCCGGTTCAAGGTGAGCCAGGTTTGGTTGGGATCTTGATTCGTTTAGAACAATTTGAACAACATCAGGTTTAGAATCATCCATAGATAATCCAGTTATAATCTACCACACATGGAAGCACACGTATTGAGGTCTGAAAACCGAAGAACAACATTGGTCTTCAGGGTCTCAACTGCAGCCCTTGAACTGCTGTTTGCACCTTGCTGAACGAACGCCAAGAAACAGAGATATTAAGTCTGAAGACTTCGTTCAAAAAAAAGATTCAATTCGAACTCTGAAGATATGTAATGGCTGTATATATGACAAGTTGACAACAAATGGAAGTGCCAGTGAGGGCACCTTTAAATCCTATCAATCTAGTACTTCGCCTGGATAACATCAGGTCAGACAGCACCAATCTGAAGCACTCACATGGCCAAAAGAATCATTTAGGCCTATGATTCTATACTCGATCTAATTTGAACAACATCAGGTTTAGAACAAGAACAACAACAGAACAAAAGGTGTGAAGGAAATGAGAAGCACCAAGTCAAAAACTAGCATGTTGCTTCAGTCATAATTTGTTCGAAATTAATAAACAAATCCATCCATGTATGTGCCAATTGCTAGTGTCAGGTACTACAATGGGTTCTATTCTTCACAAATTAAATTTCCTATAATCACACAACATCACTCCGGATAAAAACCATACAATTAATCAGGTCAAAAAAGGTGATTAATTAACAAAATTCCTCAGCTAGGCGAGCCGATTCGGCAGCGGCATCCCAGCATAGTGAAGTCTTTTGATTCGCTACAAGATCGTTGCCATGTGAGGTGTCGAGGTCTACTCGACTTGTCCATCCATACGGAGCCGAGAAATGAAGGAATGGTTGTTAGCAACTTGGCACTGATAACTTCAATAACTGATGTTCATATTAGTTTCTACACCGAGAAGACATAAGGCAATATAAATACCTAACTTTTTGAAGTAAATTTTTCACTCATCTCGCTCCCGTCTCGCTCTGATATTAAGATAGGAGATCATAGACATATCATACACCCTACTCATCTCGTTCCCGCCTCATGCACGTATCTCTCCCTCACCTTCCCTACTGCTCGTCTCCTCCTTCTTTCAGCCACTACTATTTATTTTCTACCAAAATCCATCAGCCACAGCCAATATAAATACCCTGAGACAACCATGTAAGCTGTTTAACCCAATCCAGCAAACCAAAAGACTTCACCCACCCAAACCGACTCAACCCACCAAAGTTTATGCCTTCATGCCTGAACCCATGGCTGTACAGACCTAAAGAGAGGAGGAGTACAAGGGACAATCAAGCCCATGGTGAAGTGAGAAAGGAGCAAATTGTGAGCAGATCCGTGGTGGTGGCTGCATCTCTCGGTGCACAAACCGATGGACCATACTGTAATTTACTAAAAGTAGATTGTAAAGACAACACTGCAAATTTATGCGCATATGAACAAAGGGTGTATATGATTTTTTCTTTAACTTCCTTTTGTACTTGATGATTTGGCCATTGATTTTTTTTTCTTTTGGAGGAAGAGCTCAAGTTTCACTCGCTCCAAAATTTGTAGTAAAATGTCCTATCCTATGAAAATCATATGGTGCAATGTTACAATCCAAACAACTCATATATGTTATTCTTTGAAATGCAATCCTACATTTTTCCATCAAAAATTCCTTGTTCCGAACTCCCCAACCTTTCAACTACAGAGAGAAATGTTCAATCAGCTACATGGTCAGGATCACTGGAAGCAAAAATGCAGGATCCATTTCTCTTTGCAAGCGCCAAGCCATGGCATGACCAATCCAACAGTGTAAATGACCTGCCAGGTAGTATGCTCTGCACAACACATTGCTATGTTGGCGGCTTGGCTGATTGCATCGTCAAGATTGTATGGAGCCTAACTTCTTCAGAGTCGATCGCTTCGAAACCCTGACAAACTTACAATGCTAAACCTGGCAGAAGCAAGACAATTCTGCATTTCCTCATCTGATGCATGAATGCTCTGAACGGCAAGCAGAGAGGTCACATTGACCATGTAATGCGCAGCGCACACCTGAAAAAAAAAATTAATATGATCATCATGAGATTGACCTTCTTCTTCTTTCTACAACATTCAACATCCAAGTGAAAGTTGGTTCAGGGAATACTACAGTAACTCCGGTCAGACCTCTGATACAGTAATTTTAGGGATAAAACAGTAATTTCAGCGCTATTTCAAATCCGAAAATCAATGTAACTTTTGATCGATTGATCCAAATGACTTGAAACTTTGTACACACCTTCTCTAGGATGTTAGAAAACTATTCTAATCAATGATCAAAAGAATTGTTGCCAAAGTTTTGACTTTTTTTCATTTGAAGGAAAGGTGCATCAAAACCGATCAAAAGAGGGAAATCTCGATCTGCTCTTATTCATGAGTTCTTGATGATCTAGATAACCTTATATGGGTTCTTATATGCTATATCAAGCTACATCACATTACGAACTCATGTCAAAATGCTCACAACACCAAAACTCCAATCACCCCTTCTTAAGTCAAAACCGGGCAAACATAAGAACTTGCAAATACAAGTGCCTAGATGGATGATATTTGGTTTCCAAGATACATATTCATCACTTATACATTCTTGACACAAAACAAGAATAAGGGAAGAAGAGGAAACACCAAAAACAAAAGCCAAATCAAAATTTTATCACTTGAGCACAAGAGGGCAATACTTGGACGAATTTTGATCTCTATTGATACTTGGAGATGAATATTTATAGCCACTCCCTAGCCACACACAAAGTCTACGGATGACAAAAATCTCACCCGCAAGAGCCTCTTATATCTCCCACAAAGTTTTCTCCAAGAACCCTAACTCCTCTTTCTACTTGGTATGGATGGCTTAAACCTAAACCATCCCTCTCCACCCTTTTATAGTGGACGCATATGAGAAACTCTAACCAGCCCCTTTGGTTGAGTTTTATCCACTTACATGGGCTAACCCATTAACCCAATACCATATTGGGTTCTACACTTACACATGCACGCTTCTCAGAGCGCTCACACGCATTAACCCATTTGTGAATCAACACTTGACCTACTTCACATTTTCAGCACATACAAGACGTAAACCACTTAGGCCAACGCTACGGTTTCACACACACCGCCACTTTTCGGTATTGGGCAATTTACCAAAATACCTCTCTACCGTTTTCCACGAATCTTCCTTCTTCCTTTGCCATGAACATCGCCCATGCTTCGTCATATTCCAGGCGGCCCCAATGACTTACCACCAAGCCTCTCACGCGTCTGGATCCCACGAACCATCCTCGCTTGCACAACAACTCAAGTCACTTGACGCGCCACTTATCATCTTTTAGCTTCATGATTGCACTCGGTTTCCTCGATCGTCGGGGCCTCAACTTCTCTCTTAGGCTAGCCCCGATCCACCTCGTCGTTGCTCGTCATGTCACCATCAGTAGCTCTTGCTCTGGTCTCCTGCCTTTTTGGTTTGTAACCACTCCACGAGCCTCAAACATCTTCGACGTCTCCCTGACTGTTCTGGACCTCAGGACCACCCTATGCCTAGTCCCAGTCCTCCTATGCCTCACCATGACCTAGCTCCAAAGTCCTACAACCAACAACAATAAGCAAACTGTCACGTGGCACCGCACAATGCACAAAGTCATTAATTAGCACAATTCATCCATATAATACACCGTGCAAAATGTATGCAACCAAACCATTGATCCTAAGCCTAGTACTAAATATTAAACCCCTATGCACACATGCAATGTTCTAGGTCAGACCACACTCATCTCGCGATTCAAACAACCCCAAGCTCAAAACCACTCGAGCTAGAACCTCAATAGGCACCAGACTATTGCCACTGAGGGCGGTCTGACCGATCCAACCAACCGGTCAGACCACTGACACAAAGGCCGATCTGACTGCTTGGTCATATCGATCAGACTGCCACCCCTTTGCCGGTCTGACTGCTTGACTGCCAATTGCACCACACTCTCTTAAATTTCACACTTAATTTTCCAACCTTCCAAAAACCAAACTCAAACTCTACAAACTTTCTGAACCAAAATTCAATTACTCATCACAATTACAGGGTGACCTCCACATGGTCTCACAATCTCCCCCTTGATGAGTATATTGACAAACACCAAAAAGACATGAAAGTTTGTTTTTGAAAAGAAAAGCAAGAAGTTGCAAAAGCTACATATAGTCTATTTGAAAGAGAAAGAAGAAATCATGATTATATTGGCAAAATGTGAAATAGAGCAACATTAAGAAAGAACAAGTTTTCCATAAATGATCTAAATCATACTTAAAACCTCACAAAAGCTCAATTTTATTCATGGTTTAAAGAAAAAAGCAATTGCTCACCATGACCATTTTCATAGCATTGACATTTTTAGGTTTCAGTTAGCAAGTTTTGCAACTCATACCACTTATATCACTCAAAATGCATACTCTCCCCCTTAATACCTTTTACACCCCTTCATGCCTTTTTCTTAATCATTCTCCCCCTTTTGGCAATAGAGACATCAAGGGTTAAAGCTCCCCCTCAAAATGTGTATGATACTATTTGGAACACAAGAAGCATAAAAGAGAGCATGTATGCATGCAAGAAAATGCAAAGCCTAAAGAGTTTTGAAGATTATTTAAGGTGAGGTTCAAGTTAAAAAGATACTACTTGAAGCCACAAAATGCATTCGAAGCTATCTAGATCATGATGACGCATATATAATCAATTTAGGCAAGATTGTACAATTTAAAGCATTTAAATTAATTTCAAGATACACAAAGCTTCAAAATTGACAAGTTTATGAAAAGGTATACAAGTATGAGCTAAGCCATATCAAGAAGACTAAGTGGAACCAAGAAACTCAAATTGAATCAATTAGAGTTCTACAAGTTCAATATTGAATTATTTTGTTCAAACACTTGGAATTAGCATAATTATCACATGTAGCACTTATGAAAACAAATTATGGTCTTATCTTAGCAAAGTAAGTTCTGGACTAGGAGCCATCCACAACTGCCTTATAAGCCTCAACTATTTTTCATATTTTTGATTTTTCAGACAAGTGCTAGATCTCAAGTCTTACTACGACCATCTGAAGTAAGAAACTTAAAAGAGTGGCCTTGGTCATCCAAAACTCCACCTGAGTTCATGCCTAGTGCAATGGTAAGCCGTCTCATGAGAAAAAAATTGGTGAGATCAGTTTTTTAGCCAAAAAGAGATCATTTTATATTTTCTTGACTTAGTTTAAGAACAAAGAGCTAATACTAACTCATGCTTCAACAAAGAACTAACATAGCTCAATTCAGATTCTAGATTCAAGAGAGTATTTTGCAAATTTAAAAGATACCAATTGCAATAATTGATATCGCCTGTGAATTTCAGTTCAAGTTTGCAAATTAAGTTAACATGGCAAAGATTTAATCATACATACAAAAATATGACAAAGCTAGCTAAGTAGGCATAACATGGCAATGAACAATATCAAATTTGAATTACATCACAATTGAGTAATAATTAAAGCTTATATCTAAATGCATATCTCACAATGCAATGCCATGGATGCATGATGCAAAAGAAAGCAAGAACATAAAACTTCCTAACTACAAGAAAATACAAATGCAAGATACTACTTGAGAAACAAAAAGGATCAAGCTCCCCTAAGAACAAGCTGCAATATAAAACATCTAGAAGCACTTGTAAGGAAAGAAATAACTCAAAAAGTCCAAACTTGCAAAAGTCACTCCCCAACTCTCTCCTCACAAGGAATGGCTAAAAGAAAAAAGAGCTAGGCTCTATACTCCACATGGTCTTTGGGAGAAGGATAATTCACAGTTAAGGAGCGAATCTAAAACACTCAAAATCCCCACTACTGGATTCTAGTGAATAAAGAAGCAAGCTCAACCTAGATTGGAATAAAACACAACCTAGAAGACCCAACAATGTGCTTAAGAGGGACTCATGCAAGAAGCGATCCTATTATTAGCCCAACTAATCATGGAACTACAAAAACCCTAGATGATACGCAAGGCATGAATCAAGGGCATAAGTAAAACGGAGGACACAATCTGTGTCACACTGCTTGGCAGTGAGATGTAGTCGAAGGAGTAGAAGCTGAGCCAAGTTACATCCCAAGATTGATAGTCATTACCGGATGCTAGGATGAGGAGGAAGAAGAAGGCTCAGAAGCTCTAGAGCCAGAAAGTCTAACCACTCCCCTGGTACCAGCTGCAATACCTCACACTTGGTCTTCCATCTCTCATATAAAGTCTATATCATCGAAAAAAGTTGTTTGTGCCTTGGAACTGGGGTTAGTGAAGATTGACATGCAAATCCACTTCTAAGACACATGACAAGTAAGAATACTATAATTCAGGGTGAGAGGTAGGCAATAATAATTCAATGCTCACATAAGTATAAGTAAACAATTTTGATCATGAACAAGAATGTACATAGCATGACAAATGATGAGACTATAATAGCATATACTAATGGCAATATAAAAAATCTCAACAATCCGTAATTCAAACATAGGAACAACTGGTGTACTAGTACTAGAGTAAGTGATATACAAGCATGGATCCAGTACTGAGCATAAATGATAAAGAACATATGAGAACATGCACCCTACATAAGCTCTATCTAAACATCACCAAATCATCTAGGACAAGAAAACCTAGTACAAACCAAATCTAGAAAACGTTTTTAGACCAACCAAAGTTCTTATGATATCTGGACATAAGCACAGTCTAAAACTACCAAGGATGTCATACAAACTATTTTCATGCCAAGACAGAAATAAATGAGATCATGATATACATGCATCTCAATCAATCACCAACCATACACACATAGCAAATGACAAGGAAAAGCTATAAAAGTATATGCTAGCATGAGTACAAGTATAAGCATGTACACATGAACAAAAAATGATAAACAAGCATGAACAAATGTAACATCATGTACAGAAGACTATCAAAGATATAATCAAGCTCAAAATGTCCATAATCAAGCACACATCATGTAGACATACATCATGAAAAACAAAAATCATAGAAAGTACGCTAACATGTATAACTAATGGTGAATAGACATAAGGAGCAAGATATAGACAATAAAACATGATATATACATTAAAACACAAAATCATGATGATACTTGAATCTAAATACATATAATCAATAAGTAACTTATGCTCATGAAGTCAAGTCAAAATTCCTAGTCAAGTAAGAGCTATCCAAAGCAATGGCACAAGCGCCAACATCAAGTAACTCAAGAGAAGTATGAGAAGAATTCAAATTCGATTGCAAAGAAATAAGGTCAACTTTTAAAACATAAATCTCAGATTTGAAATTAACACAAGAGTCACAAGACCTGGAACTCGTATCATCGCGTGCTCTCTTCAAAACATCAGACTCATTTTTCAAGGCAATGCAAGATGTGCAAGAGAGTAAATCGTCATCAAGCAATTTCTTAGTTTCTAAGCACAGCTAGGAGGACTAGACTCAAACCATCAATTTCAGCCCTAGCATTATCTAATTGCTGAAAACAATTGGAAAAGCTTAAATTCCATTTTTCATTTTCAGCTCTAGAAAATTCAAGTTATTTTACACATGTGGAATGAGCCAATTTTAACTTCTTAATTTCAACAAACATGCTAGAACAAGAATTATGTTCATTCTTAACCAATGATATAAAATTGACTAATTCCAACTTAGCACAATCAAGCTCATAATGTAAGGCAACATAGGAATGACATGGCATAGAAACACTTGATTTAAGCAATTCATTTTAAGATTTCAAGCATGCAAGAGAAGTTCTTAATTTAGCATTATCCATATGCAAAGACTCACATGACTCACATGGCAAAGGAGATTTCGATCTAGAAATTTCGTCAAGCAATTTACTCTTCTTCATCTCTAGACTATTCATAGGACTGTCAAGAGTATCAATTCTTGAATTTAGAGAAACAACATTCTTAATGACTTTCTCCTTGCTCACCTTGCTAAGCTTCAATAGGAGATCATCCTTAGAAGGCATCTCATAATCGTCCTCCATGGTCACTCTGCACACACTATTGGGTTCTTTATCCTCTTGGACTTCGAAAGTGTTGCATCCTTGAGATTAGGACAAAGCCAATAGAAATGGCCAACCATTCCACACATAATGCAAATAATTCCTAACCTCTTCGCCAAAGAGTCACAAGAAGAAGAATCAAAAGACTCACAAGAGTTCACACTAGTTGCCATGCTCATGATCCATTAAGATCACTTAAAGAGCAAACCTTACTCTAATACCAATTGTAGGATCGAGTATGACAACTAGAGAGGGGGTAAATAGGAGCCCAAATTAATCTGAGGCTTTTCAAAATCTTTTCCTTTAAGCGGAAGCAAAACTCTTCACTCCAATATCTATGGAAGCTATAAAGATTAGAGACAAATAATCACAAGGGAAGATCTGATCAAAACGGAGCAAAACGTGCTCTGAAAATCCCAGCGGTCTGACCTCTACATATATGGCGATCTAACCACCATGAAGGGAGTGTCTGACCTCCAAGACGATCAGACTGCTATTTCAATGGCGGCCAGACCGCTATAAATACTAAAATCAGGGAATACTATAGTAACCCCGGTCAGACCGCTGCTAAAGTGATGGTCAGACTGTTGCTACAGTAATTTCAGGTATGAACAATGTGTCAGCGTTATTTTAAATCTGAAAATCCTTGTAGCTTTTGATCAATTAATCCAAATAACTTGAAACTTTATACGCACCTTCTCTAGGATGTTAGATCGAGAGCATCGTTGCCAAAATTCTAACCTTTTTCCATTCGAAGGAAGGGTGCACCAAATCCGATCAAAAGAGGGAAATCTCGATCTGCTCTTCCTCATGAGTTCTTGATGATCTACATGACCTTACATGGGTTTTCATATATCATGGCAAGCTAGATCACAGTATGAACTCAAGTCAAAATGCTGACAACACCAAAACTCCAACATCACTCCTTGTTGAGCCAAAACCGGTCAAACACAAGAACTTGCAAATACAAGTACCTAGATTGATGAGATCTGGTCTCTAAGACACATCTTTATTACTTATATATCCTTGGCACAAAACAAGAACATCGGAAGAAGAGAAAACACCAAAAACCAAGCCAAATAAAACTTTTATCACTTAAGCACAAGAGGAAAATACTGGAACGAATTTTGATCTCTATAGATACATGGAGATGAATATTTACAGCCACTCCCTAGCCATACACAAAGCCTAAGGATGATAAAAACCTCAGCCACAAGAGGCTCTCACATCTCCCACAAAGTTCTCTCCAAGAACTCTAACTCTTCTCTCTACTTAGCATGTATGGCTTAAACCTAAACCGCCCCTCCATCCTTTTATAGTGGAGGCATATGAGAAACCCTAACCAGTCCCTCTAGTTGAGTTTTATCCACTTACATGGGCTAACCCGTTAACCTAACATCATATCTGGTTTTACACTTACACATGCGTGCTTCTCAAAGCGCTCACACGCCTTAACACATTAGTGAATCAACACTTGATTTACTTCATATTTTTATCACGTACAAGATATAAACCACTTAGGCCAATGTCGTAGTTTCACACACACTGCCACATCTTCGGTGTCTCCCTGACCGTTCTGGACTTCAGCACCACCCTATGCCTAGTCCCAGTCCTCCTATGCCTCACCATGACTTAGTTCTGAAATCCTACAACCAACAACAATAAGCAAACCGTTACGTATCACCACACAACACAAAAAGTCATCAATTAGTGCAATTTATCCATACAATGCACCATGCAAAATGTATGCAACCAAACCATTGATCCTAAGCCTAGTACCAAATATTAAACCCCTGTGCACACATGCAATGTTCTAGGTCGGACCACACTCATCTCGTGACTCAAACAAGCCAAAGCTCAAAAACAACCAAGTTGGAACCTCAACAAGCAGTCAGACTACTGCCACCGGTCAGACCGCTGACACAAAGGCTAGTCTGACCGCTTGGTCATATCGGTCTGACTGCCACCCCTGACTGCCACCCCTTTGTCGGTCTGACCGTTTGACTGCCAATTGCTCCACACTCTCCTAAATTGCACACTTAACTTTCCAACCTTCCGAAAATCAAACTCAAACTCTGCAAACTCTCTGAACCAAAAGCCAATTACTCATCACAATCACGGGGTGACCTCTACATGGTCTCACATCGGAACATCTTGAATTCCCGGAAAAGGTGAACAGTCGTGTGTGTTCCGCAAGGTTTGTTTTCATTTCCTAAACGCATCTATGTTGCTCCTTACACTATCGTTGTAGCCATGACATTGTATTTAGATTCAGGATAGATGATGAAATCAAGTTAAAGCACTTGCAGTGGTAGAACTAATTATCAATGTAGAATGAAGCATCAGATTATTTGGATTCAGCCATTTGGTACTTGGGGGTAGTGTCTAGTTGTCATTTGCCGTGGATTTTTTTTTTGGTTTTTTTGGAGTTTTAGGCAAGAACTACAACTCCAACCAGTCTTCTAGGATCAACGACTCTGCTGATCAAAACGACCAACTTGTCAACACCAAGGATGAGTACAATTTTATTAACTATTTAGTAACTTCTTTTGTCAATTATAACTTTAAAATATCTCAGTATTTACGGCATTATGTATTACATCGTGGTTCCATACTAACTTTTGAAGGTTTGTTTGAAACAAAGGATTTTAGGAATTTTGTAGCCTATAGGAACTTTTCCTATGTGATCCTTTGGAACAAGTGTTGAATCCCCTAGGATTCCTATGGAATGTCTTAATCCATCAACATTTTTGACAAAATCTAACATGAGGTTGGACCTCGTGGAAATTTCCTATGTGTCTTTCTCAACTACAGATGATTCCACTAGATATGCCACCCTAATTCCTGTGTTTCTTTCTTTATGTTCCTACATTTTCAGATTCCTATGTTCCGAATGAGCCCTGAAGAGAAGTCATTCACACGATTTAAAATTTAAGTCCTTCATGCATTCCATGGAAGACCATCATATAAATTAAATTATCGTACAAATCCTTTATATAATACTCCTCCCCACAAAAGTCTTCAACTAGTCCTTCATATTGGCTGAATATCGCAACAAATCTGTTATCCGACCAAAATTCTACGAATTACTAGGAATTTTAAACAGTTTTTAACACAGGACATGCATACATGCATTTTTCAACTAATTAATTAGATGTTCGTGCAAGATTACCTTTTCAATCAATCCCTAAAAAACAATTTATCTTCCTACAAAGCTAGAATGGTAAACTACAAAACGTCATTCCATCTCATTAGCTCCATTGCTTAGCCAACAACATGTCATCAAAGAGACTTTCTCCGGTGCTTGGAAAGTACCTAAGGTACCTTCTCTCTAAAAAACATCAACTATTGATTTACATATGGGCGACTTAGGAAGAGAAAATTTTGTAAACATAGGTAATTTAGTAATTACTCTTTGACTTAACCCTCTATGTGCACCCTAACCATCATCTCCTACTCACCTGTCACCGTGCTGATCTGCTGCTGTGTCTCCTCAATTTTTTTAAATAATCTATTTTCTATTCTGAATTACAATAATATACATACGTTTTATTTTTTGTAGTAATAACCAGCTGTCGCTCCACGGTTGAACGACTTAGGCTAGTTGCCCAACTGTTGGACGACATGTGGCCAAGTTGCCCAATGGTTGAGTGTGTAGCCCAAGTCGCCCAACCATGGAGCGACTTGGCCACACTACAAGGAATCCTAACTATTGCAATGAAATATATTTCGTTGCAATAGTTAAATTTATTGCCACGAATTATTTGTTTATTGCGATAAATTTGTTATATTGTCACAATTCTAAATTGTTTTGATATTTTTAATTTTCATTGCAATAAATCAATTGTATTGCAACGAAAAAATAAATTGTTGCATTAACTAATTACTATTACAATAATTTCGTACTGTTGCGATATGTATATTCTATTTAAACGAAAATTTGCAACAAAATACATTTTATTGAAATATTTAATGTAGTTGCCATGAATTATTTGTTTGTGGAGATAAGTTTGTTATATTGCTACAATTCTAAATTATTGTGATAATTTTTATTTTTGTTGCAATAAATCGATTGTCTTATAACAAAAAATAAATCGTTGCATTAACTAACTACTATTACAATAATTTCATACTGTTGCGATATGTTGGTATACTACATTGTTTTGAGATCACGTATGACAAATCTGGACAACCGGGTTAGCTCCATACAAATGTACGCGTCATCACGTATGCGTAGGATCTTTTCGTGAAAAAATCGGAGCATTGGAGGGCCAGAATAAAAGAAATCATATTAGATAAGGATCACATTTTAAATTCCAAATATTTGAGGACTAAAATGAAAAATGGCCAATCCCAAATCTGGCCACAAAATCCCTAGCCGCCGGCAATTTCAGCTCGAGCTTGGCATTTTCGGTTCTCCTTAGTCTCCCTAGCTTCTCCTCTCCCCTCCCCCTTTTTCTCCACCACCGACGCCGGCGAGGGCCGGGCCTTACCTCGCCAGCCGCCATCACCTCCACGCTCCTCCTATGCGCCGCCGGCGGCCACCACAATAGCTCCACCCGTGCGCCGCCATCTCTACCACACCCTCCACGGTGCTCCACCCGTGCTCCGGGTCCCGGTCCTCCGCGGCTCCGCCCCTCCGGCGGTCCGGCCTCCGGGTCCCAGCCTCCACGGCTCTGCGCTCCACCATCGGCGCCTGTGGCTCTGCGCCTCTACCCTCGCCCCTCAATCCGCGGCTCCGCCAGTCCGCTCCTCCGGATCCCAGGCTCCTGGGTCTCGGCCATGCTGGCGCCGCCACCGCCACGGGCTGACCGGCCTCCGTCTCCGGCCGTCCGCCCTCCGGCACCAATGCTGGTATTATTCCTTGATTTCCTTCTGCCTCCGTACCATAGATGAAAAAGTAGTGCAATCAAGAACTTGAGTTTTGTCTTAATTAGAACACATATACAGTAGGGGATTCTTGCAACCGGATGTAGTAGGGGAATGATAGTTCCAAATGTAGCAGTCAAGTTTTGAAGAACCTAGTCCTCACATCAGTGGCGGACGCAGGAATTTTGGAATGGTGTTCGAAGTTGTAAAAATATTTTTCAGTACAAAACATAAAGATCTACGGTAATAATAGTTAACATACAATTGTTGTACTAGGGATAACATGTCAAATAATATAAAGAAATTACAAAACAATTACAAAAGTTCACTACAGATCGGCATGATCAAAATTTAGTGGATTTTTACATTCCATGGAGTTCAGTTTTGCTTAATTTCTTGCAAACCAGCCTGTCTATATGTTTTATCAAAGTGTTTTCTTTAGAAGCTACATTTTATGATCAGTTTACAAGGGTTAAATCAATTCATACATACTGCTAATTGATCCAGAACTCATGCCATCAAATTTCTTGCAACAATTCAACAACCGGAATAGTAATCTGTTGAAGACTCCATTAGGTCCTATCCAAATAATGAAATATGTGAAGGCCTATGTATTGGTTCAGCAAAAGAAGGTTTCATATCAAAATGTATAACAAATAGCACAATTCTGTATATCTCAAAAGTTGTTTCTGACAATGTTGCTAGGTAAGAATAATACTGACTACTGAGATAGGTGAGGTGCAAACCTTGAAATGGTGTTTGCAGAGAATTGATCCTTTTAATAAATCTGGGGTTTCTAGTTGTACACAAATCCCATGATTGCAAACCATATGATTCATCATAAGCTAGAATACCCTCTCTGATATAGTAACTCCTTGCGAGCCCAAATAGCCCAATCCGGATCCATTTCACCGCCACACTTAAGAAACAGTGAGATAACGATTGTCGACAATATGCGTGCGGACATGTCAAACCTAAACTTAGAAAAACAACGGCCACCTTGTTGAAGTAGGAGGCAAAGGGCCTGAGGGGACAGATCGGGCAGCAAGGAGTCTAGGCGGTGGCCGACTTGTTCCCAACGATAGCCGCGTACTCCTCGGCGGTGGTGATGCCAAGCGAGGACGGGGAGGCGGCGAACCGGTCCGGTTCCGGAAGCGGCCGACAAGCGAGGCGCCCAGATCTAGCCGGGCCGGGCGGGCGAGGCAACAGCGGAGGCGGGGCGGGCGGGCGGCGGTGCGGCGAGTGGGCGGAGGCGGCGGAGGGCGAGGCGGTGTCGCGGCGGGCGGGCGGGCGGGCGGCGGTTCTTGGCGGAGGCGGAGGTGTGCGGCGGCGGTGGCGGGGCGGAGCGGAGGAGGCGGCGAGGCTAGGTTAGGGTCCGTGGCTCCGCGCGATTTGCCAATGGGATTGGGGACCGGGACCGGGCGGGATAGGCGAGCCAGCGCGCTTGACGTAAGATGGGCTGGGCTTCACGCGGTCGCGGCGGCAGTGCTGCGTTTCTCTCGGCCTCTCGGGCCGAATTGTAGATATAAACAGCTGATTTGGCCCAACTATATATATATATGTATATATGTATTATACCTTATATATACTAGGTTTTTTGTCAAAATATTTGGTTGTTTAGCTGAACACCCATGAACTACTGTAGATCCGCCCCTGCCTCACATCCTCACCACCTGTAGTTTGAAACAACAAGCGCATTTTGAATATTTCACCTTTTACATTCTTGTGTTTGTAATGATATAATTTGGAACTCTGAATATGAATAGTGATTACCTACGAAGGAGACGTCAAAGAGAGTATCTACATTGGGCCTATGGGAGATGGAGATTTATAGAATGATGTGAATCAATGGCCTTCTGAGGTACTTTTCTGCTTTTTATCTCGTAAGGATTAATAAAATTTGTCGATTGTCATCATGCATAACATTCTTTGTCTGGCTAAATTACCTACAGTACGCTTTCCGTCCTGGAAAGAGACAATGAAGCTGTACCGTGCAAATGCATTGTAAGTTTTCTTTGTTTTAAACTATCTCAGCAAACAACATTCAACAATTGTAGTACAATACTACAATCTACAATTGTATGTTGTTTTCAAAGACCTGTTAGTTCAGAACAGTGGTGCATTTAACTGCCCATCAGCATTTCTTCGGTTATTGCACTAGCCAGGTACGTTACTGTATTTCCTTTTATATCATATGAAAGAATGAAAGTTCTATTCTAAATGATATGCAATGGACTGCTAGACATACATGCTTGATATTTGCCTTTTGCTATCTTGTCATTTCATGATTGCCGATACTTGCTTGGATGATCTCTTCTCCACTTATTTATATGTGTGCCATGCTCCCATAAATATGTTGGAGAAATAGTGGTGCATTTATTTGAACATGAATGGATACAACATATGTCATTTTAAAAAATAGAGAACTTGACATCCTATTGTGTGATGTTGGTAGGGTCTGTTGGGGGTGGGGGAACATTACTAACCTGTCCACTGAATGTGTGGAGCCAATTAAGCAACTTTGCATAATTTGTTGTCATAAGTTAGTCCCTGTAACACCTCAGGACCTACATTACCCTGGGATGCTACTAAAACTACTTCACAATTAGCCAATTTACAAGATAAATTAAACTGGCAACAATTATTAAACAAGATAGTATAAGTGAAAGCATAAATAACTAAGGAA
Organism: Bonia amplexicaulis; assembly: GCA_036346245.1. NCBI lineage: Eukaryota > Viridiplantae > Streptophyta > Magnoliopsida > Poales > Poaceae > Bonia > Bonia amplexicaulis. Next base: position 12,836,697 of record CM070753.1, on the reverse strand, counting down.
TAACAGGATAATGATAGCAATTCAATATTTAAAACACCCTCCAATATTTCAATTTAAAACATAGTTCACAAATTTAACATTATTAAGATAATGTAAACAAAGCTATGCAAATGTCTAGAATCCTTTTAATTTTATTACAGTATAAAAATATGATTCACGTGCATCAATGTGGTGTCGCTCTACCCTTTCCATGCATGTTCAAAATCCACCTATAGGGAGGGGTAAACAAGGGTGAGATAAAATCCCAGCAAGCAAACTGTTTAACAGGCTATTCAAACTACAAACAATTATACATCATCATTTATAATTTCATATAATCACAACTACAATTCATGTCCATAATTATTAAACCACCACAAACTTCCATGAATCATACCTTTTCAATTTCAGATTTAATTGACATATGAATGCAGTTATTTTATCCACAATTAAATGCAAATGAAACATTTAATCTTTGTGTCCAATCCAAAATTCAAAAAAAAAATCCGATCGCTACAGTGCGTGAACAGTACTAGTACAGTACCATGATCCGTTCATCTTTGAGACTAGTCTTGGATAATTGCATTAAGGGCTGTTCTTGATATTAATTTACACCTGCTGAAATTTTATTCTTTTGTGGAAGGGAAAGCTAAACCTTAGTGCCAACTACAAGTTAAAAAAAAGAAAGGAGGAAAGAAAGAAAGAAGGCGGTCGACAAAAAAAAGGAAAGTGAGCATTGGCCAAATTGGGGTTAGCTAATTCTAATATATAATTTCAGCTTGTGTATTTAATTCCTTTGAGCAATCTTGTGCCCTTACATTCATATCGTTGCAATTGGCTAGTGTCTCTCCTAGTACTTGGTGCAAAATGATGTATCTAATCTTTAATTTCAGATTGCCTCTAGTTAGCTCATTCCTTTGTTTGCATCGAGTCACATTGATCTTTGCGTGTGCGTTCATATACTCCACTTAAATCTTTTGGATCAGCACATAGGCAATACTTTTTACCTTGGATTATTACTTAATTTTACAACATCGAGAAATCAAATCGTGTAGGATAAATACTTCCTAACCAAGCTCCACAAAATATCCTTTGCCGTGCAATTGTGAGTCACTTTTAAATCCGCTAGATCATCACTTGTTATTGTAGCCACCACCAAGTGTAAGTTTCTTTTGGCCTTAATTCACTTCGAAAAGGTGAGAATTTTACTTGTGAGAGAAAAGAGTGAGATCGAGTGATTTATACTAATCATCCATATACCTTGTTATTGCTTTGTGTTGTCTTTGCACAATCTAACCATGTCAGGTGGAGAAGACAACTATGGTGGTGAGAATGAAGTTAATCTTAATGCCCCGGTGACTCGCTTAAAACATCAGGCATTGAGAAGTACATGCAACAAGAGATCCAATCAGCACCACCGCTAAGCACGCATTACAACTTAAGGCGGATATCAGGATTTCCATATTGAATTCAATCAACAAATGAAGGTGTTACACAAAAACATCGTGAATGATATTGTGCAAGCACTTCGTCCACAACAACAAAAAGATAGCTTTGTTCCTTTCTATGGCAGTGATGATCCAGAGGAGTATCTTGAGTGGGAATGGCAAATGGAGAAAATGTTTAGATTTCAGAAACTTTCCAAAGATGAAGAGGTGATGCGTGCCACAAGGGAGTTTGAAGACTATGCTTATAGTTGGTGGCAACAACTAATTGGAAAACAACTCATTAAATCTTGGTTAGATTTGAAGGCGTTTATGAGAAGCGAGTTTGTGCCATCCTATTATGCGCAGGAATTGCTTCACCATCCGGAGAATATCACACAAGGGAGTATCTTGTCCAAGATTAATATTTTGAATCGCAAGATGCGATGCGTCGTCTTGGGTGTCACTAGTCCATCAAGAGAGAAGGCATACTTTAGGGGTGGCTTGAATTTTGAGACCGCCGCTGCATTTCAACATAAATATTTTAGTAGCATGCATGATCTTGTGAATTATGCTATTATACAGAAGAAGAAACTTATGGAGAAACGTACATTACGGTTCAATCCATGTCTATACTTCAGCTCTTATGGTTCCACTAGTGTGACACATGAGAAGATGACCGAGCATGGGACTTTCCCTTCGGTAAAGGAGACATCTTATGCTGCCCCAATGGTACATACAACAATTGAGATGCATCAAAACCTATGTGAGAATCAACACGAGTGTGTTTTGGCGGATTAAAGAGTGTTCGTCCCTTGCATTGGCATTGGAGGATCATTACGATTCATTAAGACTCCCGTGAGTATCCATCCTACGTCGAGAAGATCGGGCGACCCCGTATCAAATTAAATATAAAATTGAAGAGGTTTGATTCATGGAAGTTTGTGGTGGTTTAATAATTGTGGACATAAATTGTGGTTGTGGTTGTATGAAATTATAAATGATGATGTATAATTGTTTGTAGTTTGAATAGCCTGTTAAACAATTTGCTTGTTGAGATTTTATCTCACCCTTGTTTCCCCTCCCTACAGGTGGACTTTGAGCATGCATGGGAAATGTAGAGCGGCACCACACTGATGCACGTGAATCATATTTTTATACTGTAATAAAGTTGAAAGGATTCTAGACCTTTGCATAGCTTTGTTTACATTAAATTAATAATGTTAAATTTGTGAACTATGTTTTAGATTATAATCGACGATCAGGATATTACAGTCCCCTCCTACTTCATTTCTGGGTCAGCAACTGGTTAATCCTTTGATTAATTGTGCACTGTGTTGACAATTACTATTAATTAACTACTATCAAAGCAGGAGCATAAACAATTATAGGAGCCCTGACTTATCAGTATAAGCTTGAATTTTACTGTGTGTTAAAAAATAAGTTACAAAAGCTTCTTATGTTGTCCACTTATGTTCCAAAAATGGCATAGCATGTACAACAGACAGGACATATTTCTGCATTGCCTATTGATTACCTACAGCCTACTCCTTAAGCACTAAGGAAGAAACCTATACTAAAGGGTTATTCCAGTGACTTATATCATGATGACGATTTTTAGATGTACCTGTTAGTCATTGTCGCATTTATCCAAATTCTGTTGATCCATGTGTGTAGGCTTGCTTTAGATAGGTTCTTATTGCAAAAGTTGTGCATCAAGAATGTATGTTGGATCGTAAGGATCTTCTCACCCCAAAAGCTAGCCAATGAGGTGAGGGACTCCTCCACTTTTAAGTTAGGTCTATCGCTCTTTTACAACCAATGTGGGACTATTCCAACAATCTCTCCCTTCACACATTAGTGTCTCTCAGCCTTTCACTGCCCCTTCATCGTACACCAACGGTTCCTCAGGGTCACAGTTCATCAGACGTTCACACACTAGTGTCCATTGGGCCAGAGATGTTAGAATCGGGCTCTGATACCACTTGTTGGATCGTAAGGGCCTTTTCATCCCAAAATCTAGCTAATGAGGTGAGGGACTCACCCACTTTTAAATTAGGTTCATTGTCTTTCCACAACCAATGTAAGACTATTCCAACAATGTAAACACACATGGTGCCCATATATGTATGTGCCCTTTTAGACTAAGAAAGATGAAGGGAATGTGTGGTTTAAGATGGGCAAGTTTGCCAAGGCCTCCATGGGATATGAAAAAGTAAATGGTATTAGGCTCTTAACTGAAAACTCTCTGTACACTTAATCTGACTACCTGACAAATTTTTCTTTTGTGGGGAATGACTTCTTGACATCGATTTGTACCTGCATTTTTTAGGTGCAAAGTACGTTGAGTAAGACCGCTCTTTCAGTGAGGATTAGAAGGAGCAATCTAAAGCACTGAAGATTAGCTGCAAGCTCAACGATGCTGTGTGCAAACTGAAATTGGAAGAATACAAGGAAGCAGAGCTGCTCTGTACAAAGGTATTGTACAGATTTGTGTTTCATCTTGTCTACCCAGTATAGTAAATATTTGTATCTTAGCCGCTGCCCCGTAATTGTGTTGTCCTCAATTTCGCACTTTTGTAAATACTACTGCTTGTGCTATGAACTTGGTTGCATCATCCTCATGGTAGTATAAATTGATACTACCTTTGTTACTTTTGCAGACTACATTAATGCATCTGCCTGTAGTGTACAGTTAGTTATATGATGCGCTTCCTGATTGTTTGCCAGGTTAGAAGAAGCTCTAACATTTTCCTCTGTTTATGTATGCCAGCATCATGTGTGCATATCAGGATTGTTGCTATATACGCATGCCGGAGTAGAGCATTGTCAGGCGTCCCAATGGAGTTAGTACGTGGTGTGGCATGGCGCTGGCCATGTCTGGCGACGTTGGCCCAGTGGACCTACCAAAATTACCGAACTTGTGTCAATGCTTTCACATGTAAAAACTGATATTTCCTTCTAGTTCCATTTAATTCTTATGAGTGCTTTGGACATGTTCGTGAATTGTTTCAACTAATGTATAAATGTGGCTTGTTTCTACTATTAATTAATTGTATGATAAGAATATTTGTCTATGTGATCATCATATGTCCTCTATTGAATGTATGAAATGAGCCAAGAGAATTAATGTGAAATAGGTGCATATATGTATTGTAGTGTAAAATTTAATTTGTGCTAATAGGCTATTACCAGGAAATCTAGGCTATTACCATGAAATCTAGGCTACTACCACGAAACTCAGCATGTTGCATTAAGTTGATGTTATGAAATCCAGCATGTTGCATTAAATTATTGCCATGAAATTCAATGCATTGTATTAAATTATTACTATGAAATTCTGTGTTGCATTAAGCTATTGCTACGAAATCAAGTGCGTTGCATTAAGCTATTTCCACGAAATCAATCTTGTTGCATTAAGCTATTGCCACGAAATGTAAATCGTGCAAATATGTATTTGTTGCAACGTTTTCTGTTCGTGGTGATAGAATGCTATCGCAATAGTACCATCATTGCGATATGATAATTTGCCACCATGACTTGTTTTTGTTGCAACGGGCTATTACCACAGGGTTTATTGTAACGCCTGATTTTTATTTTGTTTTAAAATGTGCATATTGCAACGATTGTAGGCTTAATGCAACAATTAATTTCATTGCAACAATGCAGTTTTCTTGTAGTGCCATTTGTCGCCCAATGGTTGGACAACTAGCCCAAGTCGCCCAACCGTGGAGTTCATCTATCCCTGCATGAGGATCCCATGGTGGATGTAAGCGACTTCTTCGCGGAGGATCTAGGGGAGGTCAGCGGAGCACCTTAGCCTGCACCCGTCGACATTCTTTCTGGATCGTAGCTCAACGGTGCCCTAGTAGCCACGTAGGCACAGGTGGAGTCGACCCCCGAGGCCTTGGGAGCATGGGTCAGGAGGGCTCCTGACCACCTCACCCTGTCGGGGCGCCAACACCCTACGCTGAGGAAGACCAAGCGGGGCCGAACGGGCGGGCACTGAATGGGGGGTGGGTCGTGGCGATGACGGAGGTGCTGCGGGTAGTGTAGCGGGCGGCGAGTAGTAGGTTTTCCTTGTGCTTTGTGTATTTGTATTTATTGTGTACGTATTTTATCCAAAGTTCTCTATATACGAATTCCCTGTTGCATCGTAATATCACTTACATTCCTACTTACAAATTATTGCTATCTCAATCGTCATCACAAAATTATTCTTGAAAATTTTATTGCACTACAACAACATATGCCGATCACAAAATATTATTGCGAGTCTAACAAATTTCGTACCTATTAGAATATACGAAAAATCACAAACGGACCAACCGATATTGTCTGCCATTTTATTTAAAAAAACAACGTACAAACAAGATTTGCTAAATTTATCATCTACAAAAACTGCCATTTATTCCTCTACAATTATTTCCATTGGATTAATAAAATAATAATAATAATAATATTTTAAATCGCCAGCCGTTGAGCGACTTGGGCTACTCGCTCAATCAGGTTGAATGACTAGGGCCTAGCTGCTCAACGGTTGGGCGACTTGACCAGGTGTCGCTCAACGGTTGGACGATTAGCCTAAATCACCCAACCGTGGAGCGACAGATGGTTATTACTGCCAAAAAATAAAACACTGGTATATTACTGTAATTCAGAATAAAAAAATAGATTATTTTAAAAAAATCGCATCTCCTCCAAACCAACTACAATCAACCGCACTCTCCCCCCTTCCCCTCTCTATTGGCCTTTTTCTAAACTACTCCCCTTTGCATTGACCCTTCTTTCCACTCATCCATAGTTAGATCGGACTCTTGTATATGAGGGTGGAGAGCCATCGTGTCAATTTTCTTCTACCTACATAGTAATTAGTAAGTCATGGGAATATTATGTAATATATGTTGAGTTATTTAGTCTAGTATTCAGTTACTCACTCCTATGTTAATTTCCCTCCATGATCAGCAATTCATGGGAAAATTATGTAATCTATGTTGAGTTACTTAGTCTAATATTCTTACTCCCATGTAAATTATGTAATTCATTAAATTGCTTAGCTTAGTATTCAGTTACACAGTTTGTAGGTCAATGTAGTTCAAAATTTAGGCCAATGGATGGGATGGACTTTCAGATATTATTGGACAATAGTTATTTAGTCTTGTACTGTTGTAGCAATATGCTGACTAGTCTTTGCTTACTGAAGGATGGTGTTGCTGGAAATGTGAGTAATATTTTAATTTCAGATTTTACTAGGAGGCAAATATTGCAAGTAATTAATGATGCATTAATCCACACTAACAGTAGGCAACTTATTGTACTTCAGAATATATGTAGAAGTAGAATTTAAACAAGTCGGTCGTTCACATAAACGACTTATAGTTGGGTTTAATGAAGAATGAAGCGTATGAGACTCGTCTGATGTTGAATGTAGATGAAGCAGTGGAGCGAGCGGTCGGCAAATGTAAAACCTTATGGCCACCCCCGTGCAGGTCTTCATGGCAGCAACAGCTTGGAGATACCGCTCCCCTTTTTCATGGTGCACGCTAGGAAGAAGAGTCGACGAGATTCATACGATGCAACACTATAGCACGAGTTTGTAGGAGGAAGGAAAAGAAATGGAGGAGGCAATGATGCTTAGCTCTTTGCTCTAGACATCTCTAGGCATATATATAGATTCAAACTGTAAACTGACATATTTAATTAATCATTTACCCACTGGTAACAGACATATTTAATTAGCCATTTACCCACTAGTAACTGTCTATCATCAATACCGAATAAAGCCTCAAATTCAAACAGAGAGAAAGATGCATGGTTCAGCAAAACTAAGGTAGACTTGGTATGCCAAGTGGTGAAATGGAGGAGGCAATGATGCTTAGCTCTTTACTCTGGATATCTCCAGGCATATATATAGATGTAGATTATAACTAACATACTTAATTAGTCATTTATCCACTAGTAACTGACATATTTAACCAGTCATTTACCCCCTGGTAACTGCCTATCATCAACACCCAATAAAGCCTCAAATTCAAACAGAGAGAGATGCATGGTTCAACAAAACTAAGGTGGTCTTGGTCTTCCAAGTGGCGCGCCACACCACGACACTGTCACAAGTCACAAGTCATGTGATTTTCTACACGAAAATATGCGAATACACTCATGTACGTGCACACATATGTTTAACGAAAGTCCTCCTCATGCCATCCCCATCCATGTATCTCATATTTTAAGGAGTGGCAAGGAATCCACCTTATAAATTGGTCTCTTTCACCTTGCATTAGCAATATGATACCAAAATGAGCCTATTTCTAACAACCCCTCACCAATTGTAAAGCAAGAAGCAAAAATATGCAAGGATATTGTGCTGAAGTGATGTTGATATACCAGTCTTTTAGTGTAAGTACTATACGAGTTAACCTGCACCTAGAATGATAATATTTATCTTCTCACAACTAATAAATTGACTATGCCTTGAATTCACAGCTTTTTGTTATCATATTTCACTTGAAATCTCAACTGATACTAGGTTGCCAATGAACCATGCCTAAACAGAACATTATATAGTCATGCTCCCTGATCTGCTCATGAGCTTTTTAGAGAATGCCCTGTTCTCATGAACTGCGACCACATAGTTAGGCTCAAGTAGGTATATTCTTTCTAGGTATCCTGCAGGTTAATACATTTTTCTTATTTGAACAACATAATACATTAAGACTTTATGCTAACCTTCCACACAATCGAGAGTACTTTGTCTACTAGGACATGGATACAATTAATATGTACTATCTTGTTACAACATCAACTTATTTTTCCCATTGCCTAAGTCACGGGATCTTCGATTAGGAAGGTATGGGTTACCATTGTGATGTAACTCAAATGTGCCTCATTCCCATGTCCATAGATGCAATAGAAATTGCTTTCCATGCTAACCCCTCTGTAAAAGGGTCTACCGGTGTAATATCCCGAACGTCGTTACGGCGTAAGTTTTTAATCAATCGCGGAATCGCCGGTTTTTCGGTAAATCGCGGGAAGGGAAAAATATAAATTGTAGAACATTGAAAAATGAATAAAATAAATTAAAATAATTAATTTGGATATTTTGGGCTGTCCGGAGGGGTGGGCCAGCCGATTTGGGCCAGCCAGCCCAAATGGGGGCCCGTACCCCCTCCTAAACCCTAGCACCCCCTTTATAAACCCCCTCCACCCTTTTGGCCACCACCCCCACCCCCTCCACCTCTTGGGCGCAGCCCCGACCTCCTGGTTGGTGCCCCACCTCCCCTACAAGCTGCTGCCATTGGAGGAGAAGGAGAAGAAGGAGAAGGAGAAGAAGGAGATGAGAAAGAAGGAGAAGAAGAAGAGGAGCAAAAGATTGGGAAAATTTCTTTATCTAGGTAATTTTTTCCCATCCCAAATCCTATGTTTTATGGATTAATTAAGGTTCTTGGAACGGAATTTGTTGGTAGATAATAGATCAAATGCCCGATTAGAGATTAGACACTGACTGCTTTTAGATTGATTCGCGCCGCGCGGATTGTCGCACAGTTTTGATCTCGAACACGACTTTTCCTGCGGGTCTTCCCAAAGGAAAGTTGTAGAGGATTTCCATATGCATCTCATGTATTTTTTTCAAATTTTTCTACCGTGGGATCTGGGAGATACAGAGTCCGAAATACCGCTGTCCGTCAGGCGGACAGATTGATACAGTCCGGCGGTAATCCGGATATTTAAAATAGTAAACGAATTTTCCTGCGGGTCTTCCCAAAGGAAAATTGTAGAGTACTTCCATATGTATCTCCGGTGTTTTTTCCAAATTTTTTCTACCGTGGGATCTGGGAGATACAGAGACAACAATACCGCTGTCTGTCAGGCGGACAGATTGGTACATTCCGAAGGTAATCCGGAGTTTAAAAATAGTAAACGAATTTTCTGGCCTTGGCCGTAGTTGAGAAAGTTGTAGATAATTTAGTTATCTAGCGTCTATATAAATTTGAGAATGTTTAGACCTCTGTGCTGTTGTGGGAACGCGTTTGAACGCGGCTGCCCAATCTGCCAGAGCAGAGTTCTTTCTCTGTTTTGGGCATTAAATTACTCCTAGCTGTGATTAAAATAAAAATAGGTGTTCTGTATGAAAATTGTATATTTTTAAGTCATGAATCCATAGAGGTATCATTTACTGGATTTGGATCATTATTTTTAAAGATATGAAAAAGTGAAGCAGCGCTGCTGCAGAGAGTAATTTGTTGAATTGTTGAGCGGAGAGGAGATTGTGCGGGTTTGGGTTTCTAGCGATCTTTTATATATTTATGTCGTGCTTGTATGCTGTGGTAGTGTACTGAGAGTTGTCTTATGGATAGGTGGTCTTGTCCCTGAGCGCTCTTGAATTTTGTTGATCTTTGCTTCCTCGGATTGAGGCAAGTGAACGTAGCGGTGGTTGCTACCGTTTAATTTGTTATTCTTTCTACTTGCAATTTACATTATTATCTTAATTTTATACATTATACCATGATTGCATGATATTTTAATTGTGGAGATGGTAGCAAATATTTATCCATTGATATGTTGATTATGCTAGTAGACATGTCGAATTCTTGCTTAATGTTATCATACAGACATGAAAATAACATGTGGTGGATGTGGATATGTTGAGAGCATGTTAATGCTCCTTGTGGATGAATTAATGAATTATCATATCATTCATGTCATATGATGTCATTTGCATATGTGGATGTCGCCGCACTTAGCCGCGACCGTACCGGTCTTGACATCGTTTATTGCCGTGTCGATGCACCTCTTCGCCCGTGAAGCATCGTATATTGCCGTGTCGATGAACTACAATTCCTGCCCTGGCAAAAGTGATGTGGAGCATAGCATGAAGCATTCAAATGCATTGCATTGTGGAAATATTCATTTGCATTCATATGCAATATATATTGTGGTGATGTTATTTTGTGGTATATACAACTTTCTAGTTATAATGTGGAATTGGCTCATGAGAGCTATTTGTGATATGAAGATTGTGGATGTGGTCGTGGAATGAGATTCGTCTCTTGTGTTTGGTAAGGGTCGTGGTTGTGGCATGAGATTCTTTTTCCTTGTATTAATTGTTGATAGCAATTGTGGATGTGAGAATTAATTAAGTAGTGGGATGATCATACATATGTTTTATTGTCTTGATGGCGATTTGAAGTTGAGGATATAACATTGTTAGTTGTGGAAGAGTAAATGTTGATGATTAATTTATTGTAGTTGTAGAAGACTAAATGTTTCATATGCATTTAATTGATATTTAAAAAGATAGCATTTATATGCCATTTAAATTTGAAATTGAAGAGGTATGATCCATGGAAGATTTGTGGTGGTTTAATAATTATGAACATAAATTGTAATTGTGGATGTATGGAATTATAATGATGATGTTTAAATTGCTTGTAATTTGAATAACATGTTAAACTGTTTGCTTGCTGAGATTTTTATCTCACCCTTGTTTCTCCCTCCCTACAGGTGGACTTTGAGCATGCATGGGAAGGGTAAAACGGCACCACACTGATGCACTTGGATCATAGATTAATGCTGTAATAAACTTGAAAGTATTCTAGACATTTGCATAGCTTTGTTTACATTATGTTAATAATGTTAAATTTGTGAACTATGTTTTAGATTAAAATATTGGAGAATATTTTAATTAGTGAATTGCTATCACTATCCTGTTATTTCTTAGTTGTTTATGCTTCCGCTTATACTATCTTGTTTAGTAATTGTTGCTAGTTTAATTTATCTTGTAAATTGGCTAGTTGTAGAGCAGTTTTAGTAGCATCCCAGGGTATTGTGGATCCTGGGGTGTTACAACCGGGTTTTTCTTAGTGCAAATATAATTCACAGCAATCACTCCGGAGTTTCTCAATTTTTTGATAAATTTAAGCCTATGTTTCACATATCTGGAGGACTTTATATTATCCATAGTACCTGTGATTTTAGTCAACACTGTTTAGTTATCACAGTACATAAGGATAGCCAGTATTGGTTCCTTAACAAACGGCAAGTTCAACAGAAGCTGTCTCACTCATTCAGCCTCAATAGTGGATGTGTCAAGTGCTACAAGTTCTGCTTTCATAATTTGCTTTATCAAAATGGTCTATTTGCAAAACATCCATGACACTATAGCATCAGCTAAAGCAAACACATAACCACTTATAGCTTTGATCTCATCTGCATCAGAGATCCAATTGGAGTCAATGTATCCTTCTAATACAGAAGGGTATATAATATAATAAATTCAAAAAGATATTGTGCCTCTCAAGTAGCGTAACACTCTTTTAAGTGCCTCCCAGTGATCATTTCCCAAAAAGAAAGTTGTAGAGAATTTCCAGATGCGTCTCCTGTATTTTTTTCGGATTATTTGGCCACGGGATCTGGGAAATACGGAGTCGGTAATACCTCTGTCCGTCAGGCGGACAGATTGGTACAGTCCGACGGTGATACAGGATTTAAAAATAGTAATTGATTTTTATGGTCATGGCCGTAATTGAGAAAGTTGTAGATAATTCAGAGATCTCATTGCTGTATAATATTCATAATTTTTGGACCCCTGTACTGTCGTTGGGACGTGATTTAGTTTCGCTGTCCAGTCTGCCAGATCAGAGAGTTTCCTCTGTTTAGGGCATTAAATTACACCTAGCTATGATCAGAATAAAAATATGTGTTATACAAGAAAATTGTAGGTTTTTAAGTAAAGAATCCAAAGAGATATCGTTTTCTGTATTTGGATTATTATTTTTAAAGATACAAAATTGTGAAGCAGCGCTGCTGCAGAAGGGTTTGTGCTGTTTTGTCGTGTTTGTATGCTGTGGATTAGTGCTGAGATATGCCTTTTGGACATGTGGTCTTGTCCCTGAGCGTTCTTGATTTTTGCTTCACTTCGTCGGTTTGAGGCACGTGAATCTAGCGGTGGTTGCTACCGTTTAACTCGTTATTCCTTCTACTTGCAATTTACTCCGTGTGGAATATGAAATTAATATGTGGTGGGTGTGGAGATGTTGAGAGCATGATAATACTCCTTGTGGATGAATTAATATGATGTATGAATTATCATATCATTCATGTCATATCATGTCATTTGCATCTATGGATGTCGCCGCAAATGCCGCGACCGTACCGGTACAACATCGTATATTGCCGTAATACGATGCACCTCTTCTCCCGCGGGAAGCAATTCCCTGCCCTGGAAAGAGTGAAGTGAAGATAGCATGAGCATTCATATGCATTTAATTGTTGTTAAATGACTGCATTTATATGCTATTTGGCATTCATATGCAATATGTTGTGGTGAAGTTATTTTTGTGGAATATTCAACTTCATTGTTGTATTATGGAATTGGCTCTTGAGAGCTATTTGTGGTAAGGGTTGTGATTGTGGCATGAAATTCTTTTCTCATATATATTAATTGCTGATAGCAAACATGCATGTGAGAAATAATAATGTATTGAAGTAAACCATACATATGTTTTATTGCCTTTGGTAGTGGTAGTGGTTGATGTTTTAAAGTAGTCAAACAAGATTTATTTGCTAATACTTTACCATCATTGATAGTGTTTTGAGGTTGAGGATATAAACATTGTTAATTGTGAAAGATTAAATGTTGGTGTTTAATCTATTGTGGTTTTGGAAGATTAAATGTTTCTTTTGCATTTAATAGAGGATAAATTGACAGCACTCGTATGCTAATTAAATCTGAAATTGAAGAGGTATGATTCATAGAGGTTTGTGGTAATTTATTAACTGTGACATGAATTGTAGTTGTGGTTGTATGGAATTATAAATGATGATGTATAATTGTTTGTAGTTTGAATAGCTTGTTAAACTATGTGCTTGCTGAGATTTTTATCTCACCCTTGTTTCCCCCTCCCTACAGGTGGACTTTGAGCATGCATTGGGAAGGGTAGAGCAGCACCACATTGATGCACAAGGATTTTGTTTTAATGCTGAAATAAAGTCGAAAGAACTCTAGTCTTTGCTTAGCTATCCTGTGGATGATTGTTTCATCTTATTAATGTTAATTTGGAATCGTTCCTTGGTTATTAATGTTTAAGTTAATTATGAATATTAAATTGTTCTCATTATTCTATTATTTCCTAGATGTTATGCTTCCGCTTATATTATCCTGTGAATTATATGTTGCCGGTTTAATTTATCTTGTAAATTGGCTAGTTGTAGAGCAGTTTTAGTAGCATCCCAGGGTAATGTGGGTCCTGGGTGTTACAGGACTATTCCATGCTCAGAACGAAATTGGGAAAATTCATGAGAGATGTAGTCTACTCCACGATTAGACCCTAGACTTTTTATTTTCTTCTCTAGTTGGTTCTCAACCTCGCTTTATGTCTTAAAGTAATTTAAAGCTTCATCATTAGGTTTTAGCAAATACACATAGCATAGCATGTTGCATGATCAATAAATGTTAGAAAATATTTTTTGCCACCATTTGTCAACAATCCATTCATTTCACATAAATCTGAATGAATAAGATCTAATGGTGCTAAGTTCTTTTCATCCTCTAATCCCTTAAAGGGGTTTCGAGGCTGCTTCGCTTGCACACATGACTAACACTTTGATCCTTTGACAATTTTATATTTTGGAATTAAATCTAATCTAGATAATGTAGCAATACTATTGAAGCTAATATGATAGAAACAAGAATGTCAAATATTAGCCTCACATTTATTTAAACCAGTTACAACAATCATAGTATAACAAGACTCTAAACTATTTAGGCGGAACAAGTCTCCGCTCTCATAGACTTTACCAACAAAGTTACTAAACTTAGATATTACAATTTTATTTAACTCAATGACTAGCTTATAACCATCCCGTTTAGGAGAGAACCACTAAAGAAGTTCTTGTTTATTGTATGAGCAAGCTGCACATTTTTCAAGTGGACAATCTTCCCTGAAGTAAGCTTTAGATCCACCGTGCCAACCCCAAGAGCAGAAACATGTGACCCATTTCTCATTAGCATGGAGAAAGGCCCTGCTACCTGGTAAAAAGAAAAACAAAGAAATACCAGAACATATGTGAACATTAGCACAGTTCAACCCACCAATCAGTGGATTCACTACGACAAATATGAGGTTCAGTGACGAGCAAAATCATCACGAACGGTCAGTTTTTTGTCTTAAATAATTTGTTGTGTCGAAAAAGGTGGCGTCACGACCATCGTCATAGAATATGCATCATAGATTGGATCTAGTGACACGGGCCCTTTTTCATCATAAACTTAACGACGAAAGCCGTAATTGTCATGGTTATTCAACAATTGGTGACATTTCTAATCGTCATGCAAGAGTTGATAAACATCATGAAAATGTGCCATTTCATTATAGATAGGTAGGCCTACTCGATCGGGTAGCCATTGGGCAGGGTGTTTTGCATGACACTTTTATTTGTCATAGGTGGGCAAAATTTTTGTCATGTATTGTTGGGCTGCCCGGTCGGGGAGCCGTCGGTCAGGTGTTTTGCATGATGTTTTTATTTGTTACAAGTGGGCAAAAAATTTCATCATGTATTGTAGGGCTGCCCGACCGGTAGGCCTGGGTAGTGAGTTTTATGACTTTTTCTTTTGTTGTAGATGCCACACGGTGTTCATCATGCATTGGAAGGGCTGTCCGTTGGGGTTGACAGTTATTTTGTGACATGTTGTTTCTCATGGATGGTCCATAGTACTTGGTCATGAAATTTAGGCTGCCCACCCGGTATGCTGTTGGATGACGTTTATTTTGTCATAGATCATTCGTTGGTCTTCGTCAGAAACAGCTGCCCACTTTGTTAGGCCAATGCACGACCTCTTTTTGTCATAAGTAAATTTGTATAGTCTTCCTAAAATGGCATAGGAAGACTGGTGCTAAGCTGCATGAAGTTGTTTTCATCACCAATTGCACTTCCTTTTTGCCACAAAACATGTAGTCTATGATAGAAATATTGTCACATGTAAAATATATTATTTCATTACAAACTTATGCAACATGAACAGTACAAAGAAGTCCATACCAAAACCAAAATCTAATATCATTGAAGATATACACAGATTTTAGAAACAACTGCTTGTCATTGTACTTTTCAACCAAAAGAAGCATTACTTGAAGTGCACTTGCAATTATGTGATAGATGCAGAACACTACAAGAGATTTCTCACATGGCAGGTACCATCCAGACATGAAAGTTCACAACAAAATGCATCCAGAAAATAGAAAGTTTAACAGTGGACATGTCCTAGAAGAACCTTCAAAATACATATTAGTTCGCTGAACCTGTGACATTAAACTACTCCTAAATGACATTGAACTACTCATAAATGTGAACTTCTCTGACCATTAGTTTAAGGGTTGTGCCGAACCTGTGTGATGGTCTATAGATGACAAAGAATCACTTCATTTTCTTGTTGCTTCTTTTTCAACTCTTCCATCTCTTCTAGTTGCTTGTTCCTTGCTGCTTCCCCCTCTTATACGTGCTACTTCAACATATGTAATTCTTGCTGTTGAGACTCTATTGTTTGTCGAAGTGTAGTTGAAAAGACAACGATTGAATTAACATACCATACCTTTAATCACGTTGATAACCTTCTTCTTTGGCTGTACACCATCTTTGCTCTTACAAAAGTGACATTCGTTCACTATATGACTGTCTTTTCTACACATAAAGTAGGTGATGTCACTGAAATGCTTTTTCTCAATTTTCTTCTTCTTAAAGCTAGTTGTTTTGTTCGGTTACAAATTTGCACTTCTTTCCAATTGTGTTTTTCTCTACGAATTTGGCATTGTTCTGACTAGAAGTGGTGGGTGCATCTTTTGCTCTGGCCTTTTCTTCCACATCGAGGGCAGCAATGAGACCCTCAACAGAAATCTCTTCCCTCTTGTGCTTCAAACCAGCGGCAAAATCTCGCTAACTAGCAGAAAGTTTGTCAACAATACCTTCAGCTACAAATTAGGACGCAACACATGGCCCACGTGTGCTATCTCAGCAACTAATAGCTGGAGGTCATGAGCTTGTCTAACTATAGACTTAGACTCATCAATGCTAAAGTTGAAGAATTGCTCACACATGAAGAGCAATCGACCTGCGTCCGCCTTTGCATATTTGTGCACTAGTGCATTACACAACTCTGTGGCAGACATGTAGTCTATATACACATCACATAGCTGATCTGCTATAATAGTCAGAATGTAGCCATGAGTGGTGCTGTTCACATTTTCGAACTGCATGAACTGCTCAATTGTAAATGGATATTGCGGATGGATAACCCACCACAGCCCCAAAGACATGAGCTAAAACTTGGCTCTAGTCTGCCATCTACAAAAGTTCCGGCCCGAAATCCTGTCAGATTTCATAGCATCAGAAGTACCAACCTTTGCTATATTGTAATAAAGTTCACAATAAGGTTTCTGGAATGTTGGAAGTATGAGCAATATTTTAATTCTAGATTTTACTAGGAGGAAAATATTGCAAGTAACTAATGATGTATAAAACAGTACTAACAGTAGACAACTCATTGTACTTTAGAATATATGCAGAAATAAAATTTAAATAAGTCGATCGTTCACATAAACGACTCACATTTAGGTTTGATGAAGAATATGAAGCAGCGTAGGCTCAATGTAGTGCAGAACGTAGATGAAGCAGTGAAGCGAGTGTCGTGTAGATGTGCATTGCCCAGAACCCATATTGCCACCCCCTGTGTAGGTCTTCACGGTAGCAACAGCTTGGAGGTACTACTCCCCTTCTTCACGATGCACGCCAGGAAAAAGAGTCAACGAGATTCAGACGACGCAACACTAAGCACGAGTTTGCACGAGGAAGGAAAAGAAATGGAGGCAGTGATGCTTAACTCTTTGCTCTGGACATTTCTAGGCATATATAGATGCAGACTATAAACTGACATGATTAATCTGTCATTTACCCATTAGTAACTAACACATATAACTAGCCATCTACCCACTGGAACTGCATATCATCAACACCCAATAAAACCTCAAATTCAAATAGTAAGAGAGATGCAGGGCTCAAGAGGCTAAGGATATATGCTTGAAATGGTATAGTTAGGTATTTATAGTCGCCACCGTATTTTCCACCCTAGCTTGCTCCTCCTTCCTTAGTAGTAAACACAATTTTCTCCATGGGGCGCATAAAAAGATAGTGTCAGATTGTGGATTGCAGTTTATGTTTTGATTTTGGAAAAGTTTCCATGAAGCCATGGGTACCGATCTAAATTTCAGTATAACATATCATTCTCAGATGGATGGGAAGACTAAGCGCGTGAATCAGATTCTTGAGAATATGCTAAGAGCTTGTGTGTTGGATTATGGAACCAAGTGGGACAGATGTTAGACTTTTGTACAATTCTCCTACAACAACAATTATCAGTCAAGTTTGCAAATGTCACCTTTAAAGCTTTGTATGAAAGGAAATGTAGAGCCCATCTCAATTGAAAAGAGACAGGGGAGGGTCAAGTCTTTAGTATAGAATGTTTAAAAGAAGTCGAGGAAAAAGATTTCCTAATTCAAGAAAGATTGAGGACGCCTTGGTTCATGCACCAAGTTGATGTCATGGATGATGCTAGGGCTAACGTCATAGCACACTCGCCGCCTTTTCGGTTTTCGTGGACTTTGACCACTGTGAACCAAGACTCTACCGTGTGGGACCCCCCATGTCAATAGTTACTATTTTTTAGACCGTGAACCAAGCCACGTCAGCAGCCATATCACATGTCCATGTCACTGGCCACGTCAGCCCTAGGTCCACGTGTCATGCCACGTCATGAGCCACGACACCGACACCCCAGCAAAATTGCGCCACGTGTCCGCTGCGTCAGCTTCGGTGCCACGACAACCCTAGCCTTGGTCTAGTGCACTCTTTCCTACACCAAGTTCATGTAGACTCGCACTATTCCATAGACCCAGTCTACAACACAGTAACCTTTTTCAATTTTCAATATTTTCTCTGTGAATTAATTTTCCAATAGCCCGTTCTTTTCCGTCCTATCTCCGTTTGACCCGATTTTTCCTAAATTCATTTAAAAGTGAGCTCTATATTTCAGTTCTAGTTTTATAGTACTGGATCTTATTAGGTTTTATTTTATTTTATTTGTGTTTTGTAGTTTTCTCTTTGGTTAGATAACGTCTTCGAGGAGTAGAAGCAGGTCCAGAAGATCAAGAGCTGGTAACTAAGCAAGGCCAAGGCAAGTCTTGTTTTTTTATTATGTTGAGCCTAGTTTTCACATCTATTATTTATTTATTTTATTTTAAATTATCATGCATTGTTAATTTAATACAAACATTTGTTCCTGGTAGTTATGGACCAACTTGGTTAATGCCTCACTTGATAATTTGAATGCTATGATTCCATTACCACCATTGGATGGGTAAATATCTAGTGGTGCAATACTAGTATCCACATGAGTTGTACGTTTAGTATGCTTAGCCATGCTTGTAGTACATTGGGCTCGTCTTCGCATGTTGATTAATTAATTAATTTTGACTTAATGAGATATTAAATCATGGTGATTAGCCATAGTTATAAAATTTATGTACTATGACATGGGTAGTGTCTTTGGTGTTGGTTATACAAAAGTATTTTTCACTTAGGTAAGTGATCGTACAGTACAGGGGAACTGTGGTTAGCACTTTTGGTATGTGGATATCTCACCTAGGTATTGTCAAAGGACTTAACTTTATGCACCATTGATCTGAGCCTAATCATACAATCACATGTCTAATCATACAATGAAAACATATGTGAACATTAGCACAGTATCAACCCACCAATCAGTGGATTCACTACAACAAATATGAGGTTTAGTGACGAGCAAAAATCATCACGGACGGTTGGTTTTTTGTCTTAAATAATTTGTTGTGTCAAAAATGGTGGCGTCATGACCATCGTCATAGAATGTGTGTCATAGATTGGATCTAGTGACACGGGCCCTTTTTTCATCATAAACTTAACGACGAAAGCCGTAATTGTCATGGATATTCAACAATTGGTGACATTTTTAATCATCATGCAAGAGTTGATAAATGTTAAGGAAATGTGCCATTACAATTTGATGAAGATTATCTAGAAGTTTGAAAGGCAAGATGCAGCTATGCCTAGTATCACAGAGCAAGAGGGAACCACCACTTCTACCTTTGCCTACGCCTCTCGGTGTAGAGGAGAGACAGCGCATAATAGGCAATCATCAGGAGTATCTTCATCACTTCATTCCAACGAGGAAAGAGAGCAATCACCACAAGTTCACAACTCGTGGGTGTTCTACAGCGACTCAGAGTTGGAATAAGTGAGCTTATTTGGCAAAACAAGAGCGATAGCCATTAGAGTAGACTCTTGTATAGTTTTAGTCTTGAGTAGATTATTTTGCTTTTTATTTGCAGTTGTGTGTGGCATGAGCAACAATTTTTCTTTTTAGCATTATGTTGCAGTCATGTAGAGGATCTTTACTTAAGTATTTTATTGCTTTTTCTTGTTAGCCGTTCGGCTTAGTGGTTGCTTAGTTTAGGATTGCCATTAGAGTATCACCCTTAAACGAGTTTACCACTTATCTTTGCTATTCCCTCTTCTCTTTGTAGACCTGTGGAACCAACCATTTGCCAAGCAGACTTCTCCTTGATCTAACAAATTATGGTTGATACTCAAAATTCAGCCAGGCACAGCCTAGTGCATTCAGATCTAGGAAACCACATGTCTAATCATACAATCAGAACATATGTGAACATTAGCAGAGTATCAACCCACCGATCAGTGAATTCACTACAACAAATATGAGGTTCAGTGACGAGCAAAAATCATCACAGACGGTCGGTTTTTTGTCTTAAATAATTTGTTGTGTCGAAAAATGTGGCGTCACGACCATCGTCATAGAATGTGCGTCATAGATTGAATCTGGTGACACGGGCCCTTTTTTCATCAAAAACTTAACGACGAAAGTTGTAATTGTCATGGATATTCAACAATTGGTGACATTTCTAATCGTCTTGCAAGAGTTGATAAACGTCATGCAAATGTGCCATTTCATTATAGATGGGTAGGCCTGCTCGATCAGGTAGCCGTCGGGCAGGGTGTTTTGCATGACACTTTTATTTGTCACAGGTGGGCAAACATTTTGTCATGTATTGTTGGGCTGCCCGGTCGGGGAGCCATCCATCAGGTGTTTTGCATGATGTTTTTATTTGTTACAAGTGGGCAAAAATTTTCATCATGTATTGTAAGGCTGCCCGACCGGTAGGCCCAGGTAGTGCGTTTTATGAATTTTTGTTTCATTGTAGATGCCACACGGTGTTCATCATGCATTAGAAGGGCTGTCTGTTGGGGTTGACAGTTTTTTTGTGACATGTTCTTTGTTATGGATGGTCCATAGTATTTGGTCATGAAATTTAGGCTGCCCACCCGGTATGCTGTTGGATGACGTTTATTTTGTCATAGATCATTCGTTGGTCTTCGTCAGAAACAACTGCCCACTTTGTTAGGCCAATGCACGACCTCTTTTTGTCATAAGTAAATTTGTATAGTCTTCCTAAAATGGCATAGGAAGACTGGTGCTAAGCTGCATGAAGTTATTTTCATCACCAATTGCACTTCCTTTTTGCCACAAAACATGTAGTCTATGATAGAAATATTGTCACATGTAAAATATATTATTTCATTACAAACTTATGCAACATGAACAGTACAAAGAAGTCCATACCAAAACCAAACATCTAATATCATTGAAGATATACACAAATTTTAGAAACAACTGCTTGTCATTGTACTTTTCAACCAAAAGAAACATTACTTGAAGTGCAGTTGCAGTTATGTGATGATGAAGAACACTACAAGAGACATCTCACATGGCAGGTACCATCCAGACATGAAAATTCACAGCAAAATGCATCCAGAAAATAGAAAGTTTAACAGTGGACATGTCCTAGAAGAACCTTCAAAATGCTTATTAGTTCGTTGAACATGTGACATTAAACTACTCCTAAATGACATTGAACTACTCGTAAATGTGAACTTCTCTAACCATTAGTTCATGGGTTGTGCTGAACCTGTGTGATTGTCTATGGACGACAAAAAATCACTTCATTTTCTTGTTGCTTCGTTTTCAACTCTTCCATCTCTTCTAGTTGCTTGTTCCTGCTGCTCCTCCCTCTTGTACATGCTACTTCATCATATGTAATTCTTGCTGTTGAGACTCTATTGTTTGTCGAACTGTAGTTGAAAAGACAACAGTTGAATTAACATACCATACCTTTGATCACATTGATAACCTTCTTCTTTGGCTGTACACCATCTTTGCTCTTACGAAAGTGACATTCGTTCACTATATGACTGTCTTTTCTACACATAAAGTAGGTGATGTCATTGAAATGCTTTTTCTCAATTTTCTTCTTCTTAAAGCTAGTTGTCTCGTTCAGTTACGAATTTGTACTTCTTTCCAATTGTGTTTTTCTCTACGAATTTGGCATTGTTCTGACCAGAAGTGGTGGGTGCATATTTTGCTCTGGCCTTTTCTTCCACATCGAGGGAAGCAATGAGACCCTCAATAGAAATCTCTTCCCTCTTGTGCTTGAACCAGCGGCAAAATCCCGCTAACTAGCAGAACGTTTGTCAACAATACCATCAGCTACAAACTTAGGACGCAACACATGGCCCAGGTGTGCAATCTCTGCAACTAGTAGCTGGAGGTCATGAGCTTGTCCAACTATAGACTTAGACTCATCTATGCTAAAGTTGTAGAATTGCCTTTGCATATTTGTGATCTAGTGCATTACACAACTCTGTGGTGGACATGTAGTCTATATACACATCATAGAGCTGATCTGCTATAATGGTTAGAATGTAGCCAAGAGCGGTGCTATTCACATTTTCGAACTGCATGAACTGCTCAATTATAAATAGATATTGCGGATGGATAACCCACCACAGCCTCAAAGACAGGAGCTAAAACTTGGCTCTAGTCTGCCATCTACAAAAGTTCTGACTCGAAATCCTCTCAGTTTTTATAGCATCAAAAATACCAGCCATTGCTATATTGTAATAAAGTTCACAATAAGGTTTCTGGAATATTGGAAATATGAGCAATATTTTAATTCTAGATTTTACTAGGAGGAAAATATCGCAAGTAACTAATGATGTATAAAACCGTACTAACAGTGGACAACTCATTCTACTTTAGAATATATGCAGAAATAAAATTTAAATAAGTTGATCATTCACATAATCGACTGACATTTAGGTTTGATGAAGAATAGGAAGTAGCGTAGGCTCAATGTAGTACAAAACATAGATGAAACAGCGAAGCGAGCATCGTGTAGATGTGCGTTGCCCAGAAACCATATTGCCACCCCCGTGCAGGTCTTCACGGTAGCAACAGCTTGGAGGTACTGCTTCCCTTCTTCACGATGCACGCCAGGAAAAAGAGTCAACGAGATTCAGACGGCGCAACACTACAGCACGAGTTTGCACGAGGTAGGAAAAGAAATGGAGGCAGTGCTTAACTCTTTGCTCTGGACATTTCTAGGCATATATAGATGCAGACTATAAACTGACATGATTAATCTGTTATTTACTCATTGATAACTGTAACACCCCAGGACCCACATTACCCTGGGATGCCACTAAAACCACTCCACAACTAGCCAAATTACAAGATAAAATAATTTGGCAACAATTCCTAAATAAGATAGGATAAGCGGAAGCATGCTCACTAATAAGTTAAAGTAAACGAGATAGCTAAACAAAAGACTAGAATCCTTTCAACTTTATTACAGCATAAAACTATTACCCAAGTGCATCAATGTGGTGCCGCTCTACCCTTCTCATGTATGCTCAATGATCACCTGTAGGGGGGAAAAACAAGGGGTGAGATAAAAATCTCACTAAGCAAACTGTTTAAAAGGCTAATTAAACTACAACAGTTTAATTATCAACATTTTATTTTCCACATTGACCACGTTTATGTCCTCAACCTCAAATCACCACCAACAACGGTAAAATAATAGCAAATAAATCTTGTTTGACTAATTTAAAACCTCAACTACTACCACCACCAAAGACAATAAAACATATGTATGTTTTACTTCACTACATTATTATTTCTCACATCCACAACTGCTATCAACCATTACTACAAGAGAAAAGAATCTCATACCACAGTCACAACCCCTACCATACCACAAGGGACGAACCCCATTCCACGACCACATCCACATTTCTCATACCACAAGTAGCTCATATGAACCAATTCCACATTACAACTATGAAGTTGTATATTCCACATTATAACTATGAAGTTGTATTTGCCTGCAAAATAATTTCACCACAATACATTGCATACGTATGCAAATGATCTTTCCACAATGCAATGCATATGAATGTGTATGCTCCACAGCACCCTTACCCAACAAGGTAAGAACGTGCATCATATTACGGCAATATACGATGCTGTACCGGTACGGTCGCGGCTAGGTGCGGTGACATCCACATATGCAAATGTCATGATATGAAAATCATAAACCACATGAATTCCAACCACAAAGGAGCATCAACGTGCTCACTACATATCCATAACCACATATCCACCATATATTTGTTTTCATACTCCGCATTAGCACACTAAACAAATTTCTACATGATTACGAGCAATTTATCTAAATATATCAATTGATCAATAATTACTACCACCACAACCACAAGTATTCACTAAGAATACTACCACTTAGACCACAATATACTCATAAATGTTTCTACCCCACAACTATATAGATTCATCAAGAACAATCCTGCATATCCACAATTAATCCATCAAGATCATAAGCAATTGAAATTATAAAAAATACTACCATCTGGACCACGTTCAGGAAGCATGTAACAAAGACATAGCATCACCAATTAATAGAATTAATTAATATGAAGGTAGAATAATTTACGAGTTAAACAGTAGCACAACCGCTACGTCATGCAAGCCGTAATTGTCATGGATTTTCAACAATTGGTGACATTTCTAATCGTCATGCAAGAGTTGAGAAATGTCAAGCAAATGTGCCATTACAATTTGATGAAGCTTATCTAGAAGTTTGAAAAGCAAGATGCAACTATGCCCAGTATCACAGAGCAAGAGGAAGTTTTGGAGGAACCACCACTTCTACCTTCGCCTACGCCTCTCGGTGCAGAGGAGAGACAACACATAATGGGCAATCATCAGGAGTATCTTCATCACTTCATTCCAAACGAGGAAAGAGAGCAATCACCACAAGTTCACAACTCGTGGGTGTTCAACAACGACTCATAGTTGGAATAAGTAAGCTTATTTGGCAAAACCAGAGCGGTAGCCATTAGAGTAGACTCTTGTATAGTTTTAGTCTTGAGTAGATTATTTTGCTTTTTATTTGTAGTTGTGTGTGGCATGAGCAACAATTTTGCTTTTTAGCATTATGTTGCAGTCATGTCGAGGATCTTTACCTAAGTATTTTATTGCTTTTTCTTATTAGCCTTTCGGCTGAGTGGTTGCTTAGTTTAGGATTAGCATTAGAGTATCACCCTTAGACGAGTTTACCACTTATCTTTGCTATTCTCTCTTCTCTTTGTAGACCTGTGGAACCAACCATTTTCCAAGCAGACTTCACCTTGATCTATCAAATTATGGTTGATACTCAAAATTCAGCCGGGCACGGCCTAGTGCATTCAGATCTAGGCAACAGTGCTGCAAAGCGTTCAGTGTAGGGGGAATATTCAGTACCAACAAGATTGAATCCAACTCTAAGTCAGTTTATGGCAGCCCAGACTCAACTGATGAACACGGTGATATAGAATATGAACAACGTGATGAATCAGCAAAATCACGAAGCCATTGCACCTCAACCAACTCAACAACAGTCGGGTTTACTGAATTTATGAGAACTAGACCGCCCACTTATTCCCATTCATTTGAGCCTTCGAAGGATGGTAACTGGATTCGTGCCATCCAAAAGAAGCTGAATCGTTCTCAGTGCATGGATCGAGAAAAACTTCTCTATGTTGCTCATCAACCAGAAGGTATTGTAGCAGAGTGGTGGGAGAACTACTATGCCGATCATGAGGATCAGGAGAGTATTACTTGGGTAGAATTTACAGTAGCTTTTTGTCATACCCATATCCTAGATGGGGTGATCGAAATAAAGAAGGAAGAGTTTCGTGAGCTTCAGCAGAAAGACATATTAGTGAGCGAATATCTCAACAAGTCCACCCAGTTAGCTCACTATGCTCTAGAGGATGTTGCCACCGACGATGCACATTAGAAGCAATTCAAGAAGGGATTAAATCCTAGATTGAAGGTACAAGTTGTGAGCAACGACTGTGCAAGTTTTCAGAACATGGTGGATAATGCTACACTCATTCAGGAGAGTCACCGTGAGTTAGAGGAATCTCACAAGAGAAGGATGATGCAGCGAGGAGTACAGATGCATCAGTCACAGAAAGCTCGTTTCAATGCATACTAGCCTGCATGTGTGCCTCAGCAATCAGGATTTAGGACTCCAACAGCAGTGCCTCATTTTAATATTTTGGGACCGCGCCCTATCAATGTTGTAATCAGCCTCAACAGAGTGCCAATCTTACAGCAACAATTACTTATTTAAGTGCCATGAGCCTAGTCACTATGCTAACATATGTCCTAAAAAACAAGCCCCTTTGCTAGTTCGTTTCAATTTGGGAGCTACGCCAGAAAGAACTTCCATTCCAGGAGCAATTCATGGAGCACCCCAAGCCTTGAGTCAAGCCAACTGGATGTCGCAATCAGTGGTTCATGGTCAAGTGAACCATGTCACTACAGAG
The DNA here is from genome assembly GCA_036346245.1 of Bonia amplexicaulis. Taxonomy (NCBI): domain Eukaryota; kingdom Viridiplantae; phylum Streptophyta; class Magnoliopsida; order Poales; family Poaceae; genus Bonia; species Bonia amplexicaulis. The sequence goes on along the minus strand of CM070753.1, from coordinate 12,810,457 downwards.
GAGGCCCAAGAAACTTAGGATGTTGTGATGGGTGGGTTTCTCATAAATTCAATGCCTGCTATGGTTTTATTCAATTCTGGAGCTTCGCATTCTTTTGTTTATCAAAGTTTTGCTGTTAAACAATAGTTGGAGACTATTGTTCTTAGATCCGTTCTTTTGGTTTAATCCCCTGGTTCTAAGTTGATTATGAATCAAGGATGTGCTGGAGTTAAGATAACTATCTAAGAGGTAGTCTTTCCCGCTGATCTCATTGTCATGGATATCCTGTCTTTGGATGTGATTCTGGGAATAGATTGGCTTAAGAAGCATGAATTTGTATTGGATTGTGCAAACAATGCCATCACTCTAGTCAGTCTAGATGGAATCAAAGTGAAATTTGAAGCTACATTGGAGAAGCCCGAAAAAGCTAAGGTTTGTCAATCTAAAGGTGTCGTGTCGGAAGAGGTGCTTGTTATCAGAGAATTTCCCAATGTGTTTCCATATGTTCTTCCAGGAATACCACTCAACAGGGATGTTGAGTCTCACCAATATCCAAGAGACCCTATCATAAGCCTGCTAATGTGTTAGCGGAGTTAAAGAAGCAGATATAGGAGTTGCAAGACAAATGTTATGTTAGACCTAGTTCATCGCCATGGAGAGTCCGATGTTGTTTGTCAATAAAAAGATGGTAGTCAGTGTATTTGTGTGGATTACAGAGTACTCAATGAGGTTACAATAAAGAATAAGTATCATTTTCCTAGAATTGATGATTTGTTTGATCAGCTTAAGGGAACAAGAGTGTTTTCAAAGATTGATATGACATTAGGATATCATCAGCTTAAAATCCATCAAGAAGATATTTCCAAGACAACGTTCTCTACTCGCTATGGATTGTTTGAGTTCGCATTGATATATTTTGGTTTAACTAATGCTCCTGCCTATTTCATGTATTTGATGAATAATGTGTTCATGGAGTATTTGGACAAGTTTGTCATTGTGTTTATCGATGACATTTTGATTTATCCAAGGATGAGAAAGAAAATGAGCAGCATTTGAGGTTAGTATTGCAAAAACTCAGTGAGCATAAGCTGTACACCAAGTTCAGTAAATGTGAGTTTTGGATGAGGAAGTTGCTTTTTTAGGCCATGTCATGTCAGTAGACGGTGTGATAGTTGATCCCAGAAAAGTCAAGGATGTGCTTAATTGGAGAAGTTACCTACCTCAGTGGCTCAAGTTAGGAGTTTCCTTGGTATGGTAGGTTATTACTGTCGCTTCGTTGAAAGATTTTCCAGTGTAGCAAGGCCATTTACATAGTTGCTGAAAAAAATACAAGAAGTTTATTTGGGTGCAAGAATGCTGGAAGAGTTTTTAAAAATTGAAGGAGTGTCTGACCACTGCACTAGTGTTAGTGTTGCAAGATATTAACAAGGATTTTGATATTTATTATGATGCTTTCTATAGAGGTTTGGAATGTGTGTTGATGCAAGATAGAAAAATAGTAGCTTATGCTTCACATCAACTAAGATCGTATGAAGAAAATTATCATAAGCATAATTTGTAGTTAGTAGCTATTGCACATGCTTTGAAAATTTAGCGCCATTATCTCATAGGTAGTAGTTGTGAGATCTATATGGATAATAAGAGTTTAAATTATATCTTCACCCAACCGATCTTAATCTAAGACAGAGAAGATGGTTGGAGTTGATAAAGGAATGCAATGTTGGATTCATTATCACCCAGGTAAGACCAATATGGTAGTGAATGCCTTAAGCAGAAAGAATTACTACAATACTGTGATGATCAAGGAAAGTCAGCCAACTTTACATGAGAAATTTTAGAAGCTTAGTTTAGAGTTGGTTGAAGAGGTGTAACATCCCAGGACCCACATTACTCTGGGATGCCACTAAAACCACTACACAACTAGCCAAATTACAAGATAAAATAATCTGGCAACAATCCTAAACAAGATAGGATAAGCGGAAGCATAATCAATTAAGCGAAACATGATAAAGTAATCATTGACGAGATAGCTAAGCAAAAGACTAGAATCACTTTGTTTTTATTACATCATAAATCTATGATCCAAGTGCATTATGGTGGTGCCGTTCTACCCTTCCCATGCATGCTCAATGATCACCTGTAGTGGGGAACAAGAGTGAGATAAAAATCTCAGCAAGCAAGCTGTTTAACAAGCTAATTAAACTACAACAGTTTAATTACAAACATTTTAATTTCCACAATGACCACGTTTATATCCTCAACCTCAAATCAACACCAACAACGGTAAAACAATAGCAAATAAATCTTATTTGACTACTTTAAAACCTCAACCACTACCACTACCAAAGACAATAAAATATATGTATGTTTTACTTTAATACTTTATTATTTCTCACATCCACAATTGCTATCAACAATTACTACAAGAGAAAAGAATCTCATGCCACAATCACAACCCTTACCATACACAAGGGACGAACCCCATTCCACGACCACATCCACATTCCTTATGCCACAAGTAGCTCCCATGAGCCAATTCCACATTACAACTATAAAGTTGTATATTCCACATTACAACTATGAAGTTGAATATTCCACAAAATAACTTCACCACGATACATTACATAGGTATGCAAATGATCTTTCCACAATGCAATGCATATGAATGCGTATGCTCCACAACACCCTTACCCAACAAGGTAAGAGTGTGCATCGTATTACGGCAATATACGATGATGTACCGGTACGGTAGCGGCTAGGTGCGGCGATATCCACATATGCAAATGTCATGATATGATATGAATGATATGACAATCATAAACCACATGAATTCCAACTACAAAGGAGCATCAACGTACTCACAACATATCCACAACCATATATCCACCATATATTTGTTTTCATACTCCGCATTAGCACACTAAATAAATTTCTACATGATTACGAGCAATTTATCTAAACATATCAATTGATCAATAATTGCTACCACCACAACCACAGGTATTCACTAAAAATACTACCACTTATACCACAATATACTAGTAAAGGTTTCTACCCCACAACTATATAAATTCATCAAGAACAATCCCGCATATCCACAATTAATCCATCAAGATCATAAGCAATTGAATTCATAAAACATACTACCATCTGGACCACGTTAAGGAAGCATGTAACAAAGACATAGCATCACCAATTAATAGAATTAATTAATGTGAAGGTAGAATAATTAACGAGTTAAACAATAGCACAACCGCTACGTTTACTTGCCTCTACCGTTGAAGCGAAGCAAATCACGTGCGCTCAGGAGCAAAATCACCTGTCCACAAGGTACCTCTTAGCACAATGCTGCAGCAATGAAAAAGCGTCTTAAGAAGTAAATACGTCGCTAGAACCCCGATCCGACACATAAACCTCTCGGATCAGATGCTTCGTGATGTAGAAGAGAACTATGATGAGAGAGAGTATATTAAATTCCGAGGCTTGATGGAGGACTCGGAGAAACCTTTGTTCACGTATTGTAGGTCAAAGTACACGAGTATGTTACGCCCTTTCATAAATACCCGTTCCTGGAACCACAATGGGAAGAGCTCAAGGCGATGAAGACGACCGAAGATTTCAAAAGTACAAGTGCGGTGCACAAAGCCCTCCAGGCAAAACACACACACCCCCACAGACTTGCCATAGCTAGGTATGCGGGTAAAATCCCACAGTGGAGGAGGGAGCATGAATTGGCAGCCCAGGAGGACATCGCCCCGCCATTTGCCAATATCCCAGATGACCGCGCTCGAAATTGGATTAGAGCAAGGTCATCTACAACGACATCGGGGGACGTCTCCTTTCGAAACCTTGCAGACCAGCAAGTGTCCCAGCGCCTAGTAAGATATCGATCGAACTATGTAGCTTGTAATTACTCCACAACTTCGTACAAAGTGAAATGATATATCGTGCTCTTGCAGGAAGAGCTGAGTTTTCAACCTACCCTGGGATCATTCCATGGAACAAGGCAGAATGATATGCTCTCCGCGGCCTTGTGAAACAAGGAGCACCCGGGTCGTACGAGAGGCCTTGGCTACAGCACTGATCGGGATGATTCGAGGAGAAGACAATCGGCTCATGGAGATCAACTACTGCTAGAGGATGATCGGCTTCCGATGATTGCTTTTCAAAGACGTTATATGATCGACTATTTTTACTACACTGATGTGTGCTACGTTAAATCATATTGTTTCAACTTTTCCTCTGCTGCATTGTGCATCTAGTAGTAACGATCCATAATCTCTTACTCACGTGTCTTCCTAGTTTATATGATAGAATGTTTAATTTACACTAGTGTAGTCTACCCGTAATCCCTGAACGCCTCGTGGGAGGTTTATTCCTGTGGTCCGAGCTCGTGGCGGCGAGCCTTGTAGTCCTCCAAAAGCAATTACCGCTCGGGTCGCTCGCGGGTGGCACGGCAAGGATGACGGTGCTAAACAGGATGGCAAGGGCTTGTAGTCACCTTGATGGCAACTCCAGATTGCAATGGCTTCACTTGCCCAATTGCTACGGCAATGCTTTGGTCCTGGGTGTGGTGCCCTGCGGATGCGGTGACGACGATACACCGGAACACTATGATTCCATCTCTCTCTCCACTGACGAATCGGTCAGCTTGGATGTTAGAATGGGTGCACGCTGTTAAACCTGGTGTAGAGCCCTTGGGCCAGGTTGAAGGGATGAGCGAGACTAGCCTAGATCTGGGTGAGTGGATGCAATGTAGATTGTTCGGTTCAAGGTGAGCTAGGTTTGGTTGGGATCTTGATTCGTTTAGAACAATTTGAACTGTCAGCCACGCCCCGGCGAACTCACTCGCAAATCACGCAATCGCTCACAAAATGAACCACTCAGAATTGGAAACCAAAAAACAATTGTTTGGTGCTGCAACCCACACCGTTTTCTGATGCTTTACTCAATTATTTATAGGGATTACAACTTAACAAACTGAAGAAATGGAAAGACAAGAAACTGCTATGCATGCCATCAAACAACGTAATGAAGCATACGTTCCCAGCGTTAACTCCTTAGGAAACTGAAATCTTAACTATGGAAACTGAAAAGGTATGGCTGGGTGATAACTGAAGACTTAACCATGAAAATAAAAAACTATGGGTAACTGAAAACTTAACTCAGCTAATCAAGGATTTCTTTAGGCGCAGGATTATTTCATCTAATCCAATAAATCTCCCCCTAATCCTGACGCCTTGTGACGGTCTCCACGATGCCAATCCTCCTGCGCAGATCAAGAAACTTGACGCGGCTGAGTGGCTTCGTGAGAATGTCACCGAGCTGCTCCCCTGAGGAAACAAACTCAACATCGACCTTCCCTCCCTCGATGCAATCTCTGATGAAATGGTACCGGGTGTCGATGTGTTTGCTCCTGTCATGAAAGACAGGGTTCTTACATAAAGAAATAGCGGACTTGTTGTCCACCTTGAGCACGGCGGCCTCTGTCTCGCCGCCACAAATTTCGGCGACGGCGTGCCGGCAGAACTCCTGGCAGGCTGCAGTCGAAGCAGCGATGTACTCTGCCTCGCATGATGACGAGCCACTACCTTCTGTTTTTGTGACTGCCGGTGATTGGATTACGGCGAGAAAGAATAGCACGCCGGTAGTGCTCTTTCGATCGTCGATGTCGCCTGCCATGTCGCTGTCGCTGTACCCCTGCAATTTCGCCTCTATTTCGTCGGAACGGACAAAGTGACAGCCCAGATTGAGCGTACCAGCGATGTAGCGCAGAATGTGCTTCACAGCGGCATAGTGGTCGTCACGAGGCGACTCCATGAAGCGGCTGACATAGCCGACGGCGTAGGCAATGTCCGGCCGCGTGTGCACAAGGTACCGGAGACTGCCGACGATGCTCCGATACTTGGTGACGTCCACCGGCGGTCTGTCACTCCGCTTACTAAGCTTCAATCGCGCTTCCATGGGCACGCACGCCGGATTGCACCCTAACATGCCTGCGTTCTCCAGAATTTTGCGTGCATACGCAGACTGGCTGATTGTGATCCCCTCTTGTTGATGCACTTCGATGCCGAGGTAGTAGCTGAGGAGTCCGAGATCACTCATACGAAAGAGTGAGCTCATCTCCCCCTTGAACTTGGCAATCTCCCCGTTGCTGGCGCCCGTGATGACGAGGTCGTCGACGTAGATGCCGACCACGAGACGTGCCGCGCCAGTGCCGCGAGTGTACACGGCGTGTTCGGAGGAGCTCCGTGTGAACCCCAGATCGAGGAGGCTCGCATCCAGCTTCGCGTTCCAAGCTCGAGGTGCTTGACGGAGACCATATAACGCCTTCCTCAACCGGAGTACATGGTTTGGGTGTTCATCGTTGATGAAGCCGGGAGGTTGCACCACATACACCTCCTCCTCTAGATCGCCGTTGAGGAACGCCGTCTTCACATCCATGTGATGGACCGGCCATTCCTTTTGTGCGGCGACGGCGAGCAGCAACCGCACGGATTCCATCCGCGCGACAGGGGCAAAGACCTCATCATAGTCGATACCGTGCTTCTGAACGTACCCCTTTGCGGCGAGGCGGGCTTTGTGCTTGATGACGGCCGATCTCGTCCTTCTTGAGCTTGTAGACCCACTTGAGTCCAATGGGTCGTTTGCCGACGGGAAGGTCGACTAGTTCCCACGTACGATTGTCTTCAATCGAGCCCATCTCTTCGAGCATAGCCTTGCGCCAGTTCACGTCGTGTTCCACCTCAGCGAAACTACTTGGTTCCTCGGCAGCGATGAGGTAGAGCTCGTCCGATTCAAGCTCCACCGGCTCAGAGGTGGCATTGATGTTGGCGATGCTGCGGTAACGCCGTGGAGCGTCGAAATCGTCATCGAGGTTCAGGTCCACCGTGGGGGGTGACACAAATTCCACATGTGGACTTGGCGGCTCGGAGGGAGGCGTCGCTGATTCTGGCGGCAACGCACCGGAAGGCGGTGGGCTTGGTGAAGCAGTGTTGGTGTCGACGGGCTGCATCTCATAATGGACCGTGAATGAATCAATCGATGCTCCCGTACCTGACTCATGCTCCCCCCAGTTCCACTTCCTCATTTCGTCGAACACCACGTCGCGTGTGACCCACACGCGCTTGGCGGCGGGGTCGTAGACGCGGTAGGCCTTGCTGCCGGGCTCGTAGCCGAGGAACACCATGGCCTTGCTACGATCTTCCAACTTCTTCAGGTGCGGCTTCATCACCTTTACATGCGCCACGCACCCGAACGTGCGGAGATGATGCACGGCAGGTGTTCTACCATGCCACACCTCGTATGGAGTCTTGTCGGGGACGCTCTTCGTGGGTGATCGGTTGAGGATGTAGACCGCCGTCATCACTGCTTCCCCCCAGAATTCGCCGGGCATGTCCTTTGCCTTCATCATGCACCGCGCCATAGCCACCACCGTCTGGTTGCGGCGTTCCACGACGCCGTTTTGTTGCGGTGAGTAGGGCGCGGTGAGGTGGCGCCCGATCCCTTGCTCGGCGCAGTAGAGGCCGAACTCCACGGAGATGAATTCACCGCGGCAATCAGTCCTTAGCACACGCAGTTTGCAGCCGGTCTCCACCTCTACCCCAGCCTTGAAGTGTTTGATCGCTGCCGGCGCGTCGCTTTTGCTGGCCAGCAGGATCAGCCACATGTACCTGGAGAGGTCATCAATGAGAAGGAGGAAATACTTCTTGCCGCCGTGTGTCGCTGGAGAGATCGGCCCGCAGAGGTCGCCATGAACAAGGTCGAGGCGTCCCTCCGCACGGTACTTGGCTTCCTGTGGGAAAGATGCTCGACGTTGCTTCCCCACCAGGCAGCCGTCGCAGATTTGGTCGACGTGGTCGATCACAGGGAGCCCGCGCACCATGTTGCGGCGGCCGAGCTTACGCAAAGACTCTAGATTGAGGTGGCCAAACCTGGCATGCCACATCCAGGCTTCATCTCCGCTCTTGAGCGCGAGGCAAACCGGCTGTGCAATGTTGACGTTGAGCACATAAAACCGGGTTGCGTCACGCCGGACTCGCGCCAGCAGCCGGCGTGCCGGGTCCCGAAGGGTTAGCACTCCATTCTCGATCCCGATCTTGCAGCCGGACTCATCAAGCTGGCCGAGGCTGATGATGTTCGAGCGTAGGCGAGGGATGTAGTAGACTCCGGTGAGAGCTCGGTGTTCGCCGGTCTTGCATGAGAGGAGCACGGTGCCGCGCCCCTCAATCCGCACTCCGGAGCCATCGCCGAATTTGACAAAGCCACGGATGTTGGTGTCGAGCTCGGTGAAGGCTTCGCGTGACCCCGTCATGTGGTTTGACGCCGCCGTGTCGAGAATCCAGGCGGGGTCGATTGGGTCGCCGGGGTTACCGAGAGTCACCATCGCGCGCTGCTCGTTCAAAAACACCTCGCTCCCGTTGGTTAAAACTTCGGCGCTGGTGGTGAAGGCGTGGGCTTGGGCCAACAAAAGTGCGGCTTCATTTCCGTCGGGTTGTCCCTCTTCTACCTGCAATAAATTTGCTTGTGCCAAGTTTTCCCTGTCGCGCTTGGCTTTGCGACAGTCTTTGGCCCAGTGGCCCAGTTTGCCACAGTAGCGGCACTGGTCTTTTTTGACGTCACGGGCCGCAGCCTGGGGCAACCCAGCCTTGGCGCCACGACCGCCGCCTTCGCGCGTGTTCCCGTGGCCGCGGTTGCGCTGCCGCCCGCGCTGAGAGGAGCCACCGCTACCGCTCGCTCCGCTGCCGTTGGCCATTGAACTTTGCCCGGTGCGCTTCTTGGTGCGCGCCACCCACTCCTCCTCTGTGAGGAGCAGGCCACCGGATTCCTCGTTGTCGGAGTCGTACCGGTCCTCGACGGCCAGCAGCCGGCCGGAGAGATCCTCGACTGTCAAGGTGTTCAAATCAACCAATGTCTCAATCGAGACAGCGATCTGGCGGTACCTCTTAGGGACGACGCGCAGGAACTTGCGAACCATCTTCTCCTCTGGGATCACGTCGCCGAGGAGGTTGAGATCGCTCACCAGCCCCTGCATCCGGAGCTCGAAGTCTTCGATTGATTCGCCATCCTTGAATCTTAGTGCCTCGAACTCTTGTCGCAACTTCTGGGCCTTCGCCTCGCGAACGCGATCAGCCCCCAAACGCTTGGTCTGGAGGGCGTCCCAGGCCTCTTTTGCGGTATCCTTGCTGGCGATCGACCGGAACATCTCCGGTGGCACAGCGCGGAGGATGGCGGAGAGGGCCTGGCGGTCGGTGCGGTATGAGGCGTTGCCGGTTGACACAGCGTCCCACAGGCCTTGCGCCTGCAGGATCACTCGCATCAACACCGCCCAATCGGTGTAATTTGTGCGCGTGAGCATAGGGTAGGTCACCGGACCACCGGCTTCCCTGATCACCTCCCGGACAACAGCCTCGCGGCCATCGGCATCACGGTGCCGCGGTCGACGCGGGGAAGTGGAGGGTGATCGGGCACGGCCGCGCCTAGGAGGAGTTCGTGACGCGCCGTGCGCAGGAGCTGACATTGTGCTCTGATACCAATTGTCAGCCACGCCCCGGCGAACTCACTCGCAAATCACGCAATCGCTCACAAAATGAACCACTCAGAATTGGAAACCAAAAAACAATTGTTTGGTGCTGCAACCCACACCGTTTTCTGATGCTTTACTGAATTATTTATAGGGATTACAACTTAACAAACTGAAGAAATGGAAAGACAAGAAACTGCTATGCATGCCATCAAACAACGTAATGAAGCATACGTTCCCAGCGTTAACTCCTTAGGAAACTGAAATCTTAACTATGGAAACTGAAAAGGTATGGTTGGGTGATAACTGAAGACTTAACCATGAAAATAAAAAACTATGGGTAACTGAAAACTTAACTCAGCTAATCAAGGATTTCTTTAGGCGCAGGATTATTTCATCTAATCCAATATGAACAACATCAGGTATAGAATCATCCATAAATAATCCAGTTATAATCTACCACACATGGAAGCACACGTATTGAGGTCTGAAAACCGAAGCACAACATTGGTCTTCAGGGTCTCAACTGCAGCCCTTGAACTGCTGTTTGCACCTTGCTAAACGAACGCCAAGAAACAGAGATATTAAGTCTGAAGACTTCGTTCAAAAAAAAGATTCAATTCGAACTCTGAAGATATGTAATGGCTGTATATATGACAAGTTGACAACAAATGGAAGTGCCAGTGAGGGCACCTTTAAATCCTATCAATCTAGTACTTCGCCTGGATAACATCAGGTCAGACAGCACCAGATCTGAAGCACTCTCACATGGCCAAAAGAATCATTTAGGCCTATGATTCTATACTCGATCTAATTTGAACAACATCAGGTTTAGAATAAGAACAACAACAGAACAAAAGGTGTGAAGGAAATGAGAAAAAGTCAAAAACTAGCATGTTGCTTCAGTCATAATTTGCTCGAAATTAATAACCAAATCCACCATGTATGTGCCAATTGCTAGTGTCAGGTACTACACTAGGCTCTATTCTTCACAAATTAAATTTCCTATAATCACACAACATCACTCCGGATAAAAACCATACAATTAATCAGGTCAGAAAAGGTGATTAATTAACAAAATTCCTCGGTTGGGCGAGCCGATCCGGCAGCGGCATCCCAGCATAGTGAAGTCTTTTGATCCGCTACAAGATCGTTGCCATGTGAGGTGTCGAGGTCTTCTCGACTTGTCCATCCATACGGAGCCAAGAAATGAAGGAATGGTTGTTAGCAACTTGGTACTGATAACTTCAATAACTGATGTTCATATAAGTTTCTACTCCGAGAAGACATAAGGCAATATAAATACCTAACTTTTTGAAGTAAATTTTTCACTCATCTCGCACTCGTCTCGCTCTGAGATTAAGATAGGAGATCATAGACATATCATACACCCTACTCATCTCATTCCCATCTCATGCACGTATCTCTCCCTCACCTTCCCTACCGCTCGTGTCCTCCTTCTTTCAGCCACTACTATTTATTTTCAACCAAAATCCATCAGCCACAGCCAATATAAATACCCTGAGACAACCATGTAAGCTGTTTAACCTAATCAAGCAAACCAAAAGACTTCACCCGCCCAAACCGGCTCAACCCACCAAAGTATATGCCTTCATGCCTGAACCCATGGCTGTACAGACCTAAAGAGAGGAGGAGTACAAGGGACAATCAAGCCCATGGTGAAGTGAGAAAGGAGCAAATTGTGAGCAGATCCGTGGTGGTGGCTGCATCTCTCGGTGCACAAACCGATGGACCATACTGTAATTTACTAAAAGTAGATTGTAAAGACAACACTGCAAATTTACGCGCATATGAACAAAGGGTGTATATGATTTTTTTTCTTTAACGTCCTTTTGTACTTGATGATTTGGCCGTTGATTCTTTTTTTTTCTTTTGGAGGAAGAGCTCAAGTTTCACTCTCTCCAAAATTTGTAATAAAATGTCCTGTCTTATGAAAATCAAATGGTGCAATGTTACAATCCAAACAACTCATATATGTTATTCCTTGAAATGCAATCCTACATTTTTCCATCAAAAACTCCTTGTTCCGAACTCCCCAATCCTTTCAACTACAGAGAGAAATGTTCAATCAGTTACATGGTCAGGATCACTAGAAGCAAAAATGCAGGATCCATTTCTCTTTGCAAGCTCCAACCATGGCATGACCAATCCAACAGTGTAAATGACCTGCCAGGTAGTATGCTCTGCACAACACATTGCTATGTTGGCGGCTTGGCTGATTGAATCGTCAAGATTGTATGGAGCCTAACTTCTTCAGAGTCGAACGCTTCGACTCCCTTTTATAGTGGACGCATATGAGAAACTCTAACCAGCCCCTTTAGTTCAGTTTTATCCACTTACATGGGCTAACCCATTAACCCAATACCATATTGGGTTCTACACTTACACATGCACGCTTCTTAGAGCGCTCACACGCATTAACCCATTTGTGAATCAACACTTGACCTACTTCACATTTTTAGCACATACAAGACGTAAACCACTTAGGCCAACGCTACGGTTTCACACACACCACTACTTTTCGGTATTGGGCAATTTACCAAAATGCCTCTCTACCGTTTTCCACGAATCTTCCTTCTTCCTTTGCCATGAACATCGCCCATGCTTCTTCATATTCCATATGTCCCCAATGACTTACCGCCAAGCCTCTCACGCGTTTGGATCCCACGAACCATCCTCGCTTGCACAACAACTCAAGTCACTTAACGCGCCACTTATCATCTTTTAGCTTCATGACTGCACCCGGTTTCCTCGATCGTCTGGGCTTCAACTTCTCTCTTAGGCTAGTCCCGATCCACCTCGCCGTTGCTCGTCATGTCACCATCAGTAGCTCTTACTCTGGTCTCCTGCCTTTTTGCTTTGTAATCACTCCACGAGCCTCAAACATCTTCGACGTCTCCTTGACTGTTCTGGACCTCAGCACCACCCTATGCCTAGTCCCAGTCCTCCTATGCCTCACCATGACCTAGCTCCAAAGTTCTACATAATGGATCGCGAGTAGGCTACGAGAGCAGAAAACAAAATTTTTCTACCGCGCACACAAGAACATCATGCTTAAGGAGGGATCATGGATCGTTACCACTAGACGCCAGCAGTGCAGTGAAGAAGAGTTGGAGAAGCCGATCCAACCACGCGTCGAGTAGTAGTGGAAGTAGTCGATCGTCCCGAACCGATCGTCTCCTCCACGCGATCAACCACACCACGAGCGGATCCAATCAGAGGTTGTTGATGCCGATCAACGCCGCAACGAGCGGCGCCTCCACCGGTATCCACACGTCCGGTGGAACGCCGATCGCGAGTGTACCAAGACTCGCGAGCGGCTAGGGTTTGGCTCGGAGGTGGCGGCTACGGATTAGCTCGGGATTATCAGTGCGTTCCTCACCCCTCGCCTCCATATATAGACCTCCTCACTTGGGCCTCGTGGACCGAGGCCCAATAGGAGTCTATCCGGATCTCTATCCGAATTGAGCCCATATCCGAATCATATTCGAATTAGTGTTCCAACCCGTTAAGTGTGCGACCAGAGGTTCACGTATACTTGGTCGCGACCGAAACACCTTTCCGGTCACCACATTAATAGCGGCCTCTAGCAAGACATATTAACCCCAAAGTATACGTAAAGATCATATCATTTGAACTCGTAATGTTCTCATGTACTAATCCCTTTGCCTCACGATATAGATTAAGCTCAAGGCGAGACTGTGTCATCCTCTTAATAGCTCAATCACTCTCTCGATTCCGTGATGGATTATAAACTCGTGATTGACTCCTCAATCACCTTGGCATGGCCATGCACTTTCATAATCCATTACATCGAGGGGCCCAGAGATATCTCTCCCATAAGGAGGGGCAAATTCTATCTTTGATCATTCACATCCCACTACATGTTTCATGGCAAACCCAAAGACTACTTTTATGACTACCCGATTCACGGAGTAGTGTTTAGTAGTCCCAAAGTAAGCTACTAAGCATCTTGGGAACCATGATGATCTCAAGTCTAAGGATTCCACATAAACACTACTTGAGACCAACGATGACATATGGAATCTCTGCGGTGTCTCATGGCGGGTCTATCCAACATATGTTCACTAACACATGTCCATATTATTGATTTGGTATCTCCATACTATGATCCATGAGACATGATCATCAATCAATACATATCTTGATCTTTGAATCATATTTGTTCCTCATATGAAATATAATCAGGGATCATTTAGAAATAGCAATATTTTGGCATTAAGAGTCTCATGAATAAGTCACATACTCATTGATCAATAATGATAATGTCTATTTCAAGGAACAAAGCAATGTATCATAAACATAGTATGTGATATATTCAACATCTCCATGTTGCCTCTAGGGCATATCACCAACAGCTCCCACTTGCACTAGAGTCAACCATGTAGGTATCTAATACCCATTGCCCTAGTGTGAGCCTCATGCTTTGGTGGGAAGCGGCTTTGTCAACGGATGCGCAATGTTCAAATCCGTGTGTACTTTGCATATCTTAACATCGCCTCTCCACAATCTCGCGGATGAGATGAAATCGCCGTAGAATGTGCTTGGACTTCTGGTGCGATCTAGGCTCCTTGGCTTGCGCAATGGCTCCACTGTTGTCACAGTAGAGGTCCATTGGGCTGGAGGCACTAGCCATCACACCAAGCTCAGAAACAAATTTCTTGATCCAAACGACCTCTTTAGCGACTTGAAGCCGCTATGTACTAAACTCATTGTAGAATCAACAACTGTCTCTGCTTGGAACTCTTCCACTTACCGCACCGCCATTCAGTGAGAACACAAATCCCGATTGCGATCTAAAATCATCTTTGTCGGTTTGGAAGCTAGCATCGGTGTAACCATTTACAATGAGCTCTTCCTCACCCCATAGACGAGGAACACATCTTTAGTTCTTCTCAAGTACTTCAAGATGTTCTTCTGGTAATCCGTTGACTTTCACCGGATCGATCGGTATCTACTCGTAGCACTTAAAGCATACGAGACATCCGGATGTGTACAAAGCATGGCATACATAATGGATCCAATAGTGAAGCATATGGAATCGCATTCATTTTATCCCGCTCATCGGTGTACTAGGACACCGATTATTGCTAAGATTTATACCATGTGACATAGGTAGGAAGCCTTTCTTGGAATCTGCATGTTGAACCTTTTCAACACCTTGTCAATGTACGTATCTTGGCTTAATCCAATCGACCTTTTGATCTATCTCTATAGATCTTGATGCCCAGAATATATGTCGCCTCTCCTAAGTCTTTCATAGAGAAACTACTTTTCAATGAAGACTTAATGATTCGAGCATAGGAATGTCATTTCCGATCAATAATATGTCATCCACATATAAGACCGTAAACACGAGTGCGCTCCCACTAGCCTTTTGTAAACACAAGGCTCTTCTTCGTTCTTGATGAAACCAAACCCTTTGATTACTTCATCAAAACGAATGTTCCAACTCCGAGATGCCTGCTTTAATCCATAAATGGATCTTTGCACTTGCATATCTTTCTAGTCGATTGCGGATCGACAAAACCGTGGGCTGTGTCATGTACACATCCTCACTCGATTTCCATTAAGGAAAGCTGTTTTGACATCCATTTGCCATATTTCATAGTCGAAATAAGCGACAATCGCTAGAATGATCCGAATAGACTTTAGCATTGCGACGGTGAAAAGTTTCATCATAATCAACACCTTGAATTTGTTTGAAACCTTTGGCCACCAATCGCGCTTTATAGATGTGAACATTTCCATCTATGTCTATCTTTTTCTTGAAAACCCATTTGCACTCAATGGTTTTAACACCATCAGGTGGATCAACCAAGTTCCAAACTTGATTACTGTGCATAGATTCAATTTCGGATCTCATGGCTTCAAGCCATTTCTCAGAGTCTGGTCCCACCATCGCTTCTTCATAGGTCTTAGGTTCATCGTTGTCTAACAACAATATATCCCGTTGTTGAGTAGTCAAGAACATGTACCTCTCAGGTACACGACGTGACCTCTCTGACCTACGTGGTGCCGGTGTGTCCACAACAGGTTCTTCAACAGTTTGTTCATCTTGTTGTGGTTACAGAGGGCTGAAACGTTTTCGGTGTTTCTTGAATTTCTTCAAGTTGCACCATGCTCCCACTATCCCTTCTTGAGAGAAACTCTTTCTCTAAGAAGACACCATGCTTGGCGACAAATACTTTGCCTTCTTCTTGATTATAGAAGTAATATCCTTTTGTTTCCTTAGGATACCCGATAAAGAAGCATTTATCAGATTTAGGACCGAGCTTATCAGATTGTAAACGTTTTACATAAGTCTCACATCCCCAAATCTTAAGAAAAGACAAGCTAGGACGTTGTCCTGTCCACATCTCATATGGTGTCTTTTCTCTCGATTTTGATGGAACTCATTTAGTGTGGCGGCTACATTTCAAGAGCGTACCCCAAAAGACAACAGAAGATCACGTGGCTCATCATGGGCGCACCATATCTAATAAGGTGCGATTTCTCGTTCGAGATACCCCATTCCATTGAGGTGTTCCAGGCGAGTCAATTGTGGAACAATTCCACAATCCTTCGATGATTACCAAACTCATAGCTCAAATACTCGCCTCCACGATCGGATCGTAGAAACTTGATTGTCTTGCCTAAATGATTTTGCACTTCATTTTGGAATTCTTTGAACTTTTCAAAGGATTCGGACTTATCTTCATCGGTAGATATATCCATATCTACTAAAGTCATCGATAAAGTTATGAAGCATGAAAACCACCTCGGTCGTTGAGCTCATTGGTCCACATACATCGAATGTACGAGTGCCAATAAGTCACTTGCCCGTTCACCTTGACCGGTGAAAGGTGCTTTTGTCATCTTGCCATCTCAAATGATTCAAAATCAAATGAGTGCAGAATACCATCTCTATGGAGCTTCTCCATGCGTTTCTCATTTATGTGACCTAAGCGGCGGTGCCAAATAAGCGTGGATTCAAATCATTCGATCGTTGCCTCTTTGTATTAATGTTATAGACCGATGACTCTTCAAGAGTAAGAACATATAACCCATTCACCAATGGAGTATGACAATAGAACATATCTTTGAAATAAAGAGAACAACCATTGTTCACGATCTAAAGTCATAACCTTCGCTTGTAAACATGAAGCGAAATAATGTTCTTGGAAAGAGATGGAACACAATAACAATTATTCAATTCCAAAACTAATCCTCGAAGGTAAAGACAATGGCATGGTGCCAACACCACCGCACAACTTTTGCTCCATTGCCAACGCGAAGATCCACTTCGCTCCTCCTCAAACTTCTACTTCTTCTTAGCCCCGCAACGATTTGCAAATGTGAGCAACCGATCCGGTATCAAATACCCAAGAATCGATAGATGAAGTAGCAAGATTGATTTCTATAACATTTATACCGGAGCGTAAGTCGTACTTCCTTCTTTTCTCAAGATCCTCCAAGTACTTTGGGCGTTCCTTTTCCAATGTCCCGATTGCTTACGATGGTAGCAATCGCATCGAGCAGGCCCTTCTTGACTTGCTTGGCCTTAGAACCGCTCGCGATCTCATCGGGAGCTAACTTTCTTTGACCGCGCCTTTCTTTACATAGGGCTTGCCCTTGCCTTTCTGCATCATCATCACATGATGGCTGCTTTTCTTAATGCTTTCCTCGGCTGATTTTAGCATCCCATGCAACTCACCAAGGTCTTGTCCATGTTGTTCATGTGATAGTTCGAATGAATGGCTCAAAGCTCGAGGGAGCGATCAAGAATCACATCGAGCCAACTCTTGGCTAAGGGAAAACCAAGCTTTTCCGGACTCTCAATGTAGCCAATCATCTTAATCACATGAGGGTCGACGGATTCCCTTCAAGCAAGCTTGCACGCAAACAAGGACTTTGAAGTGTTGAACCTCTCACCCTTGCTTGGTTCTCAAACATACCACGCAACCCCACAATGATATTGTAGGCATCTGTGTTCTCATATTGCTTCAAGCTCGAGGACATTGTGGCAAGCATGAGACGACTCACGTCAAGGTAATCATTCGTTTGCTTCTCATAAGCTTTCCGTGCAGCCACAGTAGCATTATCAGGCAAGTCATCAGGATAAGGAGACTCAAGGACATGCTCCTTGCGCTCTTGCTTGAGAACAATTCTCGGTTGCGATACCAATCCAAAAGTTCGTTCCATTGAGTTTTCTTTCTCAAGAATAGATCGCAAATTAAAAGAACTGGATGCGGCATTAGTTGACATGATCTACAACAAAGAATATGCAAAGTTTAGCACTATGTTCATGTTTGATCTTCCATTAAACAATTTAACAAAGATACTCCCACTATATGTTTTGTAATCGTCTTCCTCTAACGACATATAGTGGTCAAGATCCATGTTCATCTAAGTTCTAGTGAGCTTTGGCATCACCGCTAGAAACTTAGTGACGTGGTAAGCAACACTTGCTAATCACATCTTATGTGACTCTTGTTTGTTGGGTGGCATCCAATGCCCCGGCTCCCAACACCATGCCCCAAGGCCCAAATCTAATTTGATAGCCTTGTCAAGTAAACCAATACTATGCATGTGGATGTCCGACATCCACCCTATTAGATCAAGATAGTTGATGGTACTCGCTTTGGCGATCTACCAAACAATGATCATGATTCTTATAGGCGCGACAATTGGAAGGGCATCAAAACAAATTCTTAATTTTTCTTGAGAGAAGGTATTCTATCATGAAAAACTAACCCTTAGTTGGTATGGCATGAAAGAATAGTATGACAAGAAATAAACATCACATGCATATAATCACATTATACTGTGAATGGTATGGCATTTTGTATCGTAGTGGTCGCCATCGCCATGGTTCCACGGTGATATTCTTCGCCACACCTCTTGTCCTCTTTGTCATCATGCTTGAAGCCTCCATAGCAAAGAACTAAACTATTACAACTAATAGGTAGCAAATGAATTACATGAGGAGCTCAAGCATCACAAGTCGACACGCAGTGTCGTTATACAATTAAAGAACGACCTCAACCCTACTGTGATTAATACGACACACAGGCCGCCAAAACACACATGCATCACATATGCATCTATGCCATACCATTCACATCATTCCCTGCAAAAACAAGTTAAGCGTAGAACATATTCTACCGCCCTGAAAACCTCACGGAATTACATAGATCGCATCTATGAAATCGCTATGAAAATCTCATCGGGCCGATCAAATCAACCCAAATCCGAGCCATTCAAAATGTCTCAATTTTCATTAGATCAATCACATTGATCATCGCGATCGGTATGCTTGAGGAGACCGCAACACAAGACCTCGATCTGTTGGCTCAATCTCCTGATCGTGCGCGCAGTTAGCCCCGATGGTGTTACCAACCGGTAGGGGCAAGTCGCGTACATCAAAGAAGGAGCACGAACTAATCTTTTGGCCACATGATGCTATCAACTCATACATATTCCAACCCCTTATGACCGATTGATCTAGTCCGTAATAGGCAAGTTCTACTAATGGATCGCGAGTAGGCTACGAGAGCAGAAAACAAAATTTTTCTACCGCGCACACAAGAACATCATGCTTAAGGAGGGATCATGGATCGTTACCACTAGACGCCAGCGCAATGAAGAAGAGTTGGAGAAGCCGATCCAACCACGCGTCGGTAGTAGTGGAAGTAGTCGATCGTCCCGAACCGATCGTCTCCTCCACGCGATCAACCACACCACGAGCGATCCAATCAGAGGTTGTTGATGCCGATCAACGCCGCAACGAGCGCGCCTCCACCGGTATCCACACGTCCGGTGGAACGCCGATCGCGAGTGTACCAAAGACTCGCGAGCGGCTAGGGTTTGGCTCGGAGGTGGCGGCTACGGATTAGCTCGGGATTATCGTGCGTTCTCTCACCCTCGCCTCCATATATAGACCTCCTCACTTGGGCCTCGTGGACCGAGGCCCAATAGGAGTCTATCCGGATCTCTATCCGAATTGAGCCCATATCCGAATCATATTCGAATTAGTGTTCCAACCCGTTAAGTGTGCGACCAGAGGTTCACGATACTTGGTCGCGACCGAAACACCTTTCCGGTCACCACATTAATAGCGGCCTCTAGCAAGACATATTAACCCCAAAGTATACGTAAAGATCATATCGGTTTGAACTCGTAATGTTCTCATGTACTAATCCCTTTGCCTCACGATATAGATTAAGCTCAAGGCGAGACCTGTGTCATCCTCTTAATAGCTCAATCACTCTCTCGATTCCGTGATGGATTATAAACTCGTGATTGACTCCTCAATCACCTTGGCATGGCCATGCACTTTCATAATCCATTACATCGAGGGGCCCGAGATATCTCTCCCATAAGGAGGGCAAATTCTATCTTTGATCATTCACATCCCACTACATGTTTCATGGCAAACCCAAAGACTACTTTTATGACTACCCGATTCACGGAGTAGTGTTTAGTAGTCCCAAAGTAAGCTACTAAGCATCTTGGGAACCATGATGATCTCAAGTCTAAGGATTCCACATAAACACTACTTGAGACCAACCGATGACATATGGAATCTCTGCGGTGTCTCATGGCGGGTCTATCCAACATATGTTCACTAACACATGTCCATATTATTGATTTGGTATCTCAATACCATGATCCATGAGACATGATCATCAATCAATACATATGCTGATCTTTGAATCATATTTGTTCCTCATATGAAATATAATCAGGGATCATTTAGAAATAGCAATATTTTTGCATTAAGAGTCTCATGAATAAGTCACATACTCATTGATCAATAATGATAATGTCTATTTCAAGGAACAAAGCAATGTATCATAAACATAGTATGTGATATATTCAACATCTCCATGTTGCCTCTAGGGCATATCACCAACACTACAACCAACAACAATAAGCAAATTGTCACGTGGCACCGCACAATGCACAAAGTCATTAATTTGCACAATTCATCCATACAATACACCGTGCAAAATGTATGCAACCAAACAATTGATCCTAAGCCTAGTACTAAATATTAAACCCCTATGCACACATGCAATGTTCTAGGTCAGACCACACTCATCTCACGATTCAAACAACCCCAAGCTCAAAACCACTCAAGCTAGAACCTCAATAGGCAGTAGACTATTGCCACTGAGGGCGGTTTGACCGATCCAACCAACCGGTCAGACCGCTGACACAAAGGCCGGTCTGACTGCTTGGTCATATCGGTCAGACCGCCACCAATTTGCCAGTCTGACTGCTTGACTGCCAATTGCACCACACTCTCTTAAATTTCACACTTCATTTTCCAACCTTCCAAAAACCAAACTCAAACTCTACAAACTTTCTGAACCAAAAGTCAATTACTCATCACAATTACAGGGTGACCTCCACATGGTCTCACAATCTCCCCCTTAATGAGTATATCAACAAACACCAAAAAGACATGAAAATTTGTTTTTGAAAAGAAAAGCAAGAAGTTGCAAAAGCTACATATAGTCTATTTGAAAGAGAAAGAAGAAATCATGATTATGTTGGCGAAGTATGAAATAGAGCAACATTAAGAAAGAACAAGTTTTCCATAAATGATCTAAATCATACTTAAAACCTCACAAAAGCTCAATTTTATTCATGGTCTATAGAAAAAAGCAATGGCTCACCATGACCATTTTCATAGCATTGGCATTTTTAGGTTTCAGTTAGCAAGTTTTGCAACTCATACCACTTATATCACTCAAAATGCATATTCTCCCCCTTAATACCTTTTACACCCCTTCATGCCTTTTTCTTCATCATTCTCCCCCTTTTGGCAATAGAGACATCAAGGGTTAAAGCTCCCCCTCAAAATGTGTATGATACTATTTGGAGCACAAGAAGCATAAAAGAGAGGATGTATGCATGCAAGAAAATGCAAAACCTAAAGAGTTTTGAAGATTATTTAAGGTGAGGTTCAAGTTAAAAAGATACTGCTTGAAGCCACAAAATGCATACGAAGCTAACTAGATCACGATGACGCATATATAATCAATTTAGGCAAGATTACACAATTTAAAGCATTTAAATTAATTTCAAGATACGCAAAGCTTCAAAATTGACAAGTTTATGAAAAGGTATACCAGTATGAGCTAAGCCATATCAAGAAGGCTAAATGGAGCCAAGAAACTCAAATTGAATCAATTAGAGTGCTACAAGTTCAATATTGAATTATTTTGTTCAAACACTTGGAATTAGCATAATTATCACATGTAGCACTTAAGAAAACATATTATTGTCTTATCTTAGCAAAGCAATTCCTAGACTAGGAGCCATCCACAACTGCCTTATAAGCCTCAACTATTTTTCATATTTTTGATTTTTCAGACAAGTGCTAGATCTCAAGTCTTACTACGACCATCTGAAGTAAGAAACTTAAAATAGTGGCCTTGGTTATCCAAAACTCCACCTGAGTTCATGCCTAGTGCAATGGTAAGCCGTCTTATGAGAAAAAATTGGTGAGATCAGTTTTTCAGACAAAAAGAGATCATTTTATATTTTGTTGACTTAGTTTAAGAACAAAGAGCTAATACTAACTCATGCTTCAACAAAGAACTAGCATAGCTCAATCTAAAGCTCAATTCAGATTCTAGATTCAAGAGAGTATTTTTATACGACATATATCATAAAAGAATCACTAGAGAGCAAACTAGTCAAAAGATTCAACTTTGCAAATTTAAAAGATACCAATTGCAATAATTGATATCGCTTGTGAATTTCAGTTCAAGTTTGCAAATTAAGCTAACATGGCAAAGATTTAATCATACATACAAAAACATGACAAAGCTAGCTAAGTAGGCATAACATGGCAATGAACAATATCAAATTTGAATTACATCACAATTGAGTAATAATTGAAGCTCATATCTAAATGCATGTCTCACAATGCAATGCCATGGATGCATGATGCAAAAGAAAGCAAGAACATAAAACTTCCTAACTACAAGAAAATACAAATCCAAGGAATGGCTAAAAGAAAAAAAGAGCTAGGCTCTATACTCCACATGGTCTCTGAGAGAAGGATAATTCATATTTAAGGAGCGAATCTAAAATAGTAAAAATCCCCACTACTGGACTCTAGTGAATAAAGAAGCAAGCTCAACCTAGATTGGAATAAAACACAACCTAGAAGACCCAACAATGTGCTTAAGAGGGACTCGTGCAAGAAGCGATCCTATTCTTAGCCCAACTAATCATGGAACTACAAAAACCCTAGATGATATGCAAGGCATGAATCAAGGGCATAAGTAAAACGGAGGACACAATCTGCGTCACACTGCTTAGCAGTGAGATGTAGTCGAAGGAGTAGAAGCTGAGCCAAGTTACATCCCAAGATTGATAGTCATTACCGGATGCTAGGATGAGGAAGAAGAAGAAGGCTCAGAAGCTCTAGAGCCAGGAAGTCTAACCACTCCCCTGGTACTAGCTGCAATACCTCACACTTGGTCTTCCATCTCTCATATAAAGTCTATATCATCGAAAAAAGTTGTTTGTGCCTTGGAACTAGGGTTAGTGAAGATTGACATGCAAATCCACTTCTAAGACACATGACAAGTAAGAATACTATAATTCAGGGTGAGAGGTAGGCAATAATAATTCAATGCTCACATAAGTATAAGTAAACAATTTTGATCATGAACAAGAATGTACATAGCATGACAAATGATGAGACTAGAATAGCATATGCTAATGGCAATATAAAAAATCTCAACAATCCGTAATTCAAACATAGGAACAACTGGTGTACTAGTACTAGAGTAAGTGATATACAAGCATGGATCCAGTATTGAACATAAATGATAAAGAACACATGAGAACACGCACCCTACATAAGCTCTATCTAAACCTCACCAAATCATCTAGGACAAGAAAGCCTAGTACAAACCAAATCTAGAAAAAGTTTTTAGACCAACCAAAGTTCTTATGATATCTGGACATAAGCACAGTCTAAAACTACCAAGGATGTCATACAGATTATTTTCATGCCAAGACAGAAATAAATGAGATCATGATATACATGCATCTCAATCAATCACCAACCACACACACATAGCAAATGACAAGGAAAAGCTATAAAAGTATATGCTAGCATGAGTACAAGTATAAGCATGTACACATGAACAAAAAATGATAAACAGGCATGAACAAATGTAACATCATGTACAGAAGACTATCAAAGATATAATCAAGCTCAAAATGTCCATAATCAAACACACATCATGTAGACATACATCATGAAAAACAAATCATAGAAAGTACGCTAACATGTATAACTAATGGTGAATAGACATAAGGAGCAAGATATAGACAATAAAACATGATAGATACATTAAAACACAAAATCATGATGATACTTGACTCTACATACATATAATCAATAAGTAACTTATGCTCATGAAGTCAAGTTAAAATTCCTAGTCAAGCAAGAGCTATCCAAAGCAATGGCACAAGTGCCAACATCAAGTAACTCAAGAGAAGCATGAGAAGAATTCAAATTCGATTGCAAAGAAACAAGGTCAACTTTTAAAACATAAATCTCAGATTTGAAATTAACAAAAGAGTCACAAGACCTGGAACTCGTATCATCGTGTGCTCTCTTCAAAACATCAAACTCATTTTTCAAGGCAATGCAAGATGTGCAAGAGAGTAAATCATCATCAAGCAATTTCTTAGTTTTTAAGCACAGGCTAGGAGGACTAGACTTAAACCCATCAATTTCAGCCCTAGCATTATCTAATTGCTGAAAACAATTGGAAAAGCTTAAATTCCATTTTTCATTTTCAGCTCTAGCAAATTCAAGTTATTCTACACATGTGAAATGAGCCAATTTTAACTTCTTAATTTCAACAAGTATGCTAGAACAAGAATTATGTTCATTCTTAACCAAGATATAAAATTGACTAATTCCAACTTAGCGCAATCAAGCTCATAATGTAAGGTAACATAGGAATGACCTGGCATAGAAACACTTGATCTAAGCAATTCAATTTAAGATTTCAAGCATGCAAGAGAAGTTCTCAATTTATCATTATCCATATTCAAAGACTCACATGACTCACATGGCAAAGGAGATTTCGATCTAGAAATTTCATCATGCAATTTACTCTTCTTCATCTCTAGACTATTCATAGGACTGTCAAGAGTATCAATTCTTGAATTTAGAGAGACAACATTCTTAATGACTTTCTCCTTGCTCACCTTGCTAAGCTTCAATAGGAGATCATCCTTAGAAGGCGTCTCATAATCGTCCTCCATGGTCACTCTGCACACACTATTGCGTTCTTTATCCTCCTTGAGATTAAGTTTGTAACATCCTATTTTTCAGTGCCTTTTTGAGGTTTTAAAAATAAAAATAACCATTTGGATTTTTCTAGAATTAATTAAAGCTTAATTTGAATTTTTAGTAATTTAAAAATATTTAATATGAATCAAGTAAACATCAACTAAATGAAAACCAATTTTATTTGGGTTCCTTGTGGTGCATGGAATTTGTTTTATATTTTCTCATATTTTTTGAACTTATTTGCTATTTTCTAGAGCTCAATTTGTATTAAATCAATTTTGAAATTAGAAAATCCCTGGAAATCCTTTAAAGCCTTGTGGGCTGAATTCTTTTGCATGGCCCATTTCCACTCTTCTCCCTCCTTCGGCCCTATACCCTCTTCAGCTCGTTTTGTTGTGGACGCCTGATTTGCGGTCGTGCTGCGTGTCAGCCATCTAGATCTTTTTGTGCACTAGCCATCCAATCTCCCCTCGTGCCACATGTCACCCATGGGACCCGTGAGCACTGTTCATCTCCCCCGACAGAATCCACGCTATGTCCGAACTGGAGTCGCCTCGACGTCCGCATCTTCATCGCTTTGAACTTCGCACCGTGGTCGTCTCGATCACCTCAGAATTCATGCCTTAAAAGTGGCCACACCCTCTTGTTTTTGCATCTTGAATCCATCATCCTCGCCTTGCACCGTTGATGCTAGAGCCAAGTTCACGGTCGTCCTCTTCGCCAATGAGCTGTTTGTCCTCGCCAATGCAGTTGAGCCATTTGTCTTTACCCATCGCTGACATTAGGCTCTCTGCCATCCACCCTCGCCCTACTCCATCGACTGCCTACTCGTGCCACGTGATGCCTTGGTTCGTTCACCTAGTTGATGTCATGGATGATGTTATATAGTGCCGAAGTCATAGCGCTCCCACCGCCTTTTCGGTTTTTCCGTGGACTTTGACCACCGTGAACCGAGACTCAGTCGTGTGGGACCCCCATATCAGTAGCTATTGTTCTATAGGTCGTGAGCCAAGCTGTAACATCCCGAAATTTGGTTTCCTGCATTTTGTTGGCATTTAAATTTCTTTTGAATGTTTAGTTGAAATCTTTTTAAGATTTGTGGCATACAAATTAAATTTCAAAGAGTAAACCCAAATGCAAGTAATAGAAAACTAGAGTTTTAAATACGAATCTGAAAAGATGATCCAGAATAAGAGAAAAGGAACCCGATTTAAAATATAAAATCTCATGTTTTGGGAATAATGACATAAAGAGCAATAAAAGTGAATGAATGAAATACAAACACTTATACATACATACATATATATATATACACAATTTGTACAAAGAAAAGTTTAGCAATATAAGAAATAAAATATATGTATATATTTGTGCACGTATAACCTGAATAATAATAATAATAGAAGCTCATTTAATAGCTAAAAATTTAAAAGTTTACTTTTAAAATGTCGTGCAAGAATTGAAATTTATACTCATAAATGTGGAAAAAGAAATTTAAATTAAATCTAGAAAATCAAAACAATATTTTGCTTGAGCTTTCCTTTTCCCTTTTTCCCCATTTTCCTTTTTCTCTCTCTCTTACATGTGGGCCCCCTCCTTTTCTTTTCTTCTTTTCCCTCCTCCCTTTTCTCCCTCTGGCTGATGGGCCCAGCCCCCCAGCGTGCCTGCCTCTTTCTCCCTTTCTCCCGCTGCCTTGCCCCTCTCCTTTTCCCCGCGCGCGCCCGGACCCCCCCTCCGCTCTGCTTCGGCCAAAGCCGTGCGACACGGTCATGCGATCCAAGCTGAGCAGCGGTGTAGGGACATCATGACCGAGTCGCCTTGCCTCCGCCGCCCGCTGTCGCCGCTGACAACCGCCGCCTGCCGACGCCGCCCGACACCGTCGCCTGTCTCGCGCGGTGCCGCTCATGGCCAGCTGCGCCCGGGCACCTATAAAGCTCGGGGATCCTCCCCAATCGCTTCGCCGCATCCTCTACATCCTCCCACCGAAAGCAATTGAGCACAGGGCCCTTCAATCGCCGGCGAGCCATTTCCTTCTCCAGCTCCGGCCATCCGGCCCGCCGTCGATTGGAGCAACCTCGGAGCAATTTCACCGAGCCGGAGCATCCTCAGGACATCGCGAAGCCACCCCCACCATCGGCCAAGCTTCTCCCCAGCTCCTCTTCACCGGCGCCGTGCACCCTCTCCGATCGCCATCGTCGCACACCGCCAGACCTCCACAGCCATCCTCGAGCTCCACTGACCCCCAAGGTAGCCTCCTGACCAGGTCAAGATGCTCCCCAGAAAATGAATCGGATTATTATGCCCTGTGTCGCCGTATCACCACCTCCCCTGTTCCACCGCCGCCTTCGGTCGCCGCCGACCGCCACCGTCGAATTGGCCGACAAGACCTCGCCCAGAGATAGGCGCAAGTGCGAGCAACCCATTTCGGGATGCCCACGCCGCCACCACCGCCCTCCGCCGGCGGCAAACTCGCCATCCATCGGTGGGAGGAAGAAGAAGGCGGTGGCGTCGGTATAAAAGGGTATATTACCCTATAGGGGTAAGATAAATCCACGTCTCCCCTGGCTAGCACCTCTAATCTCTTCCCCGGGCTCCCTCCGGCTGCTCGAGCCCCGCCACGCAGTGGCCGAGGTTGAGCCCATTTTCTTTATTCTCGACGACGGTGGGCCCCACACGGCGACCGACCGCGTGTCGCGCGTTCTGCTGACGGCCGGGTCCCACTGGTCAGCCGCGGAAAGGGGCGGAGCCGCTGCCACCCGGGCCCCGCCTGTCGGCGCCCGCGTGGGTGAGCCACTGCCGCCGGGCCCCACCTGTCAGCGCCCGCATGAGCGCGGTCACTGACAGTGGGCCCCACATGTCAGATTTTGTTATTTTTAGGATTTAACCAGACCGAAAAGCTTTAAATGGGCATAACTTATTTATTTTAATTCCAAATTGAATGAAACAAATTTCTAAATTCATCTAAATTCAAGATCTATCCAATGGAACCAGAACCAATATTTTTGAAGCTTATTGAAATTAGAAAATAATTTAGAAAAACTAATAAATTTAACTAGGTTGTAAATAAGATTATTGAAAGATTTAAAGTTAGACTAGACCATATGTGGCTAAGTAAAGTGGTTTGAGCAATCATCTAAAAGGGCTAATTATTAAATTCAAAACCAATAAATATGACTTAGTTAAATATTCACACCTAATAAAGACTACTCTTAACTATAATATATGCCCTAATATTCATCATATCGCCATTAAATTACTCCCCATGGTAGATTTAGATAAATAGTGATATTGCATTAAGAATTTGTAAGACAAGCCTTGTTAGACAAATAAAATATGAACTAGAAATAAAGCTAAACGTTGTAAGCGTTGCTTAAATAAAACTTGAGCCCTGAATATAGCACTCGACAAAATAATGCTGCACTAATCTCGTACATTGAATCATGAGTTTGACCTGACTCATGGAACTTCCTAAATAAATATACAAATAATAAAAAGAGATTATTAATAAAAAGTCCGAATCATCGTATTCTGCCACCGACCTTGCCCCAAACCACCCGGATCACCCATTAACTCATAATAAAACTAAAATTGAGTTTATTCGGATTTATTTGGATCTTTTGGGTTATTTGCCTTTATATTGAATTCAGTTGCTCAGCACATAATTAGAACTGGAGTTCTGAAGAATCGAGGAATCAAGTGAGATCAAGTGCAAGTGAAGATAAAGATCAGAAGCTCCGCCCTTCGAATGAGATCGCTTTGAGAGCTCAAGCCGCGGTAGACCGCGCCAGGCGAGTCAATACTTTGATCATATTGAACCTACTTTTCTGCAAATTACTTTTGTTTAAAGTATCAAATTGCATACTATTATTTTATATGCAAGTACATGTTTAATTTAAGATCCTAGTTATATGACCATGTTTACCTTGACTAATATTACACCCTCTTTTGAATACTTTATTATGTGAACCGTGTCACCCTAGCAAAATTATAATAGTAATCTTTCGAAAATAAGTCCGTAACTATATGCCATGCTTAGTGTTGCTTAGAAATTCACGGGCGTGAGAACGCCCAAGCATCTCCTTGAAACATGTGAAAATTTTGTTGGGCAGTCGTTGTGATGATGACTGGTATATGTTGGTATGAATATTTTATGTTCCCAAAGACCCCACATGCTTAAATATCTGGGCGGATGGTTGGAGGGTGTGAGTATTTGAAGGGTGCCGTGATAGCACAAATAATATTGTGATAGAATGGTGCCGTGATAGCACAAAGGGGATTGTGGTAGAACCGTCCAGATAGTTCCTAAGGACTGAATCTTGTGATGACCTCCCAAGGTACAACAAGTACAACCACATGCTGGCAAAGTGTAGGCAAGGCTAACTAATTTGCATCGACTTAGTAAGGGTTGCGCCGGTGTGACCACGGGCGGGTAGAGGATGGCCACATCCTCCGACGTGATGGCGCAAGAGGGGGTTTCTGGAAGGGTGGTCGTACCCGGAGAAAGTGGAAACCTTAGCAGACGTAACCCTGCTAGGAAAAATGCATTGTAACAGTCCTGTGATAATCTACTAAACTGCATGGCTAAGGAATCATGTGGGGCAACGAGCAGATCTATCTCTTATGGGTAAAGTGTACAAACTCTGCAGAGTCAAAACTATTCGGATAGCCGTGCCCACGGTCAAGGGCGGACATGGGAACTTAACTAGATATAGTTATGTTTCAAAAACTTTGTGGGCGGAAATGGAAAAAGTGGAGGGCAGAGAAAGGCCCTTATTTGAGTTTTCCTGGGTATCGTCCCAGTGGAATTGTCCTGGGTGTCGTCCCAGTGGAATTGTCCTGGGTGTCGTCCCAGTGGTAATGTAAGCGATTATGACGCCGAAAAGTTAAGCATATGGTGCAGAGACTATGAAATGGTGGATAGAATCTGGACCTCTATTACTATTGCATTCTGTCACATTATGTTTTGTTTAAATGGCTAAGTCTCAAGAAGTTTCTATGTATTATATTTTAAAAGCAAATAATGGCAATACTTCTCCAAAAATAAAATGCCAGGAAGAATAAATAGAGTCGTCAGAAAAGAAGATAACTGTTGTAGTAAATACATAACAATGTTTGGTGGATTCATGTCGATTATAAATAAAAGAAATTTTAGAAAGGAGCTTAGGAGAAATAAATTGGTGGAGTCTAAATGAATAGACAGGCTAGACAGGTGATATAAATGATTTTGGAGGATTAGAAGGGTGAAAAGGAAATTGCTGGAATTAATGGGATTAATAGGACTTGTCTAGGTGGATGAATTGAATTTGTGGAAATTTGGAGATATGAGGATTATGAGGTAAACTTGATTAAATCTTGGTAGAGAAATACCGATGAATTAGTTAGAGACAGATGATGCATAGTAAGGATTTATTTATGGGCAGAATAAATTACGGAGTTGGATCATTAACAAAAGGGTTGAATTGTTAGAATATTCTGATACAGATAATTTCGGTGGTTTGAAAAGTAATCATGTTAGAGAATCATTAGAATTCAGAAGTGAAGAGTTGGTGATTAGTGATTGCAAGATTGGAGGATTAGGAATCCGGAATACAAAGGTATGGGAGGATTTGAATAAGATAATATGTATGTAGAAGATCTATGTTCGGTGGATTAACTAAATGGTGTCACCGCTGTTTGGAGTCTTAGACAGCAATCAGTAAAGAAAATATGTCTTTGGTGGATTAAGTCAATTATGGCAATCGTCGTGTGGAGTCCTAGGTTGCAACTATATCACTAGGGTTCAATAGTAATAGTGCTATCCAAGAGAAGTTGTTGGCAAATAAAACAACCCGGGCCTTTCCTTTGCTAAACCATGCATACTATTTATTTGCATTCTGTGTATTGGCTCGCGGAGCACGGTGGTTAGTGTGCTCACACTCGCTCTCACAACAAATCCAGAGTCAAGGATGTTCTGTGCTTCAGCAACGCTACAAATCATGATGACAAAGAAGATGAAGATGTCAAGGGCTAGGTCGCGAACCTCCAGTTGGCTGCCTGTGGGCAAGTCCTGAGGGTTCCCCCTGTGTGCTTCGTTCTTCCGCTGCTGAAATTCTCTGATTTCGGCCTAACCGGCCCATGCGTAAGTTTACTATATTATTTACGCTTCCGCTTGATATGTATTTGATATTCATTTCTGTAGCTGTGAGCACTATCTACTGATCCAGGGAATAGTGCAATAAATCACAGAGGATTCCGGATGTAAAATCTGGGGTCTGACACAAGCCACGTCAACATCCATGTCACCCATCGATGTCAGTAGCCACGTCAGCTCTAGGTCCACGTGTCAGGCCACGTCATGAGCCACGTCACCGACACCTCAGCAAAAATGTGCCATGTGTCCGCCACATCAGATTCGATGCCACATCAGCCCTAGCCCTGGTCTAGTGCACTATCTCATGCGCCAGGTTCCTGGTAGACCCACACTACTCCATAGATCCGGTCTAAAGCACATTAATCTTTTTTAATTTTTAGTATTTTCTCATCCATTTAATTTTCCAAGAGTCTGTTCTTCGCCGTCCTAGCTCTGATTGATCCAATTCTTTTTTCTAAATTAATCTAAATTGGGCTCCAATTTATTTGTGTTTCATTCATTTTCTCTCTCGTTAAATAACGTCTTCGAAGGAGCAGAAGCAGGGCTAGAAGATCAAGAGCTGATAACTGAGCAAGGGCAAGGCGAGTTATATCCTTTGATCAAGTTGAACCTAGTTTTCAAATCTATTATTTATTTATTTTATTTTAAATTATCATGATTGCTAATTTAATACAACCATTGTAACTGGTAGTTATTGACCAACTTGGTTAATTCCCCATTTGATAGTTTGAATGCCATGATTTCATTGTCAACGTAGGATGGGTAAATATTTAGTGGTGCATTACTAGTATCTACATAGATTGTACATTTATTATACTTAGCCATGCTTGTAATACGTTGGGTTCATCATAACATGATAATTAATTAATAAATAAATTAATTAATTAATTAATTAATTTTGACTTAATAAAATATTAGATCATGGTGGTTAGCCGCAATTATAAAATTTATGTATCATGATATGGGTAGTGTCATTAGTGTTGGTTATATAAAATTGGTTTTCACTTGGCCGAGTGATCGTGTAGTAAAGGGGGAATTATGCTTAACAATTTTGGGATGTGAATGTGTCACTTGGGTATTGTCTAAGAATTTAACTTTGTGCGTCATTAATCTGAGCTTAATCGTACAACTACATGTCTATTATAGAATGGATCTGGTTGATTAATTTGTGATGTTTCAACCTCGATTTTTGCTGTTGAGATGTTTTATTGGCGTAAGAGGGGGCTTTTACCGACTAGATGGTTAGCCTACTCGGTAGCGAAATCTTAGCAGGCAAGATCAGTTTGAGATTAAGGATTGTAAAAGTTTTGTTGTGGACTTCTTGGTCGGCTTACCTAAGGAAGCGTGTTATACCGGTGACATTACAAGATGATAATATCATGTGGGTAAAGTTGTGCAATCTATGAAGAGTGTAAAACTATTCGAATAGCCGTGTCCCCGGTCATGGACAACGCTCGGTAATTTCATACGAGGGATAGGTTTTTTCTAAACGACTTGCTGAGTACTTTATGTACTCACGGCTATATCCATATTTGCTCAGTTGCTGAAGAAGAACCATATCAGCCAAAGGTACCTGAAGGAGGATTGTTTGACGACTTCTCGGATTAGAACTTTGCTTCTCAGTTGATTGCTTGTGGGCATGTCGAATGGCTACTACGTTTATCGTTGTTTTCCGCTGCTAGATTCTTAAGCCCTTTAGGCTACTATTGTAAGTTTGACTATAAGATCACAACTCTGATAAATAATAATGATATTTGAGTTTTTTCTTAGTTAAATGCGATGTGGTGGATATTTAATCTATGTTTCCACTGTGTGCACTGGCGTGATCCTGGACTAGTGCTGAATACACAGTCTGGCCACATATTCAGGTCTCAACAATTTTCCAATGGATCTAATAACAAATTATCTGAAAATTGACCTTTCATAACATCCACAGTTCATCTCACAATCACAAAATCACTTGGAGGTGATTGGCTAAACTAAAGGTTAGATGGTCTTAATTAATTACTCAATCAGCAACCAACCTGTGGCCGCTGCCACACCTCGCCGGCTTCTTGTTTGGCCATCGCGGCGTCCACGACTTGGCTCACCTCCACCCATTTATAGACCGCTTCCACCTTGGCTAGCTAGCTGGGCACAAGCGCAGCGCGTGTTGCCCTCGGGCTGCATGGCTTAACCTCGCAGGCTGCCCCATGCACGTGCGCGCTTCTCCCTCTCCCAGTCTTGCCACTACCCATGCAAAAAGATTTTAATTTGCAAATGATAATCATGAGGGTTTGTATGATTAGAGGTACATGTGCTTTCACTAGCTTACCCTTTTCCTTATGATTTGATAAGGATGATAAATTACTTATTTAATCCTTCACCTAATTTTTAAATTAATACCTAGCCCACAATTTATGTGCCTTTCTAGGTACCTTTAACCATGGATTATCGGATTGCAACTAATAAATAGTTCACATAGCTTCCGAGCATCGGACAAGGTCTGGTCTTAGGAAGGGCGACGTGAATGGCGTGCTTAGGGCATCCACAATGTTTAGAGGATGTATAAATTCTAAGCTAGAATCTGCAGACAGCCTCTAAGCTTAGCATAATTTTATATAATGTATAAAATCTACTACTGTCTCTACGATGGAGCCCACAACTATAACAAAAAAAGCAAAAATTTGCCTATTCAATTTCCATCCATCCCAATCCCTACACCATATTCTATCCAACCCAATTGACAGGTGGGGCCGTAGAATTTTTTATTCGCTGGAGAGGCAATACTAAGTAAATTTGTTGGGAGGCTGTTGTGTGCAGTATTTAGGAGCAGCTTCCAAAGCTTTCTCTCTCTTCTGAGAGGCAATTTTTAGTCACACTGTGGATGCTCTTCCAAGCGAAAATTGGTGTACTATTCGTCTTTTGCTTAGTTTTATTGGGCTGACGCGTGCCCTAAATGTAAGCTAGAGCATTTCATATTTGTTCTCTATAGATAGTACTAGACCACCAATCATTCTGGAGAAGGGGACCAAACACCCCAGTGCATGGTAGAAGAGATTCAATTCCAGCATTTGGAACATGGCATTTCAAGCGATCATCAATTGGAATCTTGGACCCTAAACCCCTAACTCCCTCTAGCCACAATTGTAAAGATAAAAACCTAACCCTAATTCGTCTAGGCACAAATTGCATGGAGCCATGCATGCACTCATCCATCATTCTTGTCTGCATACGCTCCTTTTGAATAGAAGCACGGCTACTTACGGAGGAAATGGAATATCCTCTGCCGTAGAGATCTGGAGTGACTCGCACAAATGGACAATGCTATATATATTCCGTTCGTTCTTTTTTTTTATCCTAGAATTCGTGCAGTCAAAAAAAAATTGACGACTAATATATACCAAAGTATTTGTATTTGTCACGTGAAAACGAAAACGATATTAATAGATTTGAAGTACTCCAATAACATTATGTTTTAAATTTCGTTGCTAGTATATTATAATTAAAAAATTGACGACTAATATATACCAAAGTATTTGTATTTGTCACGTGAAAACGAAAACGATATTAATAGATTTGAAGTACTCCAATAACATTATGTTTTAAATTTCGTTGCTAGTATATTTGTATTATGTTTTAATAGATTAGAGATCATGTCGACGTGAGAGACCAGAACATGAGTACTCCCTATAGATCGATGAAGATTGCCCTTACACATTCTGTTTTTGACACCAAGACTACATTTGTACTTATTCGTGCATTTCGCAATGGGTTGATCGTCACCGTCAAAAGCAGTACGTAGGCGGTGCAACAGATGTATAAAAATTTCGTAACATTTTCGTTCTTGAAAATCGGGCAGAAATATCATAAAGTTCTGAATCTTATGCGCTAGGCCCTATGTAGGCATGTTTTGTTACGCAAAAACAAGACACGTACGTGGGCTCTAAGTCTCTGACATGTAACATGTTCGGCTTCGTGCACCGATAATTTCCTAAAAACTTGACATATTAAGGAAGGACGGGTAATCTACTTGTACACCGATACTCCCCCTTGGTGTCCGTGTTATAACATATGTCGAATTACTCTCGGTGATTGCAAATATAAGTTGCTTCTGCTCTTAAGAACTTTTCTTAAACTATAGATCTCATTTCTTTGAGGCACATTTATCTCATTACTCACAGTGATTGCGAATATAATCACCAGTTATCATAGACACATAAATTCAGACGATTTGAAAAACCATATGTGTTGATGGTTTTAAACCGCCTGTAATGACTATTTCTGTGGTAGTGAAACGTTGAATGTCAATAAACAATGTATTTCTCCCCATCTCTCTCCACTTTACAAACCTATACTATTGAGGTGGTCCAAAAATCAATCTTCCATTTCAAAACTGTTCACATTACAACTTTAAACTATTTAAACCAATACAAAAGACCCCTTCGCCCGAAACCACTCCAGTTGGATCCAGTTTTATCCAACGTTAGATGATTTTAGCTTACATGGCATCATATTACACCATGTATGCTGACGTGGCATGCCTATCAGCCATACCTATGGTAATGACTTGGCAAATTAAACATATAAAAATTCTTATGCACTATGGTCCACATGTAAGTGAGTACCTAGCTTCTTCCTCCTCTTTCTACTTCCCCTTCTCTCTCTTCATCTCTCATCCAGCCAACAAATTCATCCACAACTCACATAACAGATCCATTCACGATTCCCTACACACACATCACAAATCTATTCACCACAACGCCTCAGCGACAGCGGCGGCCATGCCGGTGCAGCCATCGCGTCAGCAGCTCATGGCTCGGCCATGGTGGCATGGAGGGAAGCACTTAGACGGGGAGGCATCAGATGGCGGCGGGAGGTCAGCTGTGAAAGCATCTTGCCGGCAAACAGTGACATTGGTAGAGCGGATTGGAGGCACGCCCATGTGGTGGGCTGTAACAGCCCCAAATTTTTGAATTTTTAAAATTTATTTTGAATTTTATTTGAATTTACAAAAACTTACCCAATTCGGAAATTTTCGGTGGAATTACGCTTTCCCGATTCGGCATTCCCGTTTTCTTCCTTTCCCTCGCGTCTTCGCCTGCGCGACGCCTCCCCCGCACGCTTTCGTGAAGCCGCCACCGCAACGCCAGCGCAACGCGGGGTGGGCAGCCTCCACCGCCACCCAGCGACCGCGCTATCCTCACCTACCAGGCCCACCAGTCAGCCGCCCTCCTCTCTGCTACCGCCAAGGGTCACGCGCCGCCCGCGCGTCGTAACGATGTGGGCACAGCCCTCCCTCTCGCGCCTTCGCCCAGCTCCCTCTCACAGCGGTCAAGCTCCGTACTAGCGCGCCAGAGACCCTGCCAGCTCCCCCTCACAGCCTCTGCGCCCGCCCGTACCTCCCCTCTGCTCGCGCCTGCGTGGGAGAAATTCGCCCGCACCCCCTCTCTGTGGCCAGCTCGATACACTCGATGCTAGGCCTCCCAACCGTGTAGGATCGACTCCAGACGTTCTCACGCCCCTCCCAGAGCAGCCGATTAACTTCTCATCGCCCCAGTTGCCGCCGATCGTCTCCCCTGGTCCCGGTGAGCCCTAGCTTGATTTCTGAGATTTCGTCCACTACTTTCCGATTCCTTGCTCCAGCATGATCTCCAGTGTATACTGATCACAGTAGAAGCTTAGTTGGAATGGTAGAATTAGCCAAGTGGGCTGGCGGCTGAGCTCGCCGTCGGGCGAAAAGATCTCACCGTGGCTAGCTCGATTGAGCTATCCCCGAGCAAACCGCCACTGCCAGTGTGTTCCTAGTGTCCCGTAGATGGTGAAAGCACAGCCAATTTGGCCGGAGAGCCATCGGAGTTCCCTAGCGCCGCCGTGGAGATCGTCTTCTTCCCGGTCGGCGCCAGCCTCCGTCGCTCATCCCCTGACCTCCCATTGTGCCAAAATGGGATCTTAGTCTCAACCCGCTTCACTCTGTGAAACCCATTCCTACCCTAAAGCCCTGTCGTCGCCGTTTCGCCGGAGTGGACGAGCTCTGCTCGCGGCCGGGGGGAAAGCCGTCTGGAGGTTGAAGACGACCCCCAGGGCGACGTGGCGCTATCTCGGTCATCCGTTCGAAGTAATCCGGTTTGTCCACCGTTGTTTAAATGTGAGCCGTTGATCTTTCATAACCGTACCATCCGAGCGCCGCACCGCAGAATCGCGCCGTCGTCAAGACGGGCGCGTGTCGCCCATCGGGCGGCGTGGCGCCGTCTGCTGGCTTCGCCGCAGCGCACGGTGGGCCGCATCCCACTCGGCCGAGCCGCCGCCGTTCCACTGTCTTTGTTGGGTGGGCCGCTGTTCAAGAGTAGAGCCCAAAGACTGTTCACAGTGTTTTAAATTTCAAAAAATACTTTAAAAATTGTAGAAAATTCTAGAAAATCACAAAAATACATCATTTTGACCAAAAAAATTCCTAGAATTCAGAAATGACCTTTATTTCTTTAATTTTGAATTTTAGAATTTTATAAATTTAAATGTACAACTTTAGGTTTAGTAAAATCTATCTACTTTATATTCAAAAATTCATATACCATTTACTTTCTAAAAATTGAGCTTTAATATTGACCAAACATCTTCTTAAAGATTTTATACATTAGTATTTCTTTTATTATATTGATTTCCCTGATTCTATTAAAATCAAGGTTTGACTTGTGTTGTTATTTTATGTGTTTGCGCTAGCTTCCGAGTTCGTCGAGGTTGGAGTTGCAGATCCAGAGCCTGTTGCGCAGTTTTTGATCATATTGAATCTCATGAAATTACAGTATTTAATATGATATTTGCATTATAGTTAGTTGTAAAATGTTAATTGCTTAAACTAAAATGTTTAGAATGGCATGATACCTGGTTATTCCTACCACTAATAAATGCCCTATCTTACTTGATGGCCATATTCACCTTGACAACCTTAGTAAATATTGATTTACTGTATTAAGAATTATAGATCATCTCACATGACATTTTGTACTACTAAGTGACGTTGGCTACTGGCCATTAGAGTTGAAAATTTTACATCAAAGTAGGAGTCAGAATGTGGGGTCATCACGATGTGATCCAAGCCACGGCTCTGCTTTGTTAGAACCCGAGATAGGAGTCAGAATGTGGGGTCATCACAATGTGATCCAAGCCCACGACTCTATCATTGGGAGAACTAGGGAGAGGGTCAGAAAGTGGGGTTATCACACTGTGATCAAAGCCCACGACCAAACCCTAGGATTGGACCTAAGGTAGAGAGGCTGGTGGGACTCCGGTTATCTGGACTAGGCCTACCGCTCTACCCTGGAATGAAGGCTGTTTGGCTTGGTGGTGGCTGGTGCTGTTGAGCTCAGCGGAAGTTGTGGTTGGTACCTCAGTGAAAATATAAGGACAAGAACCTTGTGCCAAAGAAAGAACATAGTGATCGCTCAGACCACAGGAGTTGATTCGTCAACACTGGTTTAGTAGCTGCTCAATTTGATTGAACCTCTACAGGCTGAGGTGTTTTGATGACGTGGTGTTAGGTATGCTGCGGGTACCTAACAACGATAGTATTAACTTAAAACGACGGGGAGAACGTGGTTAATCGTGGCGTGATGAGCGGTGCTATCGGGTAGAGTCTATATAGAGTTGAGCGGTGAAACGACACGGCTTTCTTAACTCGTCGCGGAGTTAAGAGATCGTGTGGGTAATGTTGAGCAACTCTTCAGAGTGAAATAATGGTATTCGAATACACCGTGCTTCCGGTTAATGAAGCTGTGTTGATTGGGTGATTCCAAACATGAGGCATAAGTAGATCTTTGATGTTAAGATAGATAATGATGAACACTTTGATAATTGAAAACCCCCTGATCTTAAGGAGCAAATGTTTTACTTTTGATTGTGTGCAAATAAAACTGCATCCACCAGTGTAATAAACCCCTATATATACCCATCCTTGAATATCCCTGCATATAGTAAGAAAAGATTACCCTTGTGGCTTGCTGGGTACGGTGGTACTCATGACTTGCTAAACAATTTACCAGAAGGTCAATGGATACAAGAGGAACCAGCGGAAGAAGGAGCCTTGGAGGAGCCAGTCATGTCCGATGATGATTGGTGTTAGGTCTTAGCCTCGCTCAGGCCGCCTGGGTGTATTTTGTAATATTAGGTGGTTTGTGGGTCTGCGCACCCATTGCTATACTAATATGAACCATATATTGTAATAAAGTGAAGTCTTTATTGTATGTATGTACTGTTGTGATAATCGCTTTAATTGGAACAGCAGAATCGTTCATTCTGTGCGATTCGGAGTTCCGCAAATCTCCGAAATGGGGCGTTACAGAGTGGTATTAGAGCAGGCATGCTTAACTGTAGGACGAGACCTAAGGATAAGTATAAGGGCTATTTTGTGGCAAAACCTAAGTTAAAAAGGTAAAAAGAATTTACATAAAATATATGAAATACTGTTGTCTTTTCTTAAATGCTGCTTTGTCGTTTTAAATTTATTTATGCTTAAATTTTCGCTTTCTGCAAATATTTATGTTAAATTGTATCTAACAGTAAGTTTTTATTTGTTGAACAGATGGTCCATATTATACACTCGAGGCCTGATCAGGTGGCTGGATGGCCGCTCCTGCTCTGGGAGATGCAGCAGTTCTTAGGAGCGACAGCTTGGCACCACCCCGTGTTCCACGCCGTGACTCATCTGTTATCTTATGGGAGTCGCGAGTGGAGGGCCCGAGTTGGCCTGACTCCTTTGCCTGTCCGCCCAGACAGGGCGAGGAGGTTTGTGGGCCAGAGAGTGTTGGAGTGGGACGCAGTGCAGGACGCGGCGAGGAACGCCGTGTTACACTTGAGGCGT
This sequence comes from Bonia amplexicaulis, assembly GCA_036346245.1. Classification (NCBI taxonomy): domain Eukaryota; kingdom Viridiplantae; phylum Streptophyta; class Magnoliopsida; order Poales; family Poaceae; genus Bonia; species Bonia amplexicaulis. The sequence goes on along the minus strand of CM070753.1, from coordinate 12,770,625 downwards.
TATGTAACACCCTAGCCAAGCCATGGCCTAGAATGCTACCAAACTAACAACATAATAAAGATAAACTAAATTACCCTACAAAATTTTGACAGAACCTCCTTTGTTTATTGTCTAATTCCGAGGTTCCCACAAGCATAATCAAAGGATATAATTAATCGTAATCAATATAAGCTATACTAAGTAGAACATCTATAAAACTTAATTAATGAGCGGAAGCAAAATAAGCAAGTTCTAGTTCTTTGTTACAATTTAACTTCGTAGTCATAAGCCAAGTCTCACTTGAGCTACTCAGTAAATATAATCTAATTTCTATATTTCTTCCATGGTGAATAATTCGTGCAAGTGCAACAACTCTAGTCTTCCTTTAATCCCATGCATGCCAATCTCATGAAGGTACCTAAAACAAACAACAAACAACAACAACAACAGCAAGAGTGAGTCCAACGACTCAGCAAATATAATAAGTAATTACAAGAACAACCATGATCATCATCTCACAATTTAACCATCACTCATATAATGAACCATGCTATGCATTATGATCAAAAATCTCTTTATCTCTTCTCTTCGCATTTTACGGTGACGCGGAGTGTGCATCCGTCAATGCACACTCATGCCTGCACTGCCCGTGCACAGGACCAATTGCCCATACTCCACAAGTATGGGGACCTCTAGCCCTTCATGACATCAACATGACGGGGACCTCGACGCTTGGTCACCTCGTGACCAAGACTTCAATATATCAGCATGATGCATATATGTGAATGTCCCAATAAATAAAAAACTTGCATTCACCTTATTCATGCATCATAACTTCTCATAAACAACTTCAATTGCAGCATGATGCATATATGTGAATGTCTTAATGAATAAAACTTGCATTCACCATATCCATGCATCATAAATTCTCATAAAACAACTTCAATTGCAAAATACCATAATCAGTACCAACATGTCATTATCACAATCAAGATCGCATACACTCATAGTACCGATCAAACATCCACAAACCGGCATTCATCAACAATCACACTATAAAATTTCAACCATCATTATACTTGCCTTAACCACGCGAAAACGGAGGATGAGTAGAAGGTGCAGCCCCGGGAACCCGTCCTCCTCCTGAAATTAATATAATATTTTCTAAGACAACAGAGATGGGTCTATGGATAAAATAAAAACACCCTTAAACTAACCCAACATATTTAACTTGACCCCAACTCAACTCTTCTCTCGGCCAACCCCTGCTTTCTACAGACAGCCACCTTGAAAAATTCGTAACTTTTGACACAAAAGTCCAATGAGGCGTTCTCAGATTCTCTGGAAAGATAATTAAATTATCTAACTAAACCTATTTGGGGAGCCTTCCATATTCGGCCATCTTCTACCCGATCCAACCAGTTTTCCTCAATCTGTATTTGTCTCTGGACAGCGCACTAAAAATGCCGTAACTTCCACCCCGAAAGTCGGAATTTGGACTTCTTGACCGTTCTGGAAAGCTAACAAAATTATCTACAACTTTCCTAATATGAAGATCCTCTGATTCTCCCGTTTACTAATTTCTAAAATCGATCTACCGAAATCCCGTCGGAAAATCCTCCGAGATGCAGAACAGTCAACTTAGAAAAAACATAACTTTTGCTACACAAATCAGAATGATGCATTCTAGGACTTCATGGAAAGATAATTTCGTTCTCTACAATTCTCTAGGAGGGGTCCAGATCTGAATCCCCACGGATCTATCAAAAAACAGCCGTCTAACCCGATCTGTTCTGGCTGTCCAGAAAAACGACAATGCTACCACTACTAAATTATTAATCTAATTGGGGAAAATAGGGATTACCCTTGAAGAAACGATGAACACGACGAACACCCATGAATTTCACCTCTTCTCCTTGGTCCCTTTATTTCTTTTCTTTCCTCTTCCTCTTCTCCTTCTTCTCCCCTTCCCTTCCTCCTTTCTTCCCTGTTATCTCTGCCACGGCAGCACAAACCTTGCCGCGGCAGCCAAAAACCTCACCGTGGCAGCCGAAAACCTTGCCGTGGTGGAGGTGGCGGCTGCAATGGGGGGAAGAGGGTGGCGGCTGCAATGGGGGGAAGTGGTGGAGGCGGCTAGGGTTGGAGGGGTGGCGCCTCCCCTCCCCCCATGGGCCAAAAATCCCACCTGGGCCAAGGCCCAGGCCCAGGTTGTCCTAAAAATTCAGAAATCCCACTCAAAACTTGATATTTTATTCTTTTCTTTAAGGTCCTTCTCTCCAAATTACACAATTAATTCTCGATAGACTTTTGGGATATTACACGTTACTACGACGCTGAGTTTGCTGTGACTCGCTACGACCTGGTGCCCCGAGAGTCCGCCAGGGCGGAGGATACGTCACGCCAGAGCCACGTCCAGAGGACGATGTACGCCTAGGGGTTGCCTCCCGGTACATAGTCCAGCAGGAGGTGGTGTACCACAGGGCCACCAGAGAGTCGCAGGAGTTGCGCCAGCAGCTCTGCCAAGCCAGGGACGAGCTCCGAGCCCTACAGCAGGAGATCCACCGTAGAGATATGGTGGAGGCAGGAGAGTTGTCCGCATGTGGTGAGTCACCGGACGCTCTAGATGATGACGTACAGGTTGTGCCAGAGATCCCAGTCGCTGTGGAGCCTGAGGCACTGGTTCCAGAGGCGCTGGTGCCAAAGGGCCCTTCTACTTCACGACGCCGACGACGCCCTACTACTGGAGAGTCAGCCGGTCCTTCTTCTTCTCGACTTCGACGACGCCTCACTACTGTGGAGTATCGTCAGCTGTTTCGTCCTGCTCCTCCTTCAGCACCACCAGCAGCTGGTGATGATAGGGGGAAGGCTCCAGCTGAGGATACAGAGGACGAGGAGGACCCAGAGGAGATAGTTAGGTATACCGCCAGTAGGCCACCATCCAGCGGATGGTGAGGACAGAGTAGAGAGTAGTTAGAGCGCTTGACGGTGAGAGTAGAGGCTTACTTTTGGACAGTATAGATAGAATAGCCAGTGCTAGTGCAGGACTTTTGACTGTATAGTGGTTAGCAGTACGAACGCTCAGTAGTGTATTTTCTGCCTGTAAATTATGTAATGTAATGTCTGGTTGCTTTGTTTGTAGCTTGTTTGTTAATATAAGCTTTGTTTTATCATTTCTAAAATGTTTTTACCTGCTTAATTTATTTCCTGTCTTAAATTACCTTACACTTATTTAAAAATTCAAATTTTCTTGCCTGTTTAAAAATTCGTAAAAAGGAAAACCGCTGTAAAAGTTAACTCCAAGCTTCCAAAATGCAGAAATAAAATGGCAGTAATGGAACCCAATCCTGGTAATCAACCAGTGGGATCTAAGGATGCCCCAAACAATCAGAATGCTATTGCAAATATTTTGGCCATGAAAGAGCAAAACCGTCATCAAGCAGAAATGAATCAAGCTAGAATGTTGAAGCAACAATCTAAAATGTTGGAACAGTTGATGATGCGAGCCGCTACCCCAGGTGGTTCCCCAGGAGTAGCAGTAGCAGGAACACCAATAACGTCTAGATGGAATGATTTTCAAAAGACTAGACCACCTGTGTTCTCTACTTCTTCAGATCCCTTAGCAGCTGAAGACTGGCTAAGGGATATAGAGAGAAAGCTAAATACAGTGCAGTGTGATGATAAAGAAAAGGTCATGTATGCTACCCATCAACTCCAAGGGCAAGCTGCCACTTGGTGGATAAATTATCAGACTATGCATGCAGAACAAGAAATAACCTGGAAGGATTTTGAAGAAACCTTCCGGCAAGTCCATGTTCCTTCTGGAGTCATGCAAGCTAAGCGCCGAGAATTTCTAGCACTTAGGCAAGGGGGAAAGATAGTAATGGAGTATTTACATCAGTTCAATCAGTTATCAAGATATGCTCCTGAAGATGTGAAGAATGAAGAAAAGAAGATGGAAAAATTTAGGGAAGGACTGCAGAAATCTATGAAATTTCATATATCAGCAACACGTTTTAAGGACTTGTCTGATATGGTAGATTGTCTAGTCACTTCTGAAGAAGCCAGAGGTGAGATGGAAGAGTCCAAAAAGAGAAAGGCTATGCAACGGCCATCTGCCTCAGCACCCAACCCACAAAGGGTGAAGACTTTTGTGCCTAATCAGAACAGACAGCTAGTTGCTCGTCAAGTGATGTTTGTACCAAAGCGGCAGTCTAATGCTCCCCAACAAGGCAGTAGAGTCCAGCTACAGTTCGTGAAATGCTTTATCTGTGGGGAAAATCACTATCAGACCAACTGCCCGCAGAAGAAGAATTGCTATCATTGTGGCCAAGCAGGACATTTTAGGGATCAATGCCCAAAAAGAAATTTGCCTGCAGATGTAGCTAAGATTCAAGCTGGAAACCAATCACAAGACGCCAAGACTACAGTGATCCAGACAAGATCTTCATTGCCAACCGGAACCACAGTGATGTTACCTGCTGGTTCTTCCTCTAATAACCATGCAGGGAAAGGCAAAGGAGTGGCAAACCAGATTTTCCAAGAGAGAATTAATTATGTATCAGCAGAGGATGCAGCTGGAGCAAATGATGTTATTGTAGGTATATTTTCAGTCAATTCAAAGCCTGCATTAATTTTATTTGACTCTGGAGCAACGCATTCCTTTATATCCATGGATTTTGCTTCAAGAAACCAAATGTCAATGGTTGCTTTGCAAAAATATTATGCCATCCAAACACCTGGAAATAAAATGGAATCCCGTTTTGGATGTAGTGATGTTACTATAGAAATCCATGGGTTAGAGTTTAAAGCAAACCTGTTATTATTAGACATGAAAGGGTTGGAAGTTATTTTGGGAATGAATTGGCTTACTAAAAATAAAGCCATAGTAGACTGTGAAGCAAAAACAGTAACCCTGACCAACCCTGAAAACCACAAGAGAATAGTACATACTGATCATAACCTGATTCACAAGGTAAAAAGGGGTGTACACAGCGCAATGACTAGTGAAGCAGTACAAGTACCAGTAGTACAAGAATACCTAGATGTGTTCCCCGAAGAACTACCTGGTAGACCCCCTGATCGACAAGTAGAATTGGCAATAGAGTTGGTACCAGGCACATAACCTATTACCAAACACCATTATAGAATGTCAGCAAGTGAGCTGAAAGAGTTAAAGAAACAACTGGATGAATTGAAAGAAAAAGAATTCATTCGTCCCAGTGTGTCACCATGGTCAACACCATTTCTGTTTGTCAAGAAGAAAGATGGAAACCTGAGAATGTGTGTTGACTACAGAGGATTAAATGCAGTCACCATTAAGAATAAATATCCACTACCAAGGATTGATGATTTGTTTGATCAGCTCAAGGGAGCAAAAGTATTTTCAAAAATCGATCTGCGATCGGGTTATCATCAATTGAAAATCCGAAAGCAAGATCGAGAGAAGACTGCATTCACCACGAGGTATGGACTGTATGAGTTTACAGTGGTACCTTTTGGTTTAACCAATGCACCAGTATATTTCATGAGTCTCATGAACCTGGTGTACATGGAACAGTTGGATCGTTTTGTGATACTGTTCATCGATGACATATTGATCTATTCCAAGAGTGAAGAAGAGCATAAAGAACATTTGCATGTTGCCTTGACCAAGTTAAAAGAACATCAGTTGTATACAAAGTTCAGTAAATGTGACTTCTGGATGAAAGAAGTTGCATTTTTGGGACATAGAATCAGTGAAGAAGGAGTCAAAGTGGATCCTGAGAAGATCAAGTCTGTGATGGAATGGAAACAGCCAAAGACCGTCACAGAAGTGAGAAGCTTTCTTGGATTGGCGGGCTATTATCGCCGATTCATAGAAGAGTTCTCAAAGATTGCCCGTCCACTCACTCAGCTACTCAAGAAAGACAGACCTTTTGAATGGACAGAAAAATGTGAAGAAGGTTTTCAAATGTTGAAGACAAAGTTAACAACGACACCAGTCTTAATATTGCCAGATCCAGAAAAAGAGTTTCAGATTTACTATGATGCATCAAAACATGGAATAGGATGTGTCCTAATGCAAGATAGAAGAGTCGTGGCTTATGCTTCAAGACAGCTACGACCACATGAAGAAAATTATCCTACACATGACCTGGAATTAGCTGCAGTAGTTCATGCTTTGAAGATTTGGAGGCACTATTTATTGGGCAATCATTGTGAAATATTTTCAGACCATCAAAGTCTGAAATATATTTTCACTCAACCTGAGTTAAACTTGAGACAGCGAAGATGGTTGGAACTAATCAAAGATTTTGACATAGACCTTCAATATCACCCAGGCAAAGCAAATGTGGTAGCAGATGCACTTAGCAGGAGACCATATTCAGGTATGATTAGTGAGGTCGACCAACCGATACGGTTAGTAGCAGAAATGCAGAAGCTGAACTTAACAGTAGTTGAACATGGCATGTTGACAGCCTTAGAAATACAGCCAATGTTGACAGATGAAATCAAGTCTGCACAGAATGAAGATGAGGCCACACAACATCTTAAAAAGAACAGTCAAGAAAAAGGTTCAACAGAATTCATTGAAGACGAACATGGAATTCTAACCTTCAAAGGTCGTTATTGTGTACCTGACAACAAGGAACTAAAAGAATTGATTCTGAGAGAAGGTCACTCTTCACATTTCTCCATACATCCTGGAAGCACCAAGATGTATAAGGAAATGAAAAAGAAATTTTGGTGGAATAACATGAAGAAAGAAATAGCTGAATATGTAACTAAATGTGACGTGTGCCGACAAGTGAAGATAGACCATCAAAAACCTTCTGGTCTATTACATCCATTGCCAGTACCAGAATGGAAATGGGATAATATTGGAATGGATTTCATTACCGGACTACCGAAGACAAAGGAAGGGTATGATGCTATTTGGGTCATCGTTGATCGACTGACAAAAGTAGCTCATTTCATCCCTATCAAACAGACATATGGAAAGGATAAATTGGCAGAGATTTACTTGATAAGGATTGTCATATATCATGGAATTCCCAAGAGAATTGTTTCAGATAGAGGTGCTCAATTTACTTCTGTATTCTGGGAAAAACTGCAAGAAGCAATGGGTACTGACTTAGCTTTCAGTACAGCTTATCATCCACAGACCGGAGGACAAACTGAGAGAGTCAATCAAATACTTGAAGATATGTTGAGAGCATGTGCCATAACGTATGGAGCAGCCTGGAATACATGTTTGCCATTTGCACAGTTTTCGTATAACAACAACTATCAAGCTAGTATACGAATGTCACCATTTGAAGCACTATATGGCAGAGAATGCAGAACCCCTTTAAATTGGACTGAGGCTGGAGAACGCCAATATCTCGGACCTCAGATTGTTCAAGATGCTGAAGCTCATGTCAGAATCATCAAAGAAAACATGAAGATTGCACAAGACCGTCAGAAGAGTTATGCTGATACCCGAAGAAAAAATTTGAGCTTTGAAGTTGGAGACTATGTTTATCTGAAAGTTACACCTTTCAAAATTGTTAAAAGATTTCAAGTAAAAGGGAAATTAGCACCCAGATATGTAAGTCCATTGCAAATCACAAAGAGGGTTGGTGAAGTAGCATATGAGGTACAGTTACCGCCCAATCTGACCAGAGTGCACAATGTATTTCATGTGTCACAACTCAGAAAATGTTTGAGACAGCCTACAGAAGCAGTACCGATGGAGGAAATTGAACTTCAAGAAGATCTGACGTATTCAGAAGAACCTCTGCAAATACTTGAAACAACTGAACGACAACTCAGAAACAAGAATGTCAGATCATGTCGAGTTCAGTGGAAGAATCATACAGCTACAGAAGCTACATGCGAAAAGGAATCGGATTTACAGCGTGATTTTCCAAATCTATTTTCTGAATCCAGTTAAATCTCGGGTTCGAGATTTCTTTAAGGGGGGTAGGTTGTAACAGCCCCAAATTTTCGAATTTTTGGAATTCATTTTGAATTTTATTTGAATTTACAAAAACTTACCCAATTCGAAAATTTTCGGCGGAATTACGCTTTCCCGATTCGGCATTCCCGTTTTCTTCCTTTCCCTCGCGTCTTCACTGCTGACGCCTCCCCAAGACTGCTTCAAAGAAGTGAGCCAAAGACTGCTCACAGTGTTTTAAATTTCAGAAAATGCTTTAAAAATTGTAGAAAATTCTAGAAAATCCCAAAAATCACAAAAAAACATCATTTTGACCAGAAAAATTCCTAGAATTCAGAAATGACCTTTATTTCTTTAATTTTGAATTTTAGAATTTTATAAATTTAAATGTATGACTTTAGGTTTAGTAAAATCAATCTACTTTATATTCAAAAATTCAAATATCATTTACTTTCTAAAAATTGAGCTTTAATATTGACCAAACATCTTCTTAAAGATTTTATACATTAGTATTTCTTTTATTATATTGATTTCCCTGATTCTATTAAAATCAAGGTTTGACTTGTGTTGTTATTTTATGTGTTTGCGCTAGCTTCCGATTTCGTCGAGGTTGCAGCTGCAGATCCAGAGCCTGTTGCGCAGTTGTACGAGATTGTGGAGATCCCAGATCAACAAGGCAAGTCATAAGTTTTTGATCATGTTGAATCCCATGAAATTACAGTATTTAATATGATATTTGCATTATGGTTAGTTGTAAAATGTTAATTGCTTAAACTAAAATGTTTAGAATGGCATGATACCTAGTTATTCCTACCACTAATAAATGCCCTGTCTTACTTGATGGCCATATTCACCTTGACAACCTTAGTAAATATTGATTTACTGTATTAAGAATTATAGATCATCTCACATGACATTTTGTACTACTAAGTGACGTTGGCTACTGGCCATTAGAGTTGGAAAATTTACATCAAAGTAGGAGTCAGAATGTGGGGTCATCACGATGTGATCCAAGCCCACGGCTCTGCTTTGGTAGAACCCGAGATAGGAGTCAGAATGTAGGGTCATCACAATGTGATCGAAGCCCACGACTCTATCATTAGGAGAACTAGGGAGAGGGTCAGAAAGTGGGGTTATCACACTGTGATCAAAGCCCACGACCAAACCCTAGGATTGGACCTAAGGTAGAGAGGTTGGTGGGACTCCGATTATCTGGACTAGGCCTACCGCTCTACCCTGGGATGGAGGCTGTTTGGCTTGGTGGTGGCTGGTGCTGTTGAGCTCAGCGGAAGTTGTGGTTGGTGCCTCAGTGAAAATATAAGGACAAGAACCTTGTGCCAAAGAAAGAACATAGTGATCGCTCAGACCACAGGAGTTGATTCGTCAACACTGGTTTAGTAGTTGCTCAATTTGATTGAACCTCTACAGGCTGAGGTGTTTTGATGACGTGGTGTTAGGTATGCTGCGGGTACCTAACAACGATAGTATTGGCTTAAAACGGCAGGGGAGAACTGTGGTTAATCGTGGCCGTGACTGAGCGGTGCTATCGGGTAGAGTCTATATAGAGAGTTGAGCAGTGAAACGACCTGGCTTTCTTAACTCTGTCGCGGGAGTTAAGAGATCGTGTGGGTAAAGTTGAGCAACTCTGCAGAGTGAAATAATGGTATTCGAATACGCCGTGCTTCCGGTTAATGAAGCTGTGTTGATTGGGTGATTCCAAACATGAGGCATAAGTAGATCTTTGATGTTAAGATGGATAATGATGAACGCTTTGATAATTGAAATCTCTCTGATCTTAAGGAGCAAATGTTTTACTTTTGATTGTTTGCAAATAAAACTGCATCCACCAGTGTAATAAAACCCTATATATACCCATCCTTGAATATCCCTGCATATCGTAAGAGAGGATTACCCTTGTGGCTTGCTGGGTACGGTGGTACTCATGACTTGCTAAACAATTTACCAGAAGGTCAATGGATACAAGAGGAACCAGCGGAAGAAGGAGCCCTGGAGGAGCCAGTCATGTCCGATGATGATTGGTGTTAGGTCTTAGCCTCGCTCAGGCCGCCTGGGTGTATTTTGTAATATTAGATGGTTTGTGGGTCTGCGCGTCCGTTGCTATACTAATATCAACCATATATTGTAATAAAGTGAAGTCTTTATTGTATATATGTACTGTTGTGATAATCGCTTTAATTGGAACGCTGTAACTGTTCATTTCTGTACGGTTACGGAGTTTCGTACCGTCTCCAGAAATAGGGGCGTTACATGTGCCAGCAGGATTGGACAGAGGGAGGGCGTCATCGCGGGCCATCCTATGCGGGAGGGTCTTCAATCTCTGTGCTGCGCCATGTCGTCGTAGCCCTTGGTCTCGTCATCGGTGGGCTCCGCGTTTCTACGTGCGTGAGTGCGTGCAGAGAAGCGAGTGGGAGAAGGCACGGTGCGGGAGCAAGAAGCGGGTGCGCTTCGCGGACGACGTCGTTGACAATGGTGCCGCTCGCCCTGTGCTAGAGGGGGAGGTCGAGCCATCCTGCAGGGCCCACGCTACGGCGGTGCTGAGGACTATGCCGGCAAACAGGGAGGCGCTATATTTGTGGCATGCTCCAACTGATCTAGAAATTTCGATCATGATATCCAGTCTCTCTTCTTTTTTCCTTGTAGCAATTATGGGCATAGCGTCTGTAATATTTCAAAATTTTATTTTCTTTAAAAATTTAATTTTAAATTAATTATTTAAAATTTTTGAAGCTGACCTTATGTGACTCGCTTAATCCCAATCGAACCGCACCAGCCACCACACTTCTTTCTTCCTTTCTCATTTAACTTTCTTCTTTCCTTCCTTTTGTCCTTTAGGCCATAGCTACTATTTTATTTTTTTCTACCTTGCGTCTAGATTTTTTCGTGCAGCCAATTGATAGGAACTGAGTTTTTTTTGCATAATCGACTGTTCTCGACTGTCGTTGAATCGTCATCCTCGGTGAGCGCTTCCGCAATTTCTTGTATCGAGCGCATCACCTCTATTCCCTCAATGCAACCCATAGCTCAGCTCACCTAATGGTTCACCGAGGAGTTCCACCACTGTGTGCCAGCACCTTGTCGGACATCCTCACCATCGCGGGTCATCCCCAGTCATCCTCTAGCCAACCCTACCTCTCTGACCCCTCCGGTCACTACAATCACTTTTGGCCTCCCGACCACTCAATGTTACGACTGTCCTGGTTGGTTACGGCATCCTTGTCGATTACGACCACTCTCAGTTGTCCGACATCTCTCGTAGGTTCCGAGCACTCTAAAGCTTTCGACCACATACACCATCCGACAGCTCTAAAGTTTTCGACCATATATACCATCCGACCACTCTAAAGCTTTTGACCACTATAAGCCCTCTAATCGCCAAGCTTTGATTACTAAGTTTAGACCACCAAGATTCTATCACTTTGTAGCATTCAGCTAGTTCCTATATTCTTCGACCAGTTCCTGTATTCTTCGACAAGTTGCTGTAGCTTTTTTTTCAAAAGAAAAGCCTCGAACGTTGACAACACATGGAGTGATCGGTCTAGGTCACATGGACTAATTAACTGCTGTATGGTCACCACAAGAGTCGCGGTTTGTACTCTATAAATAGCCGTCTCGTGAAGTTAGCCGTCGAACTTGACCTTGAAAGGCCTCTTGTCTCCATTGATTTTGCCCGGTTTGTGAGTTACGCTTTCAAGATTGCTGTCACAGTGCATGAAGATCAAATTCCCATTAAATAGTAGAAAATCACACCTACAATCTGAATCCATCAATCCAGACTGGCCGGCAATATAAGGACATATGCAATTATGTTTTGCATCTCGAAGGAGGCCGGATAGTAATCGGTCGGTTTCCAACCTTTTTCCAGACAGATCTAAGATATACAGCATATAACTCTCGAATTTAAACGGGCTGTTTGGTTGCTAGCCCATAGTATCCTTATCAAATATTGGTGTTACCAAAACTCGGGTATTATCTAAATTTTGGCAAAACAAGTGTTCGGATTGGAGGTAAAAAATGGTTTGCAACGCCATGATTTCTAGGTTCGCCGTGTTTTTTTTGCAACTGCTCAGGACTGTTTTTTTTTGCAACTGCTCAGGACTGTTTAGCTGCGAGATACTTAGACGATAGTACATCATTACCATCACAAGCTCAAGTATAAAAGCTAACTTTATTATAGGATAATGGCTTACCGGTTTAGTTGTACACAGCGGGGCGTACGGCCCGTAGTTATATTATAACACAAAAGAACTCCACAGTCGTGGCTGAGCAAGAATAACCCTAATAAAATACATTATCTACGTCGTAGGGTTCCTCAATAACATCCTCGAAGATTTCTTCATTATTTTGCCAAGCACCTTCTGTTAATGATTTTAGCAAGCATGAGTACAACCAACCGTACTCAACAAGTCACATATGGGAAATGCTATTTAATAACATATCAAGGTATGCATGGGATGGGATTAAATTGGTTTTATTATTGTATGTGAATGCAATTTTAGTTGTAAACATTGTTGATCATAAAATAACAAAGCATAATTTCTTAAGGAAATGGGGTTTCAATAACTTGATTACTAATCTTCAACATGGTTTTACGTTGTTTGGCAAGATAAATTCGGGTATTTACCGTCCAATTTGGAACGATCCTGCCCGATTTTGAGATAACCCACTGATACGGCGCGAAGTACCACTACTACTACATCCTTGGTGGTCAAGATGGAGGAGAGAGACGAAGGCCAAGATAGATAAATTGGAAGCCGGACGCAAGCGTGGCAAGTCTGTGAGGCGCTAGCGTGGCAAGCCTATGGCCAAGGTGAATCAGTGCGTATGCATAGGTCAGGATTCTTTACAGAAGATATTTGGATTCGAAGTATCTCTTAATTTAAAAACAAGAAATTATTTATATGCAAGAGAGCTAAAGTAGGTTGAGTTTTTCCAGCAGTAGATTTTCTAGTCGTCGGCTCGTACACACCATGCATGCAGCAGATTTTTTTAGTCATTGTCTTGTACACACCATGCATGCAGTTGTCCGCGTGCGTGGTTTCGTTGAGTCCGCTTGTGCTAGGTTTGCGCGCATGAGCGTATACATGGGGCGGATCTGCAAAGGACATGGGTGTTCAGTCGAAAACCCAAAATTTTTTATAAAATACTAGGTATATAATAGATATATTAGATACATATATACTATTAGTTGTGTTAAAATTATATTTTATTCCTGTAAATAAATTCAGCCCGCACTCCCCGTATCTCGTGCGCAGCCCATGTAATATATTAGTCCCATTTTTCCCATGTAATACATTAGTCCTATTTTTCTTTCCACCTCAGCCCTCCTCATGCTCAAAGAGGTAAAGATATAAACAAAATCCTAACATTTGTTCTATTTCTTATCTTGTGGCTGTTTGTGTGGGAGGCAGCTTCGGCCTTCGAGTGGCGAGCAGGCAGAGGTGCAGGATAGATGCGAGTGACGACCGGCGGACGCGGACATAGTGCCATGATGTGACGACAATCATGCATGAGGCGGCGCGTGGTGCAAGGTGAGCGTGTGGCAGCGCGGGCGATCAGAGAGGTGTCACGGGTAAGTGGACAGTGGCACAACAAACACGAAGGTAGGGAGCGGGCGACAGGAAGGGAGCAGCACGGTAGCCGAGAGGGAGCGTGGCAATGGGAAGTGAGTAGCACCTTCAACTTATTGTCATCGTCCTCTCTTCAGATTTAGGTGTGCTCAACCCTACTCCACTTATTTACTTTCTTGGTCTGTTTTGCTCTATGGAAGGAACATACAATTTCCTCTTAGATGAACGGTTCTTACTGGTGAGAAATAGCAAAAAAAAGGCAAGATCAACAAGATATACAACTCTCATTTACCTCTATAATTTGTTGTTTAATCCATATAATTATGCTCGCCTTATGTCGCTCATTTCCTCATAAGAAATCATTAATTTCTGTAATTTATGTATTTTTATTGTATCTATATACACGTATCGTTGTATCAGTGTTTTTATGGGGGGCGGTGCACTATGATATCGACGTATTCGAGTAACTTAACTCCGAAATTCAAACACCCATCTTAAAAATCTTGAATCTACCACTGAGCGTATATACATCTATATATATGCATGTACACCCATGCCATGTGAGAACTTGTTTGCTAATTGGTTTGGAGTTGAGTCCCAGTTAAGTTGTGGTGCGTCTGTATGTAGCATATAAAAGCTAAGGACTTGGGCCTTGTAAGGGGGACGTCTTTTCTTGAGTTATGGAGAAACAAAAAAACGCCATGTTGGCGATTGAGGGTTTATTTTCTATCAATTGAGAAGTCGATTAGGGCATTCTTTTGCTGTTGCGTGGCTCAAGTAAAAATTGAGATTACGCATCTGAATCTGAGGATTCTCCGCCATCCAGTTTGTGTTCCTCTTGGTGCACGAGTTGAAGGTCATCCAGATTTGTAAGATTCTGTCATCGAGACGAGTTTTGCTACATTGATTCAAAAATAGATCTATTAGTTGATGTTGCATGTTCTACCGAAGGGATTGATGGATTGCTTGCTATTCCTGCCACTGTGCTGAACTACTGTTGCTGCTGGTTCCCTCTGTGAGGGAGTTGTTTCTGCTATAACTATTGCCACTACTGTTGATCAACTATTGCTGCAGTGGTTGCTCGCTTGAAGTGAGTCACAGAGGTGTTGTCCAATTTATTCTCGCTACTGCATGTTGTGTCAGATCCAGGATTTAAGTATGTTCCGGACTAAATTTAAACTAAGTTGTAATCTAGTATATCATAAATCTAGGACTATATTATGATATAACAAAAAATACGTCACAAATATATCATTGATATGAAAATTTTGCTTAATGCTCAATATTTGACGAGTTCAAGTTTTCCCCACAAATCATAATAAAGAAAGTATATAAAACCATACAAAATGTAGCGTAATAAAGATGCATGAAGTACCTCAAATCCTAAATAGAGATTTGCTCACTATCCTATACGGTTAGCCCACCATTTTCTCATCAATAGTAGGACAAGAATCAGAACCTACAAAGACAACAAGGTCTCTGATTCTTCAAAAAGCTCATCTCATCCATGATTTCTTACTTTCTCAATTGTCTTCAATGTAGTCTCAATCAAGCCTACAGCAAGGACAATATTTTGATCTTTCTTTTGCATGCATTGTGAATAATCATTAGTCTTGTCCAATATTCTGATCATAAGATGCGATATAAGTATAAATTCAAAGCTTTCTATTTTTTCGAACAAACCCAAAGCTGTGGTTCTCTGTGTAGCATTAGTGGCATCATCACTCAAATTCTCTAATACCTCTAGGACCGAATCCCACATGAAGAGAAGGCGACATTCGTACTAATTTCAAAACATAAACATAATTTGTTTTACTGTTTTACCTGCTCCACTACACAGCCTCGGTGAATCGTTGAAACAATCGCTTGGTCACTTATTAAATGCATCGCTTATGCGTCGCCTCGGCCATTCCATTTCCACCCATTCGGCATTTCATCCCCATTCCCCAGCCCGTCTCCCCATCTCATCTCACTCTCTGCTCTGGTGCTCCATGCTGTGCTCGCCGCTCACCTGGCGCTCGTCGACTCGCCGTGCTCTCTGCTCACGGCTCACCTAGCGCTCACCCTGTTCGGGGCTCGACTGCGGCCTGCGGGTCCACAAGGTGAGGGGCGGAGCTGCGGAGTGGCGGAGATGTAGCCATGCAAGGCCATGACCACGACTACACGAGCAACGGCGCAGGCGAGGGCGGCGACTGGCAGTGGCGGCGCGCGGACCGCGGCGTCGTTGTGTTCCTACGTCCTTGTTGGGAGCAAGGGGTGAGGGTGGCGGCCGACGGTGGAGGCACGCGCAGCGGCGTAGGCAAGGCGGCGGACGACGGTGGGGGCTCGTGCAGGAGAGGGCTGGGCTCAGATCTGATTTGGGCGGCTTTGGGCTGGGGTTGGGGATTAGGGTTTTCTTCTCTAGTTCTCTTGGTCTTGGTGGATGACTCATGTATGGCTGTTGACTTGATGGGCTGCTATGGGCTGATTTGTCTGCTATGGGCTGAGTTGTTGTTTGGGATGCTATGCTGATAATTTTGAGGCCTCGGGCTGGGCTGTCAGTCTAATAATTTTTGGGTATATATTAGAGGGGGATAGTACTAGTAGTATTCCTCGCCCTTGGGCTATAGCCTACCCAGCCCGAGGCCAAGTTCCACCCCTGGCTGCATGTTGTCTTCTATTGCTGCTGCTACGAGAGAAGAAATAACAACACAACACCAATAGTTTACCACTATTGCATGAGAAGAAAAAGGGAACTGCTGCTGCTAGGCACAAGGGAAAAGAAAGACAAACACTGTTGTTCTTGAAGAGGTATCATGAAAGATTAGGCCATTGAACATGTGTCCGCTAGTTTGCTAGTCGGGTCGTACCACCTACTATTGTTTATGGTTTTATCGTTCCTATACCACACCCCTTCTCTCCTACCCTTGTAGATATTCGATTGATTTGAGTAGCTACTAGAGCAGGTTTGACAAATCAAAGCTCGTGATTGAGCAATCACTATGTTCTTTACTTAACACAACGTTCTAGTCTTTACTTTTCACTAAGACAACTTCCATCCATAAACCAATATCCCAATGCTCTACGAAATTGCCACCCATCCGGTCCAAGCCTCCTCCCTATGGTAAGATCACGGGACCCAACCATCCAATGGCTTCCCATGATGCCCCTTACCCTAGTACCATTTTTGCAATTCTATCGGCAAAGTGCCATATCACTTGGTAGTATGAAATAATTGAGTTCCTAATCTACCATGGATATTTGATTAATACATTCAGTATTACTAAGTCTTGTCAAGGTGAATATGACCATCGAATTAAACAGGGCTTCTTCTGTGGTAGGATATAACTAAGCATCATGTCACTCTAAATATTTATTATACATGTAATAACAGTGTGTAAATAAGAAATAATGAAAATATTGATGAGTAAATAATTAAAGGAATGTAGGTTCAAAATGATAAAAAAATATGTGACTTGCCTTGCTGCTCAAAATATTCTATAGGCTCGTATTCTTCAGTGTCTTTAACCTATCCTTGGTGTACTTCTTGAACGGGCTGTTCACCGATGTTGTGTGCTAGTGTAAGAAAATAAAGTAACTCAATTCCGTGCTCAAAAGGATATGAGCTAGGAAAAAGAAACAAAATAAAATCTAGAAAAATCAAATAAAGTGGGTTTAGGTTTTATCGGAGTCTAGGATGGTGAAACAGAGGTGGAAATGAAGAAAACGGGCTTGAGACGAATAAAATGGATGTATATATGTATTTTGGGTCAATAGTAACGGGTGTACACTATTTACTACGGGTTGGGTGCTATAGGGTTCGGGTTTTACTGTTGATACCGGGTTTGGGTTGCTATAGGGTTTGGGCTTTACTATTGATACCAGGTTCAGGTTACTACAGTGTTGTATGAATAGTAGTGAATAGTGTTTGGCTCGGCCCGATCTACTAAACGGCTTGGGCTTCTATTGTTCCGTCCCATGGCCCATATGAATAGTGTCATCTTCTACTGTTCGGGTTGCTATAGGGTTTGGGTTTTACTATTGATATCAGGTTCGGGTTTCGATAATGTTGTATGAATAGTAATGAATAGCGTTTGGCTCGACCCGATCTAGTAAATGGCTTGGGCTTCTATAGTGTTTGTCCTCTAGTTTGTGGGTGGTAAGCAGTGCTAAATGCTAAATCTGTCCCCATTGCATCATACAATTTCTCCCATAACGTAGATGTGAAATGTTTCCTCTGTCTGAGACTATCCTATTTGGAACTTCATGTAATACCAAAACCTTAGTTAGATATAACTCTGCCAACTTGTTTTTGCCAGAGGTGTATTTAATTGGTATAAAATACGCTACTTTGGTCAATCGGTCTATGATTACCCAGATAGTGTTGCATCCATCTCAAGTTTTGGGGAGTCCCATAATAAAATCCATGCCAATGTCTTCCCATTTCCATTTCAGAACTGGTAAGGATTGTAATAATCCTGATGGCTTTTGGTGGTCTATTTTGATCTTCTAGCACACGTCACAACACGCGATGTATTCTGTTATCTCTCTTTTCATATTACTCCATCAGAATCTTTTTCTCATATCCTGATACATTTTTGTTCCTCCAGGGTGTATATAAAACTGTGATGAGCGTGCTTATCTCAATATCAAATCTTTCAACTCATTATTATTGGGTATACAAAAGCAACCGTGGAATCTCAGGATTCCTTGTTCATCTTCAATGATTTCTGTTGAGTTCTGTTCTTGACTTCTCATCTTAGCTGTTGTATTTCCCCATCTTCCTCTTGGGCTATCTTGATTTGATCTGTTAGAGTCTGTTAGATTTCCAGTGTTGCTATAAATCCTTGCTCAACTATATGTAAATTCAATCGCTGAATTTCCTCTTTAATTGAGATGAACACTCCAAGATAGTGGCCATGCCATGATATGCCTTCCAGCTTAATGCATCTGCTATGATATTGGCTTTTTGGGATGATACTGAAGATCAATATCATAATACTTGATTAACTCTAACCATTTTCTTTGACACGGGTTCAAGTCTGCTTGAGTGAAAATGTATTTTAGATTTTGTGGTCAGGAAAGTTCTCACAATGATTACCTAGCAAATAGTGTCTCCAGATTTTTAATGCGTACACTACAGCACCTAATTCCAATCAAAGCAGGGATAGTTTACTTCATGAGGTCGTAACTATCTTGAAGCATAAGTTACTACTCTTCCATCTTGCATCATCACAGATCCTAGTCCGTGTTTTCAAGCATCACAATAGATTTGAAAATCCTTCTCGGAATTAGGAAGTATGACGATTGGGGTTGTGGCTAATTTTGCCTTTAACTCTCGGAAATGTTCTTCGCATTTTTCTTTCCACTCGAATGGGTTATCTTTCTTAAAAAGTTGAGTGAGGGGTCTAGATATCTTCGAAAATCCATCTATGAATCAGTGATAATAACCTGCTACTCCTAGAAAACTTTGAACTTCTATTACTGTCATTGGTTATTCCATTCTATGACGGCTTTTACTTTCTTGGGGTTAACCTTTACTCCTTCCTTCATGATGATATGTCCTAGGGATGCCACTTCCTTCATCCAGAACTCACACTTAGAGAATTTGGCATATAACTGATTTTCTCTCAGTTTGCTCAAGGCAACATGCAAATGTTGTCGTTGTTCTTCTTCAGTCTTGGAATATATCAATATATCATCAATGAAGGTTATCACAAAATGATCTAGTTGTTCCATGTAGATTAGGTTCATCAAATTCATAAAATAGGCTAGTGCATTGGTTAAACCGAATGATACATCGATGAACTCAAACAAACAATATCTTGTAGTGAAAGCAATTTTCTCTCGATCCTGCTTTTGGATCTTAAGATGATGTTATCCAGATCGTAAGTCGTTCTTGGAGAATACTCTAGCTCCTTTAAGTTGGTCAAACAAATCATGTATCATTGGTAATGTGTACTTATTCTTAATTGGCACTGCATTTAGTCCTCTGCAATCTACACACATTCTCAAGCTTCCATCTTTCTTTTTAGCAAATCGTATTGAGGCTAACCATAGGGAAACACACTTGTGTATCTCCTTGTTTTGGTGCGGTGACAACTGGGCGAGGGGCTAGTGCTTGGGCCTTGACTTGGGCTTTTGCCATTTCATAAGGTAATCCTCTCCTTGGACATTGGTCCTTAAAATGACCAAGTTGGTCACAATGGTAACATGCATTGGGTTTCCATGGGCAATTCCGTTGGTAGTGGTTTCCTCTACATGTATGGCATCGTACTATTATGGGTGGAGAGACATTGTATTAAGGCACCATTATGGCCTGAGTGGCTCTGTACTAAGGTCTTGAGGCAATTAATCACCATCTATCTGTTTTGTTGGTACCGGAATTGCAGTGATACCATTATTCTTCCTCTAGGTGCACCTGACGATGATGTCCTCTGTACCGCTCTTTGTTTGCGAGTATCCTCTAAATCGCTTCTAGCTTCCTCAGACATAATCAACTTATTTACCGTTGCGGATAAGTCTTTAAAATCCATCACTGAGATATGGTATTTTAAGGATTTATTTAGTCCTTCCTTAAATCATTTCACCTTGTTTGCCTCGGCCTTGACATCATTCGGGGCATAACGAGCGAGTTGATTAAACTGATGGCTAGTGGTAACGTGAGCCTAGCGAAACGATTTTTCAAATTCCTTCCAAGTGATTTCCTTATCTTCATTCATAGTCTGGTAATTTATCCACCAAGCGGCGGCTGGCCTTCCAGTTGGTGGGAGGTATACACGGTTTTCTCCTTGTCATTGCATTGTACGGTATTTAGTTTCCTGTTAACATCCCTAATCCAATCTTTGATAGCTATTGGATCAAGTGAAGATGAGAAAATCAGAGGTCGCATCTTTTGGAAGTCTGTCCATTTAGAGGGAAAGGACACTTCTTGTTGATTTATTCCTGATATGCTTCCTGTTGTGGCTGTGGTTCTCATGGAATTTGTTCTAACCGCTTGGCATGCTATTCCATCATTCTCATTTGATTCTATGCAGCTTGATACTAATTTTCTTCCATTTTTGCCAAGATGTCTCTGCTAAACTTGTTGGTTAACTTCCTCTGCACGAGTCTTGCCTTGTGTTTTGGTTCCTATCATTTTGACCATGGCTACTATTCATTTTCTTCTACCTTGCGTACAGACCATCAGGCTCAAATCTCCAACCAGACAATGACCTTTTTCCCTCATCATCTTCACTTGGAAACTACCCCATTTATGCTAGCAATCAATTCATCATTTTCCTTTCCATTTACTCGCCTATTAAATATAGAGAAACGTTCGCACGGTGCTGTGAATTTTGTCAATTTCCACTCTTTGCCTAAGCTATAAATTGAAGCATCGTGACCTTGCTGCCTTTCTTTTCGTCTAGCCAAAACCTTCCTTTCTCCAGAGAAATCTCCTTGATTGGCTGAAGCTGTGTCATGCACCGCCCGTGTACGCCGCCCAGCCACTTTCGTAAAGCTTCATCTCCGGTGAAGATTTTCAATTTTTGCTCATGTCAGTTCTTGTTCCAGCATCCAAACAAATCATCCACCGTTTTATTTGATTTTTTCGTGCAGCCAATTGACAAAAATTGAATTTTTCGCAGAATCGGCCATTTTCGACTTCTGCAATCGAATCGTTGTCCACGGTGAGCACTTCCCCAATTTATTGTATAGAGAGCATCACCTCCATTCCCTCAATGCACCCCATAGCTCAGCTCACCCAATGGTTGGTTGAGGAGCTCCACCACCGTGTGCCAGCACCTTGTCAGTTGTCCTCACCGTCACGGGTCATCTCCGATCATCCTCTAGCCAACCCAACCTCTCTGACCCCTCCGATCACTACGACCACTTTTGGCCTCCCGACAACTCTCAATGTTACGACTACCTTGGTCGGTTACGACATCCTCGTCGGTTACGTCCACTCTCGGCAGTCCGACATCTCTTGTAGGTTGTGATCACTCTAAAGCTTCTGACCACTCTAAGCTTTCGACCACATATACCTTCCAACCACTCTAAAGCTTTTGACCACTATAAGCCTTCCGACCGCCAAGCTTGAACAATAGGTTTCGACCACCAAGATTCTATCACTTTGTAGCATTTGACCAATTCCTGTATTCTTCGACCAGTTCCTATAGCTTTCAACTAGTTACGGTAGTTCCGACTTTTGACTGTTCTTTGTAGCTACGACCTCCAACGTTTGACCACTATAGTTTATTACCACTCCTAGCCTTCGATCAACCATTGCAGTCTACGACAACATCAAAAACACTTCTAGAAGGTCGTATTTCTTCATCCTAGCTCCGTTTTGACCCGTTCAAATTTATAAATTCATCTAAAATCATAAACATCCTTCAAGTATATATTTTATATTTTCTAATTTTAATTTTATTTATTTGTTTGTTTTTTTGTTCTTCCCTGTTCGCGCGTGTAGAATCTGACGTCGTCGATGCTAGTTTGGACCAACAGGAAGCGTTAAACTCCATCTTCAACAAAGGCAAGTCATAGACCTTTGACCATATTGTACCCATTTCATAAAATTATATTGTTTTAAATTATTATGCATTGTTAGCTTTATATTTAATATTTTTTGGACTAGTTAAATACCTCCTTGATAGTATGCCACTTTGAATAATTGTGAATGACATATATTCTTGAACACCATAGGATGGGTGATTTTAATTGGACATATTTTAATACCAACGTGAGAATGGAGGGTATGCTTAGTCATGCTTTAGTTGTGCAATGGGTTTTTTCACCATGTTTATCATAAAAATTTGGCTTAACCATATATGGAATTATGGCAGATAGCCACTGTTAATAAAATTTGTTGCACCATGGCAGGGGAAGCCATTGAGCCTAGTTGGACAAAACTAGTTTCATACTCAGGCGAATGATCGTGCATTAAAGGAGGTCCGAGTAGCACATTTTGGATGAGGTTGTTTCGCTTGAGTAGTCACTAAGGACTTAATCTTGTGCACCATTGAGCTGGGCTATATCGTACAACCACATGTTCAGTATGGGATGGACCCGGCTGATTAATTAGTAATGTTTTGATTTAGTTCTATTTGGGTTGAAGTGTGAACTTTGGGTTGGACATTCACACTAGGCGCAAGAGGGGGCCGTATATAGGCGAAACCTTAGCGAGCAGAACTGAGTCAAAACATAGCTTTGTAAAAACCTTGCGATAATTATTTGGTCGCACGCCTTCAGAAGCGTGTCTTGGTCGACATTATAAATTGATTATCTCTTGTGTTTCGACCTCTGCAGTGTGTTAAAAACTATTCGAATAGCCATGTTCCCAGTTATGGACAATGTCTGGTGATTTTACATAGGAGATAGATTTTTATCTTAAAAGAAATTATGGTTGGTGGAATGGTTGGGAAGTAAACGGGTAATTCACTAGTTGTTTTAAAATACTTGTTTACTTATGTATGTAATCTTTTCAATTGTGCTTTTAATCTATTTACTGCATTTACTGTCAAAACTACTTTCTATAAAATAGCCATAAAGTTACTCTTGTTCAAGTCTTGCATGAAATACTATTTGCATACATTTCCCTACGACTTGCTGAGTACTTTATGTACTCACGGCTTTACGCCATTTGCTGATCAGTCATCGAAGAAGACCGAAGGAACACTGAGTTCTATGGGGAGGAGTATTTTGAGGGCTATGCAAATTAGGGTGCGCTCTCCACTCGATTGCCTGTGGGTATATCGGATGGCTACCGTACAAGTTTCTTCTGCTATAAATTTATTTTCCGTCGTTTAGCCCTACTTGGCAATAATTAATTGTGAAACCTTGACCATAAGGTCCGTTGTTTCTATTTAATAAAATTTGGCTTACTCTTAGATATTTTGTTGTGTGGATATGATTTCATCAATGTTGATACTGTGTGAACTAGCTACTAATTTTGGGACTAGTTCAGAATACATCGAGGGTACAGATGTACAGATTTGGGTCCTGGCAACGTCTCGGCCTAAGTTGGGATATAAGTGTGCACAACTCCATTTCCTCCTCTCCCTTGCTGATGCCGTGGATGGGGAGGAGGTGAGGAGTGGCATCGTTGGTGCATGGAGGGGAGCGGCAGTGCTGGTTGGAGAAGAGATGTCTATGGGCGACAGTGTCAGAGAGAAATAGAGAGGAAGAAGAAGGGGAGGGCGAGGGAGGAAGAAGAAGATAGGGAGAGACTAATATGTGGACCCATTCTTTTTTATTACTTGCTGACTCGTTCTTTGCTAGAGTGGAGACACATGACGACCACGCTAGTCCAAAACCAGGGTCAGCTTGCGTGAGGGGGTAACTTACCGGTATCTAGGGGTGCAAATGGATCGGATTCGGACGGATATTGTTGTTACCATATCCTAACCCATATTTTTTCTCCGGATTCAGTACCAATCGGATTCGGTACCAATCGGATTCGGTGCCGGATCGATCGGGATTAACCCGAGCCGTTTGCACCCCTACTTGTTTGTAAGAAATGCATGCAATACAACAAATGGAGTAGGAGGACGTACTGTCAAGAACTTGATGTTACTACTTAATAGCTGATGTGGAAGATTTTATTTTACCATTGCAAAAGAAAATGAAACATCAAATAGTAGCACTAACCTGAAATCAAACTTGAAGACGTATCAGATTCGGACGGATATTGCTGTTACCATATCCTAACCCATATTTTTTCTCCGGATTCGGTACCAATCGGATTCGATGCCGGATCGGTCGGGATTAATCCG
The DNA here is from genome assembly GCA_036346245.1 of Bonia amplexicaulis. Lineage (NCBI taxonomy): Eukaryota > Viridiplantae > Streptophyta > Magnoliopsida > Poales > Poaceae > Bonia > Bonia amplexicaulis. The sequence goes on along the minus strand of CM070753.1, from coordinate 12,746,404 downwards.
ACCCGTTTGCACCCCTACCGGTATCTGTAGTTCAGGGTTCCCATCCAGACGATTTTTTGAGTTGGGAGATTGATTTTCGGACCACCCTAATAGTTTAGAGTTGTAAAGTTGACTTATTCCGGAAATAAATAAGGGGAACTAAGAAAATGCTTTGATAAACCATAATTTCAAGGCATAAAGTTAAAACAACATACATTTGTAATTCGAGGGAGTTATTTATGATGGCACCATGGTCTCGCCTCGATAACCTGAACTTGCAGAGTGACTGGTTCGAGTGTAAAACTTGAAAGACACAACCAAATCAGTCACTCTACTTGTTAAATTATCTCACTACTGTTCACCTTGTGCTGCAAAGTTTCGAACTCAAATGGTGTGGTTAATTTTATAGAAATGGTTGAAGGTAAGTACATGTAAGGCGACTTTTGGTACGTTAGTCTTCCGAGAAATTAATTAGTTGAATTTATACATGTTTTGCTATCATAGGTAGTTCCAATTATACCCATTTGACATTATTGCTGTGATTGTAAAATTTGATATTGAATTGTTCCAATGAAGTAAGCGGTTTGCTATTGTCAACTATTGCATAGTGTCCAACCAGTGCGGCACCTCAGATCCAACGAATTTGGTTCCCACTAACTACATGTTCGATAGGTTATTTCTGTGAGTTTTCTGGTGTATTTTTAGGAATTTAAACCATGACCTGTGAACCGTGAGTTAAGAATTAGGATGACTGTATTAACAGTTATTCCCAGTCTACACAAGTAATAGGCTGTCCGTTGTTATCATAGCAATTGACAAAAGATTCATCATAGTTCCATGCTGCCATCAAAAAAATGGAAGTGAGCTAATTTAACGACTAGGGATACCAAGTTGGCATTACTTTTTCGGTAGTGTGAATGCAGAGGGACCAAAAAATACATTCGTGTCCCTTCTGAAATGGAGGTCCACAAAAGTTATATATGAGCCATTTTTTAAGGACATTTCTTATTATCAATAGGGGTGAAAATGGATCGGATAATTTCCGACCGATCCAGACAATTTTCGAATATGGAATATTTCGGCTCGATTTTTTCTCGGATAGCCTCAGATCGAAAATGAATACGGATTATTTTTTTAGAAACGAATACGAATACGGAGCGCACTATCCGTCAAATAAAAATACAGACTCAGACTACCTGAGGATGACGGAGTCCGGATATCTGCCCTACTGGCCATAACTAAGCCCAAGCCCTCTTAGGCTAGAGTGTGCCAGCCACTGGTCACTGGGACAGTCGGCTTGATTCTCTATCCCAAGCCCAACTCACTGGCCACCACTGCCGTCTCTCCAATCCCGTACACACCGCCACCCGTTGCCCTCGCGCGGGCGTGACCACGCACTTGCCGCCATCATCGGGATGGGCCGCGTTGCTGTGGCCTCGTCCTCCCCAGCCTTCTCCCGATCTCCCTCTCTCTTCTCCTGCTGCGCCGCAGCCATCCAGCGACCTAGCCTACTCTTTGCCGGCCTTTGGCGCCGCCATGGCTCATGCTACAGACGCTGGAGCTTCTCCTATTGTCTCCCCGGCATGGTTTTGTCATCTCCAGCGAGCTCCTACACCACCTCCACGCCTCCATGCCCCCACCACTCCAAATCTAGGTCGAGCTAGCAGAGATGACGATGTAGCCACCGCACGGTCCATAGCACAGATTCATCAGACCACACCATAGTCCAGTAGTCCACAGCACACCCACACGACACAGACGGGAGATTCAGGGAGATGAGGGACTCGTCTGTGCACACACCTGGAAGAAGCGGTGCCTGGCAGAGAAGAGCAAACGTGCGCAAATCCAGACGACGGCGCACAGATCCCCGTGGCCGAGGCACCGTCTGGCCAAGCAGCACATCGGAGGCTCCAAGCGCAAGGGTGGGCTTGCGGTGCATTCCTCCAAGCCGAGGGTGGGGCTCGCGGTCATGCCGACTTCCGAGGCTGGAAATCGCTGGCGTCTCAGTGGGGTAATTGCCGTCGTCGGCAAGCGAGACACCGAGACCCGAGAGACACGAGTAGACGACAGTGGGTAGTTGGAAGAGGATGAACAAAAAGGAGACAGGGGTAGTGGCGGCTGTGTGGGGAATGGGAGGCCGGGATGGGTGGGGATGAGGTAAGAAAAATGCTAGGGTTTAGTTAGGGGTAATGGATGGCTGAGATGGTTTCAATCCAGTGGTATAGAATGGATGGTTGAGGATATGTTGCTATATAAATTATTTTAAAAGGGAATTTTGGGGTAAGTTTGTCCAAAAAAACTTTAAACAAAAAATTGATATTTTTAAGTATTTGCTAACTATTATATACATTTCAAGCTTAACATTTACGAGTGCAAGGAAATTATTGATTAGCTAAATTTTATGAATGTTTTGACAAGATAAACTATTTATGTACTTTCGTTTATTTTGGATGCACAGTTTAAGGGGTTTTCATGTTCCAATAAATATTCGTGACTGTATTCATTTTGATTCGTATTCGCTTCGTATCTGTATTTGACATTATTCGTATTTGTATTCGTATCTGATGTATCCGTATTCGTATCCGCATCCAAAAAAAATATGAAAACAAATATGGTAGAAATATTATTCATCCGTATTCGATCCGTTTGCATCCATAATTATCAAAGCCTCTGGCCTAAAATGGAAGTCCCTAAGATTTGCTATTTCCATGCATATTTTTCGAGCATTTTTTTTCAAAGAAAAGTCTCGAACGTTGACAACATATGGAGATCGGTCTAGGTCACATGCACTAATTTACTGCTGTATGGTCACCACAAGAGTCGCGGTTTGTACTCTATAAATAGCCGTCTCGTGAAGTTAGCCGTCGAATTTGACCTTGAAAGGCCTCTTGTCTCCATTGATTTTGCCCGGTTTCTGAGTTACGCTTTCAAGATTGCTGTCACAGTGCATGAAGATCAAATTCCCATTAAATAGTAGAAAATCGCACCTACAATCTGAATCCATCAATCCAGACTGGCCGGCCATATAAGGACATATGCAATTATGTTTTGCATCTCAAAGGAGGTCGGCTAGTAATCTGTCGGTTTCTAACCTTTTTCCAAACAGATCCACTACTACAGAAAACCGTATTACAGACGATTCAAAAACGTCATCACAGATGATTTTCTGAACCGTCTGAATTTACAGGTCAGTGATAATCGAAGGTTATCACAGACAGTTTTCGAACTGTCTGCGGTGTAAATATCACAGATAATTTGTAACTAAAAACTGTCTGTGATAGCTGATAATCACAGATAGTTTTTAGTTAAAAACTGTCTGCGATTATCACCTATCACAGACGGTTTTTACTTACAAACCGTCTATGATATTCATTTCTACCCCTAAATCTATTTCTGTTTATTGGCTAGCCTCAGGAAATGTTAGCCATACCCTCTGAAACAAGCAGATCAATATGTACATGTATACATACAATTCACATCTCAATGTATTTCATAAACATAAAACATCCAATTCACATCTCAATTCATTTCACAAACATAAAACATCCAATTCACATCGCACTTCATTTCACAAACATAAAACATCCATTTCGCAAATCAATTAATTGAAATGAAATAAAATATCCATTTACAAATACACAATTACAAAAGATCTATATTGCATTTGCACTCAGATGGTAACATTGCATTTTTTATTGCTCTATCGCTCCGGAACGGAGGTCTCGCGAAAGGAACAGATCCATAATCAACGAACTTGTCAGGCTGCAGACAAGTTCGTTGATTATGGATCTGTTCCTTTCGTGAGACCTCAATTCCGGAGTGATAAAAGCAATAAAAAATTATTGTGCGCAGTGAAACTCTCCATCTGATCTTATGACTTTAGACCACAAAAAGAAAGCGCACTCTTCTCGAATTTGTGCAAGGTCCGGCTGTTCAATGCAGTTGTAGAGATGGACGCAACCTGTCGATAGAAATATCAATGTGCGTACATATATAACCTGACAAGTATGAAATAAATATGGGAAGATTGATAAACCTTAGAATTGGGGATCTTCGAGGAATCGAGGAGTAGTTTCATATGGTGGCAAACGTAGAATCCACACGTGTTGCCTGGCTGCTACTGGTGGTACTGTAAAAATAGAATGTGTTAATTGAAGAGGCATTACTACTAAGTGTTGTATAGGATTAATTAATGTGTACTAGCGAATACCCAAAAATTACGAACATGTTTCAAGGGCTTGGCCCCTTTCGTCGAGCCACATGTCTGTGCAACGTACGTGGCGAACGACCTTCGTTATTTGAAAAAGTTAGATTAGTCATTCGGAAGGAAAGAAAAAGTACAATGTAGTTATGTATGGAGAAAATGTACTTACCTATCGAGTAATTGGGCGATAGCTGTGTACTCGGATTTGTTCTTACTTAGAGAATTAAGGTATATAGCCTTGTTCCATTTTGATATAATTACAATTAAAATCCAATGAAAGTGCTCATTGTATAGCATAAGAACAAATTCCTTATCGCGATGAGCCAGCAATGTTGATGTAACATAGCTCTCGACGAAGGATGCATCCTCGTTGATGGTATCACTGGCGACCAAGCGTGGGTCCAGGAAACCAATTGGTGATTTCGATGATCTAGCTTGGGTCGGCATGAATATATATATATATATATATATATATATATATATAGAAAAGCAACAAATTATATATGACATATATCGGTATTACATGAATAGAGACTGTAATTGTACAGACTTACAGCGTCCAGCATCGAACGAGTGAGGCGTCGAGAGCGTTGAGCGTGAAAAGATCAAATATATCCTCAAAGGTCACCGCGAAGACACAATCCTGATTTTCGTGCTGGAAATGATCCCACCTGAATTTGACAACGATACCTAAGCGTCGTTCTGCCTGTGGCTTATTGGACTATTCCATATACCAAGTGTGTAGTGTTTGGAAACCAAGTCCTAGGATTAGGAGGTGCTCTTCCGGGATTATTATCGGCTCGTCTAGCACGAATTTACAGACCAATGGCAGGTACGGTATATCATCATCATCCTTCTTTGGTTTGCCCCTGCCACTGCCTCGACTGTAGGTCGACTTTATGGTAGTCGATTGTAAAGTTAGCACCGATGCAAGTTGCTTTTGCGAGAATAGCACCCGTGGAGATAGCACCGGTGCAGGTAGCTCTGGTTCGCACTACCCTTGTGGAGATGGCACCAGTGAATGTAGCTCTGGTTCGCACTGCCCTTGTGGTGCTGCCACCGGTGAAGAAGCCTCCAGGGAGATATCGCTTTTGGGCCACTGGGTGAATGTTCCAATGGCTTGTCCTAGAGTCACGATCTCGTCGTTGGAGGGCTTCGGTAACGGGACGACCTCAAAATTGACATGCACACCATCCATATGAACTTTTGCGAAGCCTGGTGCTATAGGTGTACGGTACATCATGGCCCCGATAGCAGACGGATATGCCTAGCCCCAAGCAGCGTACAAGGGAACAGAGGCATATCTCACTTGGAGCCTGCACTTCGTAGGCTCCTACATAACGATACAAAATTAGCTACTCCAATAGACCTATCAATGGATCAAGCATTCCAGAGATAATAATTATTACCAGGATGTCGTCCACAGGAAATCTAGCCTCGCTTCCGGTCGGATTGGATGCATAACTACTCGGACGATTGGGCGGGTTAGCTAGCACAGGAGCGGCGGCGGCGACCTGCTGATTGTCTGTAAATCTCCGCATCTCATCTCTGACATAATCAACCATCTCCACTCTAAGAGATGCCATGATCTCTTCTCGTAGCTGTGCCTCACGCTCGGCTTTAGTTCTCTTCCTACGCCGATACAATTCGGAGTCATCTTGGAAACCATGTTTCCAAGGAACGTAAAGCCCAAGGCCTCTCATATGACCTGGGTGCTCCTTGTTTCTCAGGGCCGCGGAGAGTATATCTTTCTTCCTTGTTCCCTGGAATGATACGTGGGAAGATTCAACACTCAGCGCTTCCTGCAAGAGCACGATATGTCATTTCACTTCCTACGAAATTGTGGATTAATTACAAGCTACGTAATTCGATCAATATCTTACCAGGCGCTAGGACACTTACTGGTCTACAGGGTTTCGAAAGGAGACGTCCCCCGATGTCGTTGTAGATGACCTTGCTCTAATCTAATTTCGAGCGCGGTCATCCGGGATATTGGCAAATAGCGGGTCGGTGTTCTGCAGGATTGCCTATTCGTCCTCCCTCCTCTACTACGGGATTTTACCCGCATACCCAGCTGTGCAAAGTCTGTGGGGTGTGTGTTTTTTGCCTACAGGGCCTTGTGCGCCGCACTTGCACTTTTGAAATCTTCGGTCGTCTTCATCGCCTTGAACACTTCCCATTGTGGTTCCAGGAATGGGTATTTATGAAAGGGTGTTTCATCCTTCTCCACGTAGTTCTTGACAAGCGTGCTCTTGAAGTTCTTCCATGCTTTGCACGCCGCTAGCAAAGCTTGTCGTTGCACGGCGTCTTGGTGTTCTTCTGGGATCTCGAACGATGCCAAAATTTGTGTCAACAACTCACGTTTCTGAGTCCCAGGCACGCTCTTCCACGAATCGAATGTGATCTCAATTCGTTCTCGTGCAACTATCCCGATCATTCTTCGGAATGCGCATACTGCTGGGCGAGGAAGGAGAGGGGTCCCAGATCCATCGACCTCTGTGATGGTAAATCGGCACTCAGGCTTTTTCGATAGCCCTCTTCCTTGGCGTTTGGATTTTGGAGCGGACGCATCCGGCGATGATGTTGAAGAATGCGCGGATGACATGTTGGCCTTATGTACATGTATACAATAATATGATTTATGAAACAACACAACAATATATGTAAACAATATATGAAATAACAACAATATATATGTATACAACAATAAGATTTATGAAACAACAATAATATATATGTATACAACAATAAGATTTATGAAACAACACAACAATATATGTAAACAACAAGATTCAAGGTTACCTCGGGGGGACGGAGGCGGCCTCGGGGGCGGTGGTAGAGACGGGGGGCGGCGACGGGCCCGAGGGAGGGGACGGCGGCGGCCTCGGGGACGGCGGAGGCGACGGGCCCGAGGCAGGGGGACGACGACGGCCTCAGGGGGACGGCGGCGGCGACGAGCTCGATCGGGAGAGCGACTAAGTGGTTGCTAATAACTGCAGTGTTCGTGCAAAACCCTAGCGGGGGTTATATAAAAAGGATTACTACAGATAGTTCTATTTAAAAACCGTCTATGATATCAATATCACAGACGGTTCTAAACTGAGAGCCGTCTGTGATAAGCCTTTACCCCTCGTAGTTATTAATATAAACACCAACCAGCATTCAATGAACATACAGATACATTTGTATTTCTTTACAACAGCCCAATGAACATAGAGATACATTTGTATGACTCATTCTCAAAATTCACCTATATATCACACATTTTCACATATACGTAAATACAAATTCACAAATACATCACACACATGCATTGTTGTATACATAAATGCAAATTCACATATACATCACATGCATGCATTGTAATATACATAAATGTAAATGCCCATATATATGTCACACATTCTCATTCCACTTGCTTATTTTCTTTAAAAATTAGCCCTTCATGATGATCATTGACTTCGCCATGACTGATCCAACACGTATAACCCTTTTTTATTAAATAAATATTACTACATATATACTACATGCATTGAGACTTTGCTAGCTTAATTCATATTATAAACACAACAGTTATTTCCCCAATGATCGCTGAAGGTATATAACCAACAATTTTGACAAATTTGGCCTCCCACATGACGGGAATTGATTATGTATGGTCAAGTAGATGCAAACCATCTTCAATAACACTCACCAAAATATAGATCTAAATTGTAATGCAAAGAAAAATAAATTTCATTACTAACCATATCTGGAGCAACCAGGAACGTATGAATCTTCAAAGCTCAATCTATGCCTCCTCCCACCAAATTAATTGGCCTAAAATCACCTAGCTTGCCTCCTGAGCGAAAGAGTGCAGCACCGGCCAGATCTGGATCGAAATAAAGACATGTGCGGTTCTGAGCAGCGCAATAAATGTCTAGCGCCATTATCACAGACGATTTTTAAGAGATCATCATAGACGGTTTTTAATACAAACCGTCTATGATAATCAGCTTATCACAGACGATTTTTAATACAAAACTGTCTGTGATAATTCCAAATTATCACAGATGATTTTTAATAAAAACCGTCTGTGAAACTAAAATATCACAGACGGTTCATCGGTAAGAACTGTCTGTGATAATAACTTTCTCTGACGCCACCAACACAGACCAGGACGGGTGGGGATGAGGTAAGAAAAATGCTAGGATTTAGTTTGGGGTAATGGGTGGCTCAGATGGTTTCAATCCAATGGTATAGAATGGATGGTTGAGGATATGATGCTATATAAATTATTTTAAAAGGGAATTTTGGGGTAAGTTTGTCCAAAAAAACTTTAAACAAAAAATTGATATTTTTAAGTATTTGCTAAATATTATATACATTTCAAGCTTAACATTTACAAGTACAAGGAAATTATTGATTAGCTAAGTCTCCGGTGAAGTGTTTCCGCGATTTAATATATTATTTGTATTTTAGTTAGAATCATCATTAAACTTACGACGCTTCAAAGGGTCACTAAATGACCTTTTTCTTGTAGTGAGTGTACCTGTGTTGAAATTCGTTTAGTTCAAGGAGCTGCTAGGTCACGGTATACTGTTGAAGTAGTCAACCAATGTAACAGAACAGTGTGGGAAATATCATTAAGTTTCTCTTCATATTCGTTAAATTTTATTAATGTTTTGACAAGATAAACTATTTATGTATTTTCGTTGATTTTGGATGCACAGTTTAAGGAGTTTTCATGTTCCGATAAATATTCGTGACCGTATTCATTTTGATTTGTATTCGCTTTGTATCTGTATTTGACATTATTCGTATTTGTATTCGTATCCGATGTATCCATATTCGTATCTGCATCCGAGAAACAAATATGAAAACAAATATGGTAGAAATATTATTCATCCGTATTCGATCCGTTTGCATCCCTAATTATCAAAGTCTCTGGCCTAAAATGGAAGTCCCTAAGATTTGCTATTTCCATGATATTTCTCGAGCATTTGTTTTCCAAGAAAAGTCTCGAACGTTGACAACATATGGAGATCGGTCTAGGTCACATGGACTAATTTACTGCTGTATGGTCACCACAAGAGTCGCGGTTTGTACTCTATAAATAGCCGTCTCGTGAAGTTAGCCGTCGAATTTGACCTTGAAAGGCCTCTTGTCTCCATTGATTTTGCCCGGTTTCTGAGTTACGCTTTCAAGATTGCTGTCACAGTGCATGAAGATCAAATTCCCATTAAATAGTAGAAAATCGCACCTACAATCTGAATCCATCAATCCAGACTGGCCGGCCATATAAGGACATATGCAATTATGTTTTGCATCTCAAAGGAGGTCGGCTAGTAATCAGTCGGTTTCTAACCTTTTTGGTGTTACCAAAACTCGGGTATTATCAAAATTTTGGCAAAACAAGTGTTCGGATTGGAGGTAAAAAATGGTTTGCAACGCCCTGATTTCAAGGTTCGCCGTGTTTTTCTTGCAACTGCTCAGGACTGTTTAGCTGCGAGATACTTAGACGATAGTACATCATTACCATCACAAGCTCAAGCATAAAAGCTAACTTTATTACAAGATAATAGCTTACCGTCTAGTTTTACACAACAGGGCATGCGGCCCGTAGTTATATTATAACACAAAAGAACTCCACAGTCGCGGCTGAGCTAGAATAACCCTAATAAAATACATTATCTACGTCGTAGGGTTCCTCAATGTTATCCTCGTAGATTTCTTCATTATTTTGCCAAGCACCTTCTGTTAATGATTTTAGCAAGCATGAGTACAACCAACCGCACTCAACAAATCACATAGGGGAAAATGCTATTTAATTACATATCAAGGTATGCATGGGATGGGATTATACTAGTTTTATTGTTGTATGTGAATGTAATTTTAGTTGTAAACATTGTTGAGCATAAAATAACAAAGCATAATTTCTTAAGGAAATGGGGTTTCAATAATTTGATTACTAATCTTCAACATGGTTTTATGTTGTTTGGCAAGATAAATTCGGGTATCCACTGGCCAATTTAGAACGCTCCTACCCGATTTTGAGATGACCTACTGATACGGCGCGAAGTACCACTACTACTACATCTATGGTGGTCAAGATGGAGGAGAGAGAGGAAGGCCAAGATAGACAAATTGGAAGCCGAACGCAAGCGTGCAAAGTCTGTGAGGCGCTAGCGTGGCAAGCCTATGGCCAAGGTGAATCAGAGTGTATGCATAGGTCAGGATTCTTTACAGAAGATATTTGGATTCCAAGTATCTCTTAATTTAGAATCAAGAAATTATTTATATGCAAGAGTGCTAAAGTAGGTTGAGTAGATTTTCTAGTCGTCGGCCTGTACACACCATGCATGCAGCAGATTTTTCTAGTCATTGTCTTGTACACACCATGCATGCAACTGTCCGCGTGCGTGGTTTTCGTTGAGTCCGCTTGTGCTAGGTTTGCACGCATGAACGTATACATGGGCTGGGCGGATCTGCCATAGGACTTGGGTGTTCAGCTAAACATCTAAATTTTTTTTATAAAATACCATGTATATCATAGGTATATTAGATATATATACTATTAGTTGTGTTAAAACTATATTTTATGCCTACAAATAAATTCTGCCTGCACTCCCCGTATCTCGTGTGCAGTCCATGTAATACATTCACTACTACAAAAGAGGCTAAACTGGACGGCTACATCACAGACGGTTCATACGGAACCGTCTGTACTTAAACTATCACAGACGGTTTATAATAGAAACCGTCTGTGAAATCTAGACAACACAGACGGTTCGTTTTAAGAACCGTCTGTGAAATTTCACAGACGGTTCTTACAACGAACCGTCTGTGATAAGCGAGACAACACAGACAGTTATGTTAATAACCGTCTGTGGTAATCGATCGATAACCGATAATTGGTGTATACCCTGGATTTCGATCTCACCGTCCATTCTCTCCACATCGAATGACGTGCACCGGTTCCTCCCACCGCCGCCCTTATTAATAACTCCCCATCTACATTTCCACCGGTACTAGTCACGGGTGAGTTCATCCACTAGCTAGCTTTCCTGCATGCATCTATCTTCCGCTGTGAGCTAGAGCCTCCGTCGCGGCACGGCGGGCGGCTGGACAACACACTCTTACCGTAAGTGTCGTAAGTGTGTCTTGTTCAGCCTCACCGTCGTGTCATGAAGGGTCCGTTAGCTTGTTATCCTGTAATAGATCTGAATGTGTTGTTGTGTTTCCGTCTGTATTTGCTTGTTTTCCGTATGTATTTGCTTGTTTTCAAAGGGCATGTAACAAAAAAATTTCTTAAGGCTAGGAAAAAAACAAAAAAATTTCCAAATATAGAGTATACACCAATTAGCTGAATGTGATATTTGATTATCACAGACGGTTCCATTTACAGAACCATCTGTGAAATTGATATCACAGACGGTTCCATTTATATAACCGCCTGTGATAGTTCCCCTTTAAATACCGAGCAGCTAGCTAGTTCTAGTCCGCGCTCACGCACTTTCCAACGCCCCCTGCTAGCCAGGTTTTGCTCCCTTGCGACGCCGCTCCCTCTCCGACGTCGCTCCCTCCCGACGCCGCTCCCTCTCCCGACGCCGCTCCCTCTCCCGACGCCGCTCCCTCCCGACAGTGGGTTGATAGGTTTTCTGGGACAGCGATTTCATCGTGCCTTGCTACCTTCGGTTGCTTCAAGTGATTTCGAATATCACTGGTTTGTGAGTTTTCATCTATGTTCTTTTAGATTATTGCGGTAGGAAGAGATGTTTGTGGGCTTGTGACTTGCTCTGTGATGATAACTGAGGTCTAATACTGAAATTTGAATGGTCAAATATTGAGCTCTAGTTTAGTACCTTCACTGTCATATTTGTTCCTGTCATATTTGCATTGCTAGATTGTATCTACATTATTTGACAGCAGATTGAGTTGTTTGGTTAAACTTCATTCTATACTGTGATCATTGGATTGTTTATCTTCTGCTGGCCAAAAATACTTGTTAATATTACAAAACTGAGATTGGTTAATTTGATTCTAGAACTCAATAATTTGATTATCAATTAACATATTCAATTTGTGAAAGAGTGTAGACCAAAGTAGCGGGACGGCACAAGAATAAAGTTTTGTGCAACCCTATATCTGAGAGCAAATTAAAATCATTATCAACATGTTGTTCTTAGTCTTTTGTATTTGGCTACTCTTGATGGCAGCATGTTATGTTCTTGAAATGCTGATTGTAGTCATGTAGCCGAAGATGACCTTTAGTACTTTTTGTAGTGTGTCGTTTGCTTCATAGAACTTTGTTTAGGTTCATAGCTCACTTTAGTTAGCTTTTTCTTAGAAGAGAGATGGTGTCCACACAGTCGTCGTCGTCGTCATCTGGGTCTCACGCTCCCAAGATTGGAATAAGCGTGGCTGAGGAGTATCGAAAAGGCCAGAGGGCCGAATGACAATCACGGAGGTCTATTTTTACAGTGCCATCAGCTACAAGGCAACGTATGTGGATTCTACGTTTGCCGCTACATGAAGGAAATCATGGATACTAAGATCAATGATCCAGAGGTACCGGGTCCGTACAATAATAATTATTTTCTAATTATATATATGTAACACATGCTAATTAATGACTTAACATTGCTCCAAGCGACAGCGGGTGGATTTCGACAAAAGTGCATATGATCTTGACAAACTCATCGAAATTCATGGAACCCTCTGTGAATTCTTAGTAGCAGAGGTCATAAATAAGGCTGGAGAGTTCCACCCCAGCAATGGTGATAATTAGATGTTGAAACATTGTATTCATTTGTGCTTAATCAAACAAAATTCATTTGTAAGATCTGTGTAACGATTTTCATATTCTATATATGTATGTGATGTTCTGGCCGCCTGTCACATTCATTTGTAAGATCTGTGTAACGATTTTCATTCTATATATGTAATGATTTGTGCTTATCTGTCATTTATCTGTAATCTGTTTGCTTGCTTTCAGAGGGCATGGCTAGCATATCCTGAGGCTAGCCAAAAAAGAGCAAATAAAATTCATATCACAGATGGATATATAGAAACACCGTCTGTGATATTGTGTATATCACAGACGGTTTGAATAAAAAACCGTCTGTGATATACGGATATCACAGACGGTTTTGTTATACAAACCGTCTGTAATGTGAGTTATCATAGACGGCTTGGGAGCCGTCTGTGATAACCACCTATTATCACTGACAGATAAACACTACGGTTCAGGAACCGTCTGTGATGACTGTTCCAAACCGTCTGTGATAGGACTGTCTGTAGCAGTTATTAGACCCATTTTTCTTTCCACCTCAGCCCTCCTCACGCCCAAAGAGGTAAAGATATAAACAAAATCATAACATTTGTTTTATTTCTTATCTTGTGGCTGTCTGTGTGAGAGACGGCTTCGGCCTTCGAGTGGCGAGCGGGCGGAGGTGCAGGCTAGAGGCGAGTGACGACCGGCGGACGCGGACATGGTTCCATGATGTGACGACAATCATGCATGAGTTGGCACGTGGTGCAAGGTGAGCGTGTGGCTGCGTGGGCGATCAGAGAGGTGTCGCGGGCAAGTGGACAGTGGCACAACGAACACGAAGGTAGGGAGCGGGCGACAGGAAGGGAGTAGCGCGGTAGCCGGGAGGGAGCGTGGCATTGGGAAGTGAGTAGCACCTCCAACTTATAGTCATCGTACTCTCTTCAGATTTAGGTGTGCTCCACCCCAGTCCACTTGTTTACTTTCTTGGTCTGTTTTGCTCCATGGAAGGAACATACAATTTCGTCTTAGATGAACAGTTCATGCCGATGGGAAATAGCAAAAAAAGGCAAGATCAACAAGATATACAGCTCTCATTTATCTCTATAATTTGTTATTTAATTCATATAATTATGATCGCCTTATGTCGCTCATTTCCTCATAAGAAATCGTTAATTTATGTAATTTATGTATTTTTATTATATCTATATACACATATCATTGTATCGGTGTTTTTATGGGGGACGGTGCGCTACGATATCGACGTATTCAAGCAACTTAGCTCCAAAATTCGAACACCCATCTTAAAAATCCTGAATCTGCCACTGAGCGTATATACATCTATATGTATGCATGTACACCCGTGCCATGTGAGAACTTGTTTGCTAATCGGTTGGAGTTGAGTCCGAGGCAAGGCGGCGACCGGCAGTGGGGGCGCGTGGACTGCTGCGTCGCTGCGTGCTTGCATCCGCGTCGGGAGTAAGGGGCGAGGGCGGCGGCCGGCGGTGCAGGCGCGCGCAGCGGCGCAGGCAATGCGCAGCAAGCGGCCGACAGTGGGAGCTCGTGCAGGAGAGGACTGGGCTCAGATCTAATTTGGGCAGCTTTGGGCTGGGGTTGGGGATTAGGGTTTTCTTCTCTAGTTCTCTTGGTTTTGGTAGATGACTCATGTATGGGATGTTGACTTGATGGGCTGCTATGGGCTGATTTGTCTGCTGTGGGCTGAGTTGTTGTTCGGGCTGCTAGGCTGATAATTTTGAGGCCTCGGGCTGGGCTGCCAGTCTAATAATTTTTGGGTATATATTAGAGGGGGATAGTATTAGTAGTATTGCTGGGCCTCGAGCTATAGCCTACCCAGCTCGAGGCCTAGTTCCACCCCTGGCTGCATGTTGTCTTCTATTGCTGCTGCTACGAGAGAAGAAATAACAGCACAACACCAATAGTTTACCACTATTGCATGAGAAGAAAAATGGAACTACTGCTGCTAAGCACAAGGGAAAAGAAAGATGGACACTGTTGTTCTTGAAGAGGTATCGTGAAAGATTAGGCCATTGAACACGTGTCCGCTAGTTTGCTAGTCGGGTCGTACCACCTGCTATTATTTAAGTATGGTTTTGTCGTTCCTATACCACGCCCCTTCTCTCCTACCCCTGTAGATATTCGATTGATTTGAATAGCTACTAGACCAGGTTTGACAAATCAAAGCTCGTGATTGAGCGATCACTATGTTCTTTATTAGCACAATGTTCTAGTCTTTACTTTTCACCAAGACAACTTCCATCCATAAACCAATATCCCAATTCTCTACGGTATTGCCACCCATCCGATCCAAGCCTCCTCCCTATGGTAAGATCACGGGACCCAATCATCCAGTGGCTTCCAATGGTGCCCCTTACCTTAGTACCATTTTTGCAATTCTATCGGCAAAGTGCCATATCACTTAGTAGTATGAAATAATTAAGCTCCTAATCTACCATGGATATTTGATTAATACATTTAGTATTACTAAGGCTTGTCTAGGTGAATATGACCATCGAATTAAACATTGCTTCTTCTGTGGTAGGATATAACTAAGCATCATGTCATTCTAAAAATTTACTATACATGTAATAATAGTGCGTACATAAGAGATAATGGAAATATTGATGAGCAAATAATTAAAGGAATGTAGGTTCAAAATGATAAAAAAAATATGTGACTTGCCTTGCTGCTCAAAATATTCTACAGGCCTGTATTCTTCAATGTCTTGAACCTATCCTTGGTCTACTTCTTGAACGTGCTGCTCACCGATGTTGTGTGCTAGTGTAAGAAAATAAAGTAACTCAATTCCGTGCTCAGAAGGATATGAGCTAGGAAAAAGAAACAAAATAAAATCAAAAAAAAATCAAATAAAGTGGGTTTTGGTTTTATCGAAGTCTACGATGGTGAAACGGAGGTGGAAATGGAGCAAACGGGCTTGAGACGAATAAAATGGATGTATATATGTATTTTGGGTTTTGGGTCAATAGTAACGGGTGTACACTATTTACTACGGGTTGGGTGCTATAGGGTTCGGGTTTTACAATTGATACCGGGTTCGGGTTGCTATAGGGTTTGGGCTTTACTATTGATACCAGGTTCGGGTTGCTACAGTGTTGTATGAATAGTGTTTGGCTCGGCCCGATCTTTGGAACTCTGCCAACTTGTTTTTGCCAAATAGTGTTGTATCCATCTCTAGTTTGGTATAAAATAAGGTACTTTGGTCAATCGGTCTATGATTACCCAAATAGTGTTGTATCCATCTCAAGTTTTGGGGAGTCCCATCATAAAATCCATGCCAATGTCTTCCTATTTCTATTTTGGAACTGGTAAGGATTGTAATAATCCAGATGGCTTTTGGCGGTCTATTTTGATCTTCTGGCACACGTCACAACGCACGATGTATTTGTTATCTCTCTTTTCATATTACTTCATCAGAATCTTTTTCTCATATCCTGATACATTTTTGTTCCTCCAGGGTGTATATAAAGTTGTGATGAGTGTGCTTCTCTCAATATCAAATCTTTCAACTCATTATTATTGGGTATACAAAAGCAACCGTGGAATCTCAGGCTTCCTTGTTCATCTTCAATGATTTCTGTTGAGTTCTGTTCTTGACTTCTCATCTTAGTTGTTGTATTTCCCCATCTTCCTCCTGGGTTATCTTGATTTGATCTATTAGAGTCTGTTGGATTTCTAGTGCTGCTATAAATCCTTGCTCAACTATATGTAAATTCAATCGCTGAATTTCCTCTTGTAATTGAGATGAACACTCCAAGATAGTGGCCATGCCATGATATGCCTTCCAGCTTAATGCATCTGCTATGATATTGGCTTTTTTGGGATGATACTGAAGATCTATATCATAATACTTGATTAATTCTAACCATTTTATTTGACGCGGGTTCAAGTCTGCTTCAGTGAAAATGTACTTTAGACTTCGTGGTCAGGAAAGTTCTCACAATGATTACCCAGCAAATAGTGTCTCAAGATTTTTAATGCATACACTACAGCTCCTAATTCCAAGTCAAAGCAGGGATAGTTTATTTCATGAGGTCGTAACTATCTTGAAGCACAAGTTACTACTCTTCCATCTTGCAGCATCACACATCCTAGTCCTTGTTTTCAAGCTTCACAATAGATTTGAAAATCCTTCTCAGAGTTAGGAAGTATGAGGATTGGGGTTGTGGTTAATTTGGCCTTTAACTCTCGGAAATGCTCTTCACATTTTCTTTCCACTCGAATGGATTATCTTTCTAACGAAGTTGAGTGAGGGGTCTAGATATCTTCGAAAATCGTTCTATGACAATAACCTGCTACTCCTAGAAAACTTTGAACTTATGTTACTATCATCGGTTGTTCCATTCTATGACGGCTTTTACTTTCTTGGGGTTAACCTTTACTCCTTCCTTCATGATGATATGTCCTAGGGATGCCACTTCCTTCATCCAGAACTCACACTTAGAGAGTTTGGCATATAACTGATTCTCTCTCAGTTTGCTCAAGGCAACATGCAAATGTTATCATTGTTCTTCTTCAATCTTGGAATATATCAATATATCATTAATGAAGACTATCACAAAATGATCTAGTTGTTCCAAGTAGATTAGGTTCATCAAATTCATAAAATAGGCTGGTGCATTGGTTAAACCGAATGATACAACGATGAACTCAAACAAACAATATCTTGTAGTGAAAGCAATTTTCTCTCGATCCTGCTTTTGGATCTTAAGATGATGTTATCCAGATCGTAAGTCGATCTTGGAGAACACTCTAGCTCCTTTAAGTTGGTCAAACAAATCATCTATCCTTGGTAATGTGTACTTATTCTTAATTGTCACTGTATTTAGTCCTCTGGAATCTACACACATTCTCAAGCTTCCATCTTTCTTTTTAGCAAATCATATTGAGGCTAACCATAGAGAAACACACTTGTGTATCTCCTTGTTTTGGTGCGATGAAAACTGGGCGAGGGCCTGGTGCTTGGGCCTTGACTTGCGCTTTTGCCATTTCATAAGGTAATCCTCTCCTTGGACATTGGTCCTTAAAATGACCAAGTTGGTCACAATGGTAACATGCATTGGGTTTCTGTGGGCAATTCCGTTGGTAGTGGTTTCCTCTACATGTATGGCATCGTACCATTATGTGTGGAGAGACATTGTATTAAGGCACTATTATGGTCTGAGTGGCTCTGTACTGAGGTCTTGAGGTAATTAATCACCATCTATCTGTTTTGTTGGTATCGGAATTGCGGTGATACTATTATTCTTACTCTGTACCGCTCTTTGTTTGCGAGTATCCTCTAACTCACTTCTAGCTTCCTCGGACATAATCAACTTATTTACCACTGCGGATAAGTCTTTAAAGTCCATCACTGAGATATAGTATTTTAGTCCTTCCTTAAATCATTTAATCTTCTTTGCCTCGGCCTTTACATCATTCGGGGCATAATGAGCGAGTTGATTAAACTGATGGAATATTTTGTTATCGCGCACCCTCCTTGTTTGGGGCAAGGAATTCACGACGTTTGGCCACTATTACACTAGTGGTAACGTGAGCCTAGCGAAACTTTTTTTCAAATTCCTTCCAAGTGATTTCCTTATCTTCATTCATAGTCTGGTAATTTATCCACCAAGCGGCGGCTTGGACTTGCAGTTGGTGGGAGGCATACATGGTTTTCTCCTTGTCATTGCATTGTACATTATTTAGTTTCCTTTTAACATCCCTAATCCAATCTTCGATAGCAGTTGGATCAAGTGAAGATGAGAAAATCAGAGGTCTCATCTTTTGGAAGTCTGTCCATTTAGAGGGAAAGGACACTTCTTGTTGATTTATTCCTGATGTGCTTCCTGTTGTGGCTGTGGTTCTCATGGCAATTTGTTCTAACCGCTTGGCATGCTATTCCATCATTCTCATTTGATTATGTTAAACTTGATACTGATTTTCTTCCATTTTTGCCAAGATGTCTGCTAAACTTGTTGGTTAACTTCCTCTGCACGAGGGCTGTCTTGCCTTGTGTTTTGGTTCCTGTCATTTTGACTTCTATTGGATGGGTTCCGGAGTTGGTTCTATAGTGGTTTTTAAAAGGTTAGATAGATGAGTAAGAATTGGATTTAAGGTAAGAATAGTATGAACAAGGTGAGGATTTAGGGTGATTTGGGGAGATTAAATTTTTGATGGGGTAGAGTAGAGAAAATAGTAACAATCAAATTATCAGATAAGCAAACACAACTTTATTTATGTTACAAGCTGCATACATACCATACATATGAGGTACACATTACAACTTGTGTTACACATCCAAAAGATTACTACTAAAAGTGGTACTACTTCTATACTAGAATAATGTACACCATGACACAGCTTTGCCTTCTTTAGTTCCTTTCCTCTGATGGCAGGTTGCTGGTCATGTATAAATCTTCTTCTTTAGGGTCTTCCTCATCATCAACCATTGGTTCTTTACCCTTATCTTGATCTTGATGTTCGACTTTATTCTTCTTAACGGCGTGGGAGGATGATCCTTGAAAAAGGCATCGATACCGAGGTGTGGACATTCTCTTGGGTGATTTCTTCTTAGTTGGTGTGGGGACATCAGGTATTTCCCCACATCCTAAGATCTCGCCATCTTTGAGCATTTCATGGTGTCGAATATTCTTCTTCAGGATATCAATTTTCCTTTGGGCCAAGTAGAGCTTTAGGTGAAGATCCTAATGGTCATACAAAGTCCTTGAATACGCCTCTTGATAAGCTATGTGGAAAGCTGCTTCTTCGAGGCAGGGATCATCTTCAAGATCTAGATAAGGGATGAAAAAATGATAGCCTTCCTCATCATCGTGTGGTATGATGTGGAAAGGAGACTCATTGAACTCTTCATCATAATACCGACATAGATATAACACCGCTTTGCACGCTGCATCTTGTTCTTTAAGTCGGTACGCACTGAACCTCTGCTGATCTGGCCTAATTGGCAAGGGCATTAAAGACACCCAAACCTTCCATTGATATAGCTTGCCTTTAATGAATTGTCCCTGGGATAGAGGTATTTCTACATTTTCCATAGTAGTTCGACCCATCCTCGTAAATCGTCTGGCTTGGAGTGGATATAATGCACTGTCTGCTCACATCGTTAATTCGAGTATAGAGGAGAATAGATATATAAATATTTTAGAAAACAAAATAGATTTAACATAGGACTAAGATAGGTAAGGTAGAAATAAGGGAAATATTTTAAAAAACAGAAACAGATTTTATGTAATACCTTTTTACATTTGAAACTAGATTTTTGTAAATATTCCTAGTGCACTTAGGGTCATCCTATAGTCAAGAAAACGGGCTCTGATACCACTCTGTAACGCCACCATTTCTAGAGGCGCCGTGTTTCTCTCGCAACTGCATAGGACTGTTCAGCTACGAGGTACTGTAGATGAAGCACATCATTGCCATCACAAGCTCAAACATAAAAGCCAACTTTATTACTGGATAATGGCATACCAACCTGACTACACAGCGGGGCGTACAGCTCGTAGTTATATTACAACACAAAAGAACTCCATAGGTGTACCTGAGTGAGAATAACCCTAATACCAAACATCATCTACATCATAGGATTCCTCAACGTCATCCTCATAGATTTCTTCATTATCTTGCCAAGCACCTTCTGTTAATAATTTTAGCAAGTATGAGTACAACCAACCATACTCAGCAAGTCACAGGGGGAATGCTATTTAATTACTTGTCAAGGTATCCATGGGATGGGTTATACTAGTTTTATTATTGTATGTGACTGTAATTTTAGTTGTAAACATTGTTGAGCATACAATAACAAAGTGTAACTTCTTAAGGAAATAGGGTTTCAATAACTTGATTACTAGTCTTCAACATTTCGAAATCTACTTATGCTTTGCTATTCGAATTACCCATTAAACATAGCTTTATTTACCGGAAGCACGGCATATTCGAATACCATTAAAATTGTGACTCTTAAGAGTTGCGCAGTTTTACCCACAAGATTCCTTAACTCTCATGACTGAGTTAAGAAAATAAAGTTTTTCACTACTCATCTCTTTATATAGACTCTACCCAGTAGATTATGTACGGCACAAATTCGGATATCCATTGGCTAATTCGGTATGCTTCTGCCTGATTTGAGTAGACCTACCATTGTTTAAGTACGGTTTTACCGTTCCCATACCATGCCCTTTCTTTCCTACCCCCTTAGATATTCAATTGATTT
Source organism: Bonia amplexicaulis (assembly GCA_036346245.1). Lineage (NCBI taxonomy): Eukaryota > Viridiplantae > Streptophyta > Magnoliopsida > Poales > Poaceae > Bonia > Bonia amplexicaulis. Next base: position 12,725,221 of record CM070753.1, on the reverse strand, counting down.
GAGCAGCTAGCAGACCAGGTTTGACGAATCAAACCTCGTGGTTGAGCGATCACTGTATTCTTTACTTATGATAAGCTTCTAATCCTTACTTTTCACTTAGGCAAATTATGTCCACAAACCAATATCCCAATGCTCTAGAACATTGCATGCCACCCATCCAGTCCAACCTCCTCCCTATTGTAAGGTTACAGGACCCAGCCATCTAGTGGCTTCCCATGATGCCCCTTTCTACCATTTTTGCAATTCTACGGCAAAGTGCCAAGTCACTTAGTAGTATGAAATAATTGAGTTCCTAATCTACCATGGATATTTGATTAATACATTTAGTATTACTAAGGCTTGTCAAGGTGAATATGGCAATCGAATTAAACAGGGCTTCTTCTGTGGTAGGATATAACTAAGTATCATGTCATTCTAAACATTTATTGTACATAAAATAACAATGTGTCAATAAAAGATAATGAAAATATTGATGAGTAAATAATTAAAGGAATGTAGGATCAAAATGATCAAAAATATGTGACTTGGCTTTGCTGCTCAAAATATTTTATAGTCTTGTATTCTTCAGTGCATTGAACATGTCCATGGTATACTTCTTGAACGGGCTTCTCGACGATGTCATGTGCTTGGCCCGATCTACTAAACAGCTTGGGCTTCTACTGTTCCGGCCCATCGCCCCATATGAATAGTGTCATCTTCTTCCCTCAGCTAAACACTGTAGCGATTGAAAATAGGGCTTTTGATTTGTGGTCAATTGGTGGTGCTACGTAGGTTTCTGAGGGCAAGCAAGAGTAGGATGGGTTTGTGGAGTCGAGGGGGTTCCCTTTTAGGGTTCTGGGGTTGCTGGAAAACACGGCATGGCCAGTAGCAAGATGGGGAGCACTCAGGACATTTCCACAGCACATGAGCTATTTGTGGGCTAAGCAATGAAAGCAAGGTGGATTGAGTATCCTTAGGGCATTGGAAAGACGACGACATGGTTGTCTCAGGCTGTGGTGGGTTGTGGTGGTTTGCCCACGACGAAGCGGTCTCGGTCAATAGGGAAATGTGTGGCCGATAAGCTACAGTGTTAGGTGAGCCAGGGCAGTGCTTCGATAGGGTTAAAGGGGCTCAAGAAAGCTACCGAGCAAAGCAATTGAAATGAAATAGACGGGACAAGAAGAATTGAAGTTTGGGCTTACTTGAGGGGTCTTCGATGATGATGATAATGCGATGGTCGACTTGGTGAGTGGAGGGGTGTGGGGACTTCTTGGATGTTGATGTAGAAGAATGGAGGGGCACATGGGCTTTTATAGGACAAGAGAGCGGTTCGGCACAGGGAGGGCTCTGTCAGGGAGGCGTCGTGTGGCTGAGGCGGGAAGACACAAGAAGCTTCGGCAGAGCTTGGTGGAGGCAGTGAGGAGGTCGGCAAGGGAATATGGTACGTTGGTCACCGTGCCTTCTCGATTGACGGACTACGGTGGTCAAATTTTGCAAGGGTGGCACATCGGCCATGAGTGGGAAGATGGGCAGCAATGGCAAGATGGGCAGTAGTGGCAAGCTCCGGTTTCTCATGTCCGACTAGTCAGTCGCTACTACAAGAAGGCTAATACTAGATGCCTCATCACAGATGGTTAACCAAAACTGTTAGTACTAAATACAATCACAAATGGCTTTGGTTTAAAGACTGTCTATGTTGCTGCCAGCGGTAAAAATAGTGTATCAACCGGAAATATCACAAACAGTTCATGGTGAAAACCATCTATGAAGTATCACAGACGATTATTAATAAAAACTGTTTGTGACATTACCAAATATCACAGACGATTTTTTCTTTAAACCGTATGTGATACTTCATAGACGGTTTGTATTAAAAACCATCTGTGATAATTAAGTCATCACAGACAGTTTGTATTAAAAACCGTCTATGATAATTTCACTTATTAATTGTAGACCCATTCACCCTCACAGATCTATCTTAAATTCCAGATCTATTTTCTCACAGGCTGCTGCTTTGAGGGGGTGGGGCTTTGAGGCCATTTGGTGAAAGGAGACCGTGAATTTGGTAAGAGTGACTGTAGATCCATTAAGTTCTTGACTATATATGGTTAGTAATTTGTTCCTAATTACATTATATTTTAGATCTAGATTTCGGTGAAAGGAGAATTGAAAATGGTATAGATCTAGCTTGATGTGGAGGTAACATTATTTATATCTAGCATGGTTTAGGGTTTAGGGTTTAACCAATTCATAGTCTATTTCAACTTAATTCAATTTAATTAATTATTCTTGCTACATATAGCTACTTTAGTCATATATATCTAGTATAGTAATTAACTAATTCAATATTTAATACTAAATTGTTATATGGTAACGTAGAGCCGAAGCTGGATGTATGCTGGAAACCATGTGAGTGAAGAGTACATTAATGGCGTGTCTGCTTTTGCAAGAGCTGCCGAGGAGGATATGTTGAATAAGGGGGTGGAATATATGTACTGTCCATGTATTGATTGCGAGAATCTGAAGATGTTTAAGAACTAGGTGCAGATTGAAGCACACTTGATTTGAAGAGGTATCAAAAAGGGGTATGCATGTTGGACCAAACATGGTGAAGAGCAGATTACACAAGAAGGTAGTACTAATGACATCGCTGATGAAGTCAACGATATGCCACTGGATGATGTCGATTATGGTTTCGATTTGGATAGGCTGCATGATAACAATCTGGATCAGATGCTTTGCGATGCAGAAGGGAACTGTGATGAGAGAGATTACGTTGAATTCCGAGGCTTGATAGAGGACTCAGAGAAACCTTTGTTCACAGGCTGCAAGTCAAAGTACACGAGGTTGTTAGCCATGCTTTGAACTGCTAAAGCTAAGAAACAAGTTGCCCAAAACGAACTACAAAGCTAAGAAAGTTCTTTGTCCATTGGGAACGGAAGTAGAAAGAATACATGCATGTTCGAACGACCGTATCCTCTACTGTAAAGAGCATGCAAACATGCATGTATGTCCGGCGTGCAACGCATACCGATACAAACATAAGAATCAATCAGATGACGGTGAGGGAATAGAGGTGAACAAACGACCTCCTACTAAGGTGGTATGGTATCTTCCTATAATTCCCTGTTTGAAGTAGTTTTTTGCAAACCTAAAGAAGACAAACCTGTTGCGTTGGCACTTAGAGGAACGTAAGAAGGATGGAATGCTAAAACACCTTGCTAATTCCACCCAGTGGAGAAACATCGATACGAGATTTGCAAACTTCAATGCAGAACCAAGGAATGTAATGGTTGGATTGAGTACAGATGGAATGAATCCTTTCGGTAACATGAGCAGCTGACATAGCACTTAGTTCATGACTCTCTACATCTACAACCTTCCTCCTTGGTTGTGTATGAAGCGAAAGTATATTTTGATGTCGATACTTATCCAAGAGCCGAAGCAACTTAGGAATGATATTGATATGTACCTAGCACCGTTGGTAGAAGATCTAAAAATATTATAGATCGAAGGAGTACAGGTATAGGATATGTACAAATGAGAGAACTTCACTTTACGCTTCTTGTTTTTCTGCACCATAAATGACTATCCTACCCTTGCTAACCTATCGGGCCAAAGTACAAAAGGGACCAAAGCATGTACTCACTGCTTAGATGATACCAAAAGTGTGTGGCTGAAGCACTCACGCAAAACTGTGCACATGCGTCACCGTAGGTTCCTTCAGAGGGCTCACCCATACCGTAGGATGAATAAACAATTCGATAGAGAGGAGGAAGTTCAGCTCCAAGGCATTTAAGCAAAAAAGAGGTCTATGATATGGTAAAGGATTTAAATGTTGTGCTCAGAAAGGGACATAAATCGAGGACCCATGAGAAGAACATCTAGAAGAAGAGATCAATGTTTTGGGACTTACCTTATTAGGAGCACCTGAAGTTCGTCCCTGCATTGACGTCACACACATAGAGAAGAATGTATGTGACAACTTGATTGGTCTCTTACTGAACATTCGTGACAAAATAAAGGATGGTATCAATGCACGGCTTGACTTGGTTGATATGGACATCAGACCTGTGTTAGCACCGAGAAAGACTGATAAATGACGAACGTATCTTCCCCCTGCTTATTACACTCTGTCTAAGGCTGAGAGAACTAAACTGTGCCAGTGCTTGCATGGTGTGAAAGTTCCGTCTGATTACTCTGCCAATATGAACAAACTTGTTTTGATGGAAGATTTGAAGTTAATTGGTATGAAGTCCCATGATTGTCATGTGCTAATGACACAGATGCTCCCTATTGCAATTAGAAGTATTTTGCGATCTAGGTCTGAGAGACAACATGGGGCTGAATTATTTCTTTAACACGATTTCTTAGAAGATCATCGATCCCAAAGGACTAGATGCTCTATAGGACAAGGTGGTGATGACTCTATGTCATCTTAAGATGTATTTTCCTCCGTCATTTTTAATATCATGGCCCATCTCATTATTCACATTGTATGGGAGATAAAGATGTGTGGGCTCGTATTCCTACATAGCATGCACCCATTCAGAGGTTTATGGGAATTCTCAAGTCCTATGTATGGAATCGATCTTGACCAGAGGGCAGCATCGTCGAAGGTTATGCAACCAAAGAGGTCATTAAGTTCTGTGTCAATTACATGGTTCAGATCAAATCGATAGGTGTGCCTCGATCGTGCCATGAGTGGAGGCTCGAGGGTAGCGTGACCATCGGAAGGAAAGTAATCACTCTAGATATGGATGCGTATGCTCAAGTCCATTTCACGGTCTTGCAACACATGACTGAAATGTCCCCATATATCGACCAGCACAAGGACGTGTTTCGGCAATAGAATCTAGAGCGACCATATGTTTGGATCATGAGGCTACACAACAGTCAGTTTAACCAATGGTTGAAGAAGCGAGTCGCTAGGAGCTCGTCACGTGATATGCTGACATGGTTGGCAAAAGGGCCAACATTTACAATTGTGACATGGCAAAGATACGACATAAATGAGTACACATTCTATACATAGGCTTGGGATGTAAAGAGAACTAACCAAAATAGCGGTGTCCACATAGATACGTTCAGTATTGATGGGTTGAGGAGCTCCTACTATGGGTTCATAGAGGAAATATGGGAGCTCGACTATGTGCTTTTTAAGATCTCCTGTTTCGGTGTCGTTGGGTCCATCTCCCAATGGTGAAAGTTGCATGTACGGTGTCACTACCGTGGACCTTAAACGTGTCAAATACAAAGATGAACCATTTGTACTCGCTAACCAAGTTGTTTAAGTTTTCTATGTAACTGGCCATGCAAATAAAAAGCACCACGTAGTTCTTCATGTAAAAGGAGAATTGTCGGAGTTGAGAATGTAGTGGACAAGGAAGAATACAATCAATTTGATAAGTTGTCTCCTTTCAAAAATGGCATAAGGGTCGAGAAAGAACAACGTGATGAAACTGGCTACATACATGTCGATCATCATGAAGGGCTAATTTTTAAAGGAAATAAGCAAGTGGAATGATGAATTAAATGTTTATGTGTCATATGTTATGTATTTGTATTTATGTATATGAGAATGCATTTGTGATATATATGTGAATTTGCATTTATGTATATGAGAATAAGTCATATATATGTGAATTTGTATTTATGTATATGAGAATCAATATGTGATATGTGTGTGAATTTGCATTTATGTATGTGAGAATGAGTATCACAGATGGTTCTAAAGTATAACCGTCTGTGATGTCCAACCTATTTATATTCAGACTCTAGAGTTTGCACACGCTCTTATGCACTAAGACTCCCGCCGCCTCCTCCCACGAGCATGAGCTGCCGCCTCCTCTCTGAGCACGAGCCACCGCCTCCTCCCCGAGCACGAGCCGTTGCCTCCTCCCAGAGCATGCCGCCTCCTCGCCGGCGCGCCTCCTCCCCCAAGCCCGCCGTCTCCTCCCCGAGCACGAGCCGCAGCCTCCTCCCCCGAGCCTGCCACCACCTCCCCGAGCACGCCGCCCTCATCCCCGGTGCGCCTCCTCCTCGAGCAAGGTAGTTACCCCAGTCATGACTTCAGTGCTCTGCTCTGTCCTTATGGCTCATGGCCTCATGGGGTACATCGTTCTTGTGACGAGCCTTGCCCCTACTACCTTCTTGGTGGCTTGGATTGCCACGGCCTAGTGAGCTTTTACTTTCTGAAATTTCTATCCTGCATAAAGTTAGTAGTTCAGTTCATTATATTTGAAAATCTGTGAATAGTACTAGCACTGGGAGAACTTTTGCATAATATATTATGGGCTTTCTGAGATTGCTCGATGAGAAAACTTGTCATATTAGAGATCATTGTAACTATCAATTGGAGTATTCTGCTAGCTTTTGATTTTGTCGGTATAGTTTACTGCTATCTTTATTATTGTTGAATTCAGTTGATACCGCCATATATCTGTTATATACTTCTGGTTATTACCGAAACTATGTTAGCACTGTAGTAGAAATTCTCTGTTTCTATTTGGCTTACATATGCAATTGACTTTATCTCTTATCTGAGGTAATTTATACATTGTCAGACTAGCAGAATAGTAAAGAGATAGACACTTTGATTATTGATATATTGATAAGAGTGAAAGAAAGCCAAGATTTAATCTTGTGCAACTCCTCAACTGAGAGCAAATTCACAACTTTAATATGTGCAATATGCAGTTCATAAATGCCCACTTTCCTATACAGTTTAGCATATTATCATGTGTTAATGATCTGAATGTTTTATCTATTTTGAGATATAATAGGTTTATCTTCATGTCATGTACATATTGCTGGATATATGCTTTAATATTAATACTTTGATTTAGAATTAACCTGAAAATATTGCTAAAATCGCCTAATCTCCAACAATCCAAGCCATCAAGAAGATGACATCTGCTCATTCTTCGTTATCATCTCCTGATGTGTGTGATGTACTATCCTCTAGAAAATCCAAGCACCATAAAAGAGTACTATCGAAAAGGCCCGAGGGCCGATTTACCATCACAAATGTCGATGCGTCTAGGACCCCTGCCAATCCTTGCCGAGCAATAACTGCATTCTAGAGAATGGTCAAAATAGTTGCACGGGAGCGGATTGAGATCACGTACGATTCATGGAAGAACATCACCGTAGATCAAAAAATGAGCTGGTGACAGAACTTTTTCCATCATTCGAGATCCCGGAAGACACCAACCTCCATGCAACGACATGCGTTGCTAGTGGCGCGCAAAGCGTGGAAGAACTTCAAGAGTATGCTTATCAAGCAATACATGGAGAAGGATCGGATGTCCTTCCAGAAGTATTCATTTTGGACCCGCAATAGCAAGGGTTTACGACGATGACAGATAATTTTAGGAGTGAAAGTGTGGCACACAGGGCTCTCTAGGCAAAAAATACGCACCCTCATAGACTCGACACCGCCAGGTATGTGGGTGAAATCCTGCAATAGAGGAAGGAGGATGAGCAGGCAATCCTGCTAGAGGTCTCCCCGCTATTTGCCGGGATCCCTAATGAGCGAACCCAAAAATAGACAAGAGTGATGTCATCTACCGTGTCATCAGAGGCCATCTCCTTTTGAAACTCCATAGACGAGGAAGTGTCTCACTGTCTGGTAAGATATTGAACTACCTAGTTTGTAATTACTCCACAACTTCATAGGAAGTGAAATGACATGTCGGGCTTTTGCAGGAAGCACTGAGTGTAGAATCTTTCCAAGGCTCATTCCAGGTAGTCAGGAAAAGAGATATACTCTGTGGCCCTGGAAAATAAGGAGCACCCGGGTCGTATGAGAGGACTTGGTCATTATTTTTTTTGAAAACATGGTTTCTCAGATGACTCCAAAGCATACTGGAGTAGGAAGAGAGCCAAAGCCGAGCGCGAAGCATGGCTACAAGAGGATATTAAGGCATCCCTTAGAGGGGAGATCGATGATGCCATCAGACATGAGATGCGAAGGTTTAGGGAAAATCAGTGGAAGCAACCGCCGCTCCTGTGCTAACCACCTCCCAACGGTTTGTAGTTGAAACCGTCTGTGATTCATCACATATCACAGGCGGTTTCTACTACAAACCGTCTGTGATAGTTTAATATCATAGACGGTTATGAGTTAATAACCGTCTGTGATAGTATGTATCACAGACGGTTCGGAAATCGTCTATGATGACCTCATGTCATTACTAACCCATAAACTCAGACGGCTCACAAAACCGTCTGTGATGACATTTTTGAACCGTTTGTAATGACCTTTTCTACAGTAGTGAGTGGTCTTTAATGGGGTGTCAGGGGCTCCACAGGTGAGGCGTACAACTATTGATAAGGGTTATCACATACGGTTCGAAAATCGTCTATGATTACCTCATGTCATTACTAACCCATAAACTCAAACAACTCACGAAACCGTCTGTGATGATATTTTTGAACCGTTTGTGATGACCTTTTCTACAGTAGTGAGTGGTCTTTAATAGGGTGTTAGGGGCTCCACAGGCGAGGTGTACAACTATTGATGGCAGTTGCAGTGGCGTGGCAGCGGCGGGTGAGACAAGTTGCGATGTGGTCTGACGGTGGCGAGACAGGGCGGGAAAGCGACAGCCAAATTTGGCTCGGGAGCTCTGGCATGCGGTCAAGTTAAGGTTTAATGGGTGTCAGGGCGTTGCAAGCGAGGCGTACGGCGATTGATTGAGATTGTAGAGGCGTGGTAGCGGCGAGCGAGGTCATGGCTGTGGCAAATGAGTGGCGGCCAGGTGGGGAGGGGAAGATAGGGGTAAAAGCGCCTTCTTGAAGTGCGCTAGTGAGCTGAGATGGTGCAAAGACAGAAAGAGAAAACGAGAAGAACTTGGAGCTTGCCAAATTGGGTAAACATCAAATTCAAATTCTTTTGAATTTTTCAGGTTGTTTCATGGTTTCAAAAAAAGTAAGTTTGGCTTGGAGCCACACGGTTTGCCAAACTCAAACTTATAACCTTGAATTGTGCGGTCAACTACGCTATTGGCTGCAATCGTTTCATACTTGACCAAAGACCATCGGAAGTAGTGGTACACAAAATAAGCAAATTTATAATTTTGTTCAAGGCAACAGTGAAGGAGGACAGTGACAGTAGATACGCCACTAGAAGTACCCAAAGTAAGTGAGCCCATCTCTGGTCAACATCCCGAAAGTGCTTATTTTTCTTTGTGAACTCATTTGTGTGTTCATCGCAGCAGAGCTGAAAATATTTTCTTCTACTGTCATGATGCTATTTTTTTTTTTTTTTTGTAAACTCATTTGTGAGTTCATCGCAGCAGAGCTGAAAATATTTTCTGCTACTGTCTACTCATGACTTCATCAAACAAACTATGAGAGGCAGGAATGCAGGGAGCTGCCATTTGCGTCTCTGTTCACAAATACACAAATACATGTCACTTGGACATTTATGGTATCTAGAAGATTATACAATCTTTGATATTAGGAAAAAAATTCACGATAATTCTCTATTGGTATCGTTTTCGTGCGATCAATCTTGATTATTACATACATGCTAGGCAGACCCCCTTGTGTCGCTGCAAGAACCCCTAGGAGACATGCTATTTTGAGCGAGGATTGATAAATCCATCACATAAGTTCACTTGGGAATGGAGTGGGAAAGCCCTTTCGTAATTGCAACTATTAAGCAAAACGTGATGGCCATGATTTATTTTTAATCAAGTTGAATGGCTAGTAATTTTTTTATTATGTGGTTTAACAACACCATAAACTTTTGGAACAACTTTATCAATATATATATGATATGATTAGTCATCAAACTGTTTTAGACGGATTGCTGGTCAAAGTTGGCAATGTTTGATTACAAGAACACCATGACGACCCATATTATAACCAAAGGGAGTATGCATTTGCGTATCTACACCCAACTTTGGTTGGTGGCCGGCTGTCTTCATTTCTTCACGAGTGTCTCTGTACTCTAAAAAGCTTCATGGATCCTAAAGCATCTATGGCTGTCAATAAATCATTGTAGATCAGCTCTCAAGTCTCAGCTCACGATTATAGTCTTTAAAACCTTTAAAGCATTTTTATGGCTCCTATTGTTCTTAGAAGAACCTTGTAGTTGAAGTTCAATCAAAAGTAATACCGTTGAAAATAAGTTATCTGTAAATTCCAATAACATTAAAATTAGTCACATCTTGGTTCACGCATCGCCATATATCGCTTTCCAAGTGGCAGCATGCCACATAACTTCGCCTTAGCCACCGTCTACCGGCTAGCTTGTTATTGTGGGTTTGACAAGGACAGCGAAGTGCAAGGTACGTGAGGACAGCAGGAAACGACGCAAGCGTGATGCATCCTATGACTCTTTGGTAGATAATACCGATGATGGGAGAGGAATGATTTGTATGCTTGCGTAGCTCTTTCGTATATGCATACATACATATACACATGTACATACATACATATATATATGTGTACATATACACATGTACACATGTGCATGTGTGTATATATTCTCATCATAAGGTTTTGTCTTGAAATTCGTGCTCTACCTCCCTCGCCGGTTCCAGCGGTAGCTCTGACAAAGGCTCCAACGAGTTAGAATTAAGGTTAGGGTTCGCGTTTGAGTTGGATTCGTTAGAGACATTCGGATTTAGAGGGAGGCCGGTGCTGGCGGTAGACCAGTGATGAGCGGTGCTAGCACCACCTCGGCTGCAGGGCAGAAGAGGGCGGTGGGCTTGACAAGAATGAATGGTTAGGAGGCGACGGCGGATTCAGTGACGGTAGCCACCGAAGAGGAGGAAGGAAGGAGAAAGGAAGAAGGTGGTGGTACGGTGTGGCTCGCTGGAGAGGAGAAAGAACCGAAGAAGGGTGGCATGGGAGAGAGGGAGGTGAGAACGGTGGCTAAAGAGGCTCACCAGAGGACAGCGTGGCGCCGGGGCCAGCAATGATGCAGTGGCGACAGCGGCGGTGGGGATTGTTGACGGCTATGGTTTGGGAAGGGAGGAAGAGGAGGAATATATATAATTTGGGAGAGGGATAGTATCATTTAGATCTAGATTTAACGGTTCAAAATTCTAGTACTCTTGAAAAAAAATATTCATATATTGCCTAGGCATCTCCGTACATAAATCTCTGCATTGCAAAACAAAATTTACAATGTAGTAGTGGCTGTAATGCTCCTGTAATTGTCATGTCTGGAAGCAACTATCTATATAGTTTTCTAGTATTGTTCGATACTGCTGCAAGCTGTCACGATACTTACAGTTGTCAGGATCGAGATCTTTAATCGAATTGAAGACGCCGGAACAAGTATATACTTTTAATACTTTTAATACCTTTATTTACAAAATATAGTAATATATTTTGTTGTTTATACAAATAACAATAGTTATGACGGGATAAATCGTGAAACTTTACAACTGAAAAGGGCGTATGGAAGTAATTATAATCAATTACTGTAGCAGGTAGAATTAGGTAGAATCATATATAAGGTGCCACTCAATTGGGCTGAAATAAACTAGTTTATGGCTGAAATTGTACTGTAGTTAGCTAAAATTATACTATAGCTGATGGTGGTTTATTTGATGTAACTAAATTTTAAAAAATTAAAAATAGAAAAAATAGGTTAACCTATCATAGACAATACAAACGAATACGAAAAAAAGAACTAGCCGAAAAGCAAAAAAACAGAAAAAAGACAAAATTTAGGAATAATAAAAAATAAACCAGAAACTAGAAGCTCATGCCGAAACGTGCAGACCATAAATTGTAATTATGATCCTATAACTTTTTTGGCAACCGTAACAATGTTACGATTCTACAAAATTAAGGTGCCGCTTGGTTGGGCTGAAATAAGTTGATTTATGGCTAAAATTACACTGTAGCTGATGGTGGCTTATTTGACGTAACTAAATTTAAAAAATTTAAAAATAGAAAAAACAGTTTAGCCCATCACAAATAATATAAACGAATACGAAAAAAGAATCAGTAAAAAAGCCAAAAACACTAGAAAAAAAGAAATTTATAGATAATAAAAGATAAACCAAAAGTCATAATCTCAAACCAAAATGAATTTAGCCTAAGATTCTAAGTGAGATCAATTCCGTCCACTGAATTCAGGGCCATGGAATCGTGAGGCTTTTTAAGACTTCGCAGCTATAGCCCTGCAACGTAGAGGATCCCTGTCCTATAAATGACGTCACTCCAGACTAGCTTGAACAATGCCACACGTACCTTCTCTTATGGAGCAGAATTCGAATTGCCCCCAATGATCCGAAAATGACCGATCAGATTGATTGACCCGTGAGCCGTCAATTTGCAGTCCATCCCTCAGCCTCGTGGCTGGGGGGATTGAATGCACTTCACTGTTGACAACCTTGCCACATGCAGCAATTATCATTAGATGATAAATAATTGAATGTGTATACGGCGTTTTCTTTTCAACATCTAAAATTTGTTTTTTTACAGTAGCTAACTTTAAAACTAAGTGTTTTTTAATATAAAATTTACAAGTTAATTATAGTAGACACTATAACGATTTCATTTATATCGACTAAAATCGTACGCAAATCTTTATATCGTACTCTCTCGTGAACAACCAAAAGTCATAAGAGATAACTAAAAATCATAGAGCTTGTTCTTTTTTACTGCGCCTAATGGTTTTTGGCTTCGACTGATTGATAGTAACAATTGATAGAGAAATAGTGAGAGAGTACAGAGAAAGAGAGACTCGTGTGCGGTTTTTGTCGATATAGATTAAGTTGTTACAGTGTTTACTGCAGCCAACTTATAGACCGCGTCTTAAAAAACACTCTGTTTAAAAACTAGTTACTATAGGAAGACCAATTGCTATAGAAAAGACAAAAACAAAAGCCGAAAAGAAGGACCCTATAAACCGAAATAAAAAGAACAAACCTATATCCAGCAACGTCGCATAGCATTCTCCTTTGCTATTTGCTTATGTGCTCCTCACGCCATCAACATATTGGGTGTATTTTTTTCGACTACGGCTGATGACTTATGATTGTGGCTGATGATTTATAATTGTGGCTGATGGCTTTTGGACTTAGCACGAGTATTTATGCGAACAAACCGAATATTGATAAGACGATAAGCTACTTTAAAAAGTCGGTAAAGAAACTATTCTGTTTGTTTATTGTAGAAACTATAAATCATACACCATAAAATGAGAAGAATAGGATCATTATCCGTTGTATCCTGAGGGCGCTAAATACTGCTGGGGAATTAATAGGTAGTATGTGTTGCAGCTTCCACGCTGGCACCAAGGCAGTTTGACCATTATTTGTGGCGATGCCTAGGAGTGGAAAATCATAACGGATAATCTATTTTATTTGATATTTATATCTTAGAAAATATGAATGTGGTAAGTAAAATTTGTATTTTAAAATATTCGTATTCGAAAATATTCATATCCGTATTTGAAAATATTTGTATTCATATTCGAGACTATTCGATTCGTATTCGATCCGTTTTGTATGCCTATCGGCCCGTCGGCCTAGCCCAACGGTCAAGCAGAAATCCAAAGAAAAATCCAAATGAATTTTGTGATTCAAAATTTGAATGTGGACAGTTTGAAACTGATAACCGTTCTGGTATCCGGTGAAAAATAGGTAAAACCGCTAGGAATTTGTTCTACCGAGATTTGTTACAAAAGTTGTAGGAGGATATTCGTATTCAACCGAATTAAGTACATATTCGATTCGAATTCATATCTGTTATGGCATTCGATCGTATTCGAGAATATTCAAATTTATATTCGCTTTAAAAATATGAATTTGTATTCGTATTTAAGACTATTCAATCCGTTTCTATCCCTATTGATCGTTCATGGATGCAATGATTTTGGTGTAGCACAGTGCACATCAAAAACCTGTTGCACTGTGTTTGTCCACCGGTTTACTGCCAAGGTGTTAACTGTTCCTGGCATTTCATCATGTTGCGAGCACATGGAGTCCTTGTAGAGATCAATGGATCGACGCACCGGCACAATTGGCAACAGTTCCCTCATCTAGCTTAACCCCCCCTTGTACGTTTTCATCTCGCCTTGCATTGAACCTGCTCATGTCATTTAGGTATTATTAGGGATTGATGGCACCAGCCATCATCACAAGAAAAGAAAAACAACGGTTTCTACAGAGGCAAAATTGTTTTTGTTTTTTGTGGGGGGAGGGCAATATATTTTATGTGAGGTGCATTGCTAAGGTTCTAGTATCTATCCTCCATTGAGCAGGAATGAGATTTGTGATGGATGTCTCTAGGGTTCGTCATCACCAACCCTAGATCGATATCAAGCGATGGCTGACTTCCGACGATAGACGGCAGGGGGCATTAAGGTGGTAGAGGCGGTGGTGGCCACGAGTGGTGATGGTGACAGGGGTTGTTCAATTGTGCAAGATATAGGAGCATAGACTCACTGGCAAGATTTTTTTCCCCCTTTTTCGGAATGGTGCAGGTGCCCATATGTTCATTTGAACATTTTCCATCAGGGTAAAAGCAGATGTGGTCAAGATATACTCCCTCCATCAACAAATATATTTAGAGACAGAGAGAGTATTAATTATTGTGCTCCAATGGTTGGATGTGTGTACTTGATCGGTTGGATGATTTTTATTGACACACCAGTTGAGCTCAGCTTGCACTCAGCTTAGTAGGAAAACATGCATTAGAAGATTGCAAACTATAATACCTAAAGAGAAGTACTATGGGATGTTATATCATGGAAATTGATTCTAACGGTATAGCTTATGCTCCTCCCATTGCCTTTCCCTCCTCCCTCTCCTCACCTTCACACGCCTCCTCCTGCACCCCCACCTCCCCTATGGCCAGCGGTAAGCTCACCGCCTCGCCGCACCATCGGCTCCCCTGTCCCCACTAGCCACCGCGCCCAACTTAACATTTTCTTAGCCCTCACCTTGCCAACCCACCCTCTTGCGCTTCTCATCATTGCCCATCGCCTGCCACTACCTCCCACAGCTGCCCCAGCCTCTCTCTACAATCGAAGGGCACGGTGAACCAGTCTATGGTTGTGGCGCCACCCTCGTCAGCCGTCGCATGAGAGCAAGTGAGCGAGAGAGAGAGAGAGGAAGTGAGCAAGAGAGAGAAGTTGAAGATGGTATACCATTCTAAAAGTATACTATTTTCTAGTTTTTCTCATTGCTAAATTACTTGGTAGAAACTTTCGAAACACCCTTGAAAAGTGGATCTTCATGTACTCCTCTGGTCCTACTGCTAGAAAGTGTAGCAGAAATTTCTATAGCCACCTTATTTTTGCAATGGTAGGCTTTTTCCTTTTTAATTTGGCCGATCTCTTCGCTCCAAAGAAAACGCCACGGCGCCGGCCGCCGTAAACATAATATATTGTTAGTGCTTCCTTCTTTCCGAAAGGTTAGTGCTAAGCTGTAACTTATCATTAAACAAGTAATAGTACTAGCTTGCCTTTCACTTTTCAACTAGGGTAAATAAACAGCCAAATGCCCAGTAATTATGTGACTAAAGCTTACCTTTCACTTACTCGGTTAATGTTAAAAAATTAGGTAGCAGCTTGTGGTTTACTTTTAAACACTAGCAAACTAGCCAAAATGCCCTATAGAAAAACTAGGCAAATGCAAAAGCACTATGAACTGTTTAGAGCAGCTTCTATGAAAAAGCACTATGAACTGTTTAGACCAGCTTCTAGAAGCGTCACATTTTGTTCTGTATGAAAAAATATAGGAAGGTGAGAAAATTGAAATTTAAACTACTACTTTTGAAGAAGAAATTTAAATTGTTACTAGTACGGTTACTCGGCCAAACCAGCGCACAAACTGACCGAATTATATATTGAGGAGACATAATATGAAAATTCGAGAGTTTAGCTGGAACCCTACCAACCGGCAAGCATCCCCTAACTTGCGAGATAGGAGACTCAACATTCGGCCACACTAATTCATATCCTTTATGCATGACTCAGTATAAACAAACTAAGCTCACCTAAACCTGGTCTAGCTTGGTACACTCGAGTGTGGCACGCCGTAAAAGTGTTCTGCAAATTATGTGCAGAAAAAGTTTCATCTATATATAGCACTTAAATGTGTCCTGAAAATATCTGAATTCTATCTAAGGTGGCATTTCCAGTGAAAATTCCATGAAAAATCAAACTTAGAAGTTTCCAAAAAAAATCTCATGAAATTACTAGATGCAGTGGCGTGCATCGTCACTGCAAAATTTCAAGAGTAAACTCAATCACATCTCTGACATACACTGTCCACGTATCTCGCAAATACGATTGAGTTTGATCTGGCAGCATATTGAGATTATTTTAAACTACAGATTTGATTTCCACAAAATTTTCATCGGATTCACATATTAACCTGATATTTTCCATGCATAAGGGGTTGCCAGGAGCGGAGCTACAGTGACACATTAGGGGTGCATAAGGGGTTAACCTGATATTTAGTTGTTTTGAGCAGCTAAATTAGCCTTCATTTATTTTGATTAGCTCTGCCACTGGGGGTAGTCGACCCTGCATAAGTCACCTAATTTTGAGCTAAGAATCAGCTAAACTTTGCAACTATTTGACCAAAGATAAAATGGATAACCTCCTGTCATCCCCTCCCATCCTAACCCTATCTTCCACTTCCAATGCTCCACCTTACCCCTATCGCCGCCCTCCACATGCACGCCGCCGCCTCTAGCACACCTCACTGGCGTCACCCTAGCCACCACCAGCGAATTGAAGCTTGCTGGTGAGCCACTGCCCATTATCCCAAAACATAAGTCGACACCTCAGACCGCATCGATTAACCGCTAATGACACCCCCTGTGATCCATCGATCCCGTGGTGAGTGGCGCCACTGCCGAACCCTAACCGTACGTCGCCGCCACTAGAGAGGAGAACGATATGCCACGCGCATGATCCAAGCTAGCTAGAAGATCGATGTGACCTATTTTTAACATGATTTCAGACGACCTATGGATAACCTAAAATGCTGATATATCCTACGATAGGATCGGAGCATCGATCGATCTGTACACTTGGGTGAATTTTTCTAGCGAACCCGGCCCGGACCCAGTACTCATCACCGACACGGACGGACTCATATATATGTAACGGTTCATCATCGCCATGCATAGCCAGAGGCCTAAACCCTAAAGTACAACACTCCAGTACTGGTACACCATTCTAAACAAAGCTCTTGTTGATCGGGCCGATGACATTATGGGGTCGCATGCTACACGGCGTGCTCTCCAAAAGATGAGGAATATGGTTTAACAATTGGGAGTGGCTTTCGTCCCAATTTCCCCTGGCGGCCTAGCCCCAGAAAGTCAAAAGTACTGTACTCTATCCCATGCATGGCTTGCCGACTGCCCATGAAACCATGCGTTGTAGCCTGCGCACACACTCCGTACCACACTGCATCTTGATCACTCAAGTTTAGCTCTAAGTTTGATAATACTGCAGTAATCATCTTGGTTTGGGCATCACATCAACTCGGAAAATTCTCAGAAAGTTTTGTGGACTTAGTTCAGTGTGGCTTAGCACCGTAGAAAATTCGTAGTCCAATTTCAATCGGCTCTAAGAGGGAAAAGGTGAACTTTGATGAGAAAAAAAAATTAAGATATTGGCTTTGCTAATTACCAGGTACATGGTATTTTTCTAGAAGTAAGTCAAATTTTCTGACCGTTAGATGTGCTCCAAATGCATGCATTGCAGCTGTCGATTGTTGATCCTGTGGACGACAATTTGATTTATCCTTAATAAAAAAATAATTAGGCGTCTTGCGTATAGACATCCCTAAAGATAATTCACATCCAACTCATGAAGAGTAAGTTTTTAGCTTCAACTTCTATATATCAACTGATACTATTTATCAAACTTATCAACCGTAATCAAAAGCAATCAGTCGCAACATAAAAGAACCAACCCATTAGCATGGGATAGATGTAGTTCACACTTGGTACGGCCTTTAATTAACCTCCGAGTCACAACTCAAAAGCCAGGGCGGGAAATAACTAAACCCGACCCGATGCAACTACACGTCTACTTAAGCCCCTGCACCCTTCACCCCTACACCACCATCCTCACGAACACCTCTCTCACACACACACACACAACCACCGTCTCTCTCTAGTGATTGGGTGACGATCGATGGCGGCGAGCCGGGTGGTGTGGGTGAACGGGCCGATCGTGGTGGGTGCGGGGCCGGCGGGGTTGTCTGTGGCGGGGAGCCTGCGCGCGCGCGGCGTGCCGTCGGTGGTCCTGGACCGCGCCGACTGCGTGGCGTCGCTGTGGCAGCGCCGCACGTACGACCGCCTCCGCCTCCACCTCCCCAAGCACTTCTGCGAGCTCCCGGGGATGCCCTTCCCGGACGGCTACCCGGAGTACCCCACCAAGAGGCAGTTCGTCGACTACCTCGAGGCCTACGCCGCTCGCTTCGGCGTCCGCCCACGGTACAACCAGTCCGTCACGTCGGCGCGGTACGATGGCGCGGCCGGCCTGTGGAGGGTGTGCGCGGAGGACGTCGGCGCCAGCGGCGAAGGCAGCGCTGGGGTGGTCACGGAGTACATCGGCCGGTGGCTGGTCGTGGCAACGGGCGAGAACGCGGAACGCCTCGTGCCGGAGCTCGAGGGCATGGAGGACTTCGGCGGCCCGGTGTCGCACGTGTCCGAGTACAAGTCCGGCGCGCCGTACCGTGGCAAGCGCGTGCTCGTCGTCGGCTGCGGCAACTCAGGCATGGAGGTCTGCCTCGACCTCTGCGACCACAATGCCCTCCCCGCCATGGTCGTCAGGGACTCGGTGAGCATGCACTCCCGTCACCACAACACGAAAACACATGCACCTAACACACAAGTCCATGCATGCAAATTAACCGCCATGAACGAACGATTGTCGTCGTCTCACTTTGCTCTGGTGATCGTTGTCGACAAGAAGGTCCACGTCCTGCCGCGGGAGATGCTCGGCGTCGCGACGTTCTCGGTGGCCGTCTTCCTCCTCCGGTTCCTGCCGCTGTGGCTGGTGGACTGGATCCTCGTCCTCCTCGCATGGCTGTTCCTTGGCAACCTGGAGAAACTCGGCATCAGGAGGCCGTCAAGGGGGCCCCTCGAGCTGAAGAACACCAGGGGCAGGACGCCGGTGCTCGACAGCGGCGTGCTCGCGAGGATACGGTCCGGCGACATCGAGGTCGTGCCGGGGATTAGGAGGTTCTTCCCCGGCCGCGCGGAGCTCGTCGACGGGCGCCGCGTCGCCGCTGACGCAGTGATACTGGCCACCGGGTTCCACAGCAACGTCCCCCAGTGGCTCAAGGTATATGCAAGTTTATTTATTGCACTTCAATTAATAGTGGGTGACTTTTATTTTTTAAAAATAATCAGAACAGAAGTGAAAAAAAAACTAGCTAAGTTCTAAGGGAGTGACTATTGCCAAGGCGACTGAAATTTTTTTGTCTTTCAGTCACTTGAAGTTGCACTCTCAATCAACTAAAATTGCAGTTGTTCTGAGAGTGCAACTTTTAGAGGGGGCTGTTTTTTTTGGAGGGAGCTGCAATTTTAGTTGATTGAGAGTGCAACTTTCAAGTGACTGAGAGACAAAAAAATTTCAGTCGCCTTGGCAATAGCAAAACCGTTTAGGAAAAGCAAGGTGTATCCTACCGAAAAAGGCCTCCAAAAAGATTTTTAAAAAAAAAACAAAAAGCTTCTAAAAAGGTTGGATAATGATGCCTAACAAATTAGGTCTTTCTAACGTCAATTTGACAGTTATAAAGATGTTAGGTACTACAAATGTTCTCATACGATTTTTTATAGCTTTTATTCTTAAAAGCTTTCTCATTTAATTCCTCTCTCTCATGATTAGGGAAGTGACTTCTTCACCCAAGAAGGGTACCCAAGAGTGCCATTCCCAGATGGTTGGAAGGGGGAGTCAGGGCTCTACTCTGTTGGCTTCACAAGGAGAGGCCTCTCTGGTGTCTCCTCAGATGCTGTCAAGGTCGCACAGGACATTGCCATGACATGGAACAACCAAACTGCCACAAGATGATTGATGCATCCACACACACCACCCAAAAAACTGATTAATGTGCTAAGGAATTAATTAACCCTGGTAGACTTGCTAACTTCATATGTCTTGTCATTATATTCGTGCATGTCCAATAATACTTGATGCAATATGGCACTCAGCTGGCTAATCACTGTACCAAGAATTGTTCACACACCGAAGAGACATGACCAGAGGGCAGAGCAAATTCAAGGGAGAAATCAGAACAAAAAATCTTGGATATGGCTCCCGGATCCAAAGAAACAGAGGTGAAGCTTCAGAATTCAGGAGATCGAAGCCACAAATGAAAAGGTGCTATGGATGTCTGAACCTTGGTAAGGAGGCCAGATTGAGTGCATCATGTATAGCCCAAATTTTGCTGTACCCATGGGCCTTTTAGTACAGAATGTTATGTAGTGTAGTTGTGTACATCTAATTGTTGGTAGAGAATCTAGAGTTGACATCCATGTGTACTAGATTCGTGTTTATGTATGGAGGTGATAACGATGAGACGCAATTTGACATTCTTATAACTTTTTAGCAGTAGTCCCCAGTAAAGTTGTGCACTATTTGGAAGATGTTTCCATATTCTACCAAAAGGAAAACTACACCATGTTGACAACTTGACATTCCATAACCGTAGTTAATAAAGTAACTCAATTCTTAACAGAAGTCTTGAAAAATTTTAATACGAAAATAACTCCTACAGAATATCTTGTGGGATTATCCGGTATACAACTCTATCTTAATCCTATTGAACAACTACAAATTAATCAATTATCATATTTTTCTAGTTCTCAATGGAAACAGGACAGACTAATTCATATATTTTACATTATGTTTTAACATTTTCATCAGTGAGCACAACATCAAGCATACATTTCACCTGGTGCGATAGTAATCTTCTATTTGTGCAAATATTGTCGTGCATTGTAAAATTTTGAGATGTTGAATTGTTATAACATTACCGCAAGTTTGAAGAAAAAATTAAATAAGTTATCCACAAAATATGGAAAGTGCAGGTGCCATCAGTGCAATTTCTCTATATGATGTGATGTTCAAATTATGCTTTGTTAAACCTGTCTTTACATCTGGCCAAGGCACATCTTGATTATTGTGGTGGAATCCTTGGATTGCAGTTTTGACTACTTTATGGCAACAGACCATTGGCTCAAAATTCTAGTTTCTTCCTTGTCATGAGAAAGAAAACATTTTGAAGAAAGTAAATGTATAGGGCATGCCAGCCTGCCTCTTTTCAGATTAGTTGGGGATTGTAGGAAGTACTTTCCAACACTAGTCACCATGTAAGGTGGTAAACCTTGGAGGTGATGACACTGTAGCATAACACGCGAACATTTTTTAAAAAAAACATCTTATGAATATTCAGTAACAGGTGGGCTCCCTACATCCCATCTCAGACATTAGATCACCTACCGATGACTATTACTTAAAAAACTATAAGTGTTTCCTCGTAGTTTTTTATGACGCATCTTGGAAATCAGAGTTCAAATCACCTATCTGTGACAGTGTTGTAGGAAGGTTCACTAGAAAAAATCTTCCAAGGAGCATTCATACCAGACGTGTAGGTGCAGAGAAGCCCCTCCCAATCGGTGACTCGTTTTTAGTAGCCACTGGAAGGAAGCATTTGGAGTACATTGTTTTCCAAACATTAATACCTTAGCTGCAGCCTTTCAATTCGGTGAATCCAGTGAGCTTCCATTCAGCGGCTGACATTAGACCTCTGTCGACTACACTGTACTTATCAGCGTCTGCTCTCAGCAACTGCACAAGGTTCCCCATCGACTGTTACGACAAGCTTGCCCATGTGTTGTACTTTGAACCGAAAAAGTCAAAGTGCCATGTGCGCATGTCCGTACATGGATAGGAATGGGTAGTGATGTTAGGTTCCTTGCATCATTATACCCGATTTCATGCCAGGTGTACGCTAGTGATGATATACGATACACCCTAATTTTCTGCTTATGTTTCTATTTTTTGCCCAACGTGAACATCCTTAAGCTTAATATAGTGCAAAGAGCCATCCACCAGAGTTGCATCCGATTTTCACTGTGCAAGCATCGGGAAACACAATCCCCATGTGGTCCAAATCAATGAGATTATCACCCCACGTGCAGGGGTCAAGGACGAACTGTCAAATGACGCAACACGTCAGGTGCCCCAACAGCATTAGTGCCCAAACTCAAACATTCCTTCTCACTGATCCAAGGTGCATGCATGCACGCTATATGATCTTACCTGCCATCCATGAAGAGTCCATTCCGTAAGCTGCGTTGGACTGTCGCCACAGAGCCTACTCATACTACGCTCCACGGACATATAGTGCTGCAGCAGGAGCTTCTCACCACAACAATCCATAGTGGTACTGCTGCAGTATGAGCAGATCGTGTGCCCCTTTTCTCAACTATGACTTTCGAGTGAACTGGTCGGTTGGTGCATCATACCCAACGGTTAACATTCCCGTACAGCATACTATCCATGCCTACGCATAACTGACTGACAAGGCGGAGAGAGGATCACCTTCTTGAAGGCCCTGCAATGCGCTGCCAATCACGTACGGGCAGCAACCAACAACACGCAACCATGAGAGTCCCGAGTCATCTCTCTCTCACTCTGTCCCACCAGAACAGGATGTCAGAATCCCACCCTTCTCTTTTCCAGCCTCTGTGTCCATCCATTCCAGCGATCTCACTGGCCATGAGAGCGACCTCCCGAAGCTCGATCCATCGCGGGCCATGCGAGGAATAAATAGATCCGGTACCAGCGTCGCTGTCGCCCCAAAGAGAAGAGGATGAAGGTGCCGACGCTTGCCAGGTCCGCCCATGTGACCGCCATATGATCCTCCCACATGGCGCCCTCGACGGGGAGAACAGCGACTCGTCACAGCTCAGCGAGGCGAGGGGAGCCTCCTGGCGCTGCAGTGTGCGTGCAGAGGGTAAAATCAAGCCGCGCTCGGAGCCTCGGACCACCGGGCGTCTTGCTGCGGTCCAAAGCAAGAAACGGGCCAGCCATCCATCCGGACACTTATTCTTTCTCAAGTGCGTACTTTTGGATCTAACAGTGGCAGTGGATCCCATCCATGTGAGTTCTTCATGGGCAGACGGGGTTTAATAGCACAAGGTACAACTTCATGATTGGCTGGTTATCAGCGCCCTGTCAAGTCACACATCACAATTACTTGGTGAGAGCAACCCACAAGACCAGAATAGAAAGGAGGTAACATACATATGACAAGATGGGTATGAGCAAAGGCTGTAAAGATCGGGTTTGATCTTTTGATGGACAGGTGCCAGGGACAGGTAGGTGGTAAAAGGCCAGCACATACCTGATGCACATGCAGGGTGATCCATCTTGCTCTTGCTCTTTTGAGGAATTACCTGTTTGAGAAGATCAAGGTAGTCCAAATTAAGGGTGTATATATCCAGCCTCCCTCAAACACAAATGAGCTCACAAGTGGGCAATACAAAGCGCCTCTTGAGAATAATATTTGGTGTAGTTGAGCTTTATAATTATATTAAATCATAACTCAACAAGCTATTGGTATGCTGCTATCTTTAAGACAGAGAATCGCCTGTGGAAAGGGTGCTAAAAGCCTACACAAAGCATGTTTAGACCAGAATAATTATGACATGGTACCAACAACTCAGATGAAATGCTACAGAACCTTAAGCTGTTTCAGTCAAGAGCTTGCTTAAATTCGAGATGACACTCTTCTCCACGCATGTGATCGCGAGAACCTAACCAACATGGAACTGTACAGCCTTAGATCACAAAATCTTAATTCATGAGTCATGATATTCTGAAAAGGGTCACGACCAAACCTGCTGCCACCTCTGAAAGTGAAATGAGTCTGGCGATCCAATCAGGAAGAACTAATTGGTCCAGATTGTTAGTGATGTGCCTAAGAGGCAATCATAAACAATCCGGTATTATAGGCTAAGAGGGATATTGATCCATATGGGATTAGGGTTCTAATGGGCCTACAACGTGGAAGCTCATTAGCATGCATTATAAATATATGGAGGCGGGGCTGCAGGTTGTGAACCTTGCTGAAAACCCTGGCCGCCACCTCCCCTCGGCCGCATCCCGAAACCCTAGCCAGGCGCGGTGCTAGCACACCAGCGCACGGTATTCCATCTCGAACGTGTGGACTCCGTGGAGGCGCCGCAGCGATTCTTCTTTGTCGATTGGCGAAGCGCAAGGCTACTACGTAGGACGCGAGACGTGAACAGATCGACTGCTTCTTCTTCATCAACGCGCATCTACGTTGGACCGGGCTGCTCCAACTCTTCTTCCGCTGCGCAGCGCATCTAGTGGTAACTATCCATGACTCTCTTACACGCGTGTTTTCTGATTAAACGCGGTAGAAAATCAATTGTTGTAGCTAGCGTAGCCTACTCGTTTTCCTTCACCAGATGGCGTGTTGTTTATGGCATAACCAAAGCAAGGAATCACTTTTTACACCAAATATGGGCATTGCATAGGAGGCAGATGAAGGACTGTTCTTTTTAGTTGAAGCTTATGGTTTTTGGCTGCGGCTTGCGGCTTTTGGGCTGTTGATGCAAGAGATTACAGAGTAACAGAAACTTACGTACGGTTTTGGCCGATATAAATTAAGTTGATACAGTATGTAATACAATTAACTAGTAGACCCTATTTTGAAAAGATACTCCGTTTAAAAACTAGTTACTGTAGAAAAACCAAAAAGCAGCTTTTAGAAGCTGAAAAGAACAGGCCCAAAATATGAAGATTACCGTAATACAAGTCTGACAGTTTAGCTCACGAGATTGCATGGTTGTCTGACTTCTTGTTTCCACTTACACGGTCTGTCTGGTCATTGAAGTTACTGAAATGTTAAACAAACACGTCAGTGAAAACAACTATGATGATGGGAATCTAACAATATAATAACCAAAAAGAACTACAATAGGAAACAAATGATGACAATTTGTAATTATTGTGGCTACTGACCAAACAGTAAAGCGAGAGTGTAGTACTGGAGATGACAGATGAACAATGCCCTCCTTCTCCACATGTCTAGGGCAGCCATATATATATTCATATAGAGAGTATTTTACAATTATGTCCTTACACTAATGTATCTTTCGTAGGGGTATTTATGTCATTATACATATCCCGTTTTGGGCTTTACAATCCTTTAGCAGGCCGGCTGGGCTTAGGTGGGGGCCACCCCTACAACAGGCCAACGGATGACCCGCCCCATCCACTGGCAACCTTGACATCGACGCACGAGGTCTTGTGCATCCACGATGGCGGTTAGCCAGTAGAAGCCTTGTCTGAATGCCTTGCTAACCAGGGACCTCGGCGCAATATGCGAGCCGCAGAGCCCCGCATGAATCTCCGCGAGGTGCTTTCCTTCATCGCGCGAGAGACATCGTAGAAGTGGGGTGCAGACTAGAGGACGCCGTCCAGCACCTAGAAGGATTTGGCGCGGTCGCAAACGCCTCACCGAAGACCTCATAGAACGCCCCGTGTGGGGAGCCGCTAGTGGCGACCTTGGCGAGGCGCGCTACCGCTCATTATCTCGCCGAGGATGGCCTTAACCGTGACGCCCAAGAAATGTCACTCCTTCGCCCTCACCGCCGCAAGATACTTGGCCCACTTGGGGTCCTTGGCCTGGTAGGATTTGTCGACGTGGCTTGCTACCAAACGCGAGTCGGTGCGGACAAGGACCCTTCATGCACCCAGGGCTTTAAGCTTCGCGAGGCCAAACAGCAGCGCCTCATACTTAGAGGTGTTGTTTGTCGCTGGGAACCCGAGACACGCCGAATACAGTAGGCGGTGTCCCTCCGGCGTCGTGACCATTGCGCCCACCCCAATGCCCGGAGCGTCGTAGTCCCCGTCGGTGTTTAGTGTCCACACCGGGTCTTCTGGTTGCACGTGATGTTGAGCCGGCGGAGTCCACTCAGCGAGGAAGTCAGCGAGGATTTGAGATTTTATTGCCGTACGCAGAGCATACATCAACGAGAATGGTGCGAGCTCAACCGCCCACTTGCCGATACGCCCCATGGACTCCTTGTTGTGCATCATCTTCGTCAAGGGGAACGAGGACGGCACTGTGACGGGGTGGGCCAGGAAGTAATGCCGAAGCTTCCTCGAGGCCATAACCAATGCGTAGGCAAGCTTCTCGAGTTCAGTGTACCGCGTCTTGGCGCCCTGAAGGGCCTTGGAGACGAAGTACACGGGGCAGTGAAGGGCGCATTCCTCGAGGACGAGGACTACGCTGACCGCTGTCGCTGTGGCGGCTAGGTAGAGCAAGAGGGGAGCATCTGGTGCTGGGGCGACTAAGGTATTGCAATGTGCTTCTTGAGGTCGTCGAAAGCCTTTGCATAGTCGTCATCCCAGTGAAACCCGTCGCAACCGCAAAGGGTCTTTAAAAATGGCAGGCCCCGTTCGACCGCCCTGGACAGGAAGCGGCTCAACGCGGCCATGCGTCCAGTAAACCTCTAGACCTCCCTCGTCGTCTTGGGCGGCTCCATGCCGAGAATCGCATCGACCTTGTCGGGGTTCGCTGGATGCCACGCCCGGACACCAGGAAACCCAGGAGTTTGCCATCTTGCATGCCGAAGACGCACTTATCTGGGTTGAGCTTGATGCCCGCTCGCCTAAGGTTGTCGAAGGTCTCTTGAAGATCTTGACCGTGGGAGGCGAGCTGCCTAGTCTTCACAACCACGTCGTCGACATAAGCCTTGACGTTCCTCTCGAGCTAGGAGGCCAGCGCCAGCGCGACGAGGCGGGTGAAGGTGGCGCCTGCGTTCTTCAGGCCAATGGACCCGGAGTAGATCCTGCTCAACTTCTGGGGGAAGGTCTTCACCAATGGACACATATTGACCTTCGGCTTGCAGGGGCACCCTCTTGACTCCGCCGTCTGGCCAGGGCTTGGGCATCCATCCCGGGGCGGAGGGCGTGTCTGCCTTGGGCGTGTCGGTGAGCACGTGCACCTTCCGGTGCGGGCCTCGAGCACCAAGCTCTATATGCCAGGCAAGGTCTTGATTACCGAAAATTGTGACGATACCTTGCGGGCCCGGAAGCTTCATACACAGGATGCCATGGTGCAAGACCGCTCCGAAGGAGTTGAGAGTTGGGCGCCCCAATATGGCATTGTACGGGTACGGAAGGTCAACGACATCGAAGGTGACGTCTTCGCTCCTCGAGTTGCCGCCCAGGCCGAAGGAGACCTTCAGGCGTATCTGGCCTAGAGCCTTCAACGGCTGGCCCTCGAAGCCCTGTAGCGGGATCCCCGAGGGCCCAGCGGCCGAGGATCCCCATCTGTCAAGGCCGCGAATAGAATATTAGTGGAGCTGCCTCCATCGACTAAGACACGCTTAACATCGCAGCCTGCGATGGCGGCCTGGATGACCAGGGGATCCTGGTGGGGGAAGTCAACGCCCTCCGTGTCGGCAGGCGTGAAGGTGATATTGTGCTGCGCCTAGGCCAACGGTGCCTGCGCTGGGTATGCCGCCACGTGGTGCAGCCTATGCGCGTAGGCCTTCTGCTGCCGCGCCGAGAACTCCAGCGAAAAGCCTCCGGAGATGATGTTTATGATCCGGCGTTGGGCTCCCTCCGGGGTCTGTATCCGCAAGGGGCCCTCTTGGGGCTGCTGCATGTGGGCCACGGTTGGGGGCCCCGCTTCCAGGGCTCTATCCCTGGCGACGCTCTGACAAAGCGCGACGATGGCGATGCATGCCCGCGTGAGGTGATCGCCGCGGCCATACACCTCGCACCACAAGCCGTAGTGTTGAGGGTCTTCCTCCGCGCGGGGTCTATCGTCTCGGCCCCGACCGCGCCCTCGTCCCCGGCCTCTGCGACCTCATCCTCAACCAGTGGAGGCACTGTCTTCGGTGCCATCTTCGATGTCGAAGACATAGCGGGCCTTCTAGGGTCGGCGCTGATTACGCTTGGGCTTGTCGTTCGACGAGTCCTGCTTACGCTTGGAGGCGTCCTTGTGCTCGGAGGCTTCCTTTGTGGATTCTTGTTTGCGCCTGGGGGCGTTCTTGGACGAATCCTCTGCTTGATTGGTGTCGGAGTCGTCGCCCCTGCGTCGTTGTGCAGCCTCCTCCGCCCTGGTGTACTCTTCCATCTTGTCGAAGAGTTTGGCCACCGTTTTTATCGGCTTGCGCGCGTTGTACTCGACCAACGGCCCTGGACGGAGGCCCTGGATTGCCGCGTTGATGATGGTGGTCTCGTTGACGTCCTTGACCTGGCAGTGAACCTTGGCGAAGCGTTTGAAGTATTCTCGAAGCTTTTCTGAGGGTTTTTGCTTGATGGCGAAGAGTTGATCCGCGTCGACGCGCTTGACGTAGTTTCCTTGGAAGTTGTAGAGGCGGTCGCGAATCTGCTCCCACGCGTAGATAGAGTTCGGCTCTATGGTGAAGAACAGAACCAAGAGAGCGCCACTCCCTTCAACGCGAGGGGTAACCCCTTCGCCTTGGTGGAGTCGTCCCCGCCCGCCGCTTCGATAACGGTTTCGTACACGCGCACGAACTCCCGGGGGTCCATGTCGCCTTTATACAGCTCGATGGTGATGGGGAACTTGAAGTCCTTCACCACGCCGATTGCCGCAGCTCGCGGAGAGGGACCCGGATCCACGCTACCAAGCGGACGCGAGTGACGAGGGCGCCGCGCGTTGTCCGCCCGCCCGCATAGGCTCTGCTGCCGCCGGGCGGGATTTGCTGGTTCCGAGCCTCTTGTATCTCCCGCACAGCCTCGCGGAGGTCTACTAGTTCGTGCTGCAGCGTGCCAAGGGCTGTCAGCAAGGCATTCTCCACCGTCAGGGTGGTTGCCCCGACCTGAGCGCCGGCACAAACCCCCGGGTTGGCGGTGACCACGGCTTGTGCTCCAGAGCTGCCCGGTGCGCCGGTGCGGTGGGCTCGGGGGTTGGTGATGAGGCCGACGTTGCCGCCGGAGCCACCCGTCGCTCCCACATCGGGTACGGGGGCAATGGTCATGCCAGCACGGGCATCGGCGTCGCTGCTCCCAGTGAACCGGTCGGTACTACCAGCGCCGATCGCCGCGCCAGCGGTGGGGTCGGTCGTCATGCCGCGGGTGTCGACGTCGGCGGTCGCAACACCAGCGTTGCCATCTGCGCTAGTTGCTGATGCAGAGGCTCTGGCATTGACGAGCGCCGCCGTTGTGCTCCTCTTCTTTGTTGTTGATGAAGCTTTTTTGGGTGTCATCTTTCCTCAGATCTCAAGGCTTGCTCGGTCGTCCCCACGGACGGCGCCAACTGTTGTAGCTATTGACCAAACAGTAAAGTGAGAGTGTAGTAGTTGAGATGACAGATGAACAATGCCCTCCTTCTCCCCATGTCCAGGGCAGCCATATATATATTCACATAGGGAGTATTTTACAATTATGCCATTACACTCATGTACCCTTCGTAGGGGTATTTATATCATTATACATATCCCGTTTTGGGCTTTACAATCCTTTAGCAGGCTAGCTGGGCTTAAGTGGGGGCCACCCCTACAACAGTAATAATCTGCACAAATGGAAATAGTACATGCCACTCCATGATGTCATGGAAATGTTGTATACATAGTTTGTTTTCTTCAGCACTGTCAAACATATTAACAGAGCCAACACTAGGCCCAAGCCACTAGTACAACATAATTTTTGCTTGCTGTGTAGTGAAGGTTAACTACTACAGTGTGATCCATTCAAATATGCGTTGCATTGCAACAAATTTGGCCCTAACCCCTAAGGGTGCTTTCCTTACCAGAGCAATAAGACCAACAGAATTGACCACAACCAATCCATGTCAATGAAATGATAGCCATCCAATCTCATCTGAAATGCCACACAAAAAAGACAGTCGCAAAATGCCGAAATTAAGTTTTCTACCATGAGATTGAAGGCCAAGCAAGAGGGCCCTATTTATCACTCTAAATATACCCTACCAAACACCCATCCTTGAGGCTGGTATGACTCTAAGAAGAAAGTAAAGGGTCAAATTCAATACATGCATCAGAGTATTAACTCAAAGCAAGCATTAAGGTGTTACCGGCCTCCATCTGGATTCAGTATGGGCTATGAGTGTGCATAAAAAAAGGATATTGAATGGCTGGTTCTCATTTGTCCATCACATCTTACATAATGATTGATGTGTGATGGCTAATGAAATAGAAAAGAATGCACAGGGCTTTTGTAGAATATGGGTCTGAACAAAGATTTGGCAAATTGCATGCTATATATCCATCAAACTTCACATAAATATCACGAAACTTCATATAAAGATACGGCAAGCCAATTGTGTTGGAAGCATCATGATCTAATGGCTCCCCATTTGTGTAATGGCTTAATAGGCTACAAACATCCAGTTGACTTTGCATGTATTCCCAAATTACAGCTTGATCATTCACAGGACTATTTGCAGTGCACTCAAATCTTTGTTGCTTTCTATTTTTCAACCATTGCGAGCCCTGCAACTATATCAACATCAACGATATCATGGTCAACCCTGTTAAGGTCAATTTTGCGCAGACGTTGCATTTGCAAGCAATCACTTTTTGGTTCCTGGCCTTGTGTTCAGAATGTATGCCAAAGAGGCAAAGTGTAAACATAAATGCAATATGTAAATACAGCTAAACAGCCCTGTAGTTGGTCAAGGAAATATGGAATCTGGAGGATACAAATAGTAACTTGATCAAGATTCAAGAAAACAATATCGGTGAAATGAGGGTATAAAAATGGCTATATCAGAAATGTTTAATTTCAACAGTCTTGACTAAACATAAAAAGATTTAATATTTATGGAGTCAGCTTGAGCTAGTTAAAAATGTTGTGGTGAGGATTAACATCAAAATGCATTTGTTGAAAACAAAGATCTATGGAAACATCATTGACCAGTGTAACTGCGTGACCCTGACTACTGATTCTGTTAAATAAGGAAACCATTTTGCTCTGAGGATTTATTTTCTGACGCGGTTTTACTTCCCACAAAAAATACCATCTATTCCGGAGGTGCATTGTTGAAAGTTTGTTCTACAACAGAAAGTAACTGCAAAAAGAAGAATATGGTGTGATGGACTCAGGGAAACCATTTAGTAAGTTCAATGCTAAGCTTCCTTATTATACTACACATATATAATATAGTTTCCCTTATTCTAGTATACATGTATAATATAGTTCCATGGATAGAACAAAACCACAAGAGAACACTAATGCTGAATTTCTGGAACCTATATATATGCAGTTGTTTTCTTACATTATATAGTCTATAACAATTGAAATAATGATATTGTAATATAAGTGTGGTTAACATGCTACCAATAGATTGTGAGTCCGTACAGAAGTTGTTTACTTGTTTCTGTGGGACTACTTGTGGGGCTGAATATGTCCATGATGGAATAAAACAATGAAGACAAACTCATCCTTTTAATCAACCTTCTTTTGAGATGTCAAAAACTACTCATGAAATATTTCAGAGTTAGACCTAAACATAGCAGCAGGTTGTCTTGATTTGTTAAGTGCACTATTCATCAAGCAACACACAGCCTCAAGCTGTCAACTCATCATTTATCTAGGAACTCATTTACTAAATTTGATGAGAAATAAAGAATGACGAATTATGAAGTGATCAAATAATTATAGATCAAAGAACGTACCGATAAGAAGCAACATTTACCTGATGTAAGAGGACATGGGAAGAGTGGGTAATGCAGGCAACTTCGTCATTATGGAAGGTGCTTTTTTGCTTTGAAAACCAGTCTCCGAAAGTAGAGATATAAATATATGAGAACTGCAGCAGCTCTGTTATAAAGTCCAGTGTGTGTTCATGTGATCATGTACAATGCCAAAGGTTCCAGAACACAGCGAGCTTTAATGTGCTGCTAGGGTTCAGAACTGCTGAAAGGACTGCGAACAATTCATTCCAAGAGTGATTGTTTCACTATGTTGTTGGATTTACCCAACTCCGACCAGGTGTTTTCTTCAATGATCCCTGTTTAATCTTTGTCCTCACTTGTTCCACAACATTCCCCCTTCAGAAGAGGCATGTAGGTTAGATACCGAGACAAGATTTGATGGGTTCCCTTCTTCCAATTTAAGAATAAAGCTGCAGGCTAAATCTTGAATTTCCTTGTTACTGTGAATAACAGAGGCATCCAGAAGTGCTCCCCAGACACTAGGGCCTGTCTCTAAACTCATTGACTTTATAAAGTCCAAGGCATGGTCAATTAGCCCAGATCGACCAAGTAAATCTACTATGCAAGCAGACATCTCCTCAGATGGATGGACTCCATGATCCTCCACCAGAGAGTTGTATATCTCAAGTCCCTTCAACACCAAGCCTGCCCTACAACAAGCTGAAAGCACACCCAGACCAACTATGCTGTCTGGCTTAATCCCAGAAGCATGCATCTGATCGAACAAGGCAACTGCTTCTGCACCCATACCATGAAGGTCGTAACCCAAAATGATCGAATCCCATGAGATCACATCTACCATCATCAAAAATCCACCTTGTGCAATGCAAGGCCCCGCAATTTGCATACATATCAATCAAAGCATTGCTGAGGGGTGCCTCCCCTATAGCCCCATCCTTACCGCGAAACCATGCACTTCTTTCCCCTCTGCCAAGCCCACAAGGGCCTCGACAGCCGAGAGCACACTAATCAACGCAATCATATTCGGCAGAACGCCGCCGATCATCCACATTGCCCGGAAAGCGTCCACCGCGTCCTCAAACATCCCATTCTCAGCATACCCTCCGACCACTGCGGTCCAGGAAACAACGTTCATATGCTCCATCACGTCGACAACCCACCAACCTTGCAGTACATGGACACGAGCCCGCTCCCAACATGGAAATCATCCGCCCCACACATCCCGCTCTTGACAGCAAAGCAATGCAGCTCCCTGCCCCGGCTCGCAGATGCACACGCGGGCAGGACGGCCGAGACCATGAACCTGTCCGGGGCGTGCCCGTCCGCGAGCATGCACCGCACGAAGTGCCAGACGTCGGCGCCTGGGGAGAGTACGAGATGAGCGTGCTGTAGGTGGAGGCGGTGCGGGCGGGCATTTCGTCGAACAGGCGGCGCGCGGCGAGGTGGGGGTGCAGGTCGGGCGAGCTGAGGTAAAGGAGGAGGAGGGAGTTGGCGAGGACGAGTCCGAGGCGGAGGGAGAAAGCGTGGAGGGAGGAGGAAACAGCAGCGGCGTGGGAGTGGGACGAGGCGGGGGAGAGGAGGGAGGAGGCGAGAGAAGGCGTCAGGGCGGCGGCGGAAGAGGTGGGGCGGGGAGGTGCGCGTGGGAGAGGGGTCGGAGGAGGCGAGGGCGGAGAGGAGGGAGTTGAAGACGGGGAGCGGGACGCCGCAGGGGTCGGCGTGGACGGCGGCGAGGCGGGCCGCCACGCCAGGCGGGAGCGGCCGCATGGCTCAAACCTCAAGCAGGACAGGAGGGCGCCGGGACGTTGGGACGGACGGGCTCGCTCTAGTTTTTTGTGGGGTTGTCGCCCTGCCGAGCAGGGGAAATGAACCGGGATCTCAGAGAAATTTGGTCCGGCCCAACCCATTTGGCCCGGGCCCAGCGTACTGAGGGCTCAGGGTGGGATCGTTTGACCTGTGGGTTTGATTTTTGGTTTATGGTTTTTAAATTTTAGATACTCACAAGAGACAGTATCAAGAAGAAAAATATTATATACTACTTTAGCTAGTACAACTAAACTCGATACAGTATGTTAATGTAGCATGTAGTCAAAGAGCTAAAGCCTAAGCCCTCTCGAATGCAGTCTAAGTTGCCTCTAATGAATTCTAAGCGTGTGTATAAATGAATGATATGAGTGTGTTATGTGTTGAATGCTGAGTGTGTGCGCTCACCTCGTACTTAAAAAGCCCCGTTTTTTTTTTTTGCATGATTCGACTTTGGGCCTACGCGAGGGCAGGGGCCAAGTTGATTTCAGCCAACAGTGCTTTTAGGCTGGGCATGGGGCTAAAGACAGTGCGCTCAAAATGGACGGGCCCGAATTCAGCCCAGCCCTATGTTTCCTCGAGTCTAGCGTGTATTGACACCTTCATCATCTGTCGCAACCAACGCGAGTTACCTGTTAATTTCAAGCCGCTAATCCCACACAGAAGATGATACTTGTCGATAAGTACGTTCCTCAGGACACTGTACTGTACTGTGCTGTGCTGTACTGCCGGGGGAGGCAAAGTGCAGTACAAGCTGTAGTACTCCGTCCCGCCCTCTCGGGCATGACGGCAGTACGTACTTCTGCTTGTGCTGGTGAACAAGGAGCCCTCTCGGGCATGACGGCAGTAGTACTTCTGCTTGCGCTGGTGAACAAGGAGTAGTACAACGCCGCCGATCCCGTCACATCCTAGCTCCGTCGACCGTAGGACAGCTATTAAGCACAGTCGCGACCAGCAGTGAGGCCTTCAAGGCAGCGAGAGATTTCCATCGTTTTTCCTCCTGATTTGAAGGGGGGAACGAAACAAGAGAGATGACGAGCGTGCGATGTTGTCGTCGTCGTCGTAGAGAAATGAAATGCGAGGAAGTTCCTGCAGGGGCGAACTGGGAACACATGATGAGCTCACGGTGAGGCCACCTCATGTGTTCTCAGGTCGCCCCTGCTGGGCCTCCTCGCCACCGACGGTCACTCGTCGGCCAGACGCGCGCGGCAGAAGTGTATGTTTTCCTTCTTCCTCTAGATTTCTTCAGAGATCAGACTCGTAATTATCAAGTAACTATCATTGTTTTTTTGGATCGATAAGTAACTATCCTGCAGCCAGTTGTTATTGATAAATATGGACCACTCTGCAGTGGAGAATTTCGTATTGTATCAGCCCCTATTAGTAAAGCCGTAATCGAAATGGGCTTAAAATTAGTTTGGGGTTGGAACGGTTCGAGCTGAAAAGCAGATATGTTTGGTTCACACAGATAATGCTATGAAGATCGATTGCACTGCTTGGTTCAAGCGACAGGGGAGGAAGCGAGCTTGCCGTGATGGGGCCATGGTGGTCGTCTGGTCGACGCCGTAATGGACCGTATGGTCGAGTGGCTGCCCAAAATTGGCGGTGCAAGATCTGAAATACTCAGTGGCTGCCCAAAGGACGGGAGTATATACTTGTTTAGGAAAATTTCGGTTGCTAACTCCCGTCTCGGTGTAAACTCGTGTTAACTCTGCAAGTTTTGAAAAACTCTCAAAAGATGTTGACATGTAGTTAGGATACACTACCAGACGAATTTGGATCATTCGTGGTGGTTCTCTCTCAAGGATGACATGGAAGAGACAGTGCATACTGTATTTTTCTTTGGAGATATCTCATTCTGCATGTTTCTACAAGAGCAGGTCAATGTCACATCCATCTCTCTCTCTCTCTCTCTCTCTCTCTCTCTCTCTCTGTGTGGGCGCGCAAATTTCTATAAGTTCCTTTGCCCAACTTACATTTGCAAACGTTTCTAAACAGCAATTGCCTGGTGTTGGTTATGGTAGGAATCAGTTGAGTGCTTGAGTCAATGGATGGAATCAATTGCCATTAACTGAGTGACCAATTTATCTAATATTTATTCTTGTCTTATATGAATTGGTAGAGATTAAGAACTAAACCTATTTCTAACCTGTGACAATGAGGTAAATCTCAGTTGCATGTTTAGTATTTCTCTGTCGATAATTCTCAGATGCCCAACTGTTGCACATGTAGCTTGAGATCAAGTGTGCTGCTACTAAGGTAAGAAGGTTCAACTTAAAAATTCAGAAATCTGATTATCCATATGTGAAACATGCAGAGTTATGTGTCGCAGTCAAATTCTAGTCTTAGGAATTAGATTCAAATGCTATTTCTAAGACAGCATATCTGAAAGCATAGCGTATATATACATGCATTCAAGTTTCAGTAGCTTTGAGTGGCCGGTCATCTTTTGTGAACCTTATAGCAGCAGACAGTAAAAGTTCATTTTTTTTATTGTCTTGTAACAATAAATAAAAACTCCATCTGTGTAGTTTTCTACATAGCCTATTCTAAGTCAGAAAAAAAGAGAGTTATGTTTGATTCGGCGAGCCAACGTAAAAAAAGGCACCTTTGTATGGAATGAAACTTAAAATTGATAATTCATTAGGGCGTAACTCTCTTAGCGACGCACCATATCAAAACCAGGGTGTGGTGATAAATGAGCAAAGTTTAGGACGTTACTCCCTTAGTGACACACAACATTAGCGCCCGGATGTAGTGAAAAATGTTCAAGAGTTTTTGCACTTTACTCGATGAGTGCAAGTGGCAAGGAAACTAGTCGAGGAGAGTAGAATCCATCAGGGTAGTTGGAATATAGGGTCCTTAGCAGGTAAGTTATGATAGTTAGTTCATACGGCGATTAAGAGGTGTGTAAATATCTTATGTGTTCAAGATACTAAATGGACAGGTCAGAAGGCGAAGGAGGTGGAGAATATCGACTTCAAGTTGTGGTATACTGGAATAGTATGAAGTAGGAATAGAGTGGACATCTTAATCGATAAGAGCCTCAAGAGTGGAGTTGTCGACGTGAGGAGATAGGGGATAGGATTATCCTAGTCAAGAAAATCTTTGGCAACTTGGTTTTGAATATTGTTAGTACATATGCTCCATAAATAGGTCTTGGTGAGGCCGCTAAGAGGCAATTTTGAAAAGATCTAGATGACATGGTTAGAAGTGTGACTAATAGTGAGAAGTTTTTCTTAGGAGGTGATTTCAATGGTCGTGTCGGTACAACTAGCGGAGGGTTTCAGAGGGTGTATGCGTTTTTTGGTTATGGCGATAGGAACGAAGAAGGGGAAGATATATAAAAATCTGTCATAGCCTATGACCTCATGATAGCTAACACCTTTTTTTAGAAAGAGACATTACCATTTAGTTACCCTTAGTAGTGGTAAGTATTCTAGCCAAATCGATTTTGTCCTTGTTAGGAGGAAGGACAAACGAGCCTATATAAATTGTAAAGTTATACCTAGAGAGTGTGTTCTCCATCAACATAAGTTTGTAGTCTCCAACTTTGTTTTAGGATACAGATTTGACAGGCTAAGGTCGCCAAAGCCACAGGACAAAGTGGTGGAAACTCAAAAGGGAAGCCTCACAGGCGTTTAAGAAGAGGATGATCATGAAAGGGATATAGAATGTGGAAGAAGCGAATAGTACATAGACAGAGATAGCAACTTGCATTAGATAGGTGACTACGGAGGTGCTTGGACAAGATGCGAACCTAAAGACACTTGGTGGTGGAATGAGGAAGTGAAAAAAAACTATCGAGAAGAAGAATATATGCTATAATCACATGCAACATGATAGGAGTAACGACAACATACAAAAGTACAAAGCATCAAAAAATAATGCAAAGAAAACGGTAAGTGACGAACGGGGCAAGGCCTATGAGGAACTTTATCATAAGTTAAGTACAAAGGAGGGCAAGATGGATGTCTACAAGGTGGTTAAACTTTGAGAAAGGAAGACTAGATATTTTAACCAAGTTAAATGCATCAAAGACAACATTAATAGACTTTTGGTGAAAGATGATGAGATCAAGGATAGGTGAAGGGATTACTTCGACAAGCTATTTAATGGAGACAACGAGGATAGTATGATTGAACTAGATGATGATTTTGATGACACTAATAGGAGATTTGTTCGAAGAATTCAGGAATCAGAAGTAAAAGAGGTCTTAAAAAGGATGAAAGTAGATAAGACATTGGGGCCTGATAATATTCCTATCAAGGTGTGGAAATGCCTTAGATTTGTGGCGATCATTTGGCTAACTAATTTGTTCAATAACATTTTTAAGTCGTACAAGATGCCTAATGAGTGGCAGAGAAGCACATTAGTACCATTTTCAAAATAAAGGAGACATTCAAAGTTGTACTAATTATACATGAATTAAGCTCATGAGCCACACAATGAAGCTTTAGGAGCGAGTGATTGAGGACCGTATAAGAAGAGTAACTAGTGTGATGAAAAACCAATTTGGTTTTATGCCCTGGAGGTCGACTATAGAGGCTATTTTCTTGACATGACAGTTGATAGAGTGGTATAGGGAATAAAAGAAGGATCTTTACATGGTGATTATCAACTTAGAGAAGGCCTATGACAAACTACCAAGAAGGGTCATATGGTGCGCGCTCAAAAGGAAATAAATCCCATCAAAGTATATTGCCCTAATCAAGGATGTGTACGAAGATATTTTGACTAACATTAGAGCATGTGGTAGCGATACTAACGACTTTCCTATTAAGATAGGACTACATTAAGGGTCAGTGCTAAGCCCATATATTTTTGCCCTAGTGCTGGGCGAGGTCATGTAGGACATACAAGGAGATATCTCGTAGTGTATACCTTTCACTATGATGTAGTGCCAGTTAATGAAAGTAGGATATGTGTCAATAGGAAACTGGAGTTGTGAAAGAAAACATTAGAATCGAAGGGCTTTAGACTTGTAAGACCAAAACTGAGTATATGAGGTATGATTTTAGAAATGCTAGGGTAGATGATAGAGATGTTAGTCTAGGCGAACAAGCAGTGCCTAGGAAGGACACTTTTTGATATTTGAGATTGATTCTACAGTTGGATGGCGAGATTAATAAAGACGTGAGGAATTGGATAAGAGCGGGGTGGGTGAAATAGCGCTAAGCATTAGATGTCTTGTGTGATAAAAAAAGTCCCTCAAAAGTTAAAGGGTAAGTTCTGTAGGACAGCGTAGTAGAATGCTTGGTAATTAAAAGACAACAGGTACAGATGATGAGTGTTGCAGAGATGAGGATGATGCGATGGATATGTGGTCACGCAAGGTGGGATTGAATTCGTAATGATGATATACGTTATACGGAGGGGGTAGCACTAATTGAAGAGAAGCTTGTCCACCATCTCTTGAGATGGTTTGGAATCTCTAACAGAGGCCTTTTGAGACACTGGTACGTAGTGAAATTTCAAGATATACCAAAAACATAAGAAGAGGCAGAGGTCGACCAAAACTAACGTGGGAGTAAGCAGTTAAAAGAGACTTGAGGGATTGAAATGTATCCAAAAATTAGCTTTGGATAGGAGCGTATGGAAGTTAGTGATCCATGTACCGGAACCATGACATAAGAAGAAAGTTTAGGGGGTGGTGTTTTAGGCTCTTAGTTCAGATGGTAGGATGTAGAGCTTAGAGTTTTAGCCTTATTGGTTTTATTATAAGGCTTACGTTTCTTTGACCTTAACTTGGTTTCAATCCTAGCCTACCCTGACTTGTTTGGGACAAAAGACTTTTTTGTTGTTGTTGTAGTTAGCTATAGATTTTTAGTTGTACTAGCTGCGTACATACTAATTTGCTCTTGTGTTGTGCTTTAGGCTCTAGCATTTCATTTTTTTACATCCTGGACTACCTACAAACTCACATCGATGTTCTGTGTGAGACCACAAAGGTCATCCCATGGTTGTAATGAGTATTTGACTTTTGGATTATAGAGTTTGCGGAGTTTGGATTTGGTATTTGAAAGTTTGCAATTTTCCAGTAGCATTTCGTTGTCGTCGATCTAACCGACATTGGGGCCTCAATTAGACTGGTTAGGAGCAGTCTGACCAGCCTAGGACTGGCGGTCAGACCAGCTAGTTTCAGCAGTCTGATCGGCAGCCACCAATAGTCAGGCCGGCTAGGACTAGTGGCCTGACCAACCGAGGTGCTGCTGGGGGCCTTATTGGTTTGAGCTGAGTTGGTTGAGTGTGTGCATAGCATAGGTGCCATTGCTTGTGTGCATTCATGTTGCATGGTGTATTTATAGACTAACATGGGTTAAGTTGTAAAGAACTTGTGCTCAGAAATGATTACTTGGTCTATTATTGTGTAGGTGACCCTGGTCAACGGCGGGGAGATTGTGACTAGGTTGGGGTTAACTGAGGTCTAGAACGGTCATGGATGCTATGTGGGATAGTTGAGCTCAAACAAGTCACAAGATGGACAAAGACAATGAAAGGTGAAGTTTGAGAAAAGATCATGATGCATTGGACATGCACGTCATGCTTTGCGGTGATAGTTCCAAGATGGAAGCTTGAGGTAAGTGTTCATGTTGTCATTAATTGGGCATATTTGTGATTTTATCTCATGCGGTGCTATGTGGTAGTTTGCTCATTGTTGTTGGTTATAGGACTCCAAAGTTATGTCATTGTGAGGCGAACGAGACCAGGACTAAACTAGAAGAGCTTAGTTTCAAAGTAGTCAAGGGATCGGGACTCCAGATGATCAAGGAGCCGCCGAATATGACCGAGGATTGCGGGGTGGTTATAAGCCGAGACAATGAGGAGTCGGAGTGGGAGCTGCCGATGAAGGACATGACGAGCAATGGCAAGGTAGACTAGGACTAGGCTTAGGGAGGAGCCGAGGTCCTGTGCGGTCAAGGAAGTTGGGTGCCGTCATGTGCAAGGAGAAGCATGTAGTGCACCAGGTGACTTAAGTTATTTACGAGGGAGGATGATTTGGTGGGATCCGGATACATAAAAGGCTTGGTGGCAAGTCATTGGGGCCACATAGAAAATAGTGAAGCATGGGCAATATTTCATGGCAAAGGAAGTTGGAAGCTTCGTGGAAGACGGTAAAAGGGCATTTTGTTAAATTGTCCAATACTTAAAAAGTATCGGTATGCAAAATCATGACGTTGGCCTAGGTGGTTTAGGTCGAGGATGTGCTAAAAATGCTAAGTTGGTCTTAACTATCCTCTCAAAGGTTTGGATTGAACTCTCCCAAAGCAACAACAGAAACCACCATAGATAAAACAAATCAAACGAATACCAATTCGACCAAGCAACCGATCGACGGTCAAGAGGCAGTGGTGATTTGGCAGACGGAAAATTTTATTATCTATCAGTGGTATAGTTTCAACTGTGTAACGAGCCAACCAGGCGTTGACACGTGCACGAAAACATTGTAGCGTACACTGTAGGACAGAAAAACACTGCAGCACAAAGCTTTTTTTTGGGAGATTTCAATGTGTTTCCCTGCCTGTGATACAGTGTTGCTACACAGTGGTGGTCTGGCGGATGGAAGAATTTTATTGTGTAACGGTTGTATAGTTTCGGCTGTGTAACGAGCCAACCAGGCATTGACACATGGCACAAAAATACTGTAAAATACACTGTACCAAAGAAAAACACTGCATCACAAAGCCTTTTTGGGGAGATTTTGATGTGTTTTCCTGCTTGTGCGATAGTGTTCTACAGTGTTTACTATAGTATTTTTGTGCCATATGTTAACACCTGATCAGCTCGTTACACAAACCAACATATACCACTGTTACACACTAAATTTTTTCCTGACGGACGGCCCGCGGTTAGTTGCATGCACGTCATGGTGACCAGCAGAAACTCCGGCGGCGGACGGTCCACGTACCGATGCACGAGCGGAACAACAAATTTCCCAGCAGAGGCCAGAAAACTTCCCAAACAGCGTCAAGAGTCTTCAACCAAGAAATTGATGATACTTCACTTCCAACTCTTTTCGCTCCAAGTTGAGGTCGCAAAATTAAGAACGGTTATAATTTACATAGAAAATAATAGTATACGGACTTGTAAAATCATATGAACTCAAAAGGAACTAATATTCTGTTTGCAATGCTTGGGTTAGAAAAAAAACAGGAGGGTCGCGAGCTAGCTCAGCTCCTGCTCTGTGACATAAGGACACTCCCAATGCATCCTATATCAGCAGTGTTTATGATATTAATTAGCCTGCAGTAAGATTAATACTGAAATAGAGAGAGAATTAAAGAAAGGAGAGGAAAGCAATGTCTTATGAAAGCTACTGCTTAGGCATGAAATCCAACACGATTTATGAGTTCCAGGCTACTACCTGGTCCACTCCGCGGAGGCCTGCCATGCCACTCCACGCGTGCCGCCGTGTTGCTCCACGCTAGGCTGCTGCTCTACGTCGGCCCACCGAGTGCCACCAGTGCTACACGCCGAGATGCCGCCCCACTCCACGCATGTCACTGCGCTGCT
Source organism: Bonia amplexicaulis (assembly GCA_036346245.1). Taxonomy (NCBI): domain Eukaryota; kingdom Viridiplantae; phylum Streptophyta; class Magnoliopsida; order Poales; family Poaceae; genus Bonia; species Bonia amplexicaulis. Next base: position 12,683,269 of record CM070753.1, on the reverse strand, counting down.
CCACGCCAGCCCACCAAGATGACTGCCAGGTTGCTGCACCTCTCTACGTTGGCCCGCCGAGTGTTGCCCACCACCCGCGCATCCACTTCGGGCCACCACACTGCTCCACACTGGCCCATCGAGCTTCCCGCGTGTCGTGCCGCTCTACACCATGCCGCCTTGTCGCTCCATGTGTGCAGCCATGCCACTCCACACCTTGCCGCCCATCGCATCTACCAGCTTATCTCAAATCCAGTCAGATCTGGGCGCTGCCGGCTCAAATCCGACTTGATCCGGGAGAATGCAGGCCACCAACGCCGTGAGGGTGGACGGGGGCGGTCGGCCAATGAGATTTCTGAGATACTCATCATGGAATTAATCAACAACATTGCTAAAGCTCATGGAGGTGTATCCGTATTTGGCGGAGTAGGGGAACGGACTCGTAAAGGAAATGATCTTTATATGGAAATGAAGGAATCCGGAGTAATTAATGAAAAAATATTGAGAAATCAAAGGTAGCTCTAATCTATGGCCAAATGAATGAACCACTAGGAGCTCGTATGAGAGTTGGTTTAACTGCCCTAACTATAGTAGAATGTTTCCCTAACTATAGTAGAATGTTTCCGAGATGTTAATAAGCAAGACGTGCTTCTATTCATCGATAATATCTTTCGTTTTGTTCAAGCAGGATCGGAGGTATTCACTTTATTACGGAGAATGCCCTCCATAGAGGGAGGGATTCGATTGGTTGGGGGAAGAGGTTCCGTCGGTGGGAGAAAAGAGGGGAGAGAGAAAGCATGCTGAGGGCGTCGATGAGGGTGGACGAGGCGGCCGACCGGTGAGATGTCTGAGAGAGAGGGAGGGAGGGAGGCGATCAGTGGGGGAAGAGGGTTCGTCGATAGGAGAGAAGAGGAGAGAGAAAAGTGAGGGATACATTAATTTATTGATTGGTCTCACTAGTAGACATTATGCATTGGTAATGTGATGTTTATGGTTATTTCTAGGTGATGTGGAAGACATAGACATTGCTTTGCTATGTCTTCCATTGAGAGTGTCCTAAAAGAACCGAGCCAAGCTCCCTTCCCGGCTCACTCCTTTAGCAATGCCAAGCCTAGGCCACTCGCGAAGTGATTGTTAGCTTAGGCTGGAACCACAACGGCCAGTACCAAACTTTATTGGTCCATCCTTTTCAGCTTATAACTTATGATTTCTCTCAAATAAACAAATGGGATGGTTTTTCTGCCGTCTTTTCGAAGCGGCTTATCTGTATTCGGTTCGTTCACATAAACGCTTACTCTAGAGACAAAAACCATCAGCCGCATCTAAAAAGAACATGCCCATTATATATTTAGCTCACATTGCACTCAAAAAATGGGGGGAAATAGAGAAAGAAACAAACATGCTTGACGGACGCAAGAGGATGGCCCATATACTTTGGGCCGGGCCCAAATACTTGCATGCGTTGCCTATCTGAGAGGCAACCGAGTGAACCTGGCCTAGCCCAAAAGCCGCCACGTAGAGAACATAAGAGTTGTCTCTCGCTCTCGCAGACGCCTCACGCTGCCAGTCTGCCACGCAATCTGTCATTACTTTAAAACTTGTTTTTTAGTTGGCATGATGCATACAATGCAAATCATACGTTCTGGTTTCCTTTCTCTGAACTTGTGAGACTGCATATAATCGTGTTATTACTACTTACTAGTTACGTACATGTGCGTTGTAACGGAACTCATTGAATGTATAGAGAATTATGCTATAGAAGAGAATTGCTCTGATCGGTTAGAAAGTGGAGAATGATGAGAAGTTGAGGAAATAGAGCGGTTGGAGAAGAATGGACGTACAACCACCAACTCGCTTTTTTATAATAGTAATGATCCTCAACTAGTTTTCAAGTTTCGTCAGTATTGCATGATAGCACCACCAGAGGCGGATCTGGGCAATAGCCTGAGGTCCAGATTAAATTTTCTCACTATAAAACACTGTAGCCCAAGAAAAAGAGCTGGGCCTCTGCACTCTCTACGGACTAGAACCGAGGCTGACTGGCTAGGTGGCTACGCCCCTGAGCACCACCGTGTGAATTGCATGATGATTGTTTGGGTTCATGCCTAAGCCGTTAGTTGTTCAATTATTTACTTCATCTTAGTTCTTCAATTATTTGAGTACTTCATGTTAGTTCTTCAATTACTTCATGTTAGTTCTTCAATTATTTATGATTTGTCACATTCATGGACCATCTAGAACAGTTGGCAGTTGTGTTCCCAACTTGGTGCAGAATATTTAGGGCCCAGGCTGCGTGCCTTGTGAAAGAATTCTGATCAACATACTAGAGCTGGCTACCAACAAACAAACCTGCAGGCACAAGAAATTTGCTGGTCAGACTGGTCAGTACAAAGCATAACGTAAAGTAGTACTACTTCATAAACTAGCCAGCACGTTTTCAGCTCCAAGTTGACCTACAAGAATTTTGAAATTCTCCACATATATTGATGTATTTATCTGGTACAAGAAAAACAAAGGTTGGTGCAGTAAACTAAATTAAAACATGTATCTCCCCAATTCCAGCACCCTGCTCTTCAAATCTCTGAACAAATCCTTGACTGGTCCATCGTATGACACAACAAATTGCAACCTACTCTCCTAGACATCATGTGAGCTCTCTTCCCAACTTAACTTAAGAAAATAGCAACACTTTGTTTTTCCAAGCTTGCTCACGTGCATGGCCCCATATAGGGATGGCGAGGGGGAGGGATACCCTATATCCCTACTCCCTATTTAGCTATGGGAGCTAGTTTTGGCAAGGATCGGGACCATTAAGAACCTAAATTTCTATAACATTAAGGACAATTTCATATATTTACCATAGGACTGTATACATAAGTCGCTAGAATAATATTATATGAGTTGTATACTGTATATTATACCCAAATATATTAACCTCAAGATAAAATACATATATTTTAGACATATGAAAGTATCAATCTACGTATGTATGAATATATATCGGAGAATAACAGGGATCAGGGATGGAAAAGGCACTCCCGTCCCCATCCTATATAAGTAACCTAGCGGGAATAAAATCTCCCCCATATTTATCCTCTAGAAAGATTTTTCACAGGTTACCAAATGCCGGTGCCCCACTGCCATCCCTAGCCATGTACACACATAGCCCCTACGAAGAAAGAGACCATTATCCCAACTCCAGGATATCCCGGACAACAGATTTTGCTGTGACGAGCATTGAGTAAACTATGATTGAGCATGCATTCATGCCTTTGCCGGCCTACAAAAGCCCTAAGAATTAGCTGCATTGAACTAAAGAAACAAGCTTGTGGACTGTCCATAAAACTCCAGCACTGATAAAGACAAAGGACGGTTCAAATCCTCGGAGAAAGAGATGCAAATAAAACAATGGTGTCTTAACAAAGAGAGCGGATGAGTCTCGCCTGGAATCCAGTTCAAACATCTTAGGCAGTCCAGATTATGTTTTTTTTTTCTATTCTCTGTCGGTATCTACATGTCATTCATGCATCGAGCTGCGGTAATTAGGATTAAGTCCGATTCAACATATAATATACCATGAAAATGTTAGGTAGGCGCAAAGTTCAGGCATTGTCTATTCTCTAACAGTCTGACTTGAGCCAGCATATATGCCTAGGTTTTGACTTCTGAGGCCTAACCCAAAACCTGAAGTTGTGAGACTATGTTTTGAAAGACATAGGGGCCAGGTAACACCAGAATATGTGGTTAAAATGGAACAGACCTTTTTTTTGAGAGAGAACAGGCTTCTGTATATTGCTGTATTTGTATGATGCTGATTCAAAAGTTAATTAGCGCCCATAAGAAAGATAGGAATACTAGTTTATCCGACTTTTCAGCATAGCTGCATAGCATGTGCAAAGTCAAAAAAGTACGTACACACATTCAGTGGCGAAGCCAGGAATAAAATTGAGGGTGGGCTGAACTATTTATAGATCTAAACTAAATTGACACAAAATTAGTCTTTTACTCTTATAAAATTTCACATTCATATAGAAATTATGAATTAGATAGAGACAAATAATAAAAAATAGAGAAATAGAAAGTAGATACCTCGATAATAGAAAGCACCATGAGTGCGGAGTAACGATAAGTCACTTATGTATAAACATATCAAAATTAGTAATATAATAGAAAATTATAAATGACAATGAAATTTTAGATCATATGAAACATACCAGAATTAAGCTAATTTAAATCACGAGATAATAGAAATAAAAGGTGACATCTTTTTTCACACTCTATCCAATGTTCTTATCATTTTCACGGTGGGGGCTCGGTGGTGGCGGTGCCTTCGGGGCACGTGCAGGACCATATCATCACGGAGCGGCGGCGGAGAGAGAAGATCAACTAGAGGTTCATCGAGCTCTCCACTTGCAGGACCACATCATCACGGAGCGACGGCGGAGGGAGAAGATCAACTAGAGGTTCATCGATCTCTCCATCGTCATCCCCGGACTCAAGAAGATTCATATATATTTCACTTTCTTTCTTCTTTTTTCTTTGAGTGATTATCTCTTCTTTAATTTTATGATTTTCACTACTCTTCCTCCTCCTCTTCTTCTTTAATTTTACGATTTACATATATTATTTCACTTTCTTTCTTTCTTTGATTGATTGATTAGCTCTTTTTTAATTTTATGATTTCACTTCTTAATTTTATTATTTTCACTTCTTCTTCTCCTCCTCGTCTTTTTTAATTTCATGCTTGTTGTTAACCTTCCCATCAAGGAGAGTTAGCTTCTCTTTGGGTTTGTTAATCTCTCTCTTTATTTCTCTCTATTTTTATATTTTTATTTTATACAAAATTGCCACCGGGGGAGGTAAGGCTCAAGCCTCACTAAGCCTCCCCGGTGGCTACGTCTCTGCACACATTATGCCAGGACACAATGACATAAAATGTATCAAAAGTTTTTTACTTGAACATATATATATTGAGAAAATCCAGAAAATGATATACCGTTTTCTAAGGATTCGACAGCCTAGCTGACAGCCGTTGGATTGCCACCATCCAACAAGTAAGTCAATGTCCATTACCCGGTACTACATTCGGTGCCAACTCTTCAGTCCTAGCAGATCGAACTTAATTACGTACTCGTTAATACTTTATACACGTTGTAGCAGTCCTAAATAAAATTTGTCCTACTACAAAAAGAACACGTGTTTTTAGCAATCTTAAATTAAATATATATGTTTTTCACTAGTTTCTATAGGTATTCACTCAGTTACAAAAACACGTGTTTTGTACAAGCCTCCCGCGATGCAGCCTCCTGCCACGCGCTACGCGGCAAGTGACACGTGTCGCCTGATGTGCCTTCCGAGCACGGGGAGGGGCCATTTTGAAAAAAAAAGAGTGTTCGAGGGCCAAAATTGAAAAGAAATTGCTATAGGGCCAAATACGTGAACAGTTCTTCAACAGTAGAATCGGATAACCACAGCCTCTCCTCTGCCCAACTACCTAGCCCAATAATCGGCTTCAGCCTAGCACATGTTGGATTGATCGATGCACAATCCATATTGTTGAACACTTGAAATTGCAGGTACATGTTAGCTTCATTCATGATTTATATAATTACTAGTCAAGTGTCTGTGCGTTTCAATGAAAATCCAAATTTTGAAATGTTCAAATTTTGCTCCCATAACACTACTACAAAAAAGGCTATACTGGACAACTTATCTCAAACGGTTTGACGGAACTATCTGTGTTGTGATTACCACATATGGTTTTACAAGCGTGACCATCTATGTTACTAGCGATGGCTAGAATCATCTGTAATACATAATTATCATAGACGGTTCTTGTTAAGAACCATCTATGAATTATCATAGACGGTTCGGATAAAAAACCGTTTGTGATGTCAACAATTATCATAGATAGTTATTAACAAGAACCATCTATGATAATTTACAGACGGTTATTAACAAGAATCGTCTATGATGTCTACATATTACAGACGATTTTTAATCTGAACCGTCTGTGGTAATGCCCTGCCATGTCATCGATCCATGGCATCTCCTCTAGGATCCCGATCCCACCCGTCCATTCTCTTACATCAAATGGTAGGCACCGGGTCTCCTCCCACCTCTCGCCCCTTATTAATCTCCTACCCTTTCCCCCATTTTCACTCCGAGAACCAACATAATTGGTACGTACCTAATCCTCCACCATGGCCACAGAGTCCCCAACTAGCACAGCTTCGTCTCATCCTTGGTACGAATCCGTCCATCCCACGTAGCTATCTTTCTTTCATTTTCCTATCCCAAGAATTGCAAATCTAATTTAGAGTTTTAATTGAGGCGACCTTTCTGGTGCTAGTAGGAGAATGGCATGAAGCTGGAGTTCGGGCTGGCACCGTAGGGCGTCGAGCAGGTGCACTCTTCCGACAAATCACTTTGGAAGGTATCGAAATTGAATTGTTGTGTGTGTTTTCACTGTTGGGTCAGTATCATGGCTTTTTGGTTAGGGCGTGTAGTAGTGACTTGGGGAAGTGATTTTGTGTGTGTAAGAGCTAAAGGAAAGAAGCCCACCGTGGCAGAGAAATTCCCTCACGGAACTTTCACCATGGCTTCAATCACGACGCTTCGACCACGGAACTTCAACCACGGCTTTGACCACAACGCTTCGACCACGACACTTCAATTGCAACTAGATGGGTGTACTACTAGAGCTAGGAAATGCATAGAGCTTGGCAGAACTAACCAGACAACAAATTGCCGGGTGGGTGGAGGAGGGAAGAGGAGTCGGGTGTCACAGGGACAGTGAGTCTGGGAGGGCCAGGGCGATTGTGGCGAGGGAGAGACAGAGGTCGGCTGGGTCGCTAGTGGCGAGGGAGGACACAACGGGGACAAAGAAGAGGTAGCTGTGGTAAGGGAGAGGCAGCACGACAAGGAGCTTCACGTGGGTGATCAAGGAAGGAGGGGTGGTGGGAGATGGATGGATCAGAGGAGTGTTTGGGGATGACCCACATGTCGGTGCGAATTGGAGCGTGTGAGGGATGACCCATGTGTATCCTTTTGTGAGGAGGGAAGAGAGGGGAAAGAACCACCATTCACCAACTCATTCTTTTAAATAGTAGAGAGTATCTTATTTTGATTGCTAAAAATACAATGAATGGATTATGATGTTTAAACTAATTATCTGTTCATGTTAGGTATACAATTTAAGTGGGTTTTTTTACTCCGAGTCATATTCGTGACCATATCACATTTGATTTGTGTTTGTACTGTTATTCGCATTGGTATTTGTACAAGTGGTGTTCGTACCAGAAAAAATAATGTACAATATAATAAAATCACTAACCGTCAATATTCGATAAATTCTACCACCAGAGGCGCCCTTGCGTTCATGACAAAGATCTCGTGTTGAGAAATTAACGTTTGTCGCACTTTGCACGAGGGCAATCCGCAATCTTACACCACTGAGCAATTATATACTACTTATGCCATTCATCTATTCTAGGACATAATTCCTCTCGGGCATGCAGAAAGCAAGCCGTGGCGAACAGATCCCAGGTTCTGTGCTAATCTTAAAGCACCCTCGACACTAATCCCGGGCAAACAGATAAGGGGCGCTGGGGATGCATCGCAAACCATGCTATCCGGATTATGGGTGGCCCAATGGACGCGGGTCCTACCCACTGAAGGAGGAGGCCACGTCCCCGCCAAATTCCACGTGGCCGTGTGGAACCTCGCACGGAACCCAAAACGCCGACCACGGCTTGCATGGCGTGTGCTGCATTGGACCTAGCTTTTTTATTTTATTTATTTATGTATTTATTTATTGTGTCTTATTTTCTCTTCTCCTGGAATCGACATTTCATTCTTATTGTGTGTCGGCTTTTCTGTTATTCTAATTGTTGCCCTAAGTTCTCAAACTGCTTGTATGAATGATACTATAGTTATTTTCTTCAAATTTTGTTATTGGATGCTCATATTTACAAATTTAGTCATGTCCTTAAGCTCGATAGCTGTGGCAACTCTGGCTTAGCAGCGTCCTGTCTAGCCCTAAAAAATCGGCATGTGACCGGATTAATCATAATTAGCACTAATTAAATAAAATTAACACTAAGTAATTACTATTCGGCTGCCGATGTCCTACCAGCTAGGAGAGTTCTGTAGGTACATCTCGCTTCTCTATCTCGACAGGTATTTGATGTGCTCAAAGATATTTAGGATTAAAGTTGAAAAAATAGCTTCAGTATCATTATACAAGCAGTTCTATAGATAGGTTTTTTTAGGTTGATGGTTTATGGCTTAAATGTTTGAATCTGGCTGTTCGCGAGAGGTAGTACACGTAGAAAAATAGTCGCATGTGATTTTGATCAAGACATCTGAACTCAATACACTTTTTATTACGATCTTCTTATTAATCTGTCTTAAAAAATATACTATTTAAAAACTAGTTAGACAATACTAACATAAACCTTATGGCACGTTGTAACCACCCTATGTTTCTCCATTGTGGAGCTTGCCGACATACCCTCGGGCTGCGGGTTCGTCGGGAGTGGGCGGCTTCCTGTGAAATAGTAAAATATCTTACTTTTCTACTATTGCTCTCATCGCATGGATTACAACCGCGACGACTAGAATAGCCATCTATGCAAATAGTTAGAGATGGCAACGGGCATAAACCCGCTGGGTTTTGCTATTCTAAATCCGTGCCTATGAAAATTGGATGTGCCCGTTAAAAAACCCATGCCCGTGACGGGTGCGATTTTGCCTGCACCCATGCCCACTCAATGCTGGTACCACGGTCGCCTGTGCCCAACAACAATTGTCAGATTGCGAGACAAAGGCAATGCTTAGCAAGTCAACAATAAATTCAATTTATGTGCTACTATGTATGAAACAAGCAACAACAAATCCACAATGCACATCACTAGTTCACTCCATCAATTCTCAGTTCATAATTCATTGGCATAGCATATCATTACAAGTTCACGGTTCACAACTCATTTAAAACCAAAAGGAGAGACATCAACTGCTCTTTGTATTTGACTAATGGGCTATGGGCTGGATTGGTTTGCCTGGGAGGCTGGGAGTCTGGGTTTATAACTCATATGGATCGGGTTTATATTACCCATGGGTTTACGAGTTTGGGTACTATAGAACGCACTGAACCCGCACCCGATGGGTTAGGCTTTTTGCCCATTAAGAGACCCATGGGTTAGGAAATTGACCCAGACCCATGCCCTAATAGAGTAAAAACCCACTGGGTATCGGGTTTCGGGTACCCATTGCCATCTCTACAAATAATAGAGATTGATTAGACTTGTCTGTGGAAAGCGTTTCACCCATTCGACCCTGAAAAGTTAGCAACACCAACAGAATTAATTTTTTCTTTTGCGATAATGAGGTTGTGGGAGGTTAGCCACTGACAGAGCTAGAAATTTTTCGATAGAGATGCAAATTTAAGATGTATTTTAACATCATAAAGATATTGTTATTACATGTTGATTTTCTTATAGACAAAATTTCAAGTTTCATATTCAAATTTTGCCAAACTACTGTTGAAAATCTTTTTAAAAATTATCATTTGGGATAAATAATCTTGTGATGTGTAAACATATATTCTCTAGAAAAAGAAGCTCATGCGAACTTAAATTAGCCATAAAAATAAGGATAAAGCTAAAGATATGATAAAATGAAGAAATAGTTCAGGGAACTTAAAAAGAAATAAGGATAAACCTAATAGGCTGCTAAGAGTATGTTAGTATGTGTAGTTTATACTTTATATATTAAGAAGATATATACCGATCTTTTTGCAAAAATTTTAAAGGTGCAACTACACCTCCATGCACTATTGTGGCTCCGCCACTAAGGTTACCATGTGGAAGTTCTTGGTCCGTCCATCAATAAATAGGAAGTTCTATGTTATCTTTTTTTTATTGTCTGTAGAGGTTTAATAATGTTTTTTATTTTTTCATTTTGTTTTTTAATTGAATGTCAAAAAGCAAACAACTACAAAAAAATAAAAAAAACCAAAAGCCCTTAGAAAAGCTGAATTGGACGGTATGCCTAACAACATGCTATATGCACGATCTGATAAAGTGAGGTACAACAACTGCAACATCTAGCTTTGCCTACAATCTCAATGCAACATAATGACACAAGTACAAAAACCTAGCAAGAACGGTTGGTGATAACAGTCACGTGGCAAAAAATGCTACTGTATCACCAATAATTATCTCACTAGTGGTACTTGTGAGCAAGGTTGGCAGTTCATCCCATCCGTGTCCTCTTAGTGTTACATAATCGCAAAAGTATCCCTACCAAAAATGTAATTTCAAATATGCCCCTTGCAAGACCCATTGACCAGTCAAATGTACATTCCATCATTTGAGCGTCAGGCTAGATAGCTAGAGGTTAGCTGCTTAACCATTCAAGTCAACAAAGTACTTGTGGAAAATCCAAGATATCGCTGTCAAGTGATGATGCTCATTTGCCAAGATAATCTTATTATTGCAGGGAAATTCCATTCATTTGCAACACTATCTTTCCTGATGGTTGTTAATGCATAGTTGCGCGTAAGCTGTGTTAGTGGCGGTGACCGGTGAAGGATGGCTGAAAAATAATACTACTGCGTGTTCCGACAAGGACATACTTTGCATTTTATAAGATTATTTTGTAAGATTTTCAGGGACACAGCTGCATTTGCACCGTCAGACAGGGTTAATTAAGCAAGGTTAGAGAAAAATAATGAGGGGCTGACTCTTGGGGACCACTCTGAATCAAGCCCATGTGACTGCGTGAGGCCCCTTGATGGATTGATCTCTCAACACATGGTGCCCCGGAACCTTTTTTTTCAGTAAAGAAAAGAAGAGAAAAAAGAAACTCCTGTATCTTTTTGAAGAAAAAATATTTTCTGTATAAGTTAAATAGTTGGGTAACTGCAAGAGGGTAGATGATGTGGATCAAACCTCGTAGTGAGATTGATCACCGCATGGTTGTTCGATCTTTTATGGTGGACGAATATCAGTAATCTTGATGGATTGATCTCTCAACACATGGTGCCCCGGAACTTTTTTTTCAGTAAAGAAAAGAAGAGAAAAGAAAAGAAAACTCTTGTGATGCAGATCAAACCTCGTAGTGAGATTGATCACCGCATGGTTGTTCGATCTTTTATGGTGGAGGAATATCAGCAATCTTGATAAACAATTCAATTATGTAATTTGAGAAGATGTACAACTGCAATGATAACTAGTGCAATACTAGAGTCTGTCTAGCAGATACAAACCCACGGAAAAAACTTCACCACCCAATCTGGGTATATTTAGGGCCTGTTCTTTTTTACTGCAGTTTGTGGCTTTTGGCTGCGGCTTATGACTTTTGGGCTATTCCTACAAGAGATTACAGAGTAACAGAAACTCACGTGTGGTTTTTGCCGATATAAATAAAGTCGGTACAATATTACTATAATTAACTAGTAGACTCTATCTTAAAAAATACTCTATTTAAAAACTAATTAATGTAAAAAAGCAATTTTTAAAAGCCAAAAAGAAGAGCGCCTTAACCGTGAAGATGACTACGATAGCTCGGCGCAAAACCAAAGAACTAGCTATTCTTCCACCTAGCGTGAGCGCACCATCGATAACAGGGATGAAACCCCAAAAGCAATCATGGCAAAAAAAAAAAATTCAGGGCATGTTCTTTTTGGCTGCGGCTTATGGCTTTTGGCTAAAATTTTTGAATTTTGACTGTTTGCGACAGAGATTGCGGAGAGAGATACTCACTTATAATTTTGGTTGATACATATGTTAGACTTTTAACGTGTACTGCAATTAACTTGTAGATCCCGTCTTGAAAAAAATACTCTATTTAAAAGTTAGATACTGTAGCAAAAGCCAAAAGCAGCTTTTGGAAGCCAAAAAGAACACCCCCTCAATCCATGATCAAAGGTCTAGGACACAAATGGGGATGTACGCCCTAGCTTTTAGAGCCTTACACACGCATAAACTTGGCCTACAGCCGACCCAACTCAGTGTAACAATTCCTCCCCCAAAATAGTTGCGGCTGCATGCATTCTCTAACACCTCTATTTCTGAAGGCATTAGTAATTTCCGTAACTATTCAAAACTGAACAGTTGCGAAGTAATATACATGAGTGCGCACCACAATAACATATACTTACAACAAAAGAGCCAAACTTTTATTACAAACATAGGGTTTAACAACCAGCTTTTTTTACACAGCGGCGAGTAAACCCAAAACTAATATACAACACAAGAACTTCTAGGCGGCCTGAGCGCAGCTAAGACCTAAAACCACTCATTCTCAGAGAAGAAATGCTCCTCAGGAACTTCATCTTCTACTTGGATATCTTGATTCCATTGGTCTTCTGTTTGTTGTTTAGCAAGAATAAGTACAACCGTACCCAGCAAGTCACAAGAGTAAACCCTAATTTACTAATTGCACGAGTATTCAAAGGAAGGAGGATATACCGGTTCTATTACTTTTGAGTGGATGCAGTTTTATTTATAAACAAGTAAAACAAAAACAATTTCTCCGTAAGATAAACGGATTTTTCTTTCAGCAGTTACTTATACAACTTCACAGATTAAAGCATTATGAAATCTACTTATGCCTCGTTGCTAGAATCACCCAATTAACACAACTTCATTAACCGGAAGCACGACGTACTCGAATACCATTAATTTCACTCTGCAGAGTTGCCCAACTTTACCCACACGATCTCTTAACTCCCGCAACAGAGTTAAGAAAACCAGGTCGTTTCACTGCTCAATTCTTTATATAGGCTCTACCCGATAGAATCACTGAGACATGGTTCACACACTAACTCGAAACTTTTCTGTCCGCTCTGAGTGACTTCTATCGTTGTGTAGAGACCCCAGATTTTACTATCCAGAATCCTCTGTGATTTATTGCACTATTCCCTGGATCAGTAGATAGTGCTCACAGTTACAGAAAATGGATATCAAATACATACCATGCGGAAGCATAAATAAAATAGTAAACTTACTCATGGGCCGATTAGACCGAAATCAGTAAATTGCAGCAGCGGAAGAACGAACCACTCAGGTGAGACCTTCAGGACATGCCCACAGGCAGCCAACTGGAGGTTCGCGACCTAACCCTTGACATCTTCATCTTCTTTGTCATTGTGAGCAATAGTGTTGCTGAGGCGTAGTGAACTGAATCCTGATTCTGGATTTGTTATGAGAGCGGGTGTGAGCACACTAACCACCGTGCTCCACGAGCCAATACACAGAATGCAATTAAATAGTATGCATGGCTAATCAAAGGAGAGGCTCGGGTTGTTTTATTTGCTAGAAATTGCTCTTAGCATTATTTTTATTATTTAATCATGGTGTTATTAAGGCTGTCTAAAACTCCGAACAACGAGTGTCATCATTTATTTAATCCACCGATTATACACTTTCCATTTCGCAACCCACCATTTCATTAATCCAGCCATGGATGTCTCATTCTCATATAATCCTAACTTCCCCATAAATTTATTCCTCCAATCTCAAATTTCACCAGAACCGTATAACCCCGATCTTAGATCCACCAATTACCAACTTGGTAACTACTCAACTTATTTATACTCCAATACATTTACCTGTGACCCACCGATCAAATAATTTCTATTACATGGTCCAAATTATTCAATAATCGAATCGAGGTTACCAATTCCGTACATGGGTCTGAATACCCACCACCAATTCATAAATCCAATCTTAGACTCAATATTCAACAATTTATTTAGCTCCTCATGCTAGTGAAAATCCAGTGTCCTTTATTTTGTATCCACCGACATCTGTTGTGTCATAAATTCTTAATACTCCAATCTTGTGATTCCTATTCATCAATTCTTCACCTCGTAATTTCTAATAATATCCTAACATAAATACATTTTATTCCACCAAAATCGTTCATATTAGGACTTCCTAACACTCCAATCGTTTCGGTCATTGATCCCCAAAACCATAAATTTGCTCTTTCAATAATCCACCTTATTTTAGGTTATCTATCTCTAATTAATTCACTAGTACACCTCCACCAAGAATATTAACAATCAAGTTTATACCCCAATTATCATATCTTCAAGTTTCCAAAAAATTCAATTCATCCATCTAGTATTTGATCAAATCCTATTAATCTCATTGTCACCAGCATCTCCCAAGAATTTATGTTAGTTAACAGTGTCGTAATCCAACAATTATCTTTGCACTCCCTAATTCCCCAAGAATCATTTAAATCATCTACATAGCTTATATATTCATTTAGACTCCACCAATTTACTCCCAGAATCCACATTATCGTTTCCCTTTTATGATCGATATGAATCCACCATCATCTTTTATATTTTTACCATAACAACTATCTCCTTCTCTACATCTCTATTTATTCTTCCTGAACTTTTATTTGGTGATAAGTATTTATCATCCTTTAAAAAGTATAGTGCATGGAAAATTTTCCTGAGACTTAGCAGTTTGAACAAAAATATAATGTGTAAGAGAATGCAATAACAATAGCGATTCAGATTCCATCCACCGTTACATGGCATCTGCACCATATGCTTAATCCTTTAGCGTTATAGCCGCTTAACTTATCACTGGGGCGACACCCAGGGCAACTCAAATCAGGGCCTTGCACTGCCCTCCACCTTTCCATTCCCACCCACAAGGTTTTTGAAATAGAACTATATCTGGTTAAGTTCACATGTCTGCCCATGACCGTGGGCACGACTATTCGAATAGTTTTGACTCTGCAGAGTTTGTACACTTTCACCACAAGAGACAATCAACTCATTGCCCCACACGATTCCTTTGTCATGTGGTTGAGCAGACGATCACAGTGACTTTTCAAAATATCTAGTCCCATTTGTCATCTCACCTTATGAGAAATTGCCCACTTGCGGTGGGTCTCATCTATGCACGGGATGTTCCCCACAGCTACTAGCGTTATTCGGGCTCCACTCCCCTCAGCGCTAGCACGACTGGGAAACTTCACCCTCTAGTCGGTGTCCCTTTAGGCCTTCTCTTGCCCTTTCTTGTCCACTTCTATCCACTACCAGTGAGATGAGTCCGGGGGTGTCGATAAATTTACTTAGGCAAGTTGTATTTTACAGACTTGTGGTTGCACTGTTTTACGTGGGAGGTCATGACAAGATTCAGTCCTTAATGGTATCTGGGCGGTTCTACCACACTTCATAATTTGTGCTTCCACTGCACCACACCAGCCCCCAAACCATCCGTCCAGATATTCAAGCAAGCTTTTTGGGAGTATAAAATAACCATATCGAACATATACCAGTCATTACCACTATGACTGCCCAACCAAATTTCCTCATGATTAAAAGTGAAGTTTGGGGCATTTTGGTGCCCTTGATTATCTATGCAGTACTAAGCATAGCATACAACTACAGACTTATTTTTCGAAAGGTTAATATCGTAATTTTTGCTAGGGCGACAAAGTTCACATAATCAACTATTCAAAGGGGGCGTAATATTAATCAAGGTAAGCAATGGGCATATAACTAAATTGTTGAATTAAACATGCATTTGCATATAAAATAATAGCATGCACTTTGATTATTTAAACAAAAGTAATTTACAGAAAATGTAGGTTCAACATGATCAAAGTATTGATTCGCCTTGCACGGTTTACCGAGGTCTTGAGCTCACTCAACGCTTTCTCATTCGAAGGTCCTGAGCTTCTGGTCTTTATCTTCACTTCGATCTTGGTCTCGCTTGATCCACTGATTCTTCGGAGCCCCCGTTTCTAATTACGCGATAAACGACTGAATCCAAATAAAGGCAAATAACTCAAAAGATCCAAATAAATCCAAATAAACTTGATTTAGTTTTATTATAAGTTAATAGGCGCTTCGGGTGGGTTGAGACAAGGTTGGTGGTAGAATATGACGACTCAGTCTTTTTACTAATAATCTCTTTTATCATTTTTGTATTTATTTAGGAAGTTCCATGAGTTATGTTAGACTTACGATTCGGTGTACGAGGTTGGGGAGCGTTATTTTGTCAAGCGCTCGCTTTCAAGGCATACGCTATATAAAAATGATATATACGATTTTAGCTCACCGACTTAATGTTAGAATCCGGGTTAACAGCATTTTGTGGTGCGGCATTTTATGCACACTTAGTTATTACTAGGCATAACCTATTTTGAATTAGGATCCATTAGTTCGGGTCCTAACTTACTTCATTGAATCATGCTCAATATTATTATCTACTAAATCTACGTTAAAATTTTATTAATAGTACTATTGGTATTTGGCCTATACTTTAGTTATTATTAGGTTTATCTATATCTGAATAAGTTTTTGAATTATTTTGATCTCATGCAAGGGTAATCTTTATTTAAATTTGGACGTTTTAACAAAAGGGCACTTTTCTTTATCTATGCCCTTAATTAATATTTAGTCTTTTAGATTACTGCTCAATCCCTATTAATTAATCATATATGAACTAATCCAAATTTAAATATTACATAACCTAAATTTTACTAGCTTCCCTAAATTATTCTCAAATTTTTCCTGATTTTTATTAATTAACATGAGCTACAAAAATTTAGAAGAAAAATGTGGGAGGAAGGTTGCAGCCACTGGAATCGAACACACGACCCCCGGCTGTGTATACGTTATTCGCGCGCTACTAGCCAAGTGGGCCGACGGCCTAGTCTGACTGAGGAAGGCGCAGAAAATGTATTGAGCCGTAGGAAGGGGGGCAGAACAGAGGAAACCCGGTGGTGCTCGGTGTTGGTGTCGCCGGCGGTGAACGGTGGCCGGAGAGGCTGCGGCAACCGGCAAAACGGGTCCCCATGGTGACGAGGAATCCAGTGGCGTGGGCCGAGAAGCTTCAAGGCGGGCCGGCGGCGAGGCTTGACGGCCGGAGACGGGGGTGAAAGGGAGCGGTGGTGACCGGGAGGAAGAAGGGTGAAATTCGTGTGTGCTCGAGAATGTGAGAGATAGTGGGAGGCTTACGGTGCTGCTGGTCAGGCCGGAGGGGGATCGGGTTGGGCCGGCGGCGGAGACCATGGGCGGCGGCTTGCGCACGATGCCGGCAAGCCGTGGTGAGGGGAGCCGAAATTGACGCTTGGGAAGACCTGGTGGAGCCTTGGTGATGCTCTGGCTGGAGGCAATTGAGCTACGGCGCCCAGGAGGAGCGATGACGAAGATGGGGCGGGGCTACGCCTGCGGAGGAGGAAGAAGGGTGGGGAAGAAGAAGAGATGGCGCGGGGCTATGGGGGAAGCCGGTGGCTTTTATAGCTGCAGAGAGGGCGGGGGAGGCGCGGTGGCGGAGGTGGAGGACCGTCGGGCAAAGTCTTGGCGCGGGGCTCGGCGCGGCCGGGATTCGCGCGGTGACGGGAGACGGGCGTGGCGATGGGCGAGACCGGACGGACGGCGACGAAAGCGACGGGGTTGACGGGGTGACGCCAGGACCAGGAGGGAGCAGAGCCGGCTTTTCCAGCGGGTTCTCGGGTGGCGACAGAGCAGAGAAAAGACGGAGGAGATAGAAGCGACGGGGAGGATGGAGAAGAAGGAAAAGGAGGAACCGGGCGCTCGGGGGAGGGAGAAAAGAAAAGAAAGGGGGTGCGCAGGAGTTGGCCTACCGGGCAGAGGGAGGGAAAGGAGGAAAGAGAGAGGGAGAGGGAAAAAGAAGTGGGGCCCACATGTAAGTGAGAGGAAAATATAGGAATGGGAAAGAAAAAGGGAAAAGGGCTCAAGCAAAGTTTTTGAATTTCTAGATTTTAACTTAAATTTCTTTCTCACATTTATGATTATTAATTTCAATTTTTGCATGACATTTAAAATTTAAAATTTAAATTTTCAACTATTTAGATGTGAGCTTTTAAAACTTCTGTAGCCGCTGCTTCTCTTTTCTTTAAGTAAATCGGATTTCAATTTCTTCTTCCCTTTATTCAATACCTAAATTTTAAATTGTGTGCAGATCCTTTGATTTTCTATTTCTTTTATTAACACAAACTTTGCTTTTAGAGTTGGATATTATTTATTAATATTTAATTTGCAGGCCACAAAACCCGAAAGATGTAAATATTCAAAAGAAATTTTGAACGCCAGCAAAATTTGAGAAAAGTTTTAAAAGAAATTTCATAATTCTGGATACCCAAATTTTGGGATGTTACACGTTGTTAGGTATGGTTTTACCGTTCCACATACCTAACTCCCCATCATCACACACACCCACTTCCTGTAGAGATTCAATTGAGTTGAGCAGCTACTAAACTACGGTTGATAAGTCAACTCCTGTGATTGAGCGATCATTGTGTCTTTTATTCAGCATAAGATTCTTGTCCTTAATTTTTACTTGAGGCATCAACCACTTTCTCCACTGTGCTCAACAGCATCCACCACTTCACACCAGCCTCTACCCTAGGTGAAGATCGTGGACGAATGTCACCTTGTAGCTTTCCATAGCACACCTTTACCCTAGTACCAATTTTACAAATCCTACCGGCCAATGGCCAAGTCACTTAATAGTACAAAATTTTGAGTGAGATGATCTACAACTATTTACACCATAATTTAAATATTACTAAGGTTGTCAAGGTAAATATGGCCTCAAATTAAACATGGTATTTATCAGTGGTAGGACTTAACTAATTAGCATGTCTTTCTAAATATTTATTTTAATCAAATAATATTTCACAACTAATGATAATAGAAATACTGTAATTAAATAATTTAAATTCTATGGGATTCAAAATGATCAAAAACTTGTAACTTGCCTTGCTGTTCTGGAACTTCTACGAGCTCGTAAACTTCGGTGCCTGATTATGGACCATGAACTATCGCTTCGGAGAGATCGAAAGCTAGCCAAAACACATAAAATAACGATAAGTCCATACTTGAATCTAATCAAGCTAGGAAAAGTAATCTAATTAAAAAGGAGTAAAATGCATAAAATTCAAATGGAGGGTTTGAATTTATTTGGAATTTAATTTGGTAAAATGGTGGTCAAAAATGGATTTGCAGCATTGAGACTATTGAAAAGATGTATTTTTAGAATTTTGGGATTTTTTGAATTTTCTGGGATTTTTCTGGATTTTTCTGAATTTTTCTCCCAGGCGGCCGAACAGGCCGACCGACCTTTTGGCCCATGTCCAGTGCGCGCGCACCCGCTCCCGATGGACGATGCGCGAACGGCTCGGATGCGACAAGCGCGAACGCTCGGATGAAGCGGTGGCGACAGGCGCAGATGGCCGAGATACGACCACGTCGCGCCGAGGGAGTCGTCTTCAACCTCTGGCTTCCCTCACTGGCGGGAAATAGAGGAGCGGTGGCTCGGGCAGAGCAGCGCCAATAGGGCATCCCCAAGAAAATGGACAGTGCAGAAGGGAGCGGTTTGAGCTTGGGATTCCATTTTGGGGCTTTGGAAGGCGAGGAGATGGATGGCGGTGGCTGGCGACAAGAGAGAAGGTAGCGGCCTTCATGGCGGTGCCTAGGTACCCCGATAGGTTTCCGGCTAATTGAGAAGTGGTTTGACCATCTGTGGGGTGTGGGTTTCACAGTGGTGGTGGTTTGGGTCGGAAATAGTTCAGTGAGGCTGGCCACGGAAGAGGCCTTTCGGCTGGCGGTGGCTTCAGCCGCCAGGGCTTCCGGCGAACGCTCTCGCCCAGGGAGCTCACCAGTGTGTTTAGGGCACAAGAGAAACTATGTCAGAGCAAGGAATCAAAAAGTAGTTGAAAAAAACACGAGATGGTCATTAGGGCTCACCGGCACGGGGGAGGCGCCATGCGCGCGACTTGAGTGAAATTGATGGTTCGGGAGGTATGTGGGAGTGGTGCGAGGTGCTCGCAATGGCTATTGGGCTTAAAACATCGCGAACGTCGGTGGTCACAGTAAGGCGATTTGGGGCTCGTCTCTCGCGTCCGAGCGAGGCGATAAGGTGAACTCTGACGCTGCGCAGAGAGGAGGGGTGAGGTGGCACTGTCGCCCTGCAGGAGCTGACGAGGATTTGACAGCGGTGTACGACGCGACTTGTGTAGTAAAAGAGAGAGAGGTGAAGAGCGACGGCGCGCAAAGCGAGGGGAGAGCGGGGGGCGTGTGACTGATCAGTGGGGCCGTGTGGACCGGCGGGTGTGAACGCTGAGGCGGGCGGCCGCAATCCGGCAATGATGACGCGCGTGGACGCTAAAACAAAGAGGCGGTTCGGCGCGCCAAGACGGAGAGGCGCCAATGAAGAGGGAGACGGAATTTCAAAAGGGAAAGCGGAATTTCAATGGAAGTTGTCAAATTGGGAAAGATTTGGAATTCAAACATAATTCAAGAAAAATTTCAAATCCTTTGAAATTTTAAGGTGTTTAACATTCCTTTCCCCCTCTTTGCTGAACCGAACAAGAATCATAAAATTAGTGGACGGTATTTGGACCACGACCTGTCCAGTGTCCCCTTCCAGGGAGTTCATCATTTTTTTGACTGTGGTATAATTTCGTTGTCCAAAATGACTTCATAACTTTGTGGGGTCTTGAATCATGCCGGCATGATCCAGATCATAATCTCTACTTTCTGTTTCTGCCTTTTTATTTCCCCTTCTTTAGGCACTAGATTGGGCATCACTTTTATCCGGATTAGAGTCCGTTATCAGCTTGTCGCTAAATAAAAATTGTCAAATTTGATGTTTAAAGGTTTTCTGTAAGATTATGTTTAAAGGTTTTCTGTAAGATTAACGCACTAATTATCTGTCAAAACCAAATGAGCATTATCAACGAGTAGAGAGGGATAGATTTGGACGGTTTTGAACCAAAAGTCTTGTGTGCCTTCTGTTTTGTCGTGTCCGGAAGGTACAGCTTTGAAATTTGGCAAATGAGTTGCGAAGGCTAGTCCAACATGTTGCATATGCGAATTACATCCATCTTCTTTTGTTGCACAAATTGCCATCGCTATAGGAATACATACACACAAAAGTTGTTGGGAAAATTTGTTCGAGAATCGAAAGTTCACCGCTTCCGAAAAATACCACCGAAAGAACTGGACTCTAGAAATTACCACCAAAAGGTTCACCTCACTTCGGAATTTACCTGTTTTAGTTAACATTGTAGGACCAGCATCTATGGTCCAAACAAACAGGTAAGAGCATTTTTGTCTCAGTTAACACTGTCAACATAAAAACTAACAGATCGCTAAATCCGAGCGAGGTGAACCTTTGGCCCATGTCCGGTCTTGCACCCGCTCCCGATGGACGATGCGCGAACGGCTCGGATGCGACAAGCGCGAACGCTCGGATGAAGCGGTGGCGGCAGCGCAGATGGCGAGATACGACCACGTCGCGCCGAGGGAGTCGTCTTCAACCTCTGGCTTCCCTCACTGGCGGGAAATAGAGGAGCGGTGGCTCGGGCAGAGCAGCGCCAATAGGGCATCCCCAAGAAAATGGACAGTGCAGAAGGGAGCGGTTTGAGCTTGGGATTCCATTTTGGGGCTTTGGAAGGCGAGGAGATGGATGGCGGTGGTGGCGACAAGAGAAAGGTAGCGGCCTTCATGGCGGTGCCTAGGTACCCGATAGGTTTCCGGCTAATTGAGAAGTGGTTTGACCATCCGTGGGGTGTGGGTTTCACGGTGGTGGTGGTTTGGGTGGAAATAGTTCAGTGAGGTCACGGAAGAGGCCTTTCGGTGGCGGTGGCTTCACCGCCAGGCTTCCGTGACGCTCTCGCCTGTGGAGCTCACCGGTGTTTAGGGCACAAGAGAAACTATGTCAGAGCAAGGAATCAAAAAGTAGTTGAAAAAAACACGAGATGGCTGTTAGGGCTCACCGGGCACAGGGGAGGCTGCCAGCGGCGATGCGGCGGACTTGAGCTGAAATTGATGGTTCGGGGAGGTATGTGGGAGTGGTGCGAGGTGCTCTGCAATGGCTATTGGGCTTAAAACATCGCGAACGTCGGTGGTCACAGTAAGGCGATTTGGGGCTCGTCTCTCGCGTCCGAGCGAGGCGATAAGGTGAACTCGACGCTGCGAGAGAGAGGGGGTGAGGTGGCACCGTCGCCTGCAGGAGCCGACGAGGATTTGACAATGTGTACGACGCGACTTGTGTAGTAAAGAGAGAGGTGAAGAGCGACGGCAGCAAAGCGAGGAGAGAGCGGGGGGCGTGTGACTGATCAGTGGGGCCGTGTGGACCGGCGGGTGTGAACGCGCGAGGGCGGGCGGCCGCAATCCGGCGAAGTGATGACGCGGCGCGTGGACAGCTAAAACAGTGAGGCGGTTCGGCGGCGGCGCCAGCACGGAGAGGCGCCAGCGGAAGAGGGAGACGGGAATTTCAAAAGGGGAAAGCGGAATTTCAATGGAAGTTGTCAAATTGGGAAAGATTTGGAATTCAAACATAATTCAAGAAAAATTTCAAATCCTTTGAAATTTTAAGGTGTTTAACATTCCTTTCCCCTCTTTGCTGAACCGAACAAGAATCATAAAATTAGTGGACGGTATTTGGACCACGACCTGTCCAGTGTCCCTTCCAGGAGTTCATCATTTTTTGACTGTGGTATAATTTCGTTGTCCAAAATGACTTCATAACTTTGTGGGGTCTTGAATCATGCCGGCATGATCCAGATCATAATCTCTACTTTCTGTTTCTGCCTTTTTATTTCCCCTTCTTTAGGCACTAGATTGGGCATCACTTTTATCCGGATTAGAGTCCGTTATCAGCTTGTCGCTAAATAAAAATTGTCAAATTTGATGTTTAAAGGTTTTCTGTAAGATTATGTTTAAAGGTTTTCTGTAAGATTAACGCACTAATTATCTGTCAAAACCAAATGAGCATTATCAACGAGTAGAGAGGGATAGATTTGGACGGTTTTGAACCAAAAGTCTTGTGTGCCTTCTGTTTTGTCGTGTCCGGAAGGTACAGCTTTGAAATTTGGCAAATGAGTTGCGAAGGCTAGTCCAACATGTTGCATATGCGAATTACATCCATCTTCTTTTTTGTTGCACAAATTGCCATCGCTATAGGAATACATACACACAAAAGTTGTTGGGAAAATTTGTTCTGAGCACTGAAAGTTCACTGCTTCCGAAAAATACCACCGAAAGAACTGGACTCTAGAAATTACCACCAAAAGGTTCACCTCACTTCGGAATTTACCTGTTTTAGTTAACATTGTAGGACCAGCATCTATGGTCCAAACAAACAGGTAAGAGCATTTTTGTCTCAGTTAACACTGTCAACATAAAAAACTAACAGACTGCTAAATCCCGAAGCGAGGTGAACCTTTCGCTGGTAATTTCTGAAGTCCGGTTCTTTCGGTGGTATTTTCCGAAAGCAGTGAACTTTCAGTGCTACAGAACAAATTTTCCCAAAGTTGTTTCCCAAAATTGCCATGGGTTTTAAGAAAACCATGGGTAGGTCTCACGGAGATTGTGTTTGGTATAGTCAGATTTCACGTTATCCTGTTTTTTTTTTACTTTTGTCAATTTAACATATGTATTGTATTCCATTAGATTTGTAATTACTTACATTAAAATTTTACCCGAAGGAGGATAGTGGTGTTAACTCCATGATGTGGAGGAGAAAATGTCGGCCATCACGCGGTCCAGATAGAACTGGACGATGACCACCTGGAACAAGACGCGGCTAGTAATTTAAACTAATTTTTGGTAAACATAAATTAAAATAGGAAGTTATTTATTGAATAATACAGTTGCAAAAATATTTTTAGAAATATTACCTTTTCTCCTAACAAATTATCCTTAGTATTGCCATATAACCATTATTTAAATCTGTATTTGCTTTATTTTGCACAACCCTAAGCTAGTATGAAATAATTGCACATACGCCCATGGCCTATTACATAATCTATGTCAATAACTACTAGTATCGACTTGGGGGGTTTCTTTATTTTTGAAGGTCAACTATCGTCCATCGATATTTGAGTGTTGAGGTTGGCTGAGTCTCTGAAATTAGTGGCCAGTACTCGAAATTCGTGCTCGACACTTGTAGAGTTATATACTTGTAGACATAAGAGGGAGAGAGGCTCCACACCAAGAGCCAATATGTCAATGTGGCTTGTAATCATCGCTACAAATACAATTTTCTTTATAATGCAAAGGCTTTTTAAGCCCGATAAGGTTATTCATATGTCTAACATAAAGCTATAAAAGGTGAAAAAGATATACACGACTGAATGACGGTAAAGGGGTTGGCGCCCCACTTGACCCACTGCTCTAGTCCCACCCTGATGCATCATACACCATACAAATCCAAAGAATCGCATCCAATTCAGCATTCAGCGAGTTCTCAACATTTCGACCGGTTGAAAGTGACCAATTAATAAAAAAAATAATCAGCAGTATAAAAAATCACAACACCGTCGCATCACGCATGCAATGCAATCCAAAATTACAAACGAAACAATCTTTCTTCGTAAAAAAAACGGAAGAAATTGAGAGAGAAGGGTGGGAAAAAACGAAAAGTTCTTCCCGGGTTCCCCATTCTCTCGGTATATTCCAATACTTTCCCCCTAATTCCTGGGCAAGCCATCATGAGAGGAGCCTGGGTATAGAGAGAAAAACAGAGGGAGTAATACGACAGAACCAAGACAGGAGAGGGGAGAGGAGAGAACCAAGAGCAAGGCACGAAGCAAGAAGAAACGCCGAGATTGGAGGGCAACTGGTGAGCAAGAAAGGAAGCCCGTCTTGTCCTTGGATTCTTGCTTTCCCCCTCCCATGACGCTCAATTCTTTGCTTCTTCGCTGCTGTTGCAGATCAGGGCGACAAGGCGAGGCTTTTCTTGGGATCGGGCCGTTTCTTGGATTCGCCGGAGAGGCGCCGGCGGTGGAGGCGGATGGCCGGCGTTGACGCGGCCAGGTACGCTCACAGCCCTGCGCACCACGCCGTGGCGACGCGGGACCACACCGTCCTGCGCCGCGTGCTGGACGCGCTCCCGCGGGCGCGGAAGCCCGAGGAAATCCGGACGGAGGCGGACTCCGTCGCCGAGGAGGCGCGCGCGGACGCCGTCTCGGCCGTCATCGACCGCCGCGAAGTCCCCGGGCGCGAGACCCCGCTCCACCTCGCCGTCCGCCTCGGCGACGCCGCGGCGGTCGATATGCTCATGGCGGCGGGGGCCGACTGTAGCCTGCAGAACGAGCAGGGCTGGAGCGCGCTCCAGGAGGCCATCTGCGCGCGCGAGGAGGCGCTGGCCCGCGTCATCGTGCGCCACTACCAGCCCCTCGCCTGGGCCAAATGGTGCCGCCGCCTGCCCCGCGTCGTCGCCACCATGCGCCGGATGCGAGATTTCTACATGGAGATCACATTCCACTTCGAGAGCTCCGTCATACCCTTCATCTCCCGCATCGCGCCCTCTGACACCTACAGGGTGTGGAAGCGCGGTGCTAACCTCCGCGCAGACATGACTCTCGCCGGCTTCGATGGGTTCAAGATTCAGCGCTCTGACCAGACCATACTGTTTCTTGGGGAGGGGTCGGAGGACGGCAAGGTGTCGCCAGGGTCGCTATGCATGATTAACCACAAGGATAAGGAGGTGATGAACACGCTGGAGGGGGCTGGTGTGCCGGCCTCGGAGGCAGAGGTCCAGCAGGAGGTCACTGCGATGTCACAGACGAATATTTTCCGTCCGGGGATAGACGTCACACAAGCGGTGCTGCTTCCGCAGCTCACATGGCGGCGGCAGGAGAAGACAGAGGCAGTTGGCCCATGGAAGGCCAAGGTTTATGATATGCACCATGTGATGGTGAGTGTGAAGTCAAGGAGGGTCCCTGGTGCAATGACGGATGAGGAATTACTTTCAGCTTGCAATGAGAATGATACTGAGAGTGAGGGGTTTGATGATGTTCTGACCGAGGAGGAGAAGAAGCAGTTGGAAGCCGCGCTTAAGATGGATTCTGCAGATGGCGGTGGTGAAGGCCAGTCTGACACGTTTGTAGGTCCTAGACATAGTTGCTTTGAGCCAAGGGGGAGGGAGATATCAATTGAGGATTTAAGCATTTCTGGAAATGGGGAGGGTAAGCATGACAGGAAAGGTTGGTTTAGTAATTGGGGAAAGAGGGGGCAGAGTAGCAAGCAGGAGGGGACGAAGAAGATGGCACCTCCAAGGAGTTCGCTCTGTGTAGATGAGAAGGTGAGCGACCTCCTCGTGCAATCTCCATCAAATGTACAAACTGGACCAGGAAGGCATTCGGTAGATGTAGTAAGGGGGGATGAGAACAGAAGGGGCAAGGAAAGGGATTATCGGAAACCTGCTGCTTCTTCGGAGAGTGGGCATAGGCGTAAAGAAAGTAGCAAAGAAAGTGAGTATAAGAAAGGTCTAAGGCCTGTTCTTTGGCTTTCTCCTAACTTTCCTCTTCGAACTGAGGAGCTCTTGCCACTTCTTGATATTCTTGCAAACAAGGTGAAGGCAATCCGTCGTTTGAGGGATCTACTTACAACAAAACTGCCTCCAGGAACTTTTCCAGTCAAGGTACAGGCACAACATAATTGTTTTGTGATGCAATATCTTTGCTGCAATTCCTTTTTAAAGCAAGCGTACTGTTTATTCTTGGCTGCCAAAGCTACAGTAATCATGTGGTGGTTTGATTGTTAGTTCAATACTGTTTAGTCTTTAATATGTTTGGTTCTGGTCATTTGTCAAAATTGCGACCCCTTCATGCTATGTCACTTTTGATAGTTAAGAAAAATCACCGCCGTATAAATCCATTACAGGTTGCATGGTTCAAGACATGCATATATTACAGAGCTATTAGAAAACCACTTGATGGTAGTTAACATATTTATACAATTGTGTATCTTTTATCTTTTATCGTCAGGTATACACCACCTTTTACATTGTCTTCGTTTAATAAATTCAATGTCCTTGTTGGCACTTTGCACTGGATATAGTGGGTGCTGCTGGTACATTGAGGCATTGTTGAAAAGTTAATAACAAAGGAAGTGATTATTTGGTGTTTGAATAGATGCCACACCATGTATGAAACATAGCTATTTAACTGTGAAATGAATTGATTGAATTCCAAGAGGGGCTTTATGCATGAAATTTCCAAGAGAGGCCTTATGCATGAATCCCAAGGGAGGTCTTATTCCTGCTCCTCTTCTCTTGTATGTCTGTTCTTTCTTGATACCCTTGTATCCTGCATGGTGAAAGAAAATAATAACGATATGAGGCATAGCTCTTTTTGAATGAACATTGGAGTGATAACCATGCAAACAGGCTCTCTGGTAATAGACTAGCATAAAGTATGTAGCAAGGTAGATTTAATTGTGTCTCTGTTTTGCTAGTTGCTTGCCATTACTGACTTCAATGAATCTATATCTTATATCATATTCTATAAACCCCTTTTCTTTTGTTTTACTGATGACATGTGAAGTGACTACTATTTTGTCACTTGGAAGTCTAAGGATCAAATTGTTGGATGTTTGTTTCCTTGTTCTGATAGCTGCAGACTATAACTGGACATGTGTTTTGACTGTTACCTGATCAATGCATAACGTTCATTTTACATTTTTCAGTTAAACAAAGAGGATGTTTTCTAAACGCAAAAGAAGTATGCAACTTGATTTTCTTACTTCTATTTGGATGTGTTTCATTTAGATCTATTTGGAATTTTGGATGTGTTGGTCAAAGAACCGAGAACATTTCCTGCTATTCACCAATAATGATTCAACCTGATTATTGTTATTATAATTATTGTTTTCATATTATGAGTTTCGTATCTGGCTGATTTGAATGTCTGAGTGGTGACAGTATTCTATACAAGTTTTTCATCATTCTTAGGACTAAAAGAGCTAAAGGATACTGCAAGTACTCTAATTTTATGCTATAATTTGATGTTATCCATAAAAATGCCCTCAAATAGTACATACATAGTTTACTTTCTCCCTGAAGTTTTCATATGGTTGTGATTTTCTTAGTGGTTTAGTGCGTATTTGATCAATAGGAGGTGCCTCTTAATTCGAGCTTTGTTTTCTTCTCTCTGTAACTGATCCTTTGTTATCCACATTCTGAGGGTTGTTTATGTCCTATCTACCTGTTTGTTTGCACTACAAAGTATTCTAAATTCACATAATAAAACAGAAGCATACTGGCAAAAAATTTGGTATCTTTATCCAGTTGTACAAATATACAAGCCTATGCAGCATGCTAGTAACAACTTGATCTATTCATCCAATTATACAAGTGTACTGTACTAACTTCAGAAATAAGCATATGTGCCAAAAGTTAATTTCTTTATCTAATTTGGTACGAACTCAAGGGCATACAGCATGCTAGGAAAAACATGATTTGTCTATCCAACGGTACAAGTGTATGAAGTATACCACTGAAGCAAGTATTAATGTGGGTGACTGATACATTTATTCATACCATCATGTGGGTGACTGATACATTTATTCATACCATCATAAGCATCGACGGATCAGTGAATTAGAACATAGATTTATTCGTACCATTGAGCCAATAAAGATAGGTGGGCTGGGTGGAAGATGGCTCACCCATTCTACTGCAGGTTTTGCAGCAATCAAAGTAAAGTTCTGTAGTTATGGATTGAAAGTTTAGAGTGTAATGCCATTGTTGAGGGCTATATTAAGTTCCTGTTCTTCTTTTTTTTTCTGGAGATTTAGTCTCAGTTCCAGTTTCAACATAAGAATACAATCTGTTTGACAATCTAAATGGTTTTTGAAAGTATTACCTAATATCTGTAGCCAAAGACTTCCAACAAGTTGGGTGATCACAAGACAAACTTTGTATTACTCAAGTAGGCTCTGGCGCATTTCAAATCATATCTATAATCTGGTACTTTCTGGCCATTGTAGGTTGTGTTTGTTGTGATTCAACCCAGGGAAAGCATTCTCGGTAGAACTAAAATTTGTGACCCCTCTGATAGAATCGAAATTCACGAAAATTGGAAATTTTGTTCAAAAATTGCCCCTGTCAAATTCAAAAATGAAATTTCGGCCCAAATTGTTTTCCCTGATCCAACCTCTATCTATGTACTCACACACATGGCATTCTGGATCTGTTAACTCATTGTTTGAAAGCTATCTTAATACCTCTTCCTATGCTGGATGTACATACCATTATCTATTTACTTACAGCTCCTTTCGACAGCCTAGTGTGTTATATCTGTATTGCTGATTTAGTCAAATCTCTTATTCAAGATTTGATGCATTGCTGATTTAGTCAAATCTCTTATTCAAGATTTGATGCCTAAGCACTCACCATTTTCTTGTGCTAGATTGTCAGATTCATAGTTCTTTTGGATATAGCGTAGTTTCATGGTTTGATAGTTTCATATTTCTTACCAAAAGAGCGCCATAAATCTATGATTAGATTGTCAGATCCACAGTTCGTTTGGATATATTTTGCCGGTGAAGTGTGCATTCAACCATCACCATCTATTCTTGATGAAATAGGATATGTTATCTGACAGTGTTGATGTTAACAGTTCTATTGTCAGATCCAATGACTATATTAAGTAGGTAACGAATGATGGAAACAATAGTGCTTGGAAAAATTGTTAAATGAAATCAGTTATCTTATTTGCCATAGATGCCTGTTACTATTGATTGAACAGTATAGTTAATGGTTCTGTCTGTTGTTGCTCTTTATTGAATTAGTATTGTTTGTTTGTTAGTGTGATGAATTGGCAATCCATTAACAAATTATTTCTTTCAGGTTGCCATTCCAGTTGTACCTACAATCAGGGTGCTTGTGACATTCACAAAGTTTGAAGAGTTGCAACCATTAGAGGAGTTCACCACGCCTCCTTCCAGCCCTGACAATAGCAAGAGCCCAGCATCACAGTCGTCTTCGAGTTCCTGGATTCAGTGGATCAAGGCTCCTTACCGCCAGAACTTCTCGACAGCGCCAGACCCTAGCAGCCATGTGGAGGACATCCAGGACCCATTTGCCATCCCTGCTGATTACGTGTGGACCACTCCCGAAGAGAAGAAAAAGAAGACACAAGAAAACAAGAACAAGTCGAAGAAAGGCAGAAACACGACATAGATATATAGCATTGGTTTTGAGATGTTGTGGGCGACCCAGAAACCATTAAAAAGAGCAATACTCGGTGATACCTCTGATCTAACAGGAAGGATGAGTGGGAGATTTGAAGATTTTGGTGGGGCTTCAGGTGACTGATGTCGATGTCAAGAAACAACCGCTTGTCTAGTTTGGATGTGATAAAAAGATTTCTTCGTAGCATTCTTTCGTTTAACCCAAATTATTTCAACCCCAGTTACTGTTGCTGCATCCTTAACGGTAGATTTTGACCGAGGTGGTCTCTCAGATCGCTGATGTGGTGGTGTTTTCGAGTTGCTGCCATGCCAGCATCCTGCATCTTCACCATGCCAACCTTAAATGCCATGTTTCTGCATGTTGGGATGGTACGAATTTTGCATGGGAAAAGTGCACAGTTCATTCTAAGCATATGAATGTCATGTTTCTGTATGTTTTGCTGTTTTTCTGGTTGCCGGAATCATTCATGTAGGTCTGGTGTAGTGTTGGCCTGCTGCCTGCCTTTGGGGTCCAGTTGCAGTCTGTTGTCTTCCGATGATAGGATGGCAGTACTTTATCCCGAGTGGATTTTGTACTTGGTGCCGGATTTTGTACTTGGTACTTGCCATCCTTTGGAAAATGAACCGCAGCATATGGGCTCGGTTTGAAACACGGTAACATCGAGCGGAAACTTCGGAGGGTTCGTGAGAAACTGAGAAATATCTGTGCTCGTCTAAATTTTGTATTGTGTATGGCTGACATATATTTGCGATTCATGGTGAGATGATTTTCTAATTGATGACGAGACACGACTGTAATCGCGGCACATGCAAGGCGACGACGTTAACGCATGATGCATTGGAGGCCAAGTCAGAAGTACAATGATGCAAAGAGTTCACACGCTAAGCATAGCTAATCAACCGCCTTGTGGCTTGTGGTCAGCACAGACATAGTGTATTATCCTCTCAAGAAAACGTCACCGACAGTAAGCAAGTATTGCTCAGATAACCAATTAAGAAGCTAAACAAGAAGGCCCACATGGAAGTTATGCACGTATGGAAGAAGAGGAGTCCGAGTGGATGAATGTATTAAGAGAGCTTGTATAGGGAAAGTGTTGTGAGGTGGACAGTGTTGCGAGTTTGATAGCCGTGTTACCGACCTAGAGATCAACAGCTGCAATCGTTAATACAACATCAAAACCGAGAGAGAGAGAGAAAGGTCAAAGCTGGCGAAAGCAAGTCGCCGAGAAGAAGAGGATGCCGAGGAAAAGTCGCTGAGCTAGCCCAGGGCCAGCACCATGTCTGGCGCCTGTGGTCGCTGGTTGGCGCCACCCCTAGCACTAGCCCTGTCGACCGCCATCCTCTTCTCCATGCTCTCCTACACACCTGTGATGTCGATGTCCAGTAAGGGGCGATCCTCTATCCTTCCCTCGGGTGTGGTGATTTTGCTATGTAAATGATGTTTTGATCTATCATTTGATGCTTATGCTATGCTTGTCGATTTGATATCATGCTTTATGTCTCGATTGGTAATTATCAATTGTCTTACCTCTAGGTGTTGACATAGTGTTTAGATCTAGTATGCCGACTTATCACTATCACAGAAAGAGTCATCACAGACGGTTCAAAATCGTTATCACAGACGGTTTCTGAACCGTCTGAATTTATGTGTCTATGATAATATTTGTTACCATAGACAGCTCTCAAACCGTCTATGATAAATTACAATATAGATGATTTTTCAAAAAACAAAAACCATCTGTGATATATCAGATATCATAGACGATTCTTAAATATAATCATCTGTGATATCTGATATATCACAGATGACTTATACTCAAAATCATCTGTGATATGTCAGATATCATACACGATTCTTAAACATAGCCATCTGTGATATCTAACATATCACAGACAGTTAATACTAAAAACCGTTTATGATATATGACATACCACAGACGGTTAATACTAAAAACCGTCTATGATATGTCATATATCACAGATGGTTCTTACATATAGCCATCTGTCATATTTTACATATTATAGTTGGCTAATACCAAAAATCGTCTATGATATGTCATACATCACAGACGGTTTGATGTTACAAACCGTCTGTAATAGCTATTTGAATAGCTAAATTATTTTCTATTTTTTGGCTAGCCTCAGAAAATGCTAGCTATGCCCTCTAAAAATAAATAAACATATCACATATATAACACACGATAATCATTACACGTATATCATAAATGAATTAAACAACTGAATGATGTACAATTGAACAAATTATTTGATTAAGCACAATTGAGTAATTACAATTGTATCAAATGTTTGAATATCTAATCGTCATCGCTAGGGGTTGAACTCTTCATCTCCATTTGGGTAAATGACCTTCGCCATCAAGAATTTGGAGAGTTTTCCTCGAACTTCGGTGAGTTTGTCAAGATTGAATACACTTTCGTCGAATTCCAAGCCCTGTCGCTAGGAGTGTTAAAGTCATTAGCATATATACATATGTATATAATCACGAAATAATTATTGGCTGGTTTACAAACCTCTGGATTATTCGTCTTAGTGGCCATGATTTTCTGCATATGGCGATGGCGTAGAATCTCTGACGCGTTAATCGTAGCTGCTGGTGGCACTGCAAAAATAGAAATACATATATAGGTATCGTCAGTTCTAGAGGCATTATTACGAAGTGTGATATAGGATTGTTGTGTTATAGCGGGTATCAAAAACCGTGTCATGTGTCGCAATGTGACGCTGGATTCTTTGTGTCTCCCTCCCCGAGCAACGTAAGTGCTGAACAACCTATGTGATTCCAAAAAGTTAGCTTCGGCCATTGCAAATGAAGGGAAGGCTACAATAGTGTTATGTATAGAGGAAATGAGTTTACCTGTCAGTTGCTTGTTGCACACGGGTGAAATCATAGTTGTTTCTAAGTAGAGAATCAAGGTATATAACCTTACTCCATTTTGGTACAATCACAATCAGAATTCAGTGAGACATAGTCATGTATATCGCCACAGTGATTAATATCAAGTTCATGTTACATATAAAGTACAAAGAAACTTGTATAGTAACTAATGAAGCACTTACCCCTAGTTATATGGTACCAATAAAATGTTTTCATTGATGTATTGCTCAGAGACCAACTGTGGGTTGAGGAAACCCACTGGTTCTCGTCGTCGTCGTCGACTTGTTGAATCATGGATCTATACATAAGTAACGAGCTATGACATTTATCGGTATTATGTGAATATAGAACTTGATTGTACAGTACGCTTACAGTGTCCAACATTGTAGAAGTGAGACGTCGAGTTCGTCGAGGTTGAATAATAATAATAAGTCTTCGAAGGTCTCGACAAAGTAGCCCGAATCATGGAGGAAATGTGCCTCCGTGTATCTCACGGTGAATCCACTTTGCCAGTTTGGCTTCCTGTTGGACCTCTGCATGTATCAGGCATACAAGTCCTGCAAACCAGCCCAAGGCTAGGTAATTGTGACTCGGGGACCAACCACACTCCGAACGTGTACTTCCAAGGCCCGGGAGGCATCTTAATCTTCTTCGGTTGGGCCTTAGTGTCTCGCTTGCGATACATATTCAGTGTCATCTCCACGGGAGCCGATGCAATGGCCTTTTGAAGTGGAGCTTGAGGTGGAGTCATAGAGCGTTCTATTTGATAGGCATGATCGTGTGGAGATTGTGGCACGAAAGAGTCCAAGGTGATGTCCCTCTTGGGACACTGCAAGAATGTGTGGACGGCATCCCCTAGTCTCATGATCTCTTTGTTTGGGGCTTCTCCAGCGGGATGGCCCTGAAAACATAATTAATCACGTCCACCTAGACCTTTGTGAAACTAGTCCCTACTGAGCATCGAGCACCCGAATCCCTAGCAGGCATGGAAACACCATCCCCCCGCCTTGTGTCAACGAGAATGGAGCCAACCCTGACTCTAAGGATGCACAGTGTGGGCTCCTACATAATGATACACGATGAGCTAAGATGTCCACTAAGTCTATCTATGTAGCATTCTAGAGAGATACGTTACCCAGATGTTACCGATAGGTAAGTGTACGTTGCTATGTTCAAAAAGTGTCGTGGACACTTGTAAGTTGAAGCTCAATGAAATTGGTTTTAGTGATAATGATAAATATAATTGTGAGACTAACTTGTTTATTGATTATGATATTGTTTAGTCTCATTTAGATGAAAATATGAAAATAATAAGAGGTATGCATTCGACATCACACTCCTATATCTTAGTCTATTTCTCGGATCCAAAATATAGATTGAACTCCATAAATAATCAAACATGAATATGTGCATATATCTTTATTATATACTGTTGTATGAACACATTTAGGGGGAGTTCACTCTATGTTTTGTGGTTGCATTAG
Source organism: Bonia amplexicaulis (assembly GCA_036346245.1). Classification (NCBI taxonomy): domain Eukaryota; kingdom Viridiplantae; phylum Streptophyta; class Magnoliopsida; order Poales; family Poaceae; genus Bonia; species Bonia amplexicaulis. The sequence goes on along the minus strand of CM070753.1, from coordinate 12,648,915 downwards.
TATTGATCCACGTTCCATTTACACAAACTGAGGATCTTACTTTGAAACATATCCTTGAGTATATATAGCTTGCGTAGTTCATATATACTCATAATCGGATTGTCATCCCGTTCCTCCATTATGTGTTATAATTGGATGACTAATGACAACCGGATGTGTAAAGTTTGCTAGCAATTAATCTCAAAGACAAACACTTCCAATTAAATGAGTTAATTGCTTTGAAAGCTTATCCTAGAGTATACAAGTATTGTGTATATGTTGTATACTCGCAAATCAATCTTTTATCTCATTATTTGTTGAGATTATCATGAATTACCAAAAAGGGAAGATTGTTGAATCTAGTCCATCCATTATGAGTTAATGGTGAAGCTTTGGTAATTAATGACAATTGATTTGTGGATTAATATTTTTCATGAGTTGGATGAATAGGTTATGATAGCACTAGCGGTCTCGATCTTTCGATGAGAGTGGCAGATTCGATTGGGGAAGGAGATGACGTTGACGACCCGACTACAACTATCCAAGGACGTTGCGCCTTAGTGATCGATACACCAACTCCAGAGGTTGTTCGTGACCTTGTCGGCGCACGACCAACCTAACCACGAGGGTTCTTGTTTCTGCAAGCAATCGAAGAACATGTAAGAACAAGATGAACATCAACTCAAATAAACAATGTAGGATTCAATCAAAAATAGAAAAACAGTGGGGTTCCGAAGACAAGTATTCCGGCGGTCTAGCCGACACACGCGAGTACAAGGCGAAGTAGCAAAAGCTAACTTAGTCTAACAAAACCCCAAACCCTAGAAGAGGGTGTGGCTGCCTATTTAAGAGACACGGACGGTGGAGGGTTGGCCAAAACACATGGAAGCCCAACATGACTCGATTACAAGGCCCAAGGCCCACTTTGACTCGGACTGGAAAAGTGACGTGACTTGTTTTGTAGTTTCTGATCGGCTCGGATGGAATTTAGAGGTGAGACCAAATCCATCTGAAAGTAGACTTCAAGGGCTTTCCAAGGAGTACTCACGGGCCCCAAGAAACCTTCTGGATCAAAAGTTATGGCCGTTTGAACTAGACGCTCTTGGGAAGGCCGAATCCGAGTTGAACTCGCGAACAGGACTTGGTTTGCGCTTGACGGTTTGATACGGGGTCACCCGATCTTCTCGACGTAGGATGGATACTCACGGGAGTCTTGATGAATCGTAATGATCCTCCAATGCCAATGCAAGGGACGAACACTCTTTAATCCGCCAAAACACACTTGTGTTGATTTCGTCATCCACCAAGCGAAGATCTATCGTACACCCAATTCCCAACTGAAAGGCTGAACGATCTTGATTGAAGAAAATCACTCTTAATTCCCCATGTAACTTTGGTAGCAATGCTAAACTCGAACAAACTTTAGTAGATTCATTATTCTCAAAGGTTATCTCCTTACAATGGGGGTCTAACCCTCAATATATAGTTTTCTCTCCACCTCATGGCTGGCCAAGAGATTCTAAACCAACTCCAACTCATCCCTACATGTATTGGAAACAAACTCACACAGAAGGAAAATCTAAAATTAAACCATCACCATGTTTTGGTCATAACTTTTTATCCATGATGACTTTGAAGGTGACGCTAGATCCATTGCGTAGCCCTTGAAATTATCTTTCCAACGAGTACAAGAACACCTGAATCGGACTCCGTTTGTGAAAGTTATGGCCTTTTTAGTAACTACCTGTCAGGCTGTCCCGAACCGAATACGAATTGAATCCTGAGTTGAATCCGAGTTTGAATTGGATTGAGCACGTGGGAGGTCCGAATTTGGCTTGAAAATCTTATCCAAAACTTGTAGTTTAAGTCCTTGTGCTCCTCCCTTTTGCTCTCCCAAGTCTTCACATAAATCATACCTAAGAATACATAAAATACTAGCATGAGGTAGTATTCCAAGTTCATCATCAATTAAAAGAAACTCCTTAAGAAACAAATACACCTGACAATATTTAATGTGGCTCAATACTTCTTTCCAATGAAATAATGTATTCGCCTGAAAAGTGATAAGCATGTGCGTATCCGCATCATCCTCCCCTTCTTCAAGAAAAGCCGTCCTCGGCTTTTGGTAACCTGAAATTGTACTAAGCAAAGAATACAACGTATATGCATGGTATATATATTTGTCATCAACACTTCTTTTGCTTAGCATATCAAGAACATCTGAAGGTGTAGTAGATAAAAAGAACAACACATATGCATGGTATATGTATGAATCAATTATCGTGTCATTCTCGTTGTTCCAAACAAATTAATATAACAACAACCATAAGATGTATACATTACAACATTGTCTTTCATATCATTCTCCCTTCCATGAGAAAAAGTCATCCTCGACTTTGCTAAGCACTTGTACAAGTCATTAATGGGCCAAACCAAATTAAGTTGTTCAAATATGGGGGAGAAAATTTTTAGTTCCTTCCATGCTTCAACTGCGCTACTCTGATTATTTGTACATGATTGTCCACTAAAGGATGAATAAGTAGGCTTAAGAAATCTTTTAAAACATGAAGCACTATTATTGAAACTCATCTCATTGTGATCATAATATGGCACAAAAGATTATTTATCCAAAATATGCAATTTCAATTCAGTAAACTTATCACATGTAATGCATATTCGGTAAACATAAAACTTATCATCTATACCATAATTTTCAATCAAATTGAACTTATATATATATGCATAGGTACTAACTAGTGATTTTGAACATGAAATTTCAGCAACATTCTCAATCACACTAGATAGCTCTTTAGGATCATCAAACATGATATAATATAAGGAATCATCAGGAGATATTCTCGTAAGAACTTCCTTGTGAGTAATCAATTCCACATTATGCAAATTGAGCAAAGAAATTTCAGAACATGGAAATTTCATTTGTACATATGAGTTCTCACAAGTACTCACCGTTTCACAATTAATTTCAGCACCAATATTGTTACCTTTATTGTTCTCCTCAGTTGGTGTAGGTGTTGTAGGTATTAAATCATCATGATGTAACAACGGGGCAGCAAGTACTTCATCTTTAACTATGATTATCTCCTCATCGTTTATCTCCAATGGTGCCAGTTGTTGAACATTGCCTCCTCTTCCTTAATATCAACCTGCACAATGTGAGGAACAACCCTAGAAGTAGATATTAATGTGTTAGTTTCAAAATCAACCTCACTTTGTCTATCTTCTACTTCTCTTTTTTCTTTTGGTGTATCTCTCACACTCTCAGTTTAGATGCTCTCAAACTCACATATGGTGGAATCACACAGCTCGCTCTTTTTAACACTCTCACTCAATTTGGCTATGTGGCTCTCATTCTTACATGGGTTTTGATGCATCTCAATTGTTGTATGTATCATTGGGGCAGCACAAGATGTCTCCTTTACCGAAGGGAAAGTCCCATGCTCGGTCATCTTCTCATGTGTTACACTAGTGGAACCATAAGAGCTGAGTATAGACATGGATTGAACCGTGATGTACGTCTCTCCATAAGTCTCTTCTCCTGTATAATAGCATAATTCACAAGATCATGCATGCTACTAAAATATTTATGTTGAAGTGTAGCGGTGATCTCAGAATTCAAACCTCCTTTGAAGTATGCCATCTCTTTAAATTCACTAGTGACTCCTGCACGACGCAACACATCTTGCAGTTGAAAATAATATTCTGAATCAGACACTCCTTGTGTGATACTTTCCAAATGATGGAGCAATCCCCCCTCATAATAGGATGGCACAAACTCATTTCTCATGATCACCTTCAAACCTTACCAAGATCTAATGAATCGTTTTCCAGATAATTGTTGCCACCAACTATAAGCATAGTCTTTAAACTGTATAGTGGCTCGCATCACTTCTTGGTCTTTGGAAAGCTTCTGAACTCTAAACTCTTTCTCCAATCGTCATTCCCACTCAAGATACTCCTCTGGATTTTTACTTCCATAGAACGGAGGGGACAAATTGTTGGGTTGGAATCACACCATGAGGAACGAAACACTGAAGATTCATTCCTATTTGATTCACACCGAGAGAAACGAATTGTTGAATATTCAGTCATGTTAGTTATGCAACATATATATATATATATATGTGTGTGTGTGTGTGTGTGTGTGTGTGTGTGTGTGGAAATCACTCAATCTCACTATTTTCTCTTCCAAGTAAAGTTTTTACCTTTCCGGAGTGAATTGAGGTCAAAAGAAACTTACACTTGGTGGTGGCTATAATAACAAGTGATGATCAAGCGGATTTAAAAGTGACTCACAATTGCACGGCAAAGGATATTTTGTGGAGCTTGGTTAGGAAGTATTTATCCTACACGATCTGATTTCTCGATGTTGTAAAATTAAGTAATAATTGAAGTTAGAATACTTTGCCTAAGTGCTGATCCAAAAGATTTAAGTGAAATATATGAACGCACACGCAAAGGTCAATGTGACTCGATGCAAACAAAGGAATGAGCTAACTAGAGGCAATCTGAAATTAAAGATTAGATAGCTTGTTTTGCTGCAAGTACTAGGAGAGACGCTAGCCAATTGCAATGATATGAATGTAAGGGCACAAGATTGCTCAAACAAATTAAATACACAAGCTGAAATTGTATATTAGAATTAGCTAACCCCAATTTGGCCAATGCTCACTTTCCTCCTTTTTTTGTCGGCTGCCTTCTTTCTTTCTTTCTTTCCTTCTTTCTTTTTTTAACTTGTTGTTGGCACTAAAGTTTAGCTTTCCCTTCCATAAAGAATAAAATTTCAGCAGGTGTAAATTAATATCAAGAACAGCCCTTAATGCAATTATTAAAGACTAGTCTCAAAGATGAACGAAAAATAAGGATATTTGTAATGTAAATGACCACAGTCAGATTTTTTCGCTGGCAATATAGCAAAGACCGTCCACGTCTCGTAGCAGATCTTGTTCACGCATTTGTAGTGATCGGATTTTTTTTGAATTTTGGATTGGATACAAAGATTAAGCTACACAAATAAACACGAACGATCAGCACGTAAACAAAATTTGTAATGGATCAAGACATAATAAAACTCACAAAAATAGCAGATGCGAAACTAGGGTTTGTATTTTTTTTTGTGTTTTTTGTGTGCGAAACTAGGGATCAAAACAGTAAGTAATAAACTGAAATTTTAACGGATAAGATCCTATCGAGTAAACCGCGCTCTGATACCAAGATGATACGGGGTCGCCCGATCTTCTCGACGTAGGATGGATACTCACGGGAGTCTTGATGAATCGTAACGATCCTCCAATGCCAATGCAAGGGACGAACACTCTTTAATCCGCCAAAACACACTCGTGTTGATTTCGCCATCCACCAAGCGAAGATCTATCGTACACCCAATTCCCAACTGAAAGGCTGAACGATTTTAATTGAAGAAAATCACTCCTAATTCCCTATGGAACTTCGATAGCAATGCTAAACTCGAACAAATTTTAGTAGATTCATTATTCTCAAAGGTGGTCTCCCTACAATGGGGGTCTAACCCTCAATATATAGTTTCCTCTCCACCTCGTGGCTGGCCAAGAGGTCCTAAACCAACTCCAACTCATCCCTACATGTATTTGGAAACAAACTCACACAAAAGGAAAATCCTAAAATTAAACCGTCACCATGTTTCGGTCATAACTTTTTATCCGTGATGAATTTGAAGGTGGGACTAGAACCATTGTGTAGCCCTTGAAATTATTTTTCCAACGAGTACAAGAACACCTGAATCAGACTTCGTTTGTGAAAGTTATGGCCTTTTTAGTAACTGCCTGTCAGGCTGTCCCGAACCGAATCCGAATTGAATCCGAATTTGAATTGGATTGAGCACGTGGGAGGTCCGAATTTAGCTTGAAAATCTTATCCAAAACTTGTAGTTTAAGTCCTTGTGCTCCTCCCTTTTGCTCTCCTAAGTCTTCACATAAATTATACCTAAGAATACATAAAATAATAGCATGAGATAGTATTCCAAGTTCATCATCAATTAAAAGAAACTCCTTAAGAAACAAATTCACCTGACAATATTTAATGCGGCTCAATACTTCTTTCCAATGAAATAATGTATTCGCCTTAAAAGTGCTAAGCATGTGCGTATCCGCATCACGGTTCCACTGCTATACTTGAGATCACGTGGTTCTTCCCCATGTTTCCTAAGGACAATTAAATCATCACAAGAATTAAGTAGTATTTCATTCTTTGAAATATTTGTATGCAAACTTAGGAACGCATTCACCTGATGGTTAAGTTGACGTGCTCGCGCTCTAGTCATTTGTCCTTGTATAATAGTTTCAGTTTGATGTGGAGCTGGCATGGTTGTATGCATGGAAAGGATGTCCTCATCAGGTTAGGTTCCACAAATGAGAATGACTTGGGATAAATTTATGTGTTGAAGATTATCAAGTCGAGATGCATGATGGAAGATGGTTTTATGAGCTGAAAGCCATCAAGAAGAGGATGCATCATAAGTTGATGCATGTCCAAGAGGAGATAATCATGTGTTGATCATCAAGTCAAGTAAAGACCCAACATATGTTGATGGAGTGAAGTGACAATGACTCGGACTTGATGTGGATATGTGCGTCATCAAGCTTCAAAAGGTTGTTCAAGGTAAAGATATGACTAGATAGGGCTAAGGATATATTCCTAATATTTTACCTGTCTTGGTATTCAGTTGGAAGACCGAATTGCTATTATAGGTTGTCGTACTATTAGAGGGGTCATGTCTAGTAGTTTGAGTCTTATCATATTTTGATAGCTCAACCTCACTTGCTCTAGCTCTCCATAGCATGATGCTTATATTTGCGACTGTGTTTTGCAAATAGTTATGGCTTCTGCTTGAATCTTGTAATGTGGGACTATACAATGCAAATGTATTTTGCAAGTGTTCGATGTCCATGTTTCCTATTTCTTGTGGTATGATGTTTATATTTGCAAATGTGTTTTGCAAATGATTAAAGCTCATACAAAATCCTTGTAGCATGTGATTTGGGTTTACAAATATATTTTACAAACGTGAAGAGTCCATGTACCCATACCTTGTGTCATGATTCTGAAAGTATGCAAATATGTTTTGCAACTTGTTGAAAATCATATTTAATCCTTATGCATGATACTACAATTTACAAATGTATTTTGCAAGATTTGTTGAAATATATGCACTTGTTAGGAAAATCAGAACTTTCAGCGTGTATTGCACGGTACTACCAGAAATCGAAAGTATTGGCATATGTTGCGCAATACGACCGGATGTAGACAGTACCGGTTCTATGTGAGTGGTCTGATCAGCTTGTGGTACTACCGGCCTGTGTAGCGCGATACTATCGGAAGTCGGTACTACTGACATGTGTTGCCTTGTACTACCAGACATCGGAACTGCCTGCTCTGTGTGAGCAGTACTACCAGACTTCGGAAGCTCTGATAATCCCGCGGTACATTTTTTCTAGAGAGACACCTTTGAGGGAGTCTTCTCCTCCTCGTGAAATCGGTAGTTCCATATGTGTGGAGCGGTACTTCCGATGATCGATGGTATCGGACTCTGTGCTGCGGTACTTCCGATTTTGCTGATAACGGCTAGTTTTCTGACTATTGCGAGGGGAGTGAAAGTACCGGCGTTTAGCCTACAGTAGTTCCGAAAATCCTGATTTTTTAGGAGTTTTTCTTCCAATGGCTAGTTTTATTGTGTGGGTATTTATACCCCTTGTGGCCAGTTGTAGTAAGGCTTACTGAATCCTTTGACACGCTCTTGAGCTAGCGTGAGGTCCTCCACTCAATTGTGAGTATGGAGAAGGGTTCTACATTGCATGTGTTGCATTTAGAGGTGGATTTATCATCCACTTGAGCTTGTGCATTGGTTGCACGTGGTGAGAGTCAAGCAAGGGGCTTGACTTGTTACTATTGGAGTTTGCTGACTCCTAGACGGTGTTAGAGGCGTCATGCACGGTGATATTCTCAAAGAAGGTTGGGAGATGACCCGGTGAATTGTGAAGGTTGGAGCTCACCTACCTGAAGCAGGAAAGAGCTACCACTAGTGGATTGAGGTATTTGACTTAATTAATGGAGCTAGTCCAATTTGTTTGGGCTGACCTCAACGTGGACTAAGGGAGACCGGCAAGTCTTCGAACACCATGGTAAAAAGGAATCGTGTCAATTGTGGTTTGTTTTCTTGTGCTCAATTTACATTCAAGTAATTTATATTCATAGAATTAAATTGATTGCTTGTTATCTTAGGTTTACAAACCTTTGACATAGACTTAGATTGTTGGTGCACCTAGTTGTTTTAGGCTTTATTTGCGCTAAACCAAATTGAATTAAGCTTTCACATTATTTACTTGGTTTTATCCAAATAGTAATAAAAGAGAAATAATTGATAGAAGAGAAAATTTTAAAACCCCATATTCACCCCATCTAATCGGCCTCATCGATCTTACAATGCGCAGCTACTCCGACATTGAGGGGGACTGGGTTCCACAATAACGGGGACGGCCTGCGTGTGGTTGTGGACTTCTCGTAGTTATTCTCTCAATGAATTTATCTCTCCTCGAAGTGAGGCAGTTATCTTCTCTCGTAGTGAGGTAGATAGCTCTTCCTCAAGTTGTGCACGAAGCACCTGTTTCATATGTTCATCGCGCTCGGCTTTGGATCTCTTCCTACTCTTATATGCCGCGGAGTCGTTTGGGAATCCGTTCCTCTAAGGTACATAAACCCCCAAGCCTCATGTGCGATCTGGGTGCTCCTTATTTCCCAGGACCGTGGATAGTATATCCCTCTCTCTGTCTACTTTGAAGGAGCCTTGGGAACATTCGGTAGTCAATACTTGCTGTAAGAGCCAATCATGTTATTTTAGACCCTACAAGTGTATAGTGTTGTAATGTTTCTCTTGTACAACTACTACTCAGACTCACAGTGCTTCATGCCATTTTTTACTTAACCAACAACCAACCCATAGAAGTAAGAAGAGAAGAGTCAGTGGAAGGGAGATAAGAATGTAGTGCAAGCTGAAGGAGAGCATGGACCACCGAGGACTCAGAAGGCTGACCGTGAGTACCACATGAAGGCAATATTCTTGGCAACGACAAGGGACCACCATCTACGTCTTCATCCGCATGAGGGCCACACCAAGACCACCCCCAACAACCTTACCACTTCTAGCCCGACACAAGTAGGCCCACCTTCCCTCCCACATCTATTTCCCATTCCTTTTTTTGGTTCCATATAAAAAAGACACTAACAAATATGGACAGATGTAACACACATGAGGTAAAAAGTGGGATTTAGGATCCATACCTTCAGGAGGAGAGGTGACGGGGAGGAGACAACTCATGAACACACATTAACTGATATGGACGGATCTATTACACATGTGGTAAAGAAGTGGGATTTGGGATCCATACCTTCAGGAGGAGAGGCGATATGGAGGAGATGAGGCATCAGGGCGAGAGGCGACGGGAAGGAGAGGCAGCGTCGGAAGGAGAGGCGGTGTCGGGAGGAAGGACAAAGACGTCGAGTTCTCTGATGGCAGCGGTGGAGGTGGGGGAACAAGGAGACAGAGCGATGCACAAATGAGGAGTAAGAGTGTAAACCCTAGTAGGGGCCCTACATGTAGAAGAACTATCACACATGGTTCCATTAAATAAACGTCTGTGATATTAATATCATAGACAATTTCATAATGGAACCATCTGTGATGTGGTAGCATATCACAAACGGTTCTATTATGGAACCATCTGTGATATTGTAGCTTATCACATACAGTTCTATTATCGAACTGTCTATGATGTGGATGCATATTACAAACGGTTCTATTATCGAACCATATGTGATGTAAAACCGTCTGTGATGTAATATCAAATATGGTTACTGAAAGACCCCAAAATTTCAAACCAAATTTTTTTTGAATTTTTCCTGAATTTTTGGTGAATTTTTGAATACTTTCCCAATTCGGAAATTCCCTGTCCGAATCCACTTTCTCTTTCGGGCCGTCCCGTTTTTCCCTCTCCGTTGGCGCCTTTCGATTTTTCCGCCTCCCCTTTTTCCCTGGTGCCTTCCTCCCTTTCCGTTTCCCCTCCGGTGCCCTCTCCTTTTTCCCACCGTTTTCCCTCGTGCCTGCTTGCAGCCAGACGCCGCGCCTTCATGCGTGCTCGCGCCCCCCACAACCGCCGGTCCGAAGCCAGCACCGCCTCCCCTCGCCACGCGTCACCACCTCCTTCCCCTGGACCCACCTGCCGGTCTCTTCCCATCCCTCCCTCTGCACGGGAGCGTGCTTCACCCATGCCGCCGCTCGCTGGCTCCCTTCTTCCCCACGCCTCGCCAGTACGTGCGCCTGTCGAGCCGGACACAACTCCATCCCTCCGAAGCGACGCCCATCAAACCCCCTGTTCTTCCTGTTGACCTCCGGCGCCTGGCCCATCCCCCTCTCCCTCGGATTCTTTCCCCTCCGCCGAACCCATAAAACCCCCCTACTCCCTCGCGCACCCGTGCTCCCCAAGCCTCCCCACCGCTCTCCCTTGCTCCCTCTAACTCCCAGAGCACCTCTACTGTTCACTGAACGCTGTGGTACCTTGCTCTGGCCAGGTGATCACCTGTGGAGTCCTGGCTCCGCAGCTCATGACTCGCCTCCGGCCGAAGCACCCTCTCCGTGGACAGCTCCCCTGGGTGCCTCCCAGCAGAAACGGGTGCCACCATTGTGATCCCTAAGCTCCCCTAACCATGAAATTGCACCCCATTTGGAAAGATCACCACAGGAGACTTCCCGCGCCGTCGTGAACCCGAAATCGCTCCCTTCTGCCTCCAGCCTCCACCACTGATCCACTTGCCTTCCAAACTCCAAAAATGAGCTCCCCGAGTTGAGACGCACCCGATGGAACCCCCCGGCTCCGGGGGCCATTGCCATCGCCGGAGTGTAGCCGCTCCGCCGATCAGCCTCTCTGTCGTGAGCTCACGACGGGAGGTAGACGAAGGGGAACGTGGCCCCATCACCTCCGCCCGTTCCTCTCATCACCATATAACGTCGGCTGTCGGATGCCGCCTAACCACCGCCGTCCGATCTTCATAACCCCTTCTCTCCACACCCGTCCGATCCGGCCTCACCGCTCCCCCGCTTTCCCCACCCCGCTGCCGTCCGATCTCCACCCGCGCAGATCCAGTGCCCGCTCCCGCCATCTCCACCGGACGCCGGCCACACGCGTCGACCATCCGCCGGGAGGAGCGCTTCAGCGTGGGCATGGCTGCGCCTTTGTGTACAGCGCACACAGGCCGAGCCAGCCATGATTGTTACTTTGGGTCGGCCCGACACTGTTCATCCCGATTTTCCCGATTTTATCAATTTCCAATAATCCAAAAATTCAAATAAATCTTAGAAAATCACAAAAAATCCCCAAAAACCCCAAATTTCACCACTTTGCTCCGAATAATGTCCTGAACCCACTTTTGACCTCCATTTCCCCAAATTCATCCCAGGAAAATTCTAAAAATTCACCAATTGGATATTTTATGCATTTTACTTGTTTTTAAATACTTTATTTTCCCTCGCTTGATTAGTCTCAAGCTGGAATTGATTATTTTATGTGTTTGCGCTAGTTTCGGAGATCCCGGTGGTTCAGGTGTAGTCCCAGGATCTAGGAGCTTCTACGTTCGAGCTAGCCGAGATCGTCGAGATTGACGGCAAGTCGCAAAACCTTTGACCATATTGTATACCATGTTGTTGATTATGCTAGTATGTTAATTGCATTATGCTAGTTGTGAAATGCTAGTTCAAAGTAAAATAAAATGTTTAGAATGACATATTATGTAGTTAAACCTACCACCGTCAAATGCCATGTTAAACTTATAGCCATGCCTTTGCAACCCTAGAATCAATTACTTGGTAACCTAGATAACTGTAGGTCACTATTATCATGCGAAGTCTTACACTAATAAGGCCGTGTGTAAGATCCGACTAGAGGGGGGGTTTTTAAAAATTCTCTAAAAATTATTGCTAATTAATTCGAGAGCTTTTCTATTTGCCTAAACCAAGTATATAATGCGGAAGCGTAAATTAATTTGGTTTAGCTCAAATAGCGCATACAACAAGAATATCGCCTAAGTGCACCAAATTCTATCCTAGGTCAAGGTTTGCAATCCTAGGTATACAAGCAATCAATTTAATTCTATGAATGTAAATTGCTTGAATGTAAATAAGGAACAAGTAAACAAATCACAATTTGACACGGTCTCTTTTTACCGTGGTGTTCGGAGAGTTGCCGCTCTCCCCTAATCCACGTTGAGGTTAGCCCGAACTAATCGGACCGGCTCCACGAATTAAGCCGAAACACCTCAATACACTAGTGGTAGCTCTTTCCCGCTCTGGGTAGGTGAGCTCCGACCTTCACAACTTCACTGAGCCTTCTCACAAGCTTCTTGAGAAGATCACCGCGCACGACGCCTCCAACGCCGTCTAGAAGTCGGCAAACTCTAAGAGTAATAAGCCAAGCCCCTCGCTTGACTCTCACCACGTGCAACGGATGCACAAGCTCGCTGGACACAAAGTCCTCACCTAGAGGCAACACATGCACTCTAGTCCTCTTCTCCCTTCTCACAAAGTGCAACACATGCACAATTGAGTAGAGAACCTCAAACTAGCTCAAGGGTTCACAAATGAATACTCCAGCCACTTCTCCAACCGGCCTCAAGGGGGTATAAATACCCCACACCAAAAAACTAGCCGTTGGAGCAAAGTCCTGAAAAATTCAGCACGAGCGGTAGTACCGCCGGCCAACGGCCGGTAGTACCGCTCCAGTTCTGACGCGCTATAATGGCTATGTCAGAGCCTCTGAACTAGCCGTTACACGGTCAGAGCGGTAGTACCACCGTTCATTTTTTGGTACTTCCGCTCGCCGGTAGTACCGCAAAGTCGGCGCGGTACTTCCGCTCGAGTCGAGCCCAAACTCGGCGCTCTCTGGAAAAAAGGTTCCGCTCGGGATTCGGAGCTTCCGGGAGCCGGTAGTACCGCTCAACACATGCCGGTACTTCCTCTCACCGGTAGTACCGCTCATACAGAGCCGGTACTTCCGATTTTCCTGAGCAGTGCAGATATCTCAACAGATTTTGCAAAACACATTTGCAAACTATGATATCATGCACACAAGGATCACACATGATTTCCAACAAGTTGCAAAACACATTTGCACACTTTTGAAATCAGGACGCAAATATTAAATATGAGCTACAACCATTTGCAAAACACATTTGCAAATTTAAGCCTCATATTACAAAGAATAGAAACATGGACTTTAAGCACTTGCAAAACACATTTGCAATGCATAGTCCCATGTTACAAAGATGTTCAACACATGAGCTTCAACTATTTGCAAAACACATTCGCAAATACAAGCCTCATGTCAATTTGAGCTAGCGAGGTGAGGATGAGCCATCAACACATGATGAGACTCAAACTACTGGACATGACCCCTCTTAATAGTACGGCAACCTATATTAGCAATCTGGTCTTCCAACCAAACACCAAGACCGGTAAAAGACTAGGAACACATCCTTAGCCCTAGCTAGTCATACCTTTGCCTTGGGTCATCATCTTGATATGCATTAACACATAATGCATCTTTCACATCAACTCTATCAACACATGATGGTCTTTGCTTGATCAACACATGATCACCTTGATGGCCTTCAACACGTGAAGCCTTCATCTTCTTGATAGCATTCAACTCATGAATCTATCTTCTTCTCGTGTCTTGACTTGATGATCTTTAACACATGAAGTCATCCCAAGTCATACTCATTTGTGGAACCTAACCTATTCATCCAACTCATGGAAACCGTTAGTCCACAAAACAATTGTCATCAATTACCAAACTTCACCATTAACACGCAATGGAGGGACAAGATTCAACAATCTTTCCTTTTTGGTAATTTGTGACAATCTCCATAAATCATGATATAAAGATTGATTTGCGAATATACAATTTGTACACAACAATTTGTATACTCTAGGCTAAACACAAAGCTTACCTATCCGGTTGTCATTTGACTATTCAACCATTAACATATAATGGAGAAGTTAGTTGACAACCTGATTATACTTGAGTATATATGAACTACACAAGTTATATATATACCCAACAATGTATTTCAAAGTAAAGATCCCAAATATGCATATTGAAAGAAGCATGGATCAATACACATGAAACTCCAAAATATATAGATAGCTCCTCCTAAATGTATGCATACAAGTATATATAAAGAAAGACATATGCACATATTCATTTTGGGTTATTTGAGGAGTTCTATCTATATTTTGGATCTAAGGAATGCATTAGTAAATGAGAAAGTGATTTCGAATGCATACCTCTTTGATTTCACCTTTCCATCCAAATGAGACTAAACATTAATATACTTGAACAACAATATTAGTCTCATATATACATTTGTCATTATCACCAAAATATTATAAAAGTATTTGTCATTAACATCAAAATCTCATAATGGCATTTGTTATTAACACCAAAACCAACTTAAACGGAGCTTGATCTTTCACCGTGGCTGCGGGCCAATAGAATTTGGAAAACCCGACTCTAGGGTAGGGTGGTATGGGACACCGTGCCCTAGAACGGAGAGTGCCGGCGTGCACAAGGTGGGTTAAGGGTGTTGGAAAAGAGCCACGAGACGGTCTTCGCCCATCTTTTACCCTAGGATTGAAGTTAGGGTAAGGGTATTGTGGGGAACCGCAAGTCGGTCAACGCCCACCGCTTACCCTAGGTTAGTGGTCGCGGACCTGGCGAGGTTGCGGGCCATGTGAAAATATAAGGACTGAAACCCTTGCGCTGAGCAAATGTCACAGTGATCGCTCAACCACAGGAGTTGACTTGTCAACACTGGTTTAGTAGCTGTTCAACTCGATTGAAACTCCACAGGCGTTGAGGAGTCGGGAGGTTAAGTAGTTGGGTTAGGTATGCCGTGCTACGGATACCTAACAACGGTAGAGTTCACTCGAAGCGGACGGGAGTTTTCATGTGCCAAACACGAGTGGATTCTACTGGGTGGAGCCTATATAAAGAATTGAGTGGTGAAACGATCTGGCTCTCTTAACTCTGTCGCGGGAGTTAAGAGATCGTGTGGGTAAAGCTGAGCAAGCTCTGTAGAGTCAAATAAATGGTATTCGAATACGCCGTGCTCCCGGTTAATGGAGCTGTGCCAGTTGGGTGATTCAAGCAGCAAAGCTTAAATAGTTTTGTAAAAGTTTTAATCTGACTAGTTGGTTAATTAACTCTTCATAAAAACCCCTAATGATTAAGGAGTAGATTTGTTCGACAAGTTTTTCAAAATATCTGCAAATAAAACTGCATCCACTCAAAGCTAATAAACCAAGTATAATCCCTCTCTTTGTGATCCATGCAAGTAGTAAGATAGGGTTCCCATTGTGACTTGCTGAGCTGGTTGTTGGCTCATGGCTTGCTAAATCACCTCTTTAGAGAATCAAGACGAAGGTGAAGGTCTCCCCGTTGAGGAAGTCCCAGAGGGTCTCTTATTCGACGAGGATCCGTGGCTTTAGGTCTTCGCTGCGCTCAAGCGGATCTTGGAGTCTTTTGTGATGTAATTAAATTTGGGGCATGCACGCCCGCTGCTGAAAACTGGATGTTAATCCATATGTGAAATATATGCTGAACTTTTGTTGTAAGCATGCAATGGTATACTCTTGCGCGACACTCCATAACTGTTCATGTGTGAATAGTTGCGGATTGCCGTGTCCGTACGCGCCCTGGAAGCGGGGGTGTTACAGTTATATTGTGGAACCGTATGTGATACATATATCACAGAACGTTTGTGCCATTAAATCGCTTGTGATAGTTCCTTCTGTATACAAATACCAGGTTTTTTTGGCTAGCTTCAGGAAATGACAGCCATGCCCTCTGAAAACAAGCAAGCAGATACAATCGTCGATGTAATTATTTCTAAATTACTAAATCAATTAAAATAGAATAATTCCTTAATTACATTCTAAATTTCTTAATTATATTAGAATAATTTTCAAATAGGTGTTCGCCGTGTGGGATCATTCTATTGGCTATTTTCCTTCTAAATAAAGCCCTTCACAATGATCAACACATATATAGCTTGCTTCATTACTTGGTTCTTCCTCAAGCCTGATGCCGTCTTCGAATGGAGGTAACTCATCAAATCGATTGTACTCTTCCTCATCCATGACATTCTCAACTCCGATAATCCTTCTTTTTTCTTGAAGAACTACGTGATACTTCTTATTTGTCGGGTTGGTTACAAAAAAAACTTGAACAACTTGCCTCGCGAGTACGAATGGTTCATCTTTGTATCCTACACGTTCGAGGTCCATAGTAGTGACGCCGTACTTATCGACCTTTACACCCGATAGGAGTTGGACCCAATGGCACCGAAAGAGAGGGATCTTAAAAAATTACGTAGTCAAGCTCTTAAATCTCCTCTACAAACCTGTAGTAGGAGCTTAGGCTAGCACTATTGAACTGCTAATGAAATGCATATTTACGGACACCTGAGTTCTGAACTGGCATATTGTTGTCTCTGTCGACGATGTTATAACTATCTTCCTATATAATCTTCTCTTCACCATGACTGGTCCAACATGTATACCCTTTTTTTTAAACAACTTCAAATTAAGTGAGCTTTGATCTACGCTGAGTTGGTAAACATCTTCAGATTATCGCAATCAATACATGGACAATACATATATTCAATCTCCTTCTTCAACATTTCCTGCTCGGTCGCTTTTCTAAAAGCAGACACGCTATTAATGTACTCTTCACTCACATGGTTCTCAACATATTTTCAGCTTCGGTCCATCAATCTACGCTATGTATGTAACAAGTTAGTGTCAAATTGGATTATTAATGCTATTATAGCTATCTAGCCTAATACTTACACATAATTGTTATCCACCGTAATAAATTGTTCATATCTAAATTAGATTGATAACTATGTATGTACTATTAATAAATTAACATATATATCAAGCAAGAATATATTGAAGTAAAATAGGAGTAGTGACCTATTCTTAAATTAGAGCAAACTACCAAGCTAGATCTAAACATTGCTATCATCTCTCTTTATTACAAAGCATATAATTAGAAGCAAATACTAACCTCAAATCACCAAGAACAAATCAATATACAAGCTAGATCTACAAGCAGAATGCTTTCACCAAACTCTCCAAAGCCAATCACCTCCTCCAATGCAGCGCAATGAAGACATATCTGTCAGGACCGGTCTGGCTAGGTATTAATTAATAACACAATGTATCCCAAACACATCCATCCATGAATCGTCTATAATACATAATTATCACAGGCAGTTCTTAATGAGAATCGTCTGTGATAATGGTAGATTTCACAGACAGTTATTATTGTGAACTGTCTGTGATAATTACTTATCTTAGATGGTTTGTATTAATTACCGTCTGTGAATATACATCACAGACGGTTCTAAAGTAGAGCCGTCTATGATAAATACACTATAGATTATTCTAAATGCATTCTCATAAACATAAATGCAAATTCACATATATATATATATATGACACATTCTCATATACATAAATGCAAATTCAGTAATACCTCAGGAGTAAATATATATTACTTTGTTGTTTTTATGGGTCAATAAATCCGTAAATCATGCCGTTATAGCGAGACCATTTACATATATGGAAGACAATAAATACAAATTCAACTGCTTGTATTTACATATGGCCAAACAGTGTGGCCAGTTACTTCTTACAAAAAATAAAAAAAGTAGAAACCTAACTGCTTTGAAGTTTTTCTCATGGCGGAGGTAGCATGATATCTCTGTCTTCAAAACTTCGTAGGCGACATGGTCGGCATCGGACGGTTCGGGATCATCAGCGAACGAAGCCCGAAATGCCTTCGACTAAATAATCAAGTCGAATTGAACCCATAGGCTCTTTTCCCTTTCTTGAAGGGTCTCAGCAAGATTGACTCGGTCGCCCACTGCCTCAAAGCGATGGCAAGCCTCCTAGAGATATACAACATCGTTGTGAAGAACCACGTCGATGACGAGGTTAGCTCGCCAGAAGCAGGAGACCAACCGAAAGACGCAACGGAGGAGGATGACAAGACAGCGGAAGGTGGCCTTTAACTACTTTGGCAAATCCTCAGACATAGAAGGGAGGACACTGTTGGCACAGTGTCCTTCCGTAGCATCCGCTAGCGTACAGCCGACGAGGTGCTCGTACAATATGGCCAGATTGGCCATCAATGCCAGTGACAAGGAAGAGTAGGGAGCCATTTATTTGTTCTTGAAAGACAAGAAAGATATATGGGCGGGCGGCAATGCTCGTACAGGATCAGCGATATGGGGATTAATCTCCGGTGGCAGACGATCATTGTTATACAACAAGGAATATATTCAGTGCGTGAGATGAAGAGACACATTACGGAGCCAAAATGATTGAAGAGGTGCGCCATTCATGCGTACAAATACATATCACAGATGGTTCCATCCACAAGATACACAACTATCACAGACGGTTCCAACCACAAGATATGCAACTATCACAGACGGTCCGTATTAATAACCGTTTGTGAATTACCACATACGGTTCTAATTATAAACCATCTGTGATGTCTACAATTATCATAGATGGTTCATATTAATAATTGTCTATGATAGTTTACAGACGTTTATTAATAAGAATCATCTGTGATAGTTGTGTATCACAACGATACACGGTCATGCTTGTAAAACTATCTGTGATAATTACAGTACAAAGGGTTCCCTATGAACCGTCTGTGATAAGGCGTCCAGTATAGCTTATGTTGTAGTAGTGTATATCAAATTGTACATTGCTTATTTGGTGGTTAAGCACCCCTTCAAGACAGGAAGAACATGGTGAGAAGGCCGATCAAGCATGTAGGGTGAGAGCTATCTTTGTATAAGTGCATAGATCAATCTGTTAGTTACGTGCAAGTGTGCCGACGATTTGGAAGTTGATCTTATGAGTATAAGGAAGAGGAAGATCACTCAACAAACTATACAAAGAAGACATGGGATTCTTTATTGCAAAAGGGATGTTTATAGAGATGCTCAGAGAGCTTTGATTACAATCATGTATAAGATTGGAATCCTATATCCCTTTGCCATCGTTGGCCTTGCCTTAAATAACTTCTAAAGGGGTGGTAGTTGCCGCTCGCAAAGAGATATCTCCTTGCTTCCAAGACTCAGTCGAGAGACGCCTGGTCAATTCATGTAATCCATATGCACCATCAATTGCTATTAGTGAGATATCCTCCATGTAGAAACTGTCGAGCAGTTGTTGTTAGACATACCTTAGTCCCACAAGAACTGTTGTGTAGTTCTTGTCGGTGTCATGGGAGAAAATGTGGGATTATGGTAGAGGCATGGCCACACATGCCATTCCCTTCCAACTATGTAGAGCAAGGCACTAAAGGTTTATCGACCACTCAGGGGATGGACCCACATTTCAGTTTAGGGGATTCTTCAGAGTGGTCTTTTGGTTGGGAATTGGTATTGATTGAATACCTACCCTTCAACCAGGGGTATACTCAAAGGACTTTAGTTAATAATAAACTATTAATTATGGATTATTTAATCATCATCTACTAGCCCCCAACTTCAAGTGAAATATGACTTACCTGAATAACGGAAAATACTTTATCGGATTAGTCATGGTCAAGAAAATCTTTTTAGTTGGAGTTGTTAAAAATAACCCAACTAAAGAAAAAGAAAGAAAAAGAAAACAAAGACAGAGTCATGGGTAATCGGGCCATTGGATATGATCTCCAAAACGCCTATTCGATTACCTTTCCCCTCATTTCCTCCATCGGGTGAGATAGTTAGATGAATTGAATCTAAGGACTTAGTACTAACGTTTACAACTGTTTGCCTCCAACCTTTCATCTTGTTCCTCAATTTGCTTACCCCTTCGCTCTTCGGAAACCTTGAATTCTCCCCTAAAAAACCCTAAACTCCTACCGAAGATCTAAAGCCATGATGAAGAAGGGTGTTGATTAGGAGAAATCAGACATGATCGAGAGGAAAATCTCAACCTTCATGAAGAAGGGGTTAGTTCTGGATTGGAATTTAATCTTTTGGAAGGAGGCGGTGTGCCAACATTGCCTGTCTGAGGAGGAGGGAGAGATTGTTGTGCTCCAACTTACACAGGACGCGGCTTTAGGCTTCCTTCCTACCCTTTCCGGGCGGAGGTGCTTAGGCATTTTCAGATTGAGTTGGTAAACTTTGTGCCAACTCAATCACGATGCTGAGCATCTATGTTTACTTATGCAAAGCGTACCAGCCGACCTAGAACTCTTCAAGTACTACTATGGCATGACTGGGAAGGCTAGGTCCATTGTTGGATGCTGCTATGTTCATCTCCATGATGAGAAGGTGAAGGAGTACATTTCCATGTATACCAAATCTTCTTTTCAACATGGAAGAATTGGTGTATCTACATGACTTTGACTCTCAATGATCGTTTGACTTTCAAAGGGAAAGTGGAGGCAAAGAAAAAGTCATGGGAATCATTGTCAGACATGCGTGGATTGGCCTATTTGTGAAGGGGATTTATCTGCTTAGTAGCGAAGGGCTAACTACCTAGCATGTGTGAAGGACTTCATCATGCATTGCATCAATCTGTTGAAGGCCCAAGTTCATGCCATGTTGATGTACTCAGGGCCGAATGATCCAACTAGGGACTACCTTGAAGGTGAATCATTATGATTGTCCATTTGATTTTTTTGTAATTTTTGAACTAACTTCAACCTCTCTTTTCCTCTTGTACAGATATGACCCTTTCCGAAATCATGGATAGGGTCAAAAATATCTGTAAGAAAGAACCGACCAATGAGGAGAGAGCTCCTCAAATCTTGGCCATGATCTCCTCATAGGAGAGTAAAGCCCAACTAAAAGTAAATCTCTTTAGTCCATCCAAATTTAGTAGTTAGTTGATTATTAACTTTTTTCCTTTGTAGATAGTCTGTGTGGAAGAGACTTTGGAAGGTAGAATGTCAACCAAGGTCTAGCAGAGAAGGAATCAGAGGATGATGTCCCTTTGATTAAAAGACATCGCTTGAACAAAGTGGCTGGTAAAGAGGCAGTCAAAACTTTGACTGCCCACCACCACCATCCTTCCCGTTCAGTCGCGCCCCGTGTAGCGATTGCATGGGTGAGCAAGAAGAAGAAGATGGTGAAAATCAAGAAAACAATTGTACATGATAAGATACAATTCTATTGTGATGTTTATCTTTCTCTTTTTCTCCTTCTCTTGCTTTTGTAAAACAACGAGAGAAAGAGACATGGAAGAAATTTTGAGAGACCATGTGGGTAGGTCTAGATCATCTTGTGATGAACAATTAGCAGCTGGGTTGAGAGGTTTTGCAAAGGGTTTACATCTCCTAAAAATTCAGGTTGTCGTCAGATCTCAGGCGGTAGTACCGGCTAGGCAATGGCAGCAGTACTAGCCTAGTGGCAGCGATAGTACTAGCATGTTAGTCGTGGTACTACCGTAGATGATATATGATCAGTCTCTAGATGACGGTAGCTATTTTCCAGAGAGGGTCATTTTCTAGTTTGGCCAGGTCCGGTAGTATTGGAGCAAAACTGTGGTACTACTAGAGGAACGGTATGACCGGGCCATGCATGATGGTACTACCTGGGTGGTAGTACTAGCCTTGGTAAGCGGTCATACCGCTTCCTATTATCAGGAATAGGGTGAAGGGTGGTAGTATCAGCCATTGGTTGGCGTACGACTAAGGCGGTATAACCACCATGAGAAGTGCTGCCACATCGATTGAGGGCAGTTGGTTCTAAAAATTGGGAATTGTAGAAGATTTGATCATGGAATGATCATGAAACTGTAATATCCCGAACGTCATTCGGCATAAGATTTTAAATCCATCGCGGAATCGCCGGTTTTTCGGTAAATCACAGGAAGGGAAAAATATGAATTGTAGAACTTTGTAAAATGAATTAAATAAATTAAAATATTTAATTTGGATGTTTTGGGCTGTCCGGAGGGGTGGGCCAGCCGCTTTGGGCCAAGAAGCCCAAATGGGGCCCGCACCCTCTCAAACCCTAGCA
This sequence comes from Bonia amplexicaulis, assembly GCA_036346245.1. Taxonomy (NCBI): domain Eukaryota; kingdom Viridiplantae; phylum Streptophyta; class Magnoliopsida; order Poales; family Poaceae; genus Bonia; species Bonia amplexicaulis. The sequence continues at coordinate 12,626,793 of CM070753.1, read as the reverse complement.
CCCTCTATATAAACCCCTCTTGGCCCTCCTCCTCCTCCCACACAGCCGCCACCTCCCCTCCTTTTGGCGCCTCCCTTTCCCCCTGCTGCTGCCAAGAAGATCTCCCCCCATTGGCCCTTGGAGAAGAAGAAGAAGGAGAAGAAGGAGAAGAAGAAGAAGGAGAAGGAAGAAGAAGAAGAAGGGGAAAAGATTTGGGGAAAATTTCTTCATCTAGGTAATCCATCCCCATCCCAATCCTCTGTTTTATGGATTTATTAGGGTTCTTGGCACGGTATTTGTGGATAGATATTAGATCAATCACCCGATTAGAATTTTGCCGCGGACTGGTTTTAGATCTATTCGCGCAGCGCCGGTTGTCTCTCAGTTTTGGGCTAGAAATAGATTTTCCTGAGGATCTCCCAAAAAGGAAAAGTGTAGAGGACGTCCAGATCTAGCTATTGTATTTTTTTCAATTTTTTTCACCAATGGATCTGGGAGATACGGGGTCGCCAAACTCGCTGATTTGCAGGCGGCCAGATCTGCGCAGCCGACGGTAAACCGTAGTTTAAAATTAGAAAACGATTTTTCCTGAGGGTCTTCCCAAAAGGAAAGTTGTAGATTACTTCCTTATATACCTCCTGTATTTGTTTCAAAATTTTATACCACGGTATCTAGGAGAAACAGAGACGGAATTAACGCTGTCCGGCAGGCAGTCGGGTTGTTACAGACCGACTGTAATTCGGTGTTTAAAAATAGTAGATGATTTTTTCTGGCCTTGGCCGTAGTTGGGAAAAATGTAGATAATTTAGAGATCTAGCTCCTGTAAAATTTTGGTAATCTTTAGACCTCTGTGCTGTCGGGGCTGCGCATTTGAATGCGGCTGCCCAAAACTGCAGAGCAGAGCATGTCCTCTGTTTTGGGCATTTAATTACTCCTAGTTTTGATTAAAATAAAATAGGTGTTCTCCATGAAAATGTAGATATTTAAGTCGTGAAACCAGAGAGGTATTATTTGCTATTTTTCGATGCATATAATTAAAGATACAAAATTAAGAAGCAGCTCTGCTGCAGAGGCTAGAATGCAGATTTGTGAGCGGAGAGGAGTTTTCGGGTTCGGGTCTCTAGCGTTGATTTATGTTTTATGTCGTGTTTGTATGCTGTGATGGAGTGCTGAGACGTGTCTTATGGACAGGTGGACCTGTCCCTGAGCGCCCTTGATTTTTGTGGTTCGTCGCTTCATCGGATTGAGGCAAGTAAACGTAGCGGTGGTTGCTACCGTTTAACCTGTTGTTCATAATACATTCAGTTACATTATTATCGTAATTTGATACAATTGCCATGATTGCATGATATTTTAATTGTGGAATTCTTGCTTAATGTTAATATGTTGATCATGAAATTAGTATGTGGTGGATGTTGATTATGTTGAGAGCATGATAATGCTCCTTGCGGATGAATTAATGTGAATAATGGATTTCCATGTCATTCATACCATACATGTCATATCATGTCCTTTGAATGTGGATGTCGCCGCTTATAGCCGCGACCGTGCCGTCACAGCGTCGTATATTGCCGTGTCGACGCACCTCTTCGCCATGGGAAGCATTCGTATATTGCCGAAATACGATGCATCGCACTTCCTGCCCTGGCAAGAGTAATGTGGAGCATAGCATGAGCATTCATATACACTGCATTGTGGAATGATCATTTGCATACATATGCAATATAATGTGGTGGAGTTATTTTGTGGAATGTACAACTTCATAGTTGTAATGTGGAATTGGCTCTTTGTGAGCTATTGATGGAATGAAGGTTGTGGTTGTGATATTGAAATGTGGTTCGTCCCTTGAGTGATTATGATGGTGTCATGAAACTCTCTTTTCTTACTTTACTTGTTTATAGTAATTGTGGATAGGAGGAGTAATATAGTATTGAAGTAAGACATATATATGTTTTATTGCCTTTGGTAGTGGTAGTGGTTGATGATTTAAAATAGTCATCATGAATCAATTGTTATTGTTTTACCGTCATTGATAGTGAATCGAGGTCGTGAATATATACGTTGTTAATTATGGAAGATTAAATATTGTTGATTAATCTATTGTGGCTTGTGGAGGAATAAATGTTTCTTTTGCATTTAATACGGGATAAAATGATTGCATTCATATGTTAATTAAATCTGAAATTTTAGAGGTATTATTCATAGAAGTTTATGGTGGTTTAATAATTTTGAACATAAATTGTAATTGTGGATGTATGGAATTATAATGATGATGTTTAAATTGCTTGTAGTTTGAATAACTTGTTAAACAGTTTGCTTGCTGAGATTTTTATCTCACTCTTGCTTCCCCCCTACTGTGTGGACTTTGAGCATGCATTGGGAAGGGTAGAGCGGCACCGCACCGATGCACTGTATTATAATCTTAATGCTGAAATAAAGTTGAAATAATTCTAGTCTTTTGCTTAGTTATCATATTGATGTATGTTTCACCTTATTAATGTTGAACATGGAATTGTTCCTTTGGTTATTATTGTTAAGTTGATTATGAATATTAAATTGTTCTCATTATTCCGTTATTTATTAGTTGTTTACGCTTCCGCTTATACTATCTTGCGTAGTACTGTTGCTAGTTTATTTTTATTTATAAATTGACTAGCTGTAGAGTAGCTTTAGTGGCATCCCAGGGCATTGTGGGTCCTGGGGTGTTACAGAAACTCCCTTTGTAGTTGCAGTGTGTTGCATGTTTATGCTAACATGGATCAAGTTGAGAAGAACTCATGCCCAAGAAATGATTTCTTGGTCTTTGCATATGCAGAGAAGCTTGGAGGCAGTTATGGTCAACAACGGGCAATCGAGACTAGATCAGGGTGGATTAATGTCGAGACTAGATTTCTAAATTTGAACCCTCTGTCTATTACCACACCAGTCTCATATCAAAGTTAGTGCATATAGTCGAATAGTGATGATTACATAACCAAATGTTGCTTTATTACAATAATAAAGAGTATAGGCTTTACGGCCACGTATTGCACCTAAGGTTACAAGACCCCTCAAATTTACAAAAACACATAAAAAATAATAGAAATAAACTCCAAAAACAGGGTAAGTTGAAAGCATCTAGGCCCCTAAAAATTGTTTTGGTAATTAATGAAATATGGGACTAACATGTTTATTAAGTGTTTGAAAGGTTTAGTCCCGGTGAAGAATGGAGATGCATGCCAAAGGTCAACATGAAGATAAATATGATTCAAGACAAAGATATAAATAGTCTAGGATCCCTTTTATTTTACTGGTCTTAGAAGAAAAGGATGAAAGACCGAATTTTAGGTTAGATACCGTACTATTAAGAGAGATCATGAATAGATCTTGATAGCATGTTTTTATGCCATTTGAATCAATCTAGGATCATGCATGCACCTAGAAATTAATTTGAAAGCAAACTATGCTTTTCTCAAAAAAGTCGGTAGTACCAACGTTTACATGGTGGTACTATCGCACAACAGTATGACCGGGTCAGACCGAGACCTAGTTGGTTGTACATATTTTCTAGAAAGGTTCTTTGGAGGACATTTGCTCTCCTGGAAAATGGTAGTACCAAAGTTTATTTGGCAGAACTACCTCATCGGGGTACGACCACATATCTCTAACGGTAAAACCGCATAACCGAAAGTTTTGAATGACTAGGCGGTGCGTTATTTCTAGAGAGGACCATTTTTGGTCCTCAAGACAAATGGTAGTACGGCACCAGAAAACGGAACTACCAATATAGCGGAACTATTGCACTTACAACGGTGGTAGTACCACGCTGCAAATTCAATAACTAGTTTAGAGGCATTAAATTTGACTATTATAGCCATTACTATGCAAATTCCACAGGAGCGGTAGTATCAGCATTTCAACAGTGGTACTTTCGATTGTCCTAATTTTTTATGATCTTCTCCTAAATGGTCGAATTTAGTTGGTGGAGGGTATAAATACCTCTTCGCCAGCACAATGACAGAAGCTAGAGACCTCATTTAACATCCTTGAGCTTAGAGCACACTCTACACATCTCATACACACTTGTTGCATTCAATTGAGATAGTTGAGCCAAATTCAAGTGCATTCATTCTAGATTGATCCTTGCACTTGATTGCCGTCAAGCGAAGATTGTGGTTCTTTTCTCTTGGTGTTTGCCAGCACCTAGAAAGCTTGGCGAAAGTACGCGTGGTGATCTCTTCAAGAAGATTGTGAAAAGACCATGCGCCATATTGTGAGTGGCTCGGTGTTCGCCATCTCTAGAGCGGAGGAAGAACAACAACTAGTGAAATCGAGGAGTAAGGCTTAGTTCGTAGAGTCGGTTCAAGTTGCTTGGGCTTTTCTTAACGTGGACTAGTGAACATCGGCAAGTCTTCGATACCATGACAAAACATCTTGTTTCATCTTTTGGTTATTTCTTTGCCTCTACTTTCTGCATTTATATTTATAACAAATTGAGGTTATTGAGATTGTGATATTTAGTTGTGCTAAAAATATATTTGTAGAGTCTTGTCTTGTGGTACCTTAGCTTTACTAGAATTGAGTAGGTCTTGAATTGTTGCTAGAATTGAGTAGGTTTTGAATTACAATATAAATCTTGCTTAGCTCTAAATCTGTAGAAATTAGTTTTAGAAAGCAACAAATTTTAGAACCTCCTATTCACCCCCTTTAGTCGGTTATCCTTGATCCTACATAAGTGTAACCTAGAACCCCAGATAGCCTTCATCGAAGTCACACACAAAGTAGTCATAGACTCTTCCTTCATCTTCATTATCCTCTGAGATGATTTTGTAGATTGCAAGGTGAGTACATAGAGTACTCCACAAGTCTCAGGAAAACGCAGTTATTTAGATGCAAGGCTTAACAAAATGGGCTTATAATGGTTCTTTTGCACAAAGCGATATTTCCCAAACTTTTGTATTTTACAAAGCACTTATTTGACAAACTAATTGCAATAATTGAAACTAGATAATATCTAGTGAAGGTTCTAGCTACCAAACTAATATTAAGGCTCCATATGCCAAAGTTCTCTGAATCAGGTTCTATCTACCTGGCTGGATCTATTTGCCAGAATGAACACCTGAGAGCTCTAATCACTCTCAGATTCCCAAAAACTCATTTAAAAACAAAATCATAAATCTACCATGTGAAAGCGCACATTGCCCACCCTTGATCATCGACACAGTTATTCGAATAGTTTTATACTCTATAGAGGTTGTACAACTTATACTATCCATCTGACACACTTTCAAGGGTGTGCGACTAAGTGATTATCACAAAACCTTTACGATGCGCCAACCCAACTTAACTCCGCTCTCAAAGGTTTCACTGCTGAAGGGTTCTATTCGCCTAGTAAGAAGCCCCCTCTTGCGCCGTATGGCAATGTCGTTGTTTGACATCCACATTCAGCCCTATGGCAGAATCTAAACTAAGCCATTACAAATTAATTAGCCAGGTCGTACTCATTTAGACTTGTGGTTGTATGGTAGTGCTCAGTTTGGACAATCACAAGCGTTGGTCCATAATTGACTAAGGTGGTGCTTTCATAACACGAGATCTCGTGCTCTATCGCACCAATCCAATCGTACCATCTGCCCAAATCTAAAATAATTTTCATCATTTTATTTTCTAAACCAATGTCAATACCTATTGTCAAACATTTGATAAAACAATTGTGTAAAGATTTGATAATATTATTCCCACCCATAGGATGATATTGACCGAAATAGCATGTCTAAGCAATCCTACCATTCTAATCTAATCACAATAATGTACTCATTATCAATGGTAATCTATACTAGGGTGATAAAGGTACATGGATTTTAAATATCAAAGAGAGCCATTTTAAGTAGGATTTAACTAACTCCTAATAATTGAATTATCATTTTATGTAATTAGCCATGCATAATAGTTTGAAAACAATATAAGAAATAACTTTGCAAAATATAGGATCAACATGATCAAGAAAGACTTACATTCATTAACAGTGGCTGAGGTTTCCTCCTGATTGTCGAGAAGATCTTCGACGGCGCCAGACTCTGCATGACAAATAAAAAACTAAATTCAAATAAAATCATAAAAATACAAAATAGATTGTGGAAGGTAGGTTAGGAATTTAGGTCAATTCAAGAATTTGAATCACTTGATTCGGAGTTCAAACGATGGAGAATGAATCATCGGAAGGTTTAATGGAATGGAAAATGCTAAAAATTCATAAACGAGGGAATATTCTCTGGCATCTTTTTTGGGCTGGTTTTTGATATAGACTAGTGTATGACATGTGGGGTCCGACTACCATTGACTAAAGAAGAAACTAATGAAGAGAACAGAGGAGGCTTCCAGGAAGAGCAGAGGAGACGCACAGGAGGCTCGGGCGGCGGCCAATGTCGGTAGGGAAAGGCATGGGCGGTGGCACCAAAGACAAAAATGGGTTGGAGGCTCCTCGGGTTAGGCTTGGGAGGCGATGGCGCAAGAAATGGCACAAGACGGCGGTTGGGGCAGTGCAAGGAGCAGTTGCTGGCGCGGTGGCGCAGTGACAGCGAACCTTCAATGATGTCCAGCAATGGCGAGCGCGAGCATGAGCACAGCCTCGGCCTAAGGAACATGTTAGTGAAGTCAGCTTGGCCGGAGATGGTTGGAATTGGCTTGCAACGGTGACCTGCATGGCAAATAGGGTGGCACCGGTGACGGCTCTCCTCGGCAAAGTATTGGGTAAATTGATGCATGGCACACGAAGGGGAGGTGGTAGTGATGGTATAGAAGTGAGGAATTGAAATTTGACTCACCGGAGGCGACGAATCGACCATGGGAGGTGATTTCGGTCGGTTTCAGAAAAATGTCGATTCATGATGATTCCCTACACAAAACCAAATTAACTTGATATAAGAGTGAATGAGACTCAGGAACATGATATGACGTGAAAGGATTGCGAAAAGTTCACCAGAGTGGTCGAAACGCGACTCAAGCGACAGTCAGTTTCTAGAACAGTGGACTTGCGGAGACGACGGTGCATGAGAGCTCGGGAGTGCTAGAGGAAGTTGTGAAGGGGCTTAAGGTAGTCACAAGGATTGTATTTGAGGGCTCGGAGGGGTTGGAAACTAACGCAGATTCATTGGTGTCGGTTTTGGCTTTGATTTAGAAACTGAAGAAATAAATGAAGAACAGAAGAATAAATCACAAAGAGACGGAAGGAATTGATTGTAGGCCTTGGTGGCTATGGTTTCCATGAAAGCATGGAGAGGAAGGCGATCTGGCTGGCTTGCCATGGCTTGGGGGCTGTCGGCTGGCCGAGCTGCTGTTTGGCCAAACAGAACAGAGACGCAACATGAGAAAAAGAAAGGAGAGAGAAGAAGAAGAAGAGAAAAATGAATAGATGGGCCTGGGCTGGGCCCAAGGAAAAAGAAAATTGGCTTAGCCTAGGGAATAAATTAGTTTCAGATTTTCGGACTTGGATTATGAATTGGAAGTTGAATTTTAACTAGAATTTGAATTTCGGATTGGAAAGTAATTTAAGATTAATTTCTAGGATTATACATAAAATCCAAATATTTAAAATAACTAATTTAAAATTAAGATTTTTACTGAAGACCAAATTTTGAGATGTTACAAACCTATCCTTCTTAGAAAAATCTTGCCCTTGAGATTTGAACGGACTGAGAAAAAGACCAAAAAACTCTGCTCTTAAATCCTCCTCACGCTTTCATGTTACTTCTAACTCCGAATGGTTGCTCTACTGTATCTTGAAGAACTTGATGATCTTATTTCTTATGTGATGCTTAGCTTTTTCAAAAAATTTGACTAGATACTCTGAATAGGTAAGATCCTCTTTCAATTCGACTTCTTCCAATTGCATTTGTTCTTCGGTATTTTGAGATACTTCTTCAACTGAGACACATAAAAAACATCAAACATATTGAAATAGTCCATCTTTTATCACCTACAAGCTGTGTTAATTTCATTTGTCTTTATCATATTGATTAATTTAGAATCCCCACCAAAAAGGCCTAACTTTAAGTGTTCATCCGAGGACAGCTAATTTAGCGATAGTGACGACGAAGAAACCCAGATCGAAGAAGATGGTGGGATCAAATTTCATATCAATTATACACTTACGTCATACCCTTTTGTTATACCTTCTAGGGTACATTTAGCATAAGTTCTTATCTATTAGAATTCAGCCCGAGGCTAAGCAAAATCCTAGATCCTCCACTAGCGTCGCCGGAAACGAAGAGAACAAGGTGAAGGAAGAAGGCACTCGTCGGAGACCTCTCTGGCGGTGGGCTCGCCGGACGGAGATCAGCGACGGGCGGGCAAGGTTAGCCTTGCTCTAAGCTATCACATGTGTGTGTACATTAGCCAATGGCAAATACAAGTATACACAAGATACATGGGCCAGATGGGACAACATTAGATGGCAACATTAGATGGGCCTATATACTACAGTTAACAACTACAACAGCAAACATCAGGCTTAAGGGTGTGCTTGTAATTGGTCACAGCCACTACGGTTACAATGTAAAATATACAAGGAATAGCTGACGTCCAGTCGATGACAACGAGCTGTGGCTTTGCCTTCCTCATGGGCGGCCTTGTCACCGTCTTTTAAACATCATCCCATATGGAATCCTCCATTATTGGACTGAAACAACAAGGATACTGTCAATCTTATTCAGATTTGTTAAAAGAAAAGGCTTATCAGAGAGGCAATAATGGGTAAATGATATGTAAGGAAAAGCTTAGCTAGGAAATAGAGGGAATGTACCACAAACTATTATTCAAGCTAATTGTGCAAGGTGCGGGCACAACACGTCCCATGCTGCACATTATCCCATTCTAACAATGCAAAACATCACAGGAAACACCCAATTCTACTAACAGTTGAAATTATGCGCAACAACATTTTCAGACAAACATGAGTTAAGGTCAAATTAAACACAATCAAATATGCACACGTAAAGCATGATAACGAGACTCTTCTTTTCAGCTTCTATAGTAATTCGCTTTTAAACAGAATGTCTTTTCAAGGCGGGGTAAGTTAATTATAGTACACATTGTAACGACTTCATTTATATCAGTCAAAACTGCATGTGAATTATTTATGTCTCTGTACTCTCTCTTACGAACAGCCAAAAGTCATAAGCCGCAACCATAAGCCATAAGCCGAATCCAAAAAGTAAAGATCGGGACCTGTTCTTTTTGGCTGAAGCTTATGCCTTTTAAGTCATGGCTTGTGGCTTTTAGGTCGTCGTCGTCTGAAGATTACAGTAATGTAATGCAAATGCGGTTTTTTACCGATATAAATGAAGTCGGTACAATATATACTACAATTAACTAGTAGACCCTATTTTGAAAAGATACCCCGTTTAAAAGCTAATTACTGTAGAAAAGCCGAAAAACAGCTTTTAGAAGCTAAAAAGAACAGGCCCCCAACCACTACAAATATGTTGTAGACCAAATGACTCCGCAAAAACAAACAGGACACTAATGTGCATAAAAGAACAAGTGCAACACTACAGTTTCAAACACAACACAAATCATACTCCATAATAAATTAACTGCGTAAGTATAGTGCTAGCTCATGTTAGATGTGTATCATTCATCATTGAATGATACACAAGGTTTAAGAAATATCAAAATAGATATAAACTATTTGTAAAATCCAAGCAACTCTTTTGTACCCTTAAACAATATATTATTTTTCATATCTGGATGTAAAAGCTACTCGCCTTCCCGATCCAAATACAACAAATAGTGTACCGGTTATTAGCCAAATCCGAAAAACAATCTGGGTTGCTTGGATGGTCAAATATGTATTATCCATCCAACCAGAAATATTAGCTGGTTTAGGAATGGAGCACTGAGATTAGATATGTCTGCCAAATAATAAAAAGGAAAGTTTTTAAAAGTCTACTTTGTGTCTATGTTTTATATGAATAACGAAATAGCACTTTGGTGTATAATCAATTAGTCATGCCAAATGTGTGAGAGCCTCTGGCTAACCAATCAATAACACCTTGTTTTTTACACTACTGTGGAAAGTACAAGTCAACGGAGTAAAAAAATATACAACAATTCAAAATAGACAAAAATTCAAGTAGCAGCCTTAATAATACTTTGGTTCATAAGATTTTCCATGGTTGGATAATATTTTCCTGGGGCCTAAGTTCACCAATTTAATATTCTAGTTTCCTTTAACTTGTTAATGTGACTTAGGAATACCCAGCAATCTTCTTATACATATAACAAGGACTGAGTTTGATTATTGTAGGCAAGAAGCAAAGAAATGCACCGCAGATGTAAACTGTTGTATAATTCAAGATTTATACAGGAACATGAGACAGGAGTTTGTTCAGCAGACTACATAAAGTGGTGCAAACATAGGTCACAACGGGCATGTTTGGTATAGGAGATTTATAGGCACAGGATTCTCTCAATCACGCATGGTGCCATGCATATACATCCACAGGCCCCTGCACACCTGGGAAGTTACACTCCCCAACAATTATAATAGTCCTGACATCCATCAGTTATTACACTGTTATGAACCAAACTCTTACCATACAAGTAACTGAACCTTTGCCAATGCATGACATGGTTTCTTTGGTTGCTGAGCATAGACAGTAAAAGTATTTCAGTCATGACGCCTATTGACCATTGTTTGGGTGGTATCCAGAATTTGACTAGCCAAAGCAATTTAGACGTACTTTTTTTAGCCAATGATGGCTCTGGTTTTTGCCTAAAAATTGGCCTGGTCAATCCCCTTCCCTCCCCCTTGTGGCTTGCCAGATTTGGCAGCAGATGCCATTGGCATCCATATGGTGAAAGCCCAAAGATTTTGGTCATGCAACAAATTTGTTTGCGACCAAATTCTGGCTTCGCTGTCTACAGATGGAAACCAAACATATTCAATGCTTTGCCTATAGCCCAATCTTCTCAAAAAATTTGTCTCCATGTGTTCATCTAGGCATTCACAAAAAGATCATAGGAACTGCCTGCTTAGTCTAGTTCAAAGAAGCAAGTGCATAATACACATTAGGAAGGTTCTTTTATAAAGCGTAGCATTGGGGTTACTAAATAAATGATTGCCCGATCAGTATTAAACATGGGTCAGAGGCCCAGAGCATTCCCTCCATAGGACGGAAGTACAGGACATATCAATCAATTTTATGTAATCCCATGGTTTCGCTGGGTGATAGCCTGGTCACTGACAAGGGCAGCACAGTCGCATTTTAGGCATGCAGGCAAGCAAGCAATGTAGGTAATGTGCATTGGCAAAAGAGTACTGCACAAGAAAACCTCCTGCCTAAATTTCCTTTAAGGTTTCAAATAGCATCTCTCTACTTAATAAAGTGTCGTTACGTTTGTAAATGACGTACAAACAATCTTGTTCGATACAATAGATAAAATATAACTGAGATCTTTGAAGAAAAGCATAGAACATAACATTGATTTCACTTTGCCAATATTATTTGCTACAAAGTTACTACTCTTGAAAATAGCAGTCCTTCCCTCAAAAACAAAAAAAGAAAAATAAAATAGCAGTCCTATCAAACTCTCGCAGAACGAAAATAGATGGTTTGCTCCATCCACAATTTCTTTCATTTATCTACACCAAGCATCGTGTAAACTCCAATATTTCTAAGTGATATATTCATATCTTATCTAGCCCATGAAGCCATGGCATTTTCAGAGTTCCAGTATTTTCTAATGGTACCTACTTCTGTATGTCCTAACAAGCATGCATTCTACAACCAATCAGTGGGCCTGTTCTTTTTAGCTTCGGTTTATAGCTTTTGGCTGCGGTGTATGGTTTTTGGGCAGTTTGTGTGAGAGAGTATGGAATAACAAAAACTCACGTGCGATTTTGGCCGATATAAATGAAGTCACTACAATGTGTACTACAACTTGTAGACATCACCTTAAAAAAGCACTCCGTTTGAAAACTAGTTACTATAGAAAAACTAAAAAGTAGTTTTTAGAAGCTGAAAAGAAAATGTCCAGTATTATGTTTTGTATATCCTGCCACCATCACCTAAATAGATCAACATATTGTTAATTTTAGGTATCCTAACAAATTACTTGAAACTATGTCGAATAATCCATCTGAATGTAAATCTTGCTCAAGAAACCATGGCAGCTGAGTCGCTTAATGTACAAGTTCTCGTAATAGCATTCTAAATGCATGAATTAACTCAACTATTTATCATCAGTCGGCAATCCCTGGTATGATGTGCTGTTTACGAAAGCTTGTTGGGCCAGTATCAGGAGTACAATTAAATAGCTATGTGCATGTTTGATCACATATAGGCCTGATTTATACCTCCAGATTCCAGAAACAATGCAAGTAAACAGCAACAATTAATGAGGTTGATATGTGCAATAATATATAACAGCTGTTCTAAATATAGACCAGGCTGAAGAGTAAAATTTTCCAGAATCCATCATATAACTGATAGAAAATATTTAATCCCAAATCAAATTCCGTATACACTAAATTTTCATTTGGCCATGCACATACCTGGAGCTGCCACCTATGACTATACAAAATCAATATATTTCTAATTTGAAAACAAAAAGGAAACCAATTGGGATAAATCATTTAAAGATTAAATTTTGCTATGATATTACTTACAAACATAATTATTGCCTATATGAAGGGCAAGGGAAGCACATGCAGGTGCACTCAGGAACAACTACTTTATAAAATTAGAAAGTTTCACTAATGCAAGCATAGATTTATGAACCTTAGTAGGCACTGGACATTCAATGAGGTAGAGAAAGCAAGAGCAAACCAAAATGCAAACAAATTAAAAAATAATACAGATCTATCATAAGGAGACAAAGAACAAAAGCAAAATTAAGAAGTCCACGTGGGAATAAGCCACAAACTTGTTATGAAGGCAACTGTAAGTACTGATCTCAAAATACAATCTTATAAAGTTCACAACAACCAAATCACAGGAAGGGTTGGGAGTATTACCAGCAGAGGAACTTTTAGTCAGCAATCACCTCAACGATCCCCAAGAGAAGCATTATGAAAACTTCAGCAAAAAGGAAACTAAAGAGGGTATTTCCCTCTAATAGATACTCCAACTACATGGTTAACTTTCCCACCCATTCATCAATCATTCCATAGTCAATGCTTAGCTCCCTCAACGGCGGAATGTTCTCCATGGCAAAGATCATGAGGTGGGGATAAGACACGTTGTAATGGTCAAACAGCACAAACTGGGCAAATACATTTGGACTGCAACTATGGCTGAAATAACAAGCCACATTCCTTGCCCTTGACACATCAATTGAAAATTTCAAGTCAGCAATGGCAGGATGGTTCGGTGCCACATACTCAGGATACACATCAGAGATATCACCCCAATCTAACCACCTTGGAGGGAACCTGTTTGGACGCACCAAGCAATCACCATTTGCAGATACGATCTCTGACTGCTGATGAGTAAGCACAATCCCGCTAAACTCACAAATGAACGTACCAGCCTTAATGAGATCCAAAGAACGAACCCCCCACCCAGTTTCCCTTGACCGGAACACCTCAAGCCTATTCTGAAGCCCCTTCTGACTAACCCTGTTGGGGCAACTAGGTGGGCACCGGCAGTACGGCCCACACTCATACACCAGTGGTTTTCCCCGTAGCAGAACACCAGTCTTATCATATGCGAACTCACCCCCATTCCTCTCTGCACAATAACATCCAATTGAACAATTCTCGGTGCACTCACACCCACCACCACCCTCAGCGAATTTCCCTTGGACCGCAGAGGACGGGAATATTGGCCGTGCCAGGTACTCGAATAAGAGAGGGTCCCGATCATCATAAACATCGTTATATAGTGCAACCGGCATGTTCTCTCGACCCATGGAAATATCAAAGCTCAAGTACCCTGTTGGTCGCAATGTTAGTGCATCCACCTTAAGCTGTTCAGCTACTCGGTAATTCACAGAGCCCATGGCCTCCTGCCCCTCAATGCGCAGCATTTTATACTTGTAAACACCAAAGCCAGCCTTCCCACGATCGAGCCAGAACTCAACAACCTTGTAGAGGCCATCATAGAAGTAGACCTTGCCGACGGGGCTGCGCTTGGACTTGACAGCACGGATTACACGGATCTCAATGCCATAGGTCATGCTGCGCTCAAGGGCAAGGTTGCCGCCCTCAAGCTTCTGGTCGATGCAATGCTTGTGGAGGTTGGGGTCGCGGCCACCATGGCCAGTGTACACAAGTATATCACCACGATCATCATCATCTTCATACCCACCAGACACAATGATAGATGTGGCTATAGGCTCCCCTGAGGCAGACCGCCCTGCTGAGACGTAGTCGATCCCGGCCTGCACCTGGCCATGGAGGCCTAGCACGCAGAGCTCCATGCGGAAGAAGAAGGCGTCCCCCACCGAGATCCCCGGGATCGGCCCCACGATGCGGCGGTCGCGGTTGAGCCAAAGGTCTCGGTCGCCCATGAGCGCCGCTGCCCGCAGGTCAGCACGGACACGGCGCCGGTCCCCGCCGCCGAGCCCAGCGACGCCCGCGAGGCCGAGCGCCTCCGCTCGCTCGTCGTCCCTCAGCAGCATCCCGCGGAGCGACTCAAAGGTGATGCGCGCCCGGCGCACCAGGTCGCGGAAGTAGATCTGGTCCCGCACGCTCAGCGAGGACACCCGCACCAACTCCGACGACCGCGGCCGGCGCTTCTTCGCCGCGAACCCCGACCCGGGCTGCACCACCGCCGGCGCCGCGGCCTCCGGAGCAGGCGCCGGCACCATCGCCCCGGCCCCGCCGATGACAGGTAGAGACTCGCGAGCCGGTAGTACTCCGCGAAGAGCGCGTCCTCGTCGGGGTTCGGCGGCAGCGACTGCAGCGGCGTCATCACCGCCGCGGACGACAGGTCAGGCGTCGCCGGCGGAGGAGCAACCGATGCTGCCGCAGCCGCCGCCTGCGACGTCTGCGGAGGCGGCGGGGCCGGCAGCGGCAAAGGGCCGTGCTCCGGGGAAGCCGGCTCCGACTTAGGCTCCCTCTTCAGGAACGGCAGGAAGTTGAGGTCGATGGAGTCAGACGACGGCGAAGACGGCGGCGAGGACGACGGCGAGGACTCCTCCACCTCCATTTGCCCCCCGAAAAAAATCCCCGGCCTCCTCCGCAACAACTCCCCAGGGGCCTCTCCGCAATTCCCAAATTCTTCCCGGAGCTTAGCGGAGACGGCGAGTAGCAGGAAGAGAGTGGTGGAGTGGGAAGCGCAAGCGGTGGTGAAATGGTGAATTGGTAGAAGAATCGGTGATGGTGGGGGAGGAAGGAGGAGGAGAGGGAGGGAGCAGTGCGAAATCTCCAAAATGGAGCGCCCTTTTCCTTGGCTTTAACGAAAAGTGAAAAACAATATCCCGGGAATTAACCAAAAATAAGTCCCAGGGCACGCACCTCCTCGTGCTCCTCGCAGTCACTAACAAACAGGCCCAACAGACAAGCTGGTGTGGTCTTTAAGGAAAAATAAATAAATGCTGGTCTGTACCTCATGTGAGGTGCAGGGTCAATTCTGGTATATCATACTTTTATGATGTGTTTAATTATTTTTGTTTTCTCTCCTCTTTTAAGAGCATTCGAAGTATATAAAAATAAGGGGTCATAAACTACCTTAATGTCGACTTTATACATTACAAGGTTAATTTTAAGCAGATCATAAGTAAAAAAGGCTTAATACCGATCCTCAAGCTAAAGACATGGCCACAAACATTAAAATACAATTTTCTTTTAACCATATTGTTCTCTCTCCCCCACCAGCCAATTATCAACTACCACATTCAACAGCAGCATTAAAATACAATTTTTTTACTGCCGAGTGAGACCCTTGTTACAGCCGAGCGATGGTCTCAAACATAACAGCGGTGGCCTGAACAATTAGATGGGACCCAATCTTAAGACCCATTGCAATATATACACTTCTTATGTCCTAAGTCTCTCAGACGTGATACATGTAAACTCTCGAATTGTGTTTATGTACGTATCACTAGATTTCGGCATTAATAAACTATAACAAATTTTAAACATATAGGAATATATCCCATTAATGAAAGGTCGTAAATTGCTATTGAATGGAGATGCATAGAATTAGAGTCAGTTTGCGATTGTTGTGTTGTGTTTATTTTTCTATTTTGTTATGAACAATTAATGCTGAATAAATCAGCATCATGTTTGGCGAATGACATTAAAGTATAACAAATTTTATTTTCCAGCGGCTTATCATCTAGTACACTATAATATGTTTGTATTGTGAATTTGGAAAAGCAACTAGCCGACGCTAAAATATTCAAACGACAAGCTCCACCAAGCGAGATGAACATAAACGTTGCAATGCTAAAGAGATCCACTCCCTATTATTAATCGAATGTGAATTGACAGAGATACTGATTATCGGGTGTAGTTGACTAGTCCCACCTGTCACAACAGAACATCGATTTAGACATCTATATGGTCTTAAAAACACAACTTTGACCATTAATTTATATTATAATATTTATAAAATATAACAAAATTATACTATAAAAGTCCTTTTCAAGGCAAAATTATACATACAAATAGCCAAAGTTTAGAATATTTGACTTCCTAGCTGGAGGGATTAGTTAATTGATGGATATGCTGCCTATCTCAAAAACAAGAGGAAAAAATGATTGCCTGGCTATGTTTAGGCTCTGTTTATTTGGTTTTTATAAACCGCTTTTCTATAATAATTGATTTTTAACAGTACTTAGCTTTCAAACGAAACGTCTTTTCAAAACGAGGTCTACTACTCTATTGTAGTACACATTATAGTGACTTCATTTACATCCACCAAAATCACACGCAAGTGTTTCTCTACAAATTTCTCTACAAGCTATTACTATTCGTAAGCCAAAACCAAAAACTATCAAAAAAACCAATATAAACACCCCCTAGACACTTTGATCCTGTGTATCCCAACAACATGACAAACACCTACACTTAGTCATGTTCAATTTTAATCTGAAGGAAAAAAAAGAAAAAGATTCCTTGTGCCATCGTGACAAAGAATAGAATTCACCACTTTAATTTAGTTATTCCAAATTCACTTTGTATGATGTTAGTAGCAATTTATGTATAACTCGAAATCTATACTACCTGCACACAATGAGTGGAATTCTTTTTTTGAGAAATACGTTAGGAGTAGATGGTGGGGGTTTCTTCTCCTGTCCTCCCCTCCCACCTCTAAAAAATTTCCTAAGAAAAATGTAAGAAAACCGTTTCTTCCGACAAAACTCTAAGTCAAAATTATACTTGTAAGTTGTTTCTTCCGACAAACTATACCTCAAAATTATAGCTTGTAAGTTGTAACGAACTCAATCTTCATTCTGAGCTAACTGAAAACAAACAGTATCTCTAAATTAAACTCACAAACAAACCTCAACTTATCGATCCCCGCTAATTTAAAACAATATCTATCTTGAAAATTAAAATCCTTTCAATAACAAACAGCGCTAGCTTTATAAGGCAAAATTCCCCTACAACTATTTTTGTTGCGTTCTCAGCTTCACTAGTACGCGGTTGTTTGAAACTCTCCCAACCGTCTATTTTTATGCAATTTCTGATAACGTGGCCAATCTAGCTTTCAGTACGATGAGGTGGTCTTCCAGCATGGCGAAATGGTTAGAATCGGACTATGTATGCAGCAGATTTATTTGACCCTATCAAATTAGTTTGTCTTCTTCTCCAACCAAACTGGTGTGCCGCAAAGAAGAAAAGAAGCGGCAAGAAGGCGATGTGGAGGAGGCAACCTAGGGTACAACAATGGCAACCTTGGGAAGAGCAACGTGGGCCTGCCTTGGCCATCTCTAAAAAGCAATTTTTAGGGGTTGAAAAGAAGATGCTCATGGTCTAGTGGCTTGGTCCACTCAGGCGAGGGGTGACCTAGCAACTACTTCAACAGGATTTGGCGACCTGATTTAGGCCCTGTTCTTTTCAGCTTCTAAAAGCTGCTTTTCGGCTTTTCTACAGTAACTAGCTTCTAAATAGAGTATTTTTTGAAGATATGGTCTACTAGTTAATTGTAGTACATACTTTACTGACTTCATTTATATCAGCAAAAACCGCACGTGAATTTCTGTTACTCTGTAATCTCTCATGCAAACAACCCAAAAATCACAAACCGCAGCAAAAAAGAACAGGCCCTTAGTTCAGCCAACGACTTGATTAGGTTGGACCACGTAGCTAGTTAGTCCGACCCGAGGGGCAAATGATGTCGATTCTTGTGGGGAAATGCCTAAATACCAATGAAATGTGAAAAAGGTGGCTAAAGTGCCATTTCATAGATGACCCAATGGAATGAGTGGCAAATCAATTACACGAAATTAGTTGCATTTCCTCCGTGCCTACTCTTACAATGGCAAATCATTAATCTTGTCTATGAAAATTATACGGATAGATTTGTGTCGAAAAGAAATTCATAATACTATTGCTCACATGAGAGAAATACACATATTAAATAAGATTATTTTGATATGTAACACGTAAATCTATAGATGAACATAACAACACATTATTAAAACTAAATGTCATAAAGTAATTTACATATATAGATCGATAGGATCATAATCCTAGTACTCAATCATTGCCAGTCAAAAAAGATCCTACCAGGATTCTGATCCCGGTAGACTATTATTTCCTTTTTTTTTATATAATTTTCAAGAGCTCATGTATAAAGTTCACTCAAGACTATACTTTCTTCATTCTCAGATACTTGATGTTTTCGGGTTTGAGATTTGCTCTTGAGAGGACATCCGCCGCGTAGAGTGCCCCTTAAACTTCTAGTGGTCACAAGTTGACCATTAGTTTTTTTATATATAATAGTGAGTTAGCAAAAAATAAAGTAAACACCATAAAAATCTATTCCAATAAATATACTAATATTGCACATACTACACGTCTACACCCATGTATATTAATGGTAAAATTTATGGAAATTTGACCACTTACATGCGTTCAAAGAAAATTCTTTGGCCCTCCTGGTTGGAATATGGGAATTTTACAGGAACCATGAAAGAATTGTACTGTTTCTTATGAATTTCTTGCAACATTTCTTGTGTTGCAAACAAATGTGGGAAGGGAGTTTACTCCATGAAGTTCCTCAAAATTTCTTGATCCAATAGGAGGCGTCTTGGATTTTGTACCATTCGCCGGCGTGGCCATCAAAATTGTTTTTTTTTCTTTGGATTTTGTACCATTCGCCGGCGTGGCCACCAAAATTGTTTTTTTTTCTTTCTCCTTTCTCTTTCCACAGGTGAGAATAAATGCAAGTATATTCCGACATCAATTGAACACACAGAGGGATACTTAGTCAGCGGCTCAGGGGATAAAAACCTTGGTACAGACTTGTTTCTAATGTTACATAAAGCTAGCCTGAGCGCGAGACTTTCGTATGAATGTTTTTTATATAGAATGGAACACTTTTAAAGTAAATCAACCAAACCTAAGGGACTTTCTCTGCCCAGTTTACCTAGCTCCTTGACACCCTGCCATCAAATTCTATTGGAATGTATATATCTTATTTACATGTTCCACTTGCTAGATTTTGAAAAAAAAATCATATAACCCTTCTCTAAACCAGATCGGCTCCAGGGTTTATGAAACCTGGATGCGATCCGTCTAATTGGATAAGGTACTGGCGTTGTTATTCATTCATTCTTCCCTAGAAAAAAGCAATGCTACCATCCTAAGCTGATCAAAAGCTAGGACCATTCCTATTTTAGGACATACATGTCAAACACCCCACGAAAATTAGGCAATACATATGAAACATAAGAAAATGTTACATAAACGATCATTGATGGCATCACCATAGTGTCATTTCAGTTGTGTCTTAGCTATACCATGTTAATAAATTCCTATATAGAGGAGAGAGGAGGTAAGAAAAGAGAATGTGCTATCTCTTATACAAGAGACAGTCTCAGCACATAAATCAATGCAAATGGTAATGCAGTGTGAGAGGGGAACATAATGAAAATAATATAAAATAGCTAGAGAAATTAATTTTAGAGATGAACTGTTGAAGATGTCATCTCTAGTACTATCTTTAAGTGAGGTGGAAGATTTAAAGACAATATTAAGAGATAGACTATTGTACATGCCCTAAAAGTCACTTATGAAGTTGTGATGCAAATTAAATCATAATTTTTTACATTGTATCATCAATAACTAGAGTAGTTATTTATAAAAATAATGTTTACAAATAATTTTCCTATCTAAAAAAATATCGCTGATGCTACATTTAAAAGAATTGTTCACTTATCTTCTTTCTTAAATCATACCTATATTAGAGATGGAGATGGGGGGATTCCGGCCTTCTGCTTGGGTGCACGTCAGCGTTTTTCCTCTCTGGTCGACGCGTGCGTACGCTCCGTGGGTCGACGCGTGCATGCGCTCCGTGGGACGCTCTCTTTGCCCAGATGGTGCGCCGCGGTTTGGGATACTTCTCCTCGTCGTGGACTTCGCCAGGGAATTTATTTCGCGTTTTAGAGTAGGGGATGCGTCCGTGTGTTCGCGTTTCCGTCTTGGGCTTTTGCCTTCTTGCTTCCGCTCCGTCTCCTGCGCTTCTGGGTTGGTTCCGCCTTCTCGTGCGTTCCTTCGTTGCTTCCGCTTTGTCTGCTGCGCTTCTCGATTGGTCTGCGTTTGTGACGGGGTCCCCTGTCATTCGCTCTGCTTAGTACCTTGCGTCCTTGTTTGGGGTTCGTCTTCTTCGTTCCGCTGCGCGGTTGTTTCACGTTTTACCTGCCGTCATGGATTCGTGTGTTCTTCGATTCGTCGCTTTTCGATCTGCATTTTTTTCTTGTTTGTTTCTTTTGGGCTTAGGTTTTTGCAGAGGGTTTGTTTCGCATTTTAGACTGCCGATGCGTTCGTGTATTGTACCTCTGCGCTTATCGATCTGCGTTTCTTTTCTGTTTCTTTCTTTTGGACTTAGATTTTTCTAAAGCAGAGTTTCCTTCTTTTATGTTATGCGACCTTCGTGGATAATTTCGCTGAACCTATTGTTATATTGTACCTATTTGTTTCCCCCATCTTAATTGTTGGCTTGTCTGACTAATTGGTGCTGCCATTTATGTCATGCAGGATCATTGTGGATTGAATCAGCTATTTACAGATCGTTTTCGTCTTCTCAGCTTCGATTTAGGAGTCCTCGGTTATATCTTGCGCTATTTACAGTTTAGCCCTGGATTATCATCGCGCTTCGGCTCTGCGTTATTGTCGCTAATTTCCGTTCTGGTAATAATTATGCTTACTGTTGTGCTAATAAACCCGTATACTGTTTGCATAGCATTCTTAGTAAGCCATTCTTAGTTTTCATTATGCTGTTTACATACCATTCTTAGTGAGGCATTCTTAATCTTCATTTTCGTAATAATTAGTTCTGTTCCAGTCTTGCCTACATGATATGCTACTTGTAGTTTATTGTTGTTATGGTACTATTGTTGTTGCTAATGCCCAATATATTATTACACGTATTTATTTTACTCACTTTGATTATTGCTTTATCCTCATATCTTGTGCCGTTCTTTTTGTGGTACAGAATTATCGTACTCTGGACCGCCGTTGCGCGCGAATCATTTCTGACATGTCGGCTATGATTTAGCGATCGCTGGTTTTATTGTCTTCTGCGTAAGTTTACACTTTGTATTACCACTGTTGATTTTTATTTTGATAATAGTTGTGTTTGATGCAGTGTTACGTGCCTGTTATACCATTTTTACTTTTTTATTAGCATCTTTTATAGATACACTGCTCGGTTTGCTCATTATTCTTTTCTTGCAAATGCAGAAGCATTCGGCATTCAGCTCTTCTTCTAACTTATCGTCGATTGTCTTGCATATTGGCTATAGATCGCTTCCTTAGTTCGTTCTTCTTCACGGCGTTATTTTGGTTCCTGCCTTTTTTTATCATAGTTGGTTCTTTCATACTATACTCCTCTTGTTGATTGTTATTCCATTCATATATACAGGAGTTCCATTTTATAGCGTTTTCTTTTTGTACTACAGAATCATCGTTGTCTGGACCATCATTGCGCGCCGATCATTTCGGACATGTCGGCTATGATTTAGCGGTCGCTGGTTTTATTGCCTTCTGCGTAAGTTTATACTTTGTATTACCGCCGTTGGTTTTTATTTTGATAATAGTTGTGTTTGGCGCAGTGTTACGTGCCTGGTATACCATTTTTACTTCTTTATTAGCATCTTTTATAGATGCACTGCTCGCTTTCCTCATTATTCTTTTCTTGCAAATGCAGAGACATTCGGTATTCAGCTCTTATTCCAGCTTGCCGACGTGGATTGTCTTGCATATTGGTTACAGATCGCTTCCTTAGTTCGTTCTTCTTCGCAGCTATTGTTCCAACTTGCCGACGTGGATTGTCTTGCGTATTGGTTACAGATCGCTTCCTTAGTTCCTTCTTCTTCACTGCGTTATTTTGGTTGGTACCTTTTTTTATCATAGTTGGCTCTTTCATATTATACTCCTCTTGTGAATTGTTATTTCATTCATATATACAGCAGTTGCATTTTATAGCGTTTTCGAAGTTTTGCTATTTATATTTTGTCATTATATTATGTTCGCTGTTGTGCCTGCTTATCTTCCCTGTCATAGTTGTTCTGTTCTTAGCTATGTCATTCATGCAAGCTAATTATGTATATACATTATTATCTAAAAATTATATTATATTGGCGTACAGGCTTTTTGCCGCCGGCTTGTCATATTGTGATGTGCATTGTCTACAATAGTTTTCAGTTTATTCTTTGTGCCTCTTGGTGCCTTATTACCTATATTGTACATATGAGCTAGCCATTTATCTACATTATCAACTAACGATTGTATTATATTGCCTTGTAGTCTCTTTACTACCTAATTATAATGCTATATTAAATTACAGACTCTTTCAGTGTATTTCTTTGTGTTCGCAGTTAGTTAGTACTCTTTGTTGCTGCCTTGTTACATGTGTTGTATAACTTCTGCTATATTAAATTATAACTTCTTTACCGCTGGATTATTATATTGTGTTGTACATTACGTACAATAGTTTTTCCTCTATGCATTTATTAATGTCCTATTACTTATGCTGTTTATATGAACTAATTATTTATGTACAGGACCATCCGATAATTATATTATGTTGAGCTATGGCTATTTTACCACCTAATTCTTATATTGTGCTAGCCTACAGCTTATCTCATCATACTTATGTAGGTTAGCACCTAATAATTCCAACCTAATTCTTATATTGTGTTAACTTAAACGCTATCTTTCCATACTTATATAGGTTATTACCTAATAATTCCATTATGTCGTATTACACCTTCTCTTTCGTCTGACTATTATATTGTGTTCTGCATTATATAGTACATCACTTTGCTTTTTATTGTTTACGTTTCTTTCTGTCTTATTAGTTATGCTCTTCCTAAGGGCTACCTATTTATTTAGATTATCACCCAATGTTATCTTATTAGCTATGCTCTTTCTATGGGCTACCTATTTATTTAAATTATTGTCCAATAATTATATTATCTTAGACTATAGCTTCTTTACCATGTATTTGTTATAGTGTATTAATTTACAAACTCTTTTGCCATACTTCTCTATATTCCTAATTAGTTATAAATACTTATCTTGTTCTGCTCCAGCCTATTTATCCAATCCCACTTTCAAAAAACATATTCTGTTGTTGTTCCTTATTTTATCCATGTTACTATATTTGATATGCATTTTATTCATATACATGTTATTTATAGTTTGTTTACTATGTTTCTTTCTTACTTGTTTCTTACATTTTCTTTTCTGTCATCATGATTCGCTGCAAGCCTTTTTACATTTTACATTGTCCAACTACTTGTTTTAATCTTCTCATTTCTTCCAATGCAATATTACGTTTTTGCCTGCGTTATTGCTCTATCACTTCTTAGCATTTGCTTTTATGGATGCATCGCATTCTGCTAGAGCCCGTCGTCAGGAAATTAGACGTGGAAAACAACCAATTGATCCTATGATGTCCCCCGTATTGTTTCCACATGTTTTGCCTAACGCCCCGACACCAGTGGTTTCGCAGCTATCACCACAGCCATGTATGGCAATTCGTGATGCTCTGTGGTCCGTACACAACAACCATTTCCTTTTTTGCACTCTTTTTAAAAGCATCTTTTTTTGTATTAATATTTTGTTTTGATTTTGTTTATTGTCATACAGCTCTTACCACAGACGTTAGAATGATTCCTCAATACAAGCGTCAACGTGGTTATTCACACTCTTTATAACCATTTGTTTTCTTTCTTTTCTACAACTTTTGATTCAATTTTTCTTCATCCTTTGTTCATTCTGCTTGCCTATATGATAGGAAACCATTCTTGCCCACTCGTTAGTTCCATTGAAGCAGCCAACAATAGGAAAAAAAGAGATTATGCAACTTGCAGCGTCTTGATGCTAGAGCAGGTTCCTTTCGTTTGTTATTTTCCTTTGTACATCTTCCTTTGTTTTGTATTTTTTTCCTTCAGCTATACATCTTTTATGATACCTTCTTTTACCTCTGCCACTGCATTACATTCACATTTCAGGAACCACAATGCCTTTCAATTTAAACCCACTTAGACCATCAGCCATTTCTTTTTCTAAGGAATATATTTCCTATTTGAAAGGTTCGACAATATAATACAACTTATATCATTTGATATCGTTTTTTATCGTTGCCTCTTCATGTGTTTTACATACTTGCTAAATCTATTTTTCTTTTCTATACCCATTTGTGTATATAATTTCAGCCACTTATGATGATCGATCATATTATGGTGGCCCAGACTATGAATGTAATAACTGTGGTGCTATTTTTGGTTCCAAGAAAGGTCTCAACATAGAAGCTCTTCTAGGCATCAACGAATTATTTATAATAAATGTTGTCGAGGTGGTAGGGTTTCTCTTCCACCACACAAAGAATTCCCATATCCACTTGGAGACCTTATTGGTTTTAATAAAGGTCCTCACTCAAATGAATTTATGCGTTTGATCCGCCACTACAATTCCCTATTTGCATTCACTTCCTTGGGCGTAGATGTTGATAGAAGCATTAACACCGGTGAAGGCCCTTATGTTTTCCGTATAAATGGTGTTGTTCATCACCGTATTGGTTCGTTAGTTCCCAAGCCAGGCCGAAAACCACAGTATGCACAACTATATATCTATGACACATATAATGAAGTTCACAACAGATCATCTATCTTCAATAAACAAGATGGTACAAATGATGAGCAGACGATAATATAATTGCTTCCTTAATTGTTATGCTTAACTCTTTGAATCCATTGGTGAAGCAATTCAGAATGGCACGTGACCGATTATTTTCTCAAGAAAATCCAGATGTCCATATTCGTCTTATTGGTTCATCTGATACTCATGGTGATCGATATTCTCTGCCAACTGTGCCTAAGCTAGCTGCTTTAGTTATGGGTGATCTATCTTTAGAAAACAAAAAATTCGATATAATTATTGAAACTCACCCTGGTGAGCTAAAAGAAGTGTCACCTTTGAATCCTTCTTTGATGTCTCTTCAATATCCACTGCTATTTCCATATGGTGAAAAAGGCTTTCATCTTGGTATCAAATATAGAGCTACCGATGATGGTTTCTCTCCTGCTAGAGAAGAAGTATCCATGCTTGAATACTACTGTTATCAATGCCATTATCGAAGAAATGAACCAAATCCTTATACATGTTGTGGCCGTCTTTCAACTCAAATAGAAGTTGATTGTTATTCATGTCTTGAAGCAAATCGTCTCTCATTTCATTTCTTCAATCAAGATGTGCTTCGTTCGGACACATACCAAGGCATTTCGGATGCGCTTGGTCAGGGCACATCACAAGGGAAAAATATTGGTGTTAGAATTTTGCTTCCTGCAAGCTTTACCGGTAGCCCTCGATATAATGCACTCAATTATCAAGATGCTATGGCTATCTGTCGTGAATATGGCCCTCCTGATTTATTCTCGACTTTCACATGCAATTCAAAATGGCCAGAAATTATGGACGCACTCAAGCATGAGCCTGGTCAAAAATATGTGGACCGTTCTGATATTATAACTCGAGTGTTCCATATGAAGCTTGGTGAATATATTTCTGATATAAAGAGTGGTCACACTTTTGGTATTGTGCGAGCAGGTTAGTTTACTTCCTTCACCATAAACACACTGCTTTGTTTTGCTTTTATTTTAATATGAATACACTACTTTTTTCTATAACTTATCTTCTTTGTTTGTAACAGTTTTATACACTATTGAGTTCCAAAAAGAGGACTGCCTCATGTTCATACTCTTATATGGCTTGCTAATCATACAATGAATCCAACTACTGAATTCATAGATTCTCTTATATGTGCCGAAATTCCTAATGCAACTATTGATCCACTTGGTTATGCTCTTGTCGAAGAATTTATGATGCATGGCCCATGCGGAAATCTTAATAAAAAGTGTCCATGTATGAAAAATGGGATTTGTTCAAAGCGATATCCCAAACAATTTAGCTCAGAGACAACCATTGATGAATCTGGTTTTCCAACATATCGTCGCCAAGATAGTAATCATTTCATTACCAAAATGGTATCAAATTGGACAACAAATGGGTTGTTCCATATAGTATGAATCTGCTCAAAAAATTCCAAGCTCATATCAATGTTGAGTGGTGCAATAAAACAAACCTTGTGAAATACTTATTCAAATATCTTACTAAAGGTCATGATAAAGCAAGAGTAGCTTTTTCTACTACTGAACAGCCATCCAACGACAACTAATACACAAGCTAAACAAGGAATAGATGAAATTGCAGATTATATTAGATGCAGGTATGTTTTGCCCACATACTAAATCACGCTTTTTTTATAGGAAAATTGCTTCTATTTTTCTCTTATGTACTCTATAAACATTTTTGCATGCACATCAATTTTGTAGATACTTATCATCATGTGAAGCAATTTGGCGATTATTTGAATTTGAAATACATGGCCGAATACCTTCTGTTGAACGCTTAGCTGTCCATATGCCTGGTATGAACAAGGTTATATATCATGAAGAAACACAGTTGCAAGAAATCATTACTGATCCAAGAGCTTATAGAACTACTCTAACTGAATGGTTTATCACGAATCAACAATCTGTAGAAGCTCGCTCTTCTACATATTATCAATTCCCATCAAAATGGAGATGGGATCCTAATAACAGAAAGTGGATAAAAAAGGAAACGTAGAGCATCAAAGATTGGTCGCATATATAATGTGCATCCAAGTACTGGTGAATTGTTTTATCTAAGGATGCTATTAATGGTTGTTTGTGGTGCACAGAGCTATGAAGATGTTAAAGCTTTCAACGGTGTACAATACCTTACTTTCAAAGAAGCTTGCAAAGCTCGCGGTTTAGTTGGCGATGATACATAATGGTTTCTACTTTTTGATGAAGCAATTATCTGGGCCACTGCATACCAACTTAGACATCTCTTTATGG
This sequence comes from Bonia amplexicaulis, assembly GCA_036346245.1. Taxonomy (NCBI): domain Eukaryota; kingdom Viridiplantae; phylum Streptophyta; class Magnoliopsida; order Poales; family Poaceae; genus Bonia; species Bonia amplexicaulis. Next base: position 12,599,268 of record CM070753.1, on the reverse strand, counting down.
TAGTCCTCTCTTTTTGCAGTGTTGTTAGTCCTCAAAGCCTATTTGATAAATATTGGTGTTTCTTTGCTGATGATATAGCATATAAAATACGACAAGGATTGCAAAATCGAACATACCACATACCAGATAATTATTTACAGGCCCAGTTGATAAATGAGCTATTTACTATGTTCTCAAAGAATGGACTTGACTTTGGCATATACAATATAACTGGTGAATTAGCATGTGATAACCACAGTTCTGGTAATAGACTTATTGCTGAAGAGCTAGCATATGATAGAAGCGCTCTGTCAGCACATGCTGATTCGTTATGTACTAGACTCAATGCTGAACAATCTGGCATATACAACAAAATTATAGCATGTGTTGCTGACAAAACCAATGGCTTCTATTTTGTGTCAGGACATGGTGGTACTGGAAAAATATTTCTTTGGAACGCTATCATAGCTACATTAAGAGCTCAAGGTCAGATAGTTCTTGCTGTAGCCTCATCTGGAATTGCTTCGCTTCTCCTTCCAGCTGGTCGTACAGCTCATTCTCGTTTCAGAATACCTATTGATATCAATGAAAGAACCTTATGTAATATAGCACGTGGAACAATGCTTGCTCAACTTATTAGCAAGACTTCTCTGATTCTTTGGGATGAAGCACCAATGACTCATAGACGCTGTTTTGAAGCGCTTGATAGAACATTACGTGATATTATGTCTGTTGAAGATACTGCTTACATGAATATACCTTTTGGTGGAAAGCTTGTTGTCCTTGGTGGAGATTTCCGACAAACCTTGCATGTTATAGAGCGTGGTACCAAAGCAGAAATTATCGCAGCTTCACTCATTAAGTCATCACTTTGGCAACACATTGAGGTCCTGAAATTAACCACTAATATGAGGCTTCATGATCCAAAGCTGCCACCTACAGAACGTGAAGCTCTCTCTGCATTTGCTGAGTGGGTACTTAGTATTGGCAATGGTGAGATACCAATGATTAAAAAAACAGGAGACATTCATGCAAGTTGGATAACTATACCTGATGATCTTCTGCTGCTACCAACTGATAATAATATGGATACAATTGTTGATTCTATCTACGATTCATTCTCTACAAACTATCAAAACAGTGAATATCTAGCACAACGTGCAATCATTTGCCCAACTAATGTTGTCGCTGATGAGCTAAATAAAGGTGTTTTTGATAAGATTCCTGGTGATACTAAAGAGTACCTCAGTTTTGATTCTATTTCTCAGTCTGATGCTCAAATTGGTGATGCCAATCTGCTATATCCACCAGAATTCTTAAACTCTATAACAGTCAATGGCTTACCGCATCATGCTCTTTGTCTCAAAATAGGTGTTCCAGTCATGTTACTAAGAAATATAAATCAATCTATGGGTCTTTGCAATGGAACACGCCTTATTATCACAAGGCTTGGTGATCGAGTTCTTGAAGGCCATATAATCACTGGAACCAACATTGGGCAAACTGTTTGTATCCCCAGAATTGTATTGAATGCAACAAGCCCTCAATGGCCTTTTACTCTTCAACGACGACAATTTCCAATTAGGCTTTCATATGCAATGACTATTAACAAAAGCCAAGGACAGACTTTAAACAAAGTTGGGATTTATCTACGAAATCCGGTCTTTTCCCATGGGCAATTATATGTGGCAATATCACGAGTTACATCACGTTCAGGCCTAAAGATACTGATTGAAAATGAAAAGGGTGCTGCGTGTACTGAAACAAAAAATATAGTATACAAAGAAGTGCTTGCTGTTATATAGCACTTTTAGCCACCTTGATTCTTCTCTCTCTTAATCCAATACTCTTACTTCAGAACTTTTCTATACACCTCATTATATGCCCTACAGATAATACCAACGAAATCCACCTTTGGTACATAAATCTATATTTTTTACATCACATTATAACATATGTCTATCTGTTTTTTGCACATATGAAATACATATTATCTCAATTTTATATACGTCTGTGATCTATTTTACCATCTGTCAAAGTGGCCTCATGTATTTTTCTTCTGCCAAAAAACAACATACATATCCATGTGTTTATGTATACATATCAGAGATGTTGCTATCTTCCTGCTTGATTGTGTACATCACTTATGTCATCCAATTTTTTTCATCCTCTCTTCCCTCTCATATCTACTTGTGTTTTCATATCGATACATTTATCTACATATACTAAACATGTTACTATTTTGTTCATTGCTTGCCTATATCACTTATGTCCATCAATTGTTTTTACACTTTATACGCTCCATACATGCTTATGTTTTCCAATTATATACATCAATTGCTTATTTTACTATGTCTTCAAATGAAGTTATATATATTTTGCTCTGCCAAAAAGGGCCATATATATACACACTTTATTTATACATATCACACATCTTACTGCTTCCCCTTTCTTCCCCTCTTATCTACTTGTGTTTTCCAACCATATGCATCCACTAGCTATCTTACTATATCTTCAAATCAATTTATATATTTTTTACCGACAAAAAACCCATGCAAATCCGTCTGTTCATTCACACATACTACAAATATTACTGTTATGCTTCTTACTTGTCTACATGACATACGTTATTCAATTCTTCTAACGCTTTCTTTCCACTCATATCTATTTGTGTTTACCAATGATGTATCACAGTTCACATGTGTTTCCATATTTTTCTGTACAAAAGAACATAGTACATATGCATATGCTGCTCTATGCATATAACAGCTCTTCCTGTTTTCCTTTTTACCTGTGTATCTCACTTATGTCACTCAGTTTTTTGTACAATTTCTGTCGCTTTATACCAGTTTATTTTTTGCACCAATATACTACACGCTGCTTTCATTGCGCCCCAAAAGCTGCTCACAATTTACAATATACCAAATTTATCAGCATGACGGTCTCTCCATAAGTATACCATTTATGATCTAACGTCTTCATATTGTGCAGGTTCCATATGGCGCATACACTACTAACTCACATCAACCAAAATTCGCATAAGTGGAAAATTCTTGTACGTTTAGCGCGGCTTTGGGAATTTAAAAACCCACATGATGCAACAAATGTATACCATTTAGACTTCATCATGCTTGACCAACAGGTATATAATCTACAGCTATTCAATTCATTCAATACAAATCCTATTCTACACTATTCCATACCGTCCATGTTTAGTATACACAAATTATTAACACATTACTACTCTTAGCTTTATTCTTCTCTACATGCAATAGATCCTCCCTTTTTTTACATCAAAATACTAATTTAGCTTCTCCCAGGGAAATGTTATGGAAGGTTTGGTTCCCCAAAGATGGCTTCATAAATTTACATCCTTATTAAAAGAAGGATCTATTTATGAAATTGAATACTTTGAAGTCCTTCCACCAAAAGAAACATACAAATCAGTTGATGCTAACAATCTAGCTCGATTTTCAAAATACACCAAAGTTAGTGAGATCTTACCAGAACCAGAAGGCTTTCCTGTTTACGCATATAATGCAGTCCCTTTTTCTGTGTTAAACGATCGTATTGGGAAAATACTTTATTATCAGGTATGTTGCCTCCTGTGTTAACACAGTTAATTTAGCTATTTTGTACATCTGCATTACATCAATTTTCCCTCCTTTTTGTTTACCTTCATTATTTCTTGTTACATATTATTGTTGCTTCCCTATTTAGCCATACAATGCAATCCCTTTTTGTGTCCTAAGTCTAGGTCAACACAGTTAACCTAACTTCTTTATACATTTGCATTACATCAATTTTCCATCCTTTTTGTTTACCCTTTACCATTTGTTGTTAGATATTGTTGTTCTCATAACAGCTGCTTCACAACTTATTGAGACAAATACAAGATTAGGCCCAACCGTTAAACGTACTATTAACATAACTGATGGAAGGTGCATATCTTTTTTCCTAGCATCTATTTCTCTATATTCTCTTCCTCTTTACACTTCTTTACATCATTGTTATACTAACCTAGACAAAAAAAATTATCTTCTTACCTTTTTGCAGCCAGACAGCGATTATAACGTTATGGGGTCAACATGCTCAATCGTTCAACGCTGAAATGCTCCTTGCTGTCTCCCAAGATACACCGGTTATTGCTTTATTTGTCGGCATGCTCGTTGGTACATATTCAGGTCCATCACACTCTCTTCTCTGTAAAAACACATATACAATAAAACACCCATAAAACATTTCTAATATATTTCATACTTTACTCATCTCAAATTCATTTCTCTACACATATAGGTCAGCTTGCATTACAAAGCAGCTCTGCGTCAAAATGGTATATCAATATACCAATACCGAATACACGCTCTACGAAACATGTATTATTCATGATTTCTCTACACACTTAAAATACCACATACATATGATACATTTTTGCTTACTCTTACATCTGTTTCACATCCACTGATAATATCATACACAGCATCAGCAACCATCCCCATCAGATTGAATGGTAGGAACACAACCACGATCACAACAATCCAATAACCACAACAGTGCGCGAATTAATGGAGCTCATACCTAACGAAGCTTTAGTAAGATAAATCTAAACTTTATATATATTTTTATACCCTATCTTTTACATACACTAAATGCTAATTGTTTGCAAACATGGTGCGCACAGGGACAATGTTACAGACTCACCATCATTACGACAGATTTAGTGCAAGGACAATCATGGTGGTACATATCCTGCTCTTCATGCTGGAAAAAAACCTTCCCACATGGAGATGGATACGAATGCCGAAGATGTGGTGCTAAAACAGCTGAACCAAGGTGCAATACTATTGACACATTCATCTACATTATATCTTTTTCACACACTGTAATTCACTGCCAAAAAAATTTAACACATAATGTTCATCTCAACTTTTAAAACAGATACAAAATAAATGTATATGGCACTGATCCTGACAACAATGAACAAAACAGAGCCATACACGCAGAATTTATGTTTTTTGGTGACATGGGTCAACAGCTTATTGGAAGACCTGCTATGCTTTTAGTTGCAACAACCGAAGGACAAATAGACAATGTGCCAAGTGAAATCAAAGCAATTGTTGGCCAAAAATATGAGATTATCGTTCAAATGTCAGAAGGATCATTACAAACTGAGAGTCCAACATTTCATGTTCGGCAAATAATAGCTCAACCAGATCGCACACCCCTTCTGCTCCTAAATAGACAGGAAGCTTCGTCATCAGCACACCGTGAAAAACAAGGTGCTGAAGATCATGGAAAACAACTTGTTTCTATTCCATTCACACCCCAACTACTGGTGCCATCTACCCACAGGCAGCTACTCCAACGACAGACATTCCTGCTTTAGAGGTCAGAAAAATATTGCTACCATCATGGCTTTTCCTATAATATCATACCTGAAACATCTTGTATACAACACATTTTTTAGACATGCTTTGCTCTATCTAATCATTGACACAACTTTTGCAAGATTATGCCATCGGTGTGCTCTGAAAAAAGAACATATAAGTCTATTGAAGCCTCAGAAGCTGACTTGTCTGGATCATCTACAGAAGCAAACAAAAGGTGCTTTCTTTTATTCTAGCTCATTACGTTCAGCACTCACATTCAAATATCCAGAATATATATATTACAAGCAAACAGAAGCTGCTTTCTTTTATTCTAACTCATTATATTCAAGATTGCTATTCAAATATCCAAAATATATATGCTTTAAGTATACACTCTCTAACCTTGCTGCCTATACATCTTTACAGAACAACACACGGTGCCCAAAAAACTAAAGCTGCAAGAGAGCTATTCCTTGATGCAGAAGACAGCTCTCCACATTAGGTATATCACAGTATCTTATTGAAGCCTCCTACTTATTACCACAACAAAATAATAGCTTGACACATACTCACATTACTCTTTTCATAATTTCCATACAGGCAAACTAAATGCTCCACTCACTTCGAACAACATATGTTCCATCCAGCTCACAACTTACAATGATTTCCATCATTGTCCATATAATGTATATTAGTACCGCTATCATCCTCAGTACTACCAGAATATGCTACTATCGCCAACAATTATTTTGCTGTACAGGATATCACCCGTTATGCTACACCTAGCAGAAAACACATCATAACTAAATAGGCAACTATTATGCTTTCCCCTATGTTAACTATTTACTCAATACCATTGTGTTATTCGCGGCCTATCGCTCTCTAACCCTACATTCTAATTTGCCCTTCTCAATTTATTTACATATTCTATGTGTATCTCCAGACATTCTAATTTGCCCCTCAATTTATTTACATCTTCTCTTTCACGTTAGTTCACAATACGAAAAAAACATTTACGATCTCTTTACACATGAATCAATTTATTTCACAAATTAGGCTGCGCGGCGTGTCGCCGCGCATACGCTGCTAGTTGGTTTTACCCATACTAATGAATGCTCCATCCAGGCATCTCTATCCCCTGCTTAAGTAGGCCCTACCACCTTCTCGCTATCTCAGTATCATTCTAAGCTTAGCACTTAGCTCAGGATGTAAAGTGGGATCTACCACAATATTATTTATCTCTTGTTCCTAGGCTAGTCTTTCTTAGGCCCCGCTCAATATGGCTTGAGCTTATGGCTTCTGGCTTATTTTTGCACTATTCATAATTTCGTCTTTTTCTGAATTTTTGGTTTTTAGCTTTTTGCGGTTCTTTTTCCCGTATTCGTTATGCGTTGTCCGTGATGGGCTAACAAATTTTTATATTTTCAATTTTTTAAATTTAATTATGTTAAATAAGCCTCTGTCACCATAAGTGTTTTTTTTTCCACCACACGGTGTTTTCGACCATAAGCCACCAAAAATAAGCCGAACTGAACACCACCTTAGTCCCTAAAATATGGTTCTTATGTACCATAAACTATATGTTCCTTTAAAGTTAGACCTTACAACTCATGGTGTCTTTCCTATCATGAGGCCTATGTCTTCATGCTTATGAGGTGCTCTTATGGCGTCTCCATGAGTTGCACCTAAAAGAAGTGGTTGATGTACTTTAGGTACTATGGTTGCACAAATACCCCAGAAATTATCTAAAATTTGACACACATAAGTTCCATAATTTTTGCTCTTGTTATAACTATGTAGATGTTGAGAGTTCTCTCTATCTCTCTAGTTTATGCAATTTATTTTTTTGTGACTAACTCATGAATATATTCTATTATCAATTTGTGTGACTAGCTTCCTATGATCAACGCCATGAAACAATTTTACACACCTTATTATTGTGTTTTATATTACTATATATTACTATATATATATATGACTTTTTTGGTGTTGAATAAAAAAGAAATTAACATTTGTAAACACCAGTAGACACATAAGTGATGTAATGCGCCCACTACCTAGTTTCCTTACAACTCAAAATAGGCCCATGAAACTGCATCTGCACATTAAAAAAAGAGACTTTCTATTGGGAGGTACTTGAGGTACCTTCCCTCTAAAAAATGTTGATTCACAAAGGGTCACTTAGGAATAGAAAATTATGTAAACATGGGTAAGTAGATAATTATTCTTAGACTTATCCCTCTAGCTCGTCTCCTGCTTGCCCTAACTCACCGTCGCTATCTTTGATATGTCGTTCTGGCAGATCCTCCACCAGCTACACCCTCCTTCCCATCCCCTCAATGGCTGATGTGGCCAAGAGTGAATGCTACATTGATTTGTACTACATCCATGCAATCTGAAGTTACAAGGCTTAATAATGCTGAATTGTGTAAGGAGAAAAAAACGATTGGTTATGGAAGAGAGAAGAATATCCTAGTTCGTGCGGATGCTTATGTGATTTCTCCATTGCACAATGCAAACAAGACAACAATGTATGGAATTAGAGATGTGGATGGAGAAGAAAGAAAGCTATTTTGTCTAAAGAGGGAGACACAAGATCAATCAAGTTCTCGTGATTGCAGTTCTGTCTAAAATGATCATGAAGTTTGCAACACCAATTCTGAGGTTTCTAATACACACAAAATATATATTTGAAATGCTAATGAAGTCTACTTTCCAACAAATCAAACAGCGCTTGATTGGAGCTTCCTACACAAAGTTATGGCAACTTCACTGGATGTTGCACGAACTGTCCAGAGAGACGCGCGAGATCTGCCAAACATAAAGAGTCCGAGTATTGCAATGTAAGTAAGGGTAAAATCCGACCACACCACGGCTTTCCAAAGGTTGAGAATGATTCCTTTTCAGGTTCCAAATAGATTTGGAAGCCCCTTGAATAAGAAAGGAAAATATATAAATATTTGAATTCAGTTCGGATTCGGTTCGGGTCAGACAGGAAGTCCAACACTAAAACGTTCATAACTTTCACAAACGAAGTCCGATTTGGGTGTTCTTGGACTCGTTGGAAAGCTAATTCGAATCCCTATACAATGAATAAGGTGACAGCCACGGAATCTCTATGGTCATATTGAAAATTGGGAGAGAATCCGGTGGTAGCAGTTTAGATATTTCCTTTTTAGTTCGTATTAGAGTTTGTTTCGGCCTTACGCAAGGTTATGCATGAGTTTTAGTCAAGGTCGTGCATTATGCACCAATATAAGGCTAGGGCATTAGCCCCATTGTAACTTAGGATATGATATGATAAGTTTTTATACTTGTGAAATAAAGGAGAAAATCACTATGATGGTTGTTAGCGGTCAGATTGCGTGATTGTATGGTTTTTCTCGTTTGGAGTTTGCTGAGTTGGTGCAAGGCAAGAATAGGAGATTCTTGAGATTGCCCATCAAATCTACAAGGTTCATCTCTTCTAATTCGTGTCATCTTACTGAATTCACGGTTTAGGGAGTTCAGTGGATTGCTTCTAATGTGCGCCTTGCATACTAGTGCAAATTGCTCTTATCAAGATTGTTGGCTGCATCAAGACAAGGAGAAGACTCTATCCGCAAGAACCAAAGGAGAAGAAACCTCGCTGAACGTATCGGGAAAGATCGGGCCATCCCTACGCATCAACTAATCCTTAGTTGGTCCGTATCATCGTGGTATCAGAGCGTGGTTGATCGCGGTACGTGCTTGTGTTTCTTGCTGATTTTAGGATGTCAGCAGCGAGTAGAAGAGGTTCGAGTAGCTACCACAGCGATGAATTGGGCGAGCCACTCAGTAATGATTTATCACCCGCTGTACGGACCCGAGTCAAGGCTCTTACCGGCCACATCAAACACCGGGAGGACGTCATGCGTGCTGATTTTGACCAAAGCATCAATAGCATGCATACAAGAATCACTAAGGTGCAAGATACGTTGAACGCTCGCCTCACGGAGGGCTTCAACAATCTGGAGGTGACACTCCACCGCTTGGAGGGACGACTACTTCCACCGGGAGGGGCCAGCGCGCAGTTGCATGATGATGCACGCTACTACGAAGATGATGATGACATGTCCGATGGCCGTGGAGGCTATCCACGACCACCACGGCGTGATTTTTTTGATCGCCGGGCTGCTGCATATGCAGGACACCGTGGAGGAAGTGTGGAACGTGAGGACGACGGTATTGGTCGCATAAAAAATAACCATACCGGAGTTCAAGGGCAGAGCTGATGCGGAGGCTTATTGGAGTGGGAGATATGTGTAAATCAGATTTTTGACAACCACAACTACTCCGAAGAAAAGAAGGTTTGTGTTGCTTCAATTGAGTTCACCGAATACGCTATTATTTGGTGGGATCAATTGAACCGTGCAGGTGAATGTCCACACACTTGGGAGGCGATGAAGCGAGTCATGACGGACTGTTTTATACCAGCATATTACACACGCACGCTGCATACAAAGCTAAGACGGTTGAATCAAGGCTCCAAGTTCATGGATGAATTCTATCAGGAGATGCAAGTGCTCATGATTCGTACCGGAGTTCGTGAGTCCGAGGAGGCTACTATGACAAGATTCTTTGAAGGGCTGAATGACGACGTGCGAAATCGTGTTGATTTGATGCAATACGACATCGTACAAGAGCTACTTCACCAAGCGGAGTGTGCTGAACAATGGGTAAACGATAACCATCCCAAGGTTGTCCGAACTCATACATCAACTCAGAGGTGTCTAAATCAGCAAGAGGGTGAAGGAGGCATAAATTCTAAAATTTATTTGAGTTATTTGGCTAAACACAAATATATAATACAGAAGTTTAAATTAAATTGGTTTAGCACAAATAAAGCCTAAATCAATAAAGTTTGCATAAGTGTATCAACAATTCTAGGCTATGTTAAGGTTTGCAATTCTAGCTTGATAAGCAATCAAATTAATTATATATATGTAAATTGCTTGAACAATAAACATGATCTCTTTTTACTGTGGTGTTCGGAGACTTGCCGATCTCCCCTAGTCCATGTTAAGGTAAGTCCAAACTAATTGGACCGGCTCCACTGAATTAAGCCTTCCACATCAATTCCACTAGTGGTAGCTCTTTCCCGCTCCGGGTAGGTGAGCTTCAACCTTCACAACCTTGCTGGGTCTTCTCACAACCTTCTTTGATAAGATCACCGCGCACGATGCCTCCAATGCCATTTAGGAGTGAGCAAACTCCAAGAGTAACAAGTCAAGCCCCCTCACTTGACTCTCACCATGTGCAACGAATGCACAACCTCAAATGGACACTAAGTCCACCTCTAGATGCAACACATACAATCCAGATCCACTTTCCTTGCTCACAAAGTGCAACACATGCACTTTTGAGTGGAGAGCCTCACACTAGCTCAAGACAACTGAAATGGGTCAATCAACTGTTTCTCCAACCAGCCACAAGGGGGTATTTATACCCCACATAAGAAAACTAGCCGTTGGAGCCAAACACCTGAAAAATCAGGGCGAGCGGAAGTACCTTAGTGCAATGCCCGGTACTTTCGCACCTACTCTGCCACAACAGTAACGACTATTTCAGAGTTTCTGAACTAGCCGTTGGAAGTTGGTGCGGAACTACCGTCATTATAAATCCGGTAGTTCCGATAACCAGAAGTTTCGCAAAAACGACGCGGTACTTCCATTTGATCTGAGGCCGAGAGTTGGAGTTCTATGGAAAAAGGTTCTGTTCGACTTTTTGGAGCTTCTGAAGTTCGGTAGTACCGCGCAACACATGCCGGTATTTCTGCCTTCCGGTAGTGCCGCTCACACAGAGCCGGTACTTCTGATGGTCCGATGAGCCACTCACACAAAGCCTCTCAGACCACTTGTATCCAGTAGTACCATGCAACAACGAAGAACTGCTAAAATGGATAACATATACATATACCATGCATATACCTTGGCTTCTTTGTTACCCTATTTTCAACATATCAAAAGCCGAGAACGGCTTTGTTTTGAAGAAGGGGAGGATGATGAGAACACGTATCCTATGATACAACCATAGCTGCTTTGATTGTTGTTCCAGTTACAAGAGCTCCTACGCATCACTTAAAATATCAGGTGAGCTCATGTCAAAGAGGTTTTTCTTTGTTTGATAAAGAACTTATGAGATTACATAATAAGAGTTTGTTGCATCTATTGTTATGTACCAAGATTTATGATCAAGATCATGCAATACGTGAGACTATGCTCTATTAAAACCGATGATGGTTTTTTTGTCAAAAGGGGAGGATGATGTGATCTTGCCACAAATGCATACGACCATAGCACCCAATGTTAATATTGAACAAAAGGTGAATTCGTTTCTCTCTATTCCTACTAATGTTATTAATGAGAATGGAGTACTAACTCATGTCACTACTTTGTACATTCTCAAGTTTGACAAATGGAAGACTTTTGAACCGAGGGGAAAAAGAAGGAGGCCGAGGCCAAATCAATGGAGAGAACAAGGAAGAAGAAGGTCAAGGAGAAGCCCATGTAGTGGGAGGGCGAAAAGGGAGAGGTCCAAGAACTTACAGCTCAAGTTTTGAGAGCGAAAAGGGAGAGATCCAAGAACTTATAGCCTAAGTTTTGGATGAAGTTTCTAAGCCCAATTTGGAATTTATTCAAGCCAAACCGAAATCAAACTTGGAATCAACTCAGAACTCAATTCGGAATCAGTTCGGAACTGCCCAACAGGTCTCCAATAAAAAGACTATAACTTTCACAAACAGAGTCCAATTTGGGTGTTCTTATACTTGTTAGAAAGCTTATTCAAAGGCCCATCCAATGGGTAAGGCCTCAGCTTCAGAAACCTTTTGGTTGCGTTACAATCTCCAAAACAATATGACACAGATTCAACCTGACAGTACCGATTTTCAACTTGCATAGAATTCGCATCCGGAGTCTATTTGGGATGGTTGAGTACTTGATGGAAAGCTTATCTTGTTCTCTTTCCAATGGATCTAGCCTCATCTCAAAATTCCTTCTGTGCGCAATGATATCACCGAAACAAATCACGGCTATTTCTGAATCCGACTCTAAAGGTGTTGCGCCACCTCCACTTGGGCCTAGGTGCTTTGTAGCTTTCTTAGGGTGAGTGTACAACCTTAGGACGACCCTTGGCCGCCCCTATCTCTTCTCCAACTTATATATTCACCCTCTACCTCCTTTTAACTCATTAGGTTTTGTTTAGATCAGTTTAGCCCCATGTGCAAACTCCACGTTGTCTCTTGTGTTGACTAGACTAGCAGATTCATGTTACAGAACCATAACTATCATTGTGCGAATTTTATATCTAGCAATTTTAGATTGCTTTTTATCATTGTCCTTGCTTGTTCTTGATTGCTTGCAAGAATTAATCTTCGTGATTAGGCCAGCTGCGTTTTTGACACGGTTGATAATAACTGAGAGCGTGGTGTAGCGATTGTTTGATGGCTTGATTGTGTTTCGGTTAAGTAGCCTCGTCATCAACGTCATTCTCTACCAATCGAATTATCATCCATCAGAAGATCGGGACCAACCCGCTCACTAGTAACTTGCCTTGCTCTGCGAATTGGTAAGAATTGATGTCAAAAATTGCACTCTTCTGGGACGTCACAGTCTACGCGTGAAAAGCAACCAAAGAAAAATAAATCTAAATAAAATCCAAATAAATCTAAAAATTCTAAAATATTTATACTGGGATATAGATTATGAATTTAGATGAATTTAGGAATTTGAATCACCGGATTCGGAGTTCGGACGGCGGAGAGTGACCGATCGAAAGATCGAACAAATTGGAAATTTCAGAAAATGCAAAACCAAGAGGGTATTCTCAGGAATCTTATTTTTGGTTGATTTGTGGATTATTGAAATGTACGACATGTGGGTCCCGCTTGACATTGGCTCTAAGCAGAAAAAATTAAAGAACCTACGAAGTGGAAAAACAATTGCATTCATGGATTTGAACTCAAGACCATGGTGTCCAAGAGAAAGGCTCCTACACCACGAGACCATCAACACTCTTATGCCCAAAGAAAAAAAATATGTGAAGCACACACTAGAGCTACTATAGCATAGAGCAATGGCACGGCTCATGGCATTGGCCATAGCCAAAGTTGGGCAGCGGGAGAGGCGGTGCCAAGGTGCAAAATAGGTTGATGGAACCCCAGGGAAGATTGGCCAGTGGCGGCGCAAGAGTCAGTGGCTGTGGGGTGTAGTGACCAGAGTGGTGGCAAGGTGGATGGGGCGATGACAGCTTTGGTGATGCTTGCGCAAGGTAGAGAAGAGAGCCTGAGGATGGCACAGAGAATTGCTCCTATTTATAGAGCAGAACGAGTTAATTCAGCTGAATTAAGTGCAATGACGGTTTTCAACTTTTAATGGCTAGAAACTGAAAACTGATGAGTTTAATGGATAAAAACTGAAGAAGAAATGATGTCTAGCAGTGAATGAGGATGTTCTCTATGCGTGTCAATTAATTTAGTTGAGAGGTTTGATTTGCATGCATGGCATAGTCCTTCGGTTTGAAGAAATAGAGGAGAGAGAGTGGCAGGATTGGCTCGGCTGGGAAGAAAATGATTAGGGAGAAGCGAATAAGGGGAAGGGAAGTGATGCATGGTTACAAGAAAAGAAAAGAGCTGGACGGTAGCTTCGTTCATGGAACGACAAGATTAAGTGAGTTAAGCTCTAGAGCAATAATAGGATGGGTGACTCCTTTGGAAATTTTTATGTTATTTTTTTCTAGAAAAGGGGAGAAAGGTCAAGAAAATTTTGGTTCTGACCCAGAAAAATAGAACGCTGGAGATTTGTATTTTTTTTTGAAGGTTTGAATTTATATTTGAACTGAGAATTGAAATTGAACGGGGAATTTCAAATGCCTGGATTGCATAAGAACCCAAAAAATCTAAATATTCAAAAGGATGGTAGAAATGGATAGATTGGAATTTTTTATGAATTTAGAAATTTGAATGGGTTCAATTGGAGCTAGGATGAAGGAGAACGGGTTTCCGGAAGTTTAAAACTAAAGAAAAAGAAAAAGGAGATTTTCTGGAATTATTTTTGTACTGAAAAGTCAATTTATGACGTCAACATCTGATTTTGGTTTTTTGGTCGAATTAATTTTGTATAGGAAATGTCTTAGAATTGGTGATGTGCGGGCTTTTGCTGACGGGGCAGCCAAAGTCGACATGGCCGCCACTGGGCTGCCACATGGGCTCACACGTTGACGTGGCTGCACCTGCCGAAGCCAGCGCACAGAGCCCTAGGGCTCGTCGATGCTCTAGGGCCAGCGGAGAGCTAGTAGCGACGGAGTAGTGAGGACGTCGGTGGCGAAGACGTTCGGACGGTGGCCTTGCTCGGTGAAGAGACGGTGGACGTGTGCATGGGCCCGGTGAAGGTGACGGCAACGGCGGAGTGTCTCTGTGCAGCTCCGACCGATAGCAATTCCTTGCCGGAGGACCTTCGGCTTTCGGCGATGAGGGTGCAGGTGATAGGGGGCCTTGGGTGCGGAGTCGGGAAATTGAGGGAGGGAAAAGGAGTGGCGTGAGGAGGAAATGGAGGGGGAGGCTTTTATAGGAGCTCGGGGTGAGGGGAATGCCGATTGTTACTAGACGGAGTAAAGGTGGCACGAATGGCGCATAACGACGAAATGGGGTTTTAAAGCAAAGGGGAAACGACGGAGGTTGGTGGAGGGGCACTCAATGGCTGTTAATGTCAAGGCATAACGATGGAGGGCGGAGTAATGGAGCTCAGTGGGTGGACAAGAAAGGGAGGTGAAAGAAAGATATGACAGGTGGGTCCCACATGTCGGTGAGTGAGAAAGAAGAGGAGGGAAGAGACGGGCGGCCAGATGATCGCCACGTGGCGAAGGAAGAGAATCTCGGCCGTTGGATGGAAATGAGAGGGTTTAAGTGGATGGGGACAGCTGAGATTAGATTGGTGGCGGTGGATTTAATCCGAGCCAAACACGTGTTAGCTCGAGATGAATCCAAGATTAAAATTTCCTTTTTGATTTTCACACAACTAGGAGGCTTCCAAAAACACTTAGAAAATAGAAAATAAAGTCCAAAATATTCAGAACAATTCAAAGAAATTTCTGAGTATATTTTGGACCTAGGAAAACTATTTCCAACTTAAAGTTGGTCTTTAAGTTTTTACAAAAATAATTTTTAGCTTTGAAATTGATTTTAAAACTCTAGAAAATAGTAGAAAATCTAGATAAAAGCCAAATGCTTTAAAATAATTAATCTGAAATAGGATTTTATAAAAATTCAAAATACCCTTTATTTAATAATATTTTTATGTTTTTAATTGAATTACTTTTAAGAAAAAGCCTTTTTTAAAAGCTGAAAATAGGCAAATAAAATCTCCAAAATTCAAGCAACCAATGAACACTTGTTTTTATTTTAAATTAAATTAATTTATTATTTTTTTTTACTTGGAATAAATAGCTAGGTTGTTACACTTTAGCACTTGTTTTTTACTAGGTTCTTTATAATCTCTTACTCTGCCTAGGTTAAGCTTACTTCTTCTTTCACTAGCGTCTAGTAGTAGGAAGAAATAGTGTCGTTAATTCGCTCCTTAGCAGTGCATTTTCTTTAGGCTAGAGACCATATTGAGTAGAGGTTTTTTATTCTTGCAATTGGTTTTTCTTGCTTTTAGCTCTTGCTTTTATGTTGCAATTGGTTCTTGTAGTTTGGAGAGTTTTGTTATTATAATATT
The DNA here is from genome assembly GCA_036346245.1 of Bonia amplexicaulis. Taxonomy (NCBI): domain Eukaryota; kingdom Viridiplantae; phylum Streptophyta; class Magnoliopsida; order Poales; family Poaceae; genus Bonia; species Bonia amplexicaulis. Next base: position 12,583,187 of record CM070753.1, on the reverse strand, counting down.
CTGGAAATATCTCTCTTAAGGAGCTATGCATAAATAGAAGAAAGGGGATACGTGAAAAGGGTATGCATGGATTTTTAGAGGAGAAAGTGGTATGCTGGAGCGAGTCATATGGAAGATCTTAAGCCATGATAAATAGGGAACATGTGGGAGAGGAAATAAACCCTAACCGCATATTTTTTGCTCTGTGCACATTCGCCATCTCCAACCTGTCACACATGCAAGCTGAGGCTTCCAGCATGTCGCCGACCAACAACTTCTATCATAGTGCTAGTGTCAACTCACGTAGTGCGTTCGTCGCCCGTGCGCGTAGTTATGTGGTTTGGCCGTAGTCACGTGTTGTCTTGCCGACCGTCTGCAGACACATCAATGCCACTACGATCAACCAACTTGACCTACGTGATGCATTACCCAAGGATCCTGTGTGTGAGATTTTATTCATGCTCTGGGTGGCTGTCGTGGCCTTGCGGGTGTGTACGCTCGTCCGGAGGAGTCAGCTTGAGCAAAGCCAGAGGGAGAATAAGAAGGAAAATTAGGAGGAAGAGATCATGATTTGGGTTTTCGTCTCTTGGGTATTGATCTGGTTATTTTTCTCTATTTTGTGTACTTAATTCAAGATTAGAATCCAGATTTGGGAGAGGTAGCACGTGTTCATCACGGGGATCGAATAGTAGATCAGTTTGATCTCCTGAGTTGTTCTGCTGCAATTTTGAGTACCGTATGGGCATGATTGGAGAATGTCATGTACTATATAGCCATACAGAATTTTGTTACTTTTTGTAGAGTATTTAATCGAGACAATTGGATGGTTAAATTTTGAGTTATGAATTTTGTAAGCTTGCTGTCTTGGGAATTATCATCAGCTGGTAGCATAGTAGTAATTAGTAGATTCAAAATAGTAAACAGAGGAATTTGGGTATTTAGTCTATATAAAAAGTGCAGGAAATTTCTGAAGAATTCCAGAAAGTCTAAGAACATGAATTGTGAACGGGTAGAACATAAGTTATGAATTTTGGAAGATTGCAATCCAGAAACGGTTGCTATTAGATGTAGTCATGGAAAATTACTTGTTTGACTAATTAAATGATAGAATTGAATTTTGGGCATAACTAGAATGTGGTAGATAATTTCCTTTAATTTCTAAAAATGTCATTGTTCACTATAGTTGCATGAGTATATTAATAGATATGAAAATATTAATTCTACTGTCCAAAAGATGATAGATCTATCTTTTGGAGTTTAGATGATTTTATCTGAGCATGTAGTCAACTAAGAAGTTATAGAAAAGTTTTGTGTAGGTTCAAAAGTTCTTATGGTTTTCTAAAATATAGTTTGAGAGTCGAAAATTATATTGCTTTTAGTACTAGGATAGTAGGGGTGATTGTCCGGTAAAGGGGGAGATTGTCCAGTAATAGGGGAGATTGGTGGATTTGGGGAGCGTGTAGGAGCGTTTTCGATTAAGTGTTATTTTGTACTGTTATCTCTTGCATTGAGTTTGGGTATTTACTATAGAAGGAGTAACTTCGGAGCTGGTGCCATCTTGTAATCTAACCAGTCGTCACAACTAGGCAAGGAAGTGTATGGTAGAACGGTATTAGAGTATTTGAAAATGTTATTTGGTTAAATGAGTACTTGCCATGGTTATTCGTATTATTATGACTATTTTATATTGTTCACGTGCTTATGATAAATTGATGATGATGACAATGACTATAGAAGAATGATGATTATGTCAATTGCTAATGAAGAAAGATAATAATCATTGCCTTGTACGTTGAGCATTCATGATGAAAAGGTGTGACCCAAGGGAGTGGGATGATGTCCTCATATGTAAAATATGGGCAATGAGGTTACCGTACAAAAAGGATGGGCATGAGTTAATGAATATTTTTGAAGCTTAGTTATTGGTAATACTTGATTGTTTATTAAAATTTGATATGGCCCTAAGTGCTGCTTCCGAACATGCAATCTGAGGTTAGCTCACAAGGTGGTGTGGTGTCGCCGTAAGAAAATAAGAAGGAATAAAGGGCCGAGTGGGACTTGGAGGCAGGCAAGGCACGCGAGGGAACAGAGTCGGATGCATGCGGCAGATTCCAGTTTTGTGTGTGGAACATGTTGGCGACCAGGGGCTGAGCGAGCGCATGCTGAGCTGCATGACGAGGAAGGGGCATGTGGGTGCGTGGGTTGCATCCGCATGGACCGGCTATGGTGCATGGGTTGCGTGAGCTGCCAGGTGCTCATGGCATGCGTGGGAGCCAAGAGTATTACATGCATGGACCAAAGCCAGAAAGAAGCATGACCAGGAGAAGGAACGAGAGCCAGCAAAAACCAGCCAGGGAATTCTCCACATTGGTTTGATACAAATCCATATTTAAATGCTTGACTTCCTTCAGTCTGTATCTACTGAGTCCCTAGTCCGAGTCCTGGTCATGTTATTAATTGTTTGAGTCAGTATAACTTGTTCTTTCCAACCTAGTTGTAATCAGGTTCTTTGGCTTGGCTGAGTGTGTGGAGTCTTGGACCTCCTTGTCATGTGGCTACGACCGGCACCCATGTATCCCGTATAAAAGGCTACGGCCGGCGCCCATGTATGGGGGACGTTCTTAATTGAAGAAAATAGAAAATCGCCATAGAGGTGTTGGCGGCCATGGTGCTTGCTTGTGCGTGAGAGGAAGAACCCGTCTAGGGTTTTGTATGCTGCGAATAGGATTGGAAGGCTACTGCCCATCTAATCGCCGTGATTCCTCGAGGATCATCCACGTGATTCTTTCTTTACAGATTGGTTCGCGTGTTCTTCTACCTCTGTCTGCATCTACTTGGCATTATTGCTAATCAAGATTGTAAACCAAGATTGGTTCTTGGTGGTGCTGTTGGGTGAGTCCGCTGCTGATTTTCTTGCCGTGAGGTGTTAAGAGAAGAAGGACAAGGAAGATAGAAGGCTATTGAATTGTTGCTGTTGTACCATGAAAGATAGGGTTGTAGGCGTGTCAACTAGATGTTGATTCGTATTATCTTGGTATCAGAGCGTAGCTGATCATGGTACGTGCTTGCTGATTTTGTTAATTTGGTGCGGCTGATTTCTTGTGGCTTGGTAAGATGGTCAAATTGGAGCTAGGTGCGTATGGTTCACACAACGGTTCAGATCATGAGAAGGTGGATGAGGCACCCGTCTATGGTGCTGACCTACCGCCGGGCGTGCGTGAGCGGTTCGGGGCTACCACACGCTACTTCCAGGGCTGTGAAGACGGTTTGCGTACTCATCTTGAGGCGCAAATATAGGATATGTAGAACACGCTGAACGATAGTTTCAATGCGAACAAACATCGGCTGATGGAGGACATCAATGCCTTAACCTTGTCCATCCGTCGTTTGGAGGAGAGGTTACTACCGCTGTTGGGAGGGGGCGACGCTTAGGTGCAGCATGCACCCATACTTGGGGGACATGTTGAATGGCATGGCGGAGGTGACTACTATGGTGCTGACTTGGAGAATAAGGTGTATGATAGCTATGGAGGCTTTTTGCAGCAACTGAGGCATGATTTCAATTATCACCAAGGTGCTGGACATGTATGGCACCGTGGAGGAGGTGCTGGATGGGAGGACGATGGTATTAGTAGGCTCAAAATAACCATACCGACGTTTACAGGTAGAACTGACCCGAAGGTGTATTTAGAGTGGGAGATGTGTGTCCATCAAATTTTTGACAACCACAACTAGGAAAAGAATGTTCGTGTCACTTCAATTGAGTTCACTGAATATACATTAATTTGGTCAGATCAATTGAACCGTGTTGGAGAGTGCCCTCATACATGGGAAGATATGAAGCAAGTAATGCGAATGAGGTTTATTCCAGCATATTATTCAAGAATTTTGCACAATAAACTGCGTCGACTTGTTGAAGGTTCTATGTTGGTTGACGAGTATGACAAGGAGATGCAAGTGCTCATGATCCGTACACATGTACATGAGTCCGAGGAGGCAACCATGACACATTTCTTTGATGGCTTGAATGAAGATGTGTAGGACCATGTTGATTTGATGCAATATTTCTGGTGATCGGTTATGGTGAGGGGTAGAGGCCATGGGCATGATGGAGACCATAGCCATGGTCGTGGATGTGGTCCAGCAGCGCCACTACCCCCGGTTGAGGAGAACATTGGAGAGACGGGTGAGGAGGTCGCTGCGGCTATTCAGCCAGTCGCTGGTGTTCAGGCGTTGTCAACCACCCTGTTTCAAGACCTTCAGAGGGAGCTCCGAGCAATTCATCAACAGGTGCAGATAGCTCCTCCTGCTGACCCTGGTGCTGCACCGGCTCCACTGGAAGCTAGGATGAGCCTTTATGAGTGGATGGTCCTCTGTTGGACACTTCCAACAGAGTAGGCACCCTGATCCAAGAAGCAGATTAGCTTCGCTATATGGAGAGGCAGTTTAGAGCTTTAGAGATGACCTCACAGCATAAGAGTGCTTTATGGCCTTTCAGTTAAAGGTCCAGTAGGGCATTTAGTGGGAGGGGGTTCTATCAGATAGGACATGCTCAAGGACCGATCACTTGAAAGGATTTTGTCAAGCAGTTCATGGCAAAGTTCTACCCTAAGTACTTCCTTGAGAGGATGGAGCACTCCCTATCGACCTTCGTACAGGGAAATATATCAGTTGTAGAGTGCGAGGTGGGGTTCAATAACCTGGTCCGCTTCGTGTCAATTGTGGCTGGTGATCACCGTGAGAAGGCTAAGAGATTCTGTAGGGGACTTAATTAGGATTATCACCATGTTTTTGGGGGGGCGGGCGACCGGTCCACCTAACTTCAACTCTGTGGTCAATCATGCCAAAGGTATAGAGTTTGAGAGAGAGCTCACTAGGGAGAGGCAGGCTCCTGTTGGTTATGTTCCTTCTGATGGTTCTTGTGGTGACCAGAAGAGGAGCTTAGTGGTAGGGGTGGGTCTTCTCAGCTTGAATGTAATCTTACAATTGGTATCATTTGTTTTTATAATTGGTATCTTTTAAGTTTGTAAGGATGGATCTTTTGAGTAGTTTGCTCTCTAGTGATCATTTTTTATAATATAAAGAAAACTAGCGAGGCAAGCTTAGGCGAGCAGCGCGCAAGCTTCAAGAGCTCGCTAGGAGCACGATGGTGAGGTTGGCAACAATGGAGAGAGGTTGTATGGTGGTCGGATGACTGCGAGCAGGGGCGGCGGCAACGAGCTTCATGATGGCAACGCTCCTCAAAATGAACTAGCTGAAATAGAGAGCATGGTGAGGTTCAGGGAAGTGAGGCAATAGTGAAAAAGACCATGGCCAAGGTTGAAGCTCACTAGAGGAGGAGGGAGACGATGATGATGGTGGCCAAGGTTGTGGGAGATGGTGTGATTCCAGCGCTACTCTACACCAAGCATGAAATAGATTGAGGGCTCTTGCTAAGCGGAGGAAAAGGTGCAAAATGACATGGTCGGAAAGGCAAGAGCTCACCGGAAACTACGGCGACCATGGCAGAGTGCGGAGGACGGCGTGCACCAAAGCTAAGGACGAAGCTCATGTTTCAGGTGAACCAGAGGAGGGAACTTGCTAGAAATAGCCAAAATGGAGACGGTGTGAAGTGGAGAAGAACAAGATGGGCTCGGCTTACCTTCAAAGGGCAATATGAGCGCGCAGTGCTCGACGATAACTCGCATCCAAGCTTGAGAACTCGTGGGAACGGTGCACTGCGGCGTATCTATCTCGCCAACGGTTATAGGAAGGGGGAGGCGATAAGTCGGGGCTTTAGGCAAGATGCTCGAGGGGGTACGACAGCCGACTTTTGGCAAACACACATGAGTGGCACTGTAGCTACTAAATTACCCAGGAACTCGACTCCAATGGTGACGGTATGAGCTGGGTGAAGATGCTCGACAGGTGGTTTCTGGTTTTCAGCGACTACGACAAAATGATGAGAGAGAAAGTGCAATGGCAAAAATACGCCTTTGCACGAAGAGAACGAGAAAAGAAGTGAGAGAGGCAATTCGAGCCGAAGGATGATGCGCCGGCTGCGTTGGCCTGAAAGACGGAATGGGCCAGGCAAGGCTACTATCACGGCCTGACAATGATCTTCGAATTTTTAAAACTTTCCGAATTGTTTTAATTCCAGAAATCAAGTTTAGGCTTAGCAAAATATGGAACAAATTTCAAAAATTCTAACATTTTTTTGAGATGCACTTTGGGTTATGAAGGACTTAAATAAAATGTTTTCAGGTTTTAATCATGCTCTAATATTTTAGAAAATTCACTTTTAGCTGCCAAAAATAGGGGGAAAATAAATGCCCTAATATTTTCAAAATTTACAAAAATGCAGAAATGAGTGTTGGACATAATCCAAATTAAATTTTGAAAATTTGGGATATTGGAGTAACTTTAATTGTGGATCATCAAATCGTAAGTATTGAACAACTATTGTACCCTTTTAAGCACCGTAGAAAGTCTCTGCCCTTATCTAAACAACACATTATCACACTAATACATCCCATAAAAAGACCTGCCAGGGTCCCATCTCATGATAGTAAATTATAAGATAACACCGTCCGCGGTCTACCCATGTAGTGAATTAATTTATTTATATTTGAATTAATATTTTCAGTTATTACATGTCCAGGAAGTGATTTGCTAGTGGCTACAAGAAATGGAAAAAAAAGGTATGTATTATACTTCTAACTTATAGTACGGTGCTATAAGAAAACCTAATGTCAAAAGTAAAATATAAATGAAGGACCCGTTAAATATGGCAGCACAGTCCAAATGATCTCTCTGTCAAAAACATAAATCAATGCTCAAAAGTGTAAACAAAAGTGCGTGAAAAGTAGATTTTGCCGTGGGCATGTGGCAGTTTTTCTTTTTCTTTTTTAGCAGATTTACCGTGGCAGTTATTACAAAAGCCCCTCATATGTGAGTTGCAAACGGACACAATAGAAAGTTCGAAACAAAGGGCTGCCTACACTGAGCTTGGGAGAATGGGTTGTTCTTGGAATATGCTGAAGAACTGTCTTACGAATTTGCTCAAATGAAATGAGACTACAAGAACAATGTGGGTTTTACCAAGATTGCTGTACTAAGTTAAATTTGAGTTTTCCAGTAAAAATATCCTGTTCAATTCAAGTATATAAAAAATTTTAATGTACATATTTTCATACCTTAGCCACAACCTTGTATAAAAAGGACGGTCGGTTTATTTTATGTTGTAAGGAAGTACATATTATTATGCATTGAAACGGTTCAAAGTACACCTTGTATCATCAAAACTAGCTCAACTTTCATCTAGTAGTGATATTACATGCAGACATTGTTAAGACATGTATTATGGGTTTAAATCACAGTTAATTAAGAATGAAAATGAGTTAGGCAAAGTTAGTTTAACTTGATCACTTACGTTAGGATTTTGGAACTCATAGGCTCATAGCCCGTAACAAGAGTCTTGTTTCGAATGGTCCTTTCTAATGAAACCGATACCCAAAGCTTTTGTAAAAAAAAGACATTAGTACAGTAAGGTTTACTTATCTCAACCAAATTGTAGTCTAAACCTTCTATGACAGCCTGACATGACTATCAAAAGTATGCTACAAGGCCTAACTCAGCTCGACTTTTGTGAGAACTTGGCTTCCTCGCCAAAAATTATTGCCCCTTTCTTCGTGATTTTGTCTTTTAATTTTTTGTTTCTCTACAAGTTAAAATAAATAGAACAATTTTTTAAAGTGGATTTTTCAAAAGGCTTTTCGAATTTAAAACCGTGTACGCCGTCCACATAGATGTCTCTGCCGTCCGCTGTCATCTCGAAAAATACAGACATAAGCCATTAGTTGCAGCCATAAGGCATAAATTGCAGCCCAAAAGAGCAGGGCAATAAAAACCATAAAACCGATATTTTTATCGAAAACAAGCCAAACCTCTGGTTTTTGGTGCCCACTTTTAACTTTTAAGGCCTGTTTGGATGCAAAGTATTTTTGGAGTTTTTAGAAAATACCGTAGTATCAAATACTTTGTAGCGTTTAGGTACAACAATCTTTTTAGTTTATAAAACTGTAGTATGGCAAATATTGTGGTATTTTTGTAGTTTTTAAAAATCCACTCATGACTTTTAAAAAAAACAAAGGTAGGCTTGCCCCGTAGTCTTAGCCACGTCAGTCTTCATCTCGTTACAGTGACTTCAACGGATAAGAGTAAATGTGGAGATTATTGAGTTAAGGTGACTCGTATTTAGTTTTTTAGGATTTAGAAATGTATGCTATAAAGAGTTCTTGATGAATCCTACTAGAATTAGAACTCCTACTCATATTTGTATTAGATTTCTTACTCTAAATTGGAGAAGGATTAGGATGAACTATATAAATCATGAGGGGTGGCCATGGAGAGGAACTAAGCAATATAACAATCAAGCCTACTCATCCAAAGCAGAGGGTGTACGAGAAGATTAGAGACTAGGATATTCTTTAGTATTACATTCTTGTATAGCGCAAGAATCCGAGGGTCCTAAAATATTCAAGAAGGTTGTGAGTGAGCAACAATCTCTTGTACTCTTTTGATGTTGTGCTTAAAAAACTTGCGGTCAGCTTCGTCCAATCTTTTTTTCGCGTCATGGTTGCTTCAACATCGTTATTTTGCTTCTCTCTACGAGATTCATCTTTTTTGTTCTTGATACCGTCAACTCTGACCCGATTCAGAGACTGTGCATAAGGGATATCAGAGTGTAACAGTTTCAAATATTGTAACATCCAAGTGGGCCCTTACACCAAAAGGTTTATAATTGCATCTATGATATATCTTAAAGTTCAATTATGCAAAAGAATATATTTCAATTTTTTTATTTTCATAGAAAAATGAAATAGTTTTTACTTTTTAAATTGGAACTGGCCCCTTCTAGTTTTGGGTCCGGTTGTGGTAGGCCTTCGATTAGCTATATATATATATATATATATATATATATATATATATATATATATAAAAACATATCTAGTGCAAATGCCCATTTTAGTGCTAAAATGCAAACAGTGTGCAAGACTGTCAGATTTGCCTTGGGCGACTGCGATCCACTCGGGCAAGATGCACTCAGCCGACTATGCCTTTTTCCGAAAAACCTCCTCCCACTGATTTCCCTCTTTCCAATTCGTCTCCCTCCTGGTGGCTCCTGCGTGTTCGGGTTAGGCGATGCGCAATCCTCCCCAAGCGGAGCCTCTGTTCACCTCCCTCCCAGCCTCCCCAAGCGCCTCTGCCTCCCTTCCCGAGCGTTGCGGTCTTCCATCTGGCCTCCTTCCCGAGCATCACCTCTGACCTCCCAGAGCACCTCTGTCCGCCTCCCTCTTGACCTCCCCAACGCCTCCGTGCTCATCGGCCTCCTCGCCGCCTCCCTTCGCACCATCCCAGCAATGTCATCCTCTACTGCTCCCACCCCAAAAAGGTGGAACAAGATCCCAAAGTTGCTCCTATATCCGACTGCTATCTGTGCCCTAGCACATGCTCGCCCCCAATCAGATCAGCACCCTACTCATGCTCGCCCCAAATTAAGTGATCCGTTGCCCCCTTGTGCAATTTATCCCCTCCCCCCACATCCTTGGTCAATCTTGTTTGATTAACCATGCTCGCTGCTAACAGCCAACCGGGTGCTCTATTGCTCCATGGTAGAAATTGTGCTCAAGTTGCATATGGTCACAGATTGGAAGGAGGCCGACAAAACTTTGCACCTATTGCACAGCTAGGAACAACTTGAATAGTACACCACATCAAAATGGCATATATTCTCATCATTTAGTACCTGGTAGGATCACCTTCTGAAGTATCTAATGAACTTAATGGCAAATCCGAAGGTACTATTGAAGAACTGGAGAAGTTATGTGAAGATGGCAAAGTAAAAGATGTCCAATTTGGTCTAGGATTATTTCAGTTGCAGATTAGTCTCCTACATAGAAGATGGCGACAACTGAGAAGTTGATGGAAGGAAGTGCATAACCCAAAATGAATTGTGTAACTGTGAATGCATTGTGTAAATGAGAATGGATGTATGTAATTGTGGATGGAAGTATGCCTCACTTCAATTTTCCCCATTTTTTGTTTTCAATGGATGAATGTAACTCAGAATGACAATTGTTATGTATCAATTTGGCAATTTCATCTAAAATGTGATGTACTTGAGAATGACAGCATAATATGATTTTTTTAAAGCAAACAGTCCCAGGTGTGTTTCTTGCACCATTGTGCGCAACCGGCTAGCACAACAAACAACAGAGTATAGAAAATACTTCTAGATTTCATTCAGATTTCATATTTCTAAACTCTTGTCATGATTTGGCATTCAACAAACAATAGCAGCAGCAATTAGCATTTCATGAACCTGATGAGCTGCCCTATATATGCTATTCTGATGATCAAATTAGATACATGTCGAAGCCCACTTTGAGCGAGAGTTGCCTACTTAATGTGAATTTGTTCTAGTTTTAACTTTGAAGTTCTCGTTGTAGAATGGGTTTCGGTGCACCATTTTTTATTAAATTAGTAAATCTCTAATATCTGGATAAATTGTATGTTGAATTATATAGTATTTGCTTTTGAAATTTTCAACTAAAATAGAATGTATATGGCATGCAGATTAACAATATTGATGACCCATTGAGAGTGAAAGAGGAAGCTGAAAAACAAGGGATAATCTACCTATCAGCCATCAATGGTGATGGTTTGGAAGAGTTCTGCAATGCAATGCAACCAAAGTTGAAAGTATGAATTGTTTTCAGAATTCAGATACATAACTTTTTAGGTATCTGGTGCTTCTTTAATTTTTGTGAAATGAATTGCGCTTATCTATATTCCACATGATTCACTGGTGCCAATAGAAGCTTTTGTCCAAATTACTTTGACTGACCAGTCCAAGTCCAAAAGTGAGAGTTGAACATATTTGGTAACTAAATCTAACAAAAACTATTGAGAATACTTGCCCAATGAGAAATTGGTTTTTTGGGGACTCTTTGCAAATCTCCTTCTAGAGTAGTAAGATAGAAGAGAACAAGCAACCATGCCACTGCCTAGTAAATATTGGCCATGCATTTCCAATTTCTAAACCATGGAAAATGAAAAATCAACATAGAACTCAGCTAATCAAAGAACAATCTTTTGTTGTTTAACACACTCATCATCCATGCTAACGATTTCAGATCTCCTACTGTCAGTAGGTGGGGTCAGTTACGAGTGGCTCCCAAATTCCAAATGTGCAGAAGGCTCGTATAGTCCTATTCCGAAAGGTAGCAGCAGCATACAACAATCATTTAAATTTGCATTTGCATTCAATAAATCTAACACTGAAATCTGCATTCAATAATTAGTCAAACTTGCATCTGCATTCTACAATCTGACACTATGCATTTACATTTGCATTAAATAATTTTTCGATTGATCAATGACAACAATTTCTACATACAAAAATTCTTTAAATGAATTAGGCTCTTCTCATTTCTGGCACAACAGCATGCACTTGAGCATAAACACAAACCGAAACTAACATCAACTAACAACTACATCCATCTATTCTCTTACAGCTATAAGATCAAGGAGGCCAATTAGAGGGGGATTAATAGGTGGTTTTAAATTTCTTTTTGGCTAAAACTGAGTTTATAATGCGGAAGCGTAAATCAATTTGGTTTAGCACAAATAAGGTCTAAATAAACTAGGTTCACCTAAGTGCACCAACAACCTATAAGTCTATGTCAAAAGTTTGCAATCCTAGGTTGATAAGAAATCAGTTTAATTCTATGAATGTAAATTACTTGAATATAGATTGAGCACAAGAGAACAAACCACAATGACACGATTCGTTTTTACCGTAGTGTTCGTAGACTTGCCGGTCTCCCTTATTCCTCATTGAGGTAAGCTTGTAGGATTGTCAAAGGCAGTCAGAGGGGGGTGAATGATTCAACGCTTAGCGGAAGCTTTTTCTCAAATTTTTCTGCCTTCTATTCGTTTAATCTGAAAAATAGAAAATACAAGAACAAAGGCATCGGCCAATTTTTGTTCTCACCAGAAAACCTAGTACAACCCGAAGTTGCCACTGTTTTTTAGTTCAAATAGGAAACAAACTGATTGCGCTTGTATCGTAACTCTTGGCCAGCCACTGTTAATAGGAGGGTTTGGTTGGGCTTTGGCTTTAGCTTGTTATTTTCTATTACAGTAACTAGATTTTAAACATGCATCTTTTAAAGCGATGTCTATAGATAAATTGTAGTAGATATTATACCGAGTTCAGATATAACAGCCAAAATTGCATACGTCTATTTCTCTATATGTATTATCTCTCATGAACAACTAGAATTCAAAAATCATAAACCAAAAATCGCAGCCATAGCCTAAAAGAACCTAAGTATTATAGGTCCCATACTCCCATGGTGTATTCAATTCAGTACAACACATAGAAACCTATGGGGTCAACTTCTTTTAAATATCTGGAGTTTTACGAACTTGTATGCAAAAACCCCATAGGATGCGTGTGGCTCTGCCATTGTGAGTCAACTCTATCCTAGATTCCTAGTACCACGTTGTTAAGACTTCACTTGAAGTGCAGGGATTACATTGGAACTTCGTAGGAATTTTATATAAAATAATTTAATTACCACAGGAATTAGGAAAATTCTCACGTTCCAAATGGGATCTAAGAGGTTATTTGGTTGGCCGATGTAAACTAGTCCAAATAGAATTATGACATGTTGGATGGTGTTACCCAAAGTGTGTTTATACTTTATTGATGTGAGGCGCTTCATTCCCTATATAAATAAGCTGATGGATAACGCGTCATTGTGTTTGGTTCAGTAATTATATTGGTGTGGTATAGTTGGAAGAAAAAAATGTTTTTTTGGTCAAGTTAATACTACTTAAAATCACTCGCAAAAATAAAAGCCTGCTGTAAGTCACCGCTACTCCTTACTAATTTATACCTACCTAATTACAATTACCACAAGTCCGTCTAAAGAGAAGGTAATTACCACAAGTCCGTAAGCATCATTTGTTGACATTGATCAGTTTTACCAGCATGGTCGGCCCATGAAGATGGCGCCATGGCCATGCGACCAGTGATTTTTACCACATGAAGCGATACAAAGATTAGGAGTGAAAAATAGATACGAATTGTCTGTATTATTCAATTACCGTATTTGATAGGATATAAATATAGTATAGATTTTTCCATTCGATTAACAATTTTTATCTTATTCATATTCGTATTCAACTTCACATAAAAAATATAGATACAAATATGGTATGTACTTTTACCATCCGAAATATTATTTTATCGGGACTATCCGTATCCATATTCGTATTCGATGAAGCAATATGCATATTTTTTTATAATACGACTAATTAGTTGAACAAATTTTTTTAATTAAACGTGAATTCGTGTTTCTTTACCTGAAGTAAATGAATCAGAATGATTAAGTGTAATTGTACAAGGATAAAATGTTGTTAGTGTCTTCATACTATATAAGTTATAAGGATATCCAGATCCGACTGAATTGAGTAAATATTTGATTTGAATTCGTATTCGTGGCAATATTCGATTCGTATTCGTATTTAAGAATATTCGGATCCATATTTATATTCATTTACAAATACAAATACAAATATAATTTAGACACTATCCGATCCATTTTCATTCTAACAGGGATGATCCTCCGAGGCCTCGTTTTTTTCAGCTGATAGCTTTTAACTATGGCTGATTATTTTGACTATGTTTTTCGATACGGCAGTGGACAACAGAGACGTCAATGCGGACGACGCACATAGTTTTGAGCTTAGGAAGCCGTTTGCAAAATCTGCTTCAAGAAGCCACCCCGTTTATTTTGAATTTTGGAGAAGCCAAAAACTTAAAACCCAAAAGAATGGGACCTAAGCTTAGGCTTTCTCCAATGCAAAATCGATCCAACCGAGAGAGGAGAGAAACTATGCCACGCCACCCTACCGATTTCTTCGACCACTTTTTCCTTAGCGCGGCCTAGTCTCTAACCTCTCCCCCCTTCTCCCATCTGGATAGGAGGTCCCACCCCACTCCATTTTCGAGAAGTTCACACTTTTGGCACTATAGCATTTTTTAAAAAATTTTGGCCCTTGGATGCCTGTTTTTTCAAAAATAGCTCTGTCCTCGAGCTTGGCAACACCTGTCACCTGTCGTGCCACCACAGCTCGACAGGATGCAAGCAGCCTAGCAGGCGAGGCAAGCTTTCAGCCATAGCATGCAAGAGAGCCAGTGGTGCTGATTGGCCTACCGAGCTAACCAAGCTCGGTAACACCCTGTTGAGCTCTCCTTGCTTAGCAGGTGTTGCAGAGTAGCCCAGGCTAGATAGCAACCTATCGAGTGCCCTTAGCTCGGCAGGTGTCCGTTCAGCCTCTTTTAGCTAATTAGTTTAGTGCCCATGCTTTGATACGCATTAAAAAAATCATATTTTTTCCAACATGTTAGCTCAACATTGCCGAGATTTGCCCACGTAGCCCACACCACTGGCTCCGCATCTACGCTCGACTGACATGCCTCCGCGCACTCGGCTTTGGCACGCACCCAATAGAGTTTTATTTTTTTGTTAGAGAATTTGTAGGATGGTGGGATTTTTTATACATTGTTTTTTCTGTATTATGGTAGAAACTTTTAAGAGGGTGCAAGAGGGAGATCGGAGGGGCAGATGAACCACCATACCAACTCCCTTATGAAGTAATAGAGATACGTTATTGCAAAAAATTGTCGTAATGGACCATGTCTAGCCCGACATAACACTTCGCAATGAAGGTGTAGATTATATGGCGCTTAGGGTTTGGTTACGTGCGTATGTTTCTGTCACTACTCGTACGATACAAATAGCAACATACATGAACCATCAACCTCAACTACAGCTAAGATACATGTACGTCTTTTGAAAGTTATGCTTGCAATCATTCGTCGTATACATTTGGGTCCATCAGTGCATTTCCCTTATCTCCTTTACGGGCTTTAGCCCTTGCAACCCGCGCCCAGTACTCGACTTTCATAACTTGTATAGATTTATCCCAGTCAGAAATTACATGGTGTTCAGTGGGGGCATTAGGGACCATCGGTGCCTTTTCCTTGTCGTCCACATGCTGGCCTTTCCCTGATCATCCGGGGGTGTAAGGTTTCTAACATGTGAATCTCTCTGGCGCAACCAGGTAGTTTAGCATATATTTCTGCTTGATGAATGCCTTATCATACATCTCCGAGTCAAACCATTGGAAGAAGTAACAATGCTCCGTGGTTTGCCGTCATGCACGGAGTATGTTAGCGATGTGTGAAATGAAACATGCAATGTAATTTGTCAATACGTCGCATTCGCTTACAAGAATTTCACCGCATGTGTAAGGCACCTGGGCGGCGGCGGCTGAGTGTGTGGACTGAATGATATGTGCTGGATTACTGCAGTCGCACTACGATTGCAGAAACTCCAGCGGCACAGGCACATCCTTGCAAGACTTATCAGGGTAGGATCCCTTCTTCCTTCTTCTTGGCCACGCACTTCCAGTTAAGAAGTATATCTCCGTAGTTCAACATATCTAATAGCGGCATAGTGACGTCCTCTGCCTGTACTCTCTTCTCCCTCGCCTCTTCCCCTATTTTGGATATCAGCTCGAGTGGATTGTTGTATCTGATCATGTAGACTAGCTGGACTTTATAGGTTGTCCTTGTGCATTATTCGGGAGTAAAATTTGCCAAATAGTTGCGCACTCACATTGGTGAGAGCGAATGTTGAGGACACATGGAATGTCAGGTCGTTGTCAATTCATTGAGAAAAGTTGGTACGCGTTATCATTTCACTACGAAATGCGGTACGTAATGTCAAATCACTGAGAAAAGTTGTCGTGTGCTGTCCATTCACTGAGAAAAGCTAGTATGTATTGTCAACTCACTGAGAAAAGTTGCTTCATGTTGTCAAATCACTAGGAAAAGAGGGTGCGTGCCATTAACACGTTGAGAAAAGCTGTTGTGTTCTATGATCTCGTGAACTCAATCAATGAAAAAATCTGGTACGTGTTGTCATATCACTAGTAAAGCTAGTGCGTATTGTGATCTCACTGAGAAAAGATGTTGCGTGCTATCAATTCACTAAGAGAACCTTGGTGTTGTAGAATTGCACTACACACGTCGACAAATTCTATATCATACAAGTTTGATACAGAGTGATGAAATCGGACGTAGTACTAGGTCAAGGGTTGTCCGCTACCCGCTTCCTCTGGCGGCGAAGCTACTCCTTATGGAAAGTCAACCTGTCCAGGGAGCATCATATATCGTGCAAGTTGTATTGCGGTGGTGACCGAGTGGGAACCAAGGCACAAGACAATTGACTAGGCCAAATCTCTTGAGCACTAAACATCTGTTGTATCCAGTCCTTCGTGTAATTGCTAGCATGTTGTGGAGGGAAACATGTTGCAATAGGCTGACGAAAGGTACAACGACAATGAGAACCCCAGTTTCGAATAGATGAACCTACGTTGTGTGCTCTATGAAGAATGAACCCGCAACCCACTCTCAGAACTCTGGACTCAAGACCTACACGTCCATAATGTTTGGTTAGCTGAAGAAGATGAATCATGGACCTACAAGGAAACTCGTAATTGTAAGCACTGGTGTCACGTATTTTACGAACGATAAACCTCTAGGGTAGCCCACTATAGTGAAGCCCGATAGCGTGTAATTTGTGCTATATTGGTGGATCGTGTAGCTGTCGTATGTTCGAACATACCACTTGTCATGCTGCTAGAGGTGCAGGTGGTCTGCGGGTGCGTACATGCCATATTGCACCTCACAGTCTTAGACAGACAAGTCGACATCGCTGCCTAGGATATCACGTGTCTCAGGTTGTCTCCATGATGAGGATGGACATGATGTGTTCCATCATACCTCGGTGAGGGAGGTCCAACATTAGGCTGCCTCCACGACGAAGACGGAAGTAGAGTAGTGTCAGCGTGAATAGCCTGCACGAGGACAACATGTATGAAGAACAACTAAACTAAGGTATTATGCTGATCGTACCAAAAATATAAAATTAGCAAACCTGAGCAGTACACTGCGCGAATTGGGAACAGTCGAGGCTAGGTGGTACAGTGATGACCTAGGGTGTGTGGATGAAACTACGGATAGACAATGGTGTGGCTTGTCGCTTCCAGGATAAACACGCCGCTAGGATGGCCGCAACTAATGGCCCCTAGTGCATGTTTGAAGTCCTTGTACATGTTGTGGACGGACCCTAGTAGAAAGTCTAATGTGCTCGAGCGTCCACGGCGCAGTGCAGCACCACCCTCGGACAAGATGTGGTGAAGCCAATCATATTGCAATGACAGATGAAGTAGGTTAGTCGTGTATGCATCAATAGTATGTACAAATACAAATTTGAAATCTTTTAGTGTCTCGTCATGTCGTACCGCACAGTGTTGGTCCAAGCCTAATGCTAACCTGTCGTTGTGTGTAGCCTGCTGTGGGGGCTAGCAGGTGGCCTCGTTAGTTTGCAACGGGTTCGTGGCACATACTAGTGCAAGTACTCGGGGTACATGTCTAGGTCATACTGTCATCGCTCATGCTCAACCTGTGTCCTCGCCGACTGCTCCTAGGATGTGGTCCACGACACTTATTTGCCCTCCAGTCATTGCTCTTCCATCCATTCTTCATTTTCCTATGAAAAAAGTGGTGGTACGCCACTGTTATTTGAGCAGCGAAATAAAGAAAAAACAAATTGTACGCAACTTAGAAGTTAAAGTAACGAACTGTACGAAATGAGCTAACAAATAAATTTACTTATAGGTGAACGTGGCTGAGTATTGGTCGGCCCGGTGCTAGTGGTACCTGCTAGTGAACCGTGAACTGTCTCATGACCTGTTGGGGGCCATAGGGCTCTACCATGTGGGAGAAGACAAGGTGACAAGTTGTAAACTAGTAGTCCCTATTCTGCTCACATTGCTCTGACAAGAGAAAAGGTGTTGTCTCAGATATGAACTCTGCAATACACCCACATGATGCTACCCTCGTGCAAGGTCTCAAACACGTTGTGGAACTCTGGGTACACTCGCCGTGATTTCCCCTAGACCATCCTAACATGGTAGTAGTCCAACGAGCACTCATAGTGGGTCTGTCCACCAGGTTGTCGCCATCGATGTGACCGTAGAACCGTGCCCCCATCAGGTACGGGTGCACCTGCACTCGAAAGTACGATCAACCAACAGGGAAGTGCTCCCACGACTACTACTACAACAGGACGTAGCAGACGATGAGGTTTGGCTCGCTAGTAGCACGCTACGAGCCATCACACCAACCCCTGTAAGTCATGCACAGTACAGCCGAGCCCCATCTTTGCAGCAGGGCCTCATCAGGCTTAGCATCGACTAGGGACTCAATAATGTGGATGTAGTTAAGATACACATAATCTCCCTAAGTTATAAGGAACAGGACCCACCCAAACATGAAGAGCAAGTATGCAACTAGGTGGAACCTCACAACCACTACAAATGCGTCTACTGGGCATTGCCTGTACCATCACATCCATAATTGTGGCACTCTATAGATCCTATCCAGAATGGGATGACCAAACTAGTACAGCAGATGTGCCTTCCAATCGGCTGATCTGGGGTGGAACCATGGAATGACCCCATAGTGGCAGGCTGGTAAGGTAAGCAACATCCTACAAGGTGATGGTCATATCCCCCCACAAACGGAGAAATGTGTGGGTCTTTGACCTCCACCAATCAATGAGTGCCAACAAAAGTGGTGAGTCCAACGCGAACGATCGCCCAATGTGCATTATCCTCGCTATAGGCAGCAACCCAGCCTAACGCAAAATTGGAACGTATCAAACATCAAGAGGCTAGTCCTCTCAAGCTCCCCAGAGAACAAAGGGTGGCGGTCCATCACTGCTCGACCACTCTCGACAATGATGTTGTCCATCCTAAGATGGGTCTAGCAACGTACCATGTTCCTGACAGTGCACACTTACATAGCTGAGCTACCAATTATGCCTACAACCATGTGCTAATATACATGTATACAAGTACACATGTATATGTATACATATGTACACACATATACTACAACTAATAGTGCACACTTCTGCAATCTCGGTATCATTTTCTATAATTTTTTAATTACACATGAGCAATAAACATAGGGAAAATTTGTTAGAGATCGAAAGTTCATCGCTTTTGAAAATACCACCAAAGAATCGACTCGAAATACCATCGAAGGTTCACCTCACCGAGTTTAGCGATCGTTAGTTTTTCATGTTGACGGTGTTAACTGAGCCAAAAATGCCCTTACCTGTTTGTTTGGACCATAGATGCTGGTCCTACAATGTTAACTAAAACAGGTAAGGGCATTTTGTCTCGCTTAACACCGCCAACATGAAAACTAACAGATCGCTAAACTCAAGCGAGGTGAACCTTTCTGGTAATTTCTAGAGTCCGTTCTTCGGTGGTATTTTCGAAGCGATGAACTTTCGATCTACGTAACAAATTTTCCCATAAATATATACGTGTAGACTTACATAAATATTTCGTAAGTTGAGAATGCACCGGGAACACTAAAAATAACAACACATATTTGTTCAACTATGTACAAAAAATCATTATGCCTATAGCCATGTACTTATATGTGTGCATACAGGTACACATTATATGCATACATATGTACACACAGATACAACAACTAACAGTGCACACTTCTGCAATACTAGCATCATTTTCTATAAGTTTTTATCACACAAGAGCAATAAATATATACATACAGGCTTACATACATACTTCGTAAATTACGAATGCACCACGAACACTAAAAATAACAACACATATTTCTTAGCTATTTACAAAAAAAATCATTATGTCTATAGCCATGAGCTTATATGCTTGCATATAGGTGCACACATATATGTAGATATATGTACACATAGATAATACAACTAACAGTGCCCACGTTTGCAATCCTGGCATCATTTTCTATAATTTTTTAATTGCATAAGAGTAATAAATATATACGTATATACGTGCAGACTTACATATATATTTACTAAATTGCAAACGCAACGGGAACGCTAAAAATAACAACGTATATTTTTTAGCTATTTACAAAAAACTATTATGTCTACGGCCATGTGCTTATATGTTGCATATAGATACACATGTATATGCATACATATGTACACAAAGATACTACTACTAACAGTGTGCACTTCTGTAATCCTAGCATCATTTTCTATAATTTTTTATTCACACAAGAGTAATAAATATATACATGGATACTTACATACACATTTTCTAAATTATGAACACACCGGGAACACTAAAAATAACATAGCTTCTTTCTTCAGCTATTTACAAAAAAAATCATTATCATCACTAATACGTCCTAAACATAGGTAATTACAAAAACACATTCGTCAACTAAACATAGTTACCAAATGCATTCTACACTACCAAATCACCGTTACACTAATGAAACGCTAACGACATATTGAGTGCATTGTTTGCATGTGAATGAAGCATACCTTTTATTTAAGGTCTTTACCAGCTCTACAATCCGTCCAACTGCGAAATCTCCTAAATCACAACTGAACTACCTCAAAAAACTATCACGAACTCGCCTTTTAATCTCTTTCTTTCTTCTCCCTAACCACAATCTCGCTTAACAGGAACAAACTGAGTTGCATGGCTTCAGATGAGAAGGCAGACCACAAGGGCACCCATTTTATGTGTGAGGGAAGGCGTTTGCGACCAACGTCTCCACGCGGATGCAAGCAGGCACGACGGGCCATGTAATTCTCAGCCAAATGCAGTGGGAATCATGTGTCGCGTTGCCGCGTCATCGTGGTCGACCACCCGAGATTCCCCTACCTCCCGCGCTAGCCTCCTACTAAGCCCTTGCCCCTACTGTGCTCTAGGCCACCTACCGAGCTCCTAGTGCTCGGCAGGAGTTGGCACATCCTGCCGAGCTTGGAGAGCTCGGCACACCGGTGGGCTCTGCCAACATCTTATGCACTGTCTGGCTGCCGAACTCGCCTCGCCTACTGCATCGCATGCGTCCTACCAGGCTGTAGTGGCGTGTCAGGTGATAGACATCTACTAAGTTCAAGGATAATGTTATTTTTATAAAAATAGATATTTAGGATTAAATTTGAAAGACAAACTGCTACAATGTCAAAAAGTGTGAACGATTCTCCATTTTCTCCCTTCTCCACGCGAGCAAAAGAAGGAATATTTTATTCTTCCATCTGCCATCCATCTAGTATTGTGGGTAACATTAGGCGTTTTCTGGGAGTGACATGTCTCTGAATGACTTCATTAGTCTTTGGGCTGTTTGGCAACGGCTGTGGTTTATGGCTTTTGGCTAAAATTTTTGAATTTTATCTGTTTATGGTACAGATTACAGAGAGATACTCACTTGCGATTTTAGATGGTACAGATGTTGGGGTTTTAACGTGTATATCGTTTAACTTGTAGACCCCGTCTTGAGAAAATACTCCGTTTGAAAGTTAGGTACTATAGCAAAAGATAAAAACCGTCAGTTTCAAAGGAAAAAAACAGACCCTTTACTATAGAGAAAGAAAGCCATGAAAAGGTGAAATAGAATCGGAGCCAGCAAGAACAAAGTTAAAAAATCTTAAACGATGGGGCCTTAAGTAATGATTGTACATTAGTAATGTGGAGCGGTTCATATAAATAGCACTGAAGTTCTTTTTTCTAAATTTAGCTCATACAAATAGCACTAAAGTTTTTTTTTAAATTTAGTTATTAAATACCTTTTTTAAATCTAGCCCTCCCTCTAAATTCGACAGCCACGATACGTAACATGTATCGTCTGTCGCGCTGCAGGAGCTTGACAGGGCCTACATTCTGTCGAGCCCCCACACATCGGCAGCGGTCAAATAGTACATGATTAGCACTAATATCACATGATTAATACTAATTAGCATAATTAAAACTAATTAATTACTAATTAAATAGCACTAATCCATTTGAAACAGTCAATAGTGGAGAGGAGGACATCACGAGAGAATATAGCTAGCTAGACGCGTGATGGAATAATGGAACAGGACAAGCAAGCACTGTACTGTGTCAGTTGCATGGTGTTCTGCATGCATTAGTACATTCTCTTTTCTAATCAACACTAATTAATTCATTCACAATTCATTATTACTAATGATGCTAATTAGTGACTAATTAGAGTTAATTAGTCACTAATCCATTATGAACGTGCCATCGTGAAGAGGACAACACTAGAGAATGGCTCTGTCTGCTTCGGTTTATAAATTATGGCTATGGTTTATGATTTTTGAGCTGCTCGTGAGAGATTACGGAGTAACAAAAACTCACATGTGATTTTATCTGATATAAATAAAATTATTATAATGTATATTACAATTAACTTATAGACATCATTTTGAAAAATTACTTTGTTTAAAAGGTAGTTAGTATATAAAAGTTGAAAAAAAAGAGACCCAATAACGTGCTAGATGCATAATGGAATAAAATCGAACAAGACAAGCAAGCTCTGTGTACTGTAGTGGTGTGTTACATGCATTAGTACACTCTCTTTCTAATTAACAAAAATTAATTCATTCACAAATCCATTAGTGCTAATCATGCAAATTAGTGATTAACTAGTAATTAATTAGTGCTAATTATGTGGAGTTAGTGCTAATAATGCGCTATTCGGCCGCTGCCGATGTGGAGGCTCCATAGGATGTTGCCGAGCCACGGTTGCTTGGCAGGTCCTGCTGAGCTCATATAGCATGTGGCGCCTACTACGGCTACCGAGTTTGGAGAGGTACTAGATTTGTAGAAAAGGACGACCGAGGCTAAATTTGAAAAAAAGTTATTACAGTGCCATTTGTATGAATAGTTTAGGTAGGTATTTTTGAGCTGTAGCTTTGGCTTTCGGCTTATGGTATTTGAATTCTGACTATTCGCGAGAGACAGTACGTAGAGAAAAATAGTTGCATACGATTTTAGTCGATATAGCTGAACTCGGTACAATATCTACTATAATCTACTTATAGACTCGTCTTAAAAATACACTGTCTAAAAAATAGTTAGTAAAAAGTGATAAGCAAAAGTCTAAACCTAGCCGAACCCATCCCTAATAATGTGCTCCGTCCCATCACCAATATGAATGATTCCAAACAAGGATCCCACAAATGCGATTCCAAACAAGGAGGCATCCCACAAATGCTTTAGTATTTTGTCAGTGATACCGCGGGTCCACGACAATCCACTATGAAAGCACGCCTCACCAATTTGTTGTCAGTTGTCACAACTATTTATTACTCTCTTCGTCTATTTTTATTTATCGCTCTAGAACACATGCGGTCAATATTTTATGCATATAAGTATTTAAATTTGTCGTATGAAAATGATAATAGAAAATTTGTCATCAAGTCTACTTTGATATAATTATATTTTTAATATCTTTTCCACCATATAATTAGGAAAAAAGTCAAACAATTATATTAGAGACTGCGTCGATGTCTAAAAGACAAATAAGGATTACTTTTTAGAAGCATTTCTCTAGCGGTGTTAATGGTTCTGTATAATTTCACAGATGTAGATCGTTTGTCTGATTCCGCTCTCAATGGGCAGTAGACTATTTTCATGGCAGACTTGCAAAGGTTCAATGGCACATGGCCTAGTGTTACCTTGGCTTCTTGAAACCCTAAACTTTTTGCTGGTGTTACCCTGTACCAGACTATCACTACCAGTATCGTCAACAATGACTGTTTCCATCGTAGTGTGACGAGACAAGTGTATCGGGTTATTAAAGTAGGGGAAAAAAGGTGTCGTAATACTCTTGCTAGAAAAAAAACCCTACTTCAAAATTTGAGATGTTTAATGGTGCTTATGATCCCCAAGCTGACGGCCCAAGCGCCAGCCAACACGGCCCATTATTTACCGGGTCGGATCGAACGAACTTAGGAGCCCATACCCGATATATAACTTCCTAATCCACCGGACCAGATGGCCCTTCTTCCCCTAAAACGAACCCCCTCCTAAAACCCTAGGCAGCCCCCGCCTCCGCCTCCGCCTCCGCCTCCCGCCTCTCCTCCGCGGCCAGAGCACGCAGAGGCTTCGCCGGAAATGGGGCACAGCGACGGCGACGGAGACCACAGCCACGACGACCTCTCCGCTGACGATTCTCCGTGGAGCGACGACGTCTGGTCCGACGACGACGAGGTCCGCCCTCCTTCCTCCTCGAAGGATTTCGATTTCTTTTTTCTATTTTTGTCGCGTTTTTTTGGGTATTTTTTTAGGGTTTCGCTTGGATTGTTCGAGCTGCAGGGGTCGCTGTCGTTCGAGGACAGCGGCGAGGGCTCCGACGCCGAGTCCGATGAGCCGGAGGCGGCGGAAGAGAGCGACTCTTCAGAGGACGAGGTGAAGTTTCTTCTTCTTCTTTTATAGCTCCTTCAATTGTTTGAGGTGCTAATTCATAGATTAATCTGTGGCTTTGTGTTTTCTTGTTTGCGTACCTGGGGACTTAAAAGTGATTGTTACTGTTGTCTGCAGGTGGCGCCGCGGAACACGGTGGGGGATGTGCCGCTGGAGTGGTACAAGAACGAGGAGCATGTCGGCTACGACATCTCCGGGAGGAAGATCAAGAAGCGGGATAGGGAGGGCCGAATCGAGGCATATCTCAGGAATGCTGATGATGCTAAGAATTGGTAAGGGACTAGAACATTGGTTGGTGTAGTATCGATAGATGAAGCAGTAGCTAAGGGACCAAAATATTGATTGGTGTAGTATCGGTAGCTGAAGCAGTACAAGTGTACAGCTTTGCACCCGACTTAGGATTTGAGTAATGACCCATACACCGTAACTTCCATTTTACAGTTTAGGAAACAGGGACTGTATTGACTAAATGACGTTGCTTGCAGGATCTTTTCCTATTTATTATTTTCTTTGATGTGCACTAGGATGTCCCCTGTAATCGTCTTTTATCATCTCACTCTGGTCATCCCCAAGAGGCCAAAACCTACTAGTTTAAGCCCAGTCCTGATTTCAAAATTTGTACTTTGAGCTGCTAGAGTGCTATTAAGAAGGCCTAAAACCTTCTTACAGAACATGGAGTAACAATGTTCTTGATAGCCATTATGGTTCAATGCTCTAGATTGTAGTCTTCTTGCAGAACATGGATGAAGAGATGTTCTTGAAAACCACATTGGGGCGCTCAGTTGATCTTTTACAAGCCAGCTTATGGCTTTTTTTGCACTATAGCTGCCGGTGGCTTTTTTGGCATAATTAAATTTTAAAAATTAAAAATGAAAAAAACAGGTTAGCCCATCACGGACAATGCAAAGGAATATAGGAAAAAAAAAGAAAAGCTAAAAAAGCCCAAAAAAGGCCAAAAAGCCAGAAAAAGACGAAATTAAGAAGTTAGAAGCCAGAAGCATAAGCCGGCTTATCTAAGCCGAAATGAGCACATTTGTCTATGTTTTGTATCTTTCTGTACCAGTCAGCAGATGCATTTTTCTTTTTTACTTTCTATCTTTGCTTTATTGTTACACTGTCTGATGCCAGCTTAGCTGGCTCTCAGTTTTCTTACTAATTTAATTTTCCCCCCTTGCTTTCTTTTGCTGCCAAGTATAGGAGGAAGATCTATGATGAGTATAATGATGAGGAGGTGCAGATTACAAAAGAAGAGGTTAAGATAATAAGTAGATTGTTGAAGGGAGAGACTCCACACACCAATGTTGATCCATATCCAGTATGTGTAACAACCAATATCTATTATGCATTTATGTAGTTATCTCAAATGCTTAGTTTATAAGTAGAGTAAAAGATTACCCCTTGGTGTAATGTCAGCTTAGTGGATGACTGGATGTGTATATTTTTTTTATGATAAACTTTTAGAAGAGAATTCATGCTGGCATTTATTTAGTACCATGCATAATGCTTACTTACTCTTTGCTGACATATATGCTATTTATAATCTATTTTCACTGATGTGTGGCCTGTCCACAAATATTAATTTAAATACAGTATGCAATCTGTCAGTGGTGGTTATCTATATTCATGCAAATGGGGATTATTCTTTTAGAATTCAATGGTTTCTTTTTTATTTTCT
Source organism: Bonia amplexicaulis (assembly GCA_036346245.1). NCBI lineage: Eukaryota > Viridiplantae > Streptophyta > Magnoliopsida > Poales > Poaceae > Bonia > Bonia amplexicaulis. Next base: position 12,557,107 of record CM070753.1, on the reverse strand, counting down.
CCATATATAATTATAATGGATCTGGCTCGAAATAGGCTGACTAAACATTTTTTCTAGGATTATGTGGACTGGTTTGAATATGATGATAAAGGGCATCCACTTTCTAGTGCTCCTGAGCCAAAGAGGCGATTTGTTCCCTCAAAGTGGGAGCAGAAGAAGGTATATCCTCAATTCCCTCAATTCCATCCCTTTTTCTTTTATGTTAGATCATTTTCATTAAATGTTTTGTTCAATTTCTTTTCAAGATATAACTGACTGCGTGGATGTTGTCTTACTGAGTTCTTTCTAGATTTTAAGCATCTTTCTTTATAAAAAAAAATAAGATCCCTTTGAGATGTATTCTATATGGTGTGATCTAAAAAATTTGTGTCACAGTAAACCCGTGAGTGTTGGCAGGCCACAGGTGCGTGCTTTAGTAACTCAAATACATGATCATGAAGTGTTTCTACTTTCTAGTTTTCATTTATTATGGTTGTCTACATTGGACTTTTGGTCTTTCAGATTTCAGTGTACTGTTTTATTGTACGTTGCGATTAGGGAATAATGATTTTAACCAAACTTACACTGCTGTTCAGTGCATTTTTTGGGGGTAAGAACTGAATAAGGTCGTGTGCTGTTAGTACTCTTCAAATAGCCTCAATAGCCATAAGACTTATTTGTTAACTTCACTTTGGAACTACTGTGGAATTTACTGCATTTTATCAAGTTTCTGACCTGCTATTTAACTGTTTAAGTAATTGGCCTTGCCTTTCAGTTTACCTTGTAGCTAATGAATTCTTTGGGCAGGTTGTTAAACTTGTTAGAGCCATTCGTAAAGGATGGATAAGATTTGACAAGCCAAAGGGGGAGCCAAACTTTTATCTCTTGTGGGGAGATGAAACTGATACAGCAGACAATAAGCGGCAAGGTTTGAGCTACATTCCTGCGCCTAAACCAAATTTACCAGGTAGTGTGCCATCCTTTTGCATAAGCTGTTACTCCTGTAAAAATCTTTTTGATAATTGATTTTACATCATGTTTTTTCATTCCATTAAAATTATTTGATACAGAAGTTGAAGTTATATTCATTCTTTTGTGATGCCATTAATTTGATATATTCAGGTCATGAAGAGTCATATAATCCTTCCGTTGAATATATTCCTACACAAGAGGAGATAGATTCATACCAGCTTATGTACGAGGAGGACAGGCCGAAGTTTATTCCACGGCGGTATTGTATAGTTCTAGATTTTCGTTATGAACTTTCTTATGTATGGTCTGGGATATATGATATTTGAGTTGTGGATTTGCCAGATTTGATTCTCTTCGAAGTGTGCCTGCTTATGAGAAGGCACTTAGGGAAGGATTTGATCGGTGCCTAGATCTTTATCTATGCCCTAGAACTCGCAAAAAGCGTGTAAGCAGAGGCCCTGTGTTCTTCTCATGAGTATATGTGGTTCTTTATAACTTGGGTTCGAATTTATCATTCTGGACCATTCATTATTTTGAAAGAAAATATTTTTTTCAACGTGTGATGATTAATTGATAATCTCACAGATAAACATTGATCCCGAGTCACTCAAGCCGAAGTTACCTAGTAAAAAAGATTTGAGGCCGTACCCAAGAACTTGCTACCTTGAGTTCAAGGGCCATAATGGTCCAGTGAAGTCTCTTTCAGTCGAAGCAACAGGGCAGTGGATAGCATCTGGTATATACTGTTGATATTCATTTTCTATGTTTTGCCTGATATATATGTGAGTGTTCTGATGGTTCAAATGATATATTATTTGATAACCAATGCACAAAGAATTATATTGTTATTTTGTCACCATTTCAAAATAAGGCCCTTTATGCACATCCATGGTCAATATCAGTTAGCGTCAATGTGTCATTAATTAATATACTAGGACTAGGTTGATACCTGTGCGTTGATGTGTGGATTTCTGGCAATCCCATGCTGTTTGTGCAAGGAGTGGAAAAACAACCGTTTCTTTGCATGGGAAGGGAGGGGAATAGTCATTTCATAGTTGCAACTATTAAGCAAAACATGTGTTCATGATTCATTTTAAATTCAGTTGGGTTATGGCTATTTTGATGCTGTGGCCTAATGTCATTTTTGTTTCTGTGATCATCTTTATTAGTATGTATGATATCCAAAAATTGTAAAATGAAAGTGCTGTTAAAAAACCACTGCAATGCCAAGCACTGCATTAATCTTCAGAATTGTGTGTGTGTGTGTTGGGGGGTTATATTCTGAAACGGATGATGTATTGGCCAAGCTGCATCATATACTCAGCTGTGCCATGAAGTGGCTTCTCTGCTGCAGAAAATTGTCTCATCATCTTGAGCATGGCTATGTTTTAATTACAGCTACTTCTTTGAAGGTTCATCTGATGGAACAATTCGTGTTTGGGAGGTTGAAACTGGTCGTTGTCTTAAGGTTTGGAATGTTGGTGGTGATGTTCATCATATTGCCTGGAATCCTTCACCTGACAGGCCAATTCTTGCAGCTATTGTGTAAGCCTTTGCTATTCCCATGTGTGCTTTTCCTTTCTGTGAGCTTTACATATTCTTATCATTCATCCTATTTGATGCAGGGGCCATGATCTGCTGCTGCTTAATGCTGAGGTGGGGGATGATGAAATTCAAATGAGGACAAAAGAGCTCCTCCGTGTTCAGGAACCAGCTCCTCAAGAAGATGCTGGTAAGATGAGTTGTCACCCAGGAGGCCAAGAAATTCTACTGATGTATTACTACCTTATTGACCTTATTCTGAAATACTATTGCTATTTTGAAGGTGATAAGAAACCAGCTGTGAGGTGGGTGAAGCATGACAAACCTGACAGAATCACATTGATTCATCACAGGGTATAGTACCGAGATTGTACGTAAATTTCATTTTCCTTTGAAATTAGTAACCTTTTGTTTGCTTGCTTACCATCTATTTTGTTGTTCAGGCTGTGTCAACTGTTGAGTGGCATTTTAAGGGAGACTATTTCACCACAGTTGTGCCAAGTGATATCCTTTATGAAGCCCGTATTGTTTGCTTTGTTTTATTTCGAAGTGCTGTATCAGCAGAATAGCCGAGAATGATAAGAAATGAATTTGCTGTAGGTTGATCATTCTTGCCACTCCGTCCATAGTTCTACAGTGAGTTATATTAAAATTAGCTATTTTCCTTGGGTAACGTATTAGGTACATGTGTAATGGTGCAATCCAGCTTGTTTGGGCACAAATCAACATAAAAAATTCCAAAAAAAATCCTATTAAAATTAGCTATTTTCCTTGGGAAACATATTAGGTGCAATCCACCCTTTGGGTGTAATTGTGCTATCCAGCTTGGTTTGGGCACAAATCAACATGATTTTTTTTTAAAAAAAATCTACATCTATTTATCGATTCACTCTACCTATGTATAAAATTTCATATTGAATCAGTCTATGCTAAGATTAACATAGATTAAAAAATTCTGACAAATCATAAATCAAAATAAAAAGGAAATAAGAAAAAGACATAAGTTACTATTGGCAACAAATTTATCTGTTTAGTTTCTGCAAGCACACTTTGAGTTTGAAGTTGAAACTTTAAAGAGTGCTACAACTCTCCATAGACTACATCACCAAAATTTGTTTCTGAATTTTCATGTTGATTTGGTGCCCCAAGGCCTCCAACCGAAGCCGGATTGCACGATTACACCCTAAGGGTGGATTGCAACTGATACATTGCCATTTTTGTTGTTCAGGTAGAGTGGATGATTTTATTTCCTTCTTTGGGGCGGGCTCTGTTAATTCATAGTTATGTAGACATGCATGGGCACATAGTGTATTGCACGCAGATCTTCACCATTTTTTAATACTCTGCGAATTGTATACCTTAATTCACTTGTACGTGATTCGAGAGCTGTACTGCTACATCAGCTCTCCAAGAAGCACTCACACCATCCTTTCCGTAAACTGCCAGGCCTCCCTGTTGCAGCAGCATTCCATCCAAGTCAAAAGATGTTCTTTGTTGCCACTAAGAAATTTGTTCAGGTTTATGATCTCCAAAAAGCGCAGTTAGTGAAGAAGCTGGAATCAGGTGTCCGTGAGATTTCCTCTATCTCAATCCATCCTGGTGGTAAGTTACAAATCAGCCCTATACTAATTTACCAATTGCTAGATCTTCGGTTATAGAGTTGCTTCACATTGCATTTATTATTCTAAGCAGTAAAACATTTGCTAGAAATTAGAATCAATACTACTGCATCACTATAAATTGATTGGTGTAGTGATTGTTAGATGTGTATTGTACCTGTGTATTTTCCCTGTTGTATAAGGGGTTATCTGCATATATGATATACCTGTGCGTATATATATACTGACCTATTGGCCTCATAATGAATACAAGCGCTATTCATAACATAGTATCAGAGCCAAATCTAGGTTTTTCGAGCTGCCGCTGGTTCATCTTTCCAGCCGCCGCCACTGCTTGGGGTTCTTTGCGCTTGCCGTCGACCGTTGCCCGCTTGCCCGTCGCCTCCCGCTATCTTCTCCTGCTGTGAACACTGTGCACCAATGTTATTAAGTCGTAAAGTCGAGTCGAGTCGCAAAGGGACCAACTTGTCGACTTGCCTGACTAGTCGACCGACTAGTCGCGACTTTCACGATTAGTCTCCTTTGCTGCTACTACTGCTGAGTGCTGTTGCTGCTACTACTATTGCGGCTACTACTACTGCGGCTAATACCATTGTGAAGCAGAGGAGGAAGGAGAGGATACTAAGAGAGTACTGCTGCTAGCCTACTACCAGTAGGAAGGACCGAAGGACAGGAGAGGAGAGATTACTGCCAGAGGAAGGAGAGGAGAGGAGAAATGGGAGGAGGATGAAGGAGTGCTCACCGGTCACCAAGGCTCGGGTCGGTGGAGAGAGGTTCGACGAGGAGGCGGCGGCGGCGTGGACAGGGGTCGACAGTGACTAGCGAGCACCGAGGAGGTGGCGACGGTGCTGTGAACTGAGGAGGTGGAGGAGGTGGAGGTTCTGAGGCAGGGGAGGGCTGAGGTGGCGGCGGGTGGCGTCGACAGGGGCGGCGATGGCTAGGGTTCCCGGCGGCGTCGTGGGGACTGGGCGGCGTCGATTGCATTTGTGCCTCTATGGGTTCCCCTCTCTATATCTTCGTGGGTGCCTGAGGCTGGCAGTGGGCCACCTAGTCGTCCGACTCACGCAGGCCGACTAGTCGGCAAGTCGGAAGACTAGCTCTGCTAGTCGAGTCGATGGCACTAGCCAGAGGCCATGTGCTGACTTGCCGACTAACAGTGTTGTGCACGCCGTTGCCCAGCAATCGCCGCTGCCCATGAGGTTTTTTCGACGCTACTTCCCCCGCTGCCCGTCGACCGCCGCCCAAGTCTCCAGCCAGCCGACTGACAGGTCTCGATCGATCCGATCAATCTGGCCTGAAGCAGAGACGACCGCTCCCTTTGGATCTGACCGTCGGCGCCGACTTCTGCCGAGACCGCCGTCGATCTGGTGAGGCTGTCTGCCGACGACCTTTGATTCAGCGCCGCTACGGTTGCCGACGCTCCATCTGTTGCCATTGCATTCGTCGGCGTCGACTCCTTTTCTGCTACGGTTCCTCCTTGCAGATGAGCCCTGGTGCTTCGGATACTCAACAGCTTCTCACATTGCTACATTGAATAGCTGCTTTTGCACCATCCGGCTCTGCTGGTTCTGCTGCACAGTCTTCCAATGAGAGACCTACTTTTGCTTCTTCAGGTATATCACCTTGGATTCTTAATTCTGGTGCTTCCTTTCATATGACATTTGATTCCACCAGTTTCACTTCCACTGGTCCCTTAGCTGCTCCTATTACGGTTCAAACAGCAGATGGTACCTCTCTTTCTGTCGTAGGACGAGGCACCATTTCAAATTCATCCTTTCATGTTTCTGTTGTTTCTTATGTTCTAAAACTAACCATACAGCTTATATCTGCTGGTTAGCTCATTGATCATTGTTGTCGTGTTACTCTTGATTCTGATTCTTGTTGTGTCCAGGATTGTCGTACGAGGACTCTGGTTGGTACTAGCCCTCGCTGTCATGACTTACGACGGCTCTAGGAACTTGACTAGCTTCATCTTCCTTCCGTTACCCCTGTCAGTCTTGTCGCCTCCACCACTGCCTCTTCATCTGTTGTATCCTCCATCATGTCTTTTTCTCAGTGGCATATCGATTAGAGCATCTTTGTGGGTCGCATCTGTCTTCATTACTTCGTCGTGGTCTTTTAGGGTATGTGTCTAGTGATGCTTCTCTAAACTGTCAAGCTTGTAAACTTGGCAAACGGTTTCAACTCCCCTATTCCTTTAGTGAGTCTGTATCTTAGCATCCTTTTTTATCTTGTATTCTTGTTCATTCTGATGTATGGGGTCCAGCTCCTTTCATTTCGATAGGAGGTCATCGATATTATATAATTTTTATTGATGATTTTTCTCGGCATACATGGATATACTTTATGACATCTCGTAGTGAGGTTCTATCCATCTACAAGATTTTTGTCACCATGGTCCGTATTCAGTTTGACTCCTATTCGTGTTTTTTGTGCTGATTCCACTAGGGAGTACCTGTCGGGATTTCTTCGTGGTTTTCTTGCTGAGTAGGGCACTCTGTCAGTTTTCTTGGCCCGGTGCTCATGCTCAGAAATTCAGAATGGTGTGGCTGAATGCAAGCATCGTCATCTTTTTGAGACAACTTGTGCTCTTATGCTTGCTTCTGCTGTTCCACCACTGGGTTGAGGCTGTTTCTATTGCTACTTTTATTATCAAATATTCTGCCCTCTTCTGCTCTTCAGGGTGGGATCCTAGTTGAGCGTCTCTGTGGTAGGACTACTGATTATTCTAGTCTTCGCCTCTTTGGGTGTGTGTAGTATGTTCTTACACCTCGTGAGTTATAGTGCTAAGCATAAGGGATATCATTGTTGGGATCCTGTTGGCCGATGGATGTGGATTTCTCAGGATATTATTTTTTATGAGTCTCGTCCTTTCTATCCTCGCCCTTCTCGTTCCTCCACTTCAGCATCTCTTGTCGAGCTACTTTCTTTCCTAACTTTTCCTTGCACCCTCATAGTCACTACTCCACCATAGCCTTTGGTCTCTCCGGTGCCTCGTTCCCAGTTGACGCCTTCTTCACCGCCGGCACCATCCCCAGAGGTTACTCCTAACCTTGTTCCTCCTTATCCTCTCTACTATACATCCGCGAATTGAGGATTTTTTTGATGTGCCCTCTCCTTCTGATGGGTCATCCTCTTCGGCCTCTCCTCCTTGGTATGCTCTTTGCGATCGCCAGTCCATTCGGCCTTTGGAGCGTTTTGGTTTTGCTGGCGCTGCTTTTGCTGAACCAACTTCTTATCGTGATGCTGCTATTCATCGAGTGGCGGATATGATGGCGAGAGATTGCCGCCTTGAGCGCATCGCGTGGGATCTTGTTCCTCTTCCTACTCGTGTTATTCCTATCACGTGCGAGTAGGTCTATAAGGTTAAGACCCACTCTAATGATTCTCTTGAGCGCTACAAGGCTCGTCTTGTGATGCGTGGTTTTCAGCAGGAGCATGGTCTTGACTACGATGAGACCTTTGCTCCTGTTGCTCACATGACCACCGTTCACTCTCCTTACTGTGGCCCCTGTTCGACACTGGCCTATATTTCAGTTGGACGTCAGGAATGCCTTTCTTAATGGTGAGTTGCGTGAGGTCTACATGTAGTTGCGCCCTGGGTATTTTGTTCATGAGGGTATGGTTTGTCGCCTTCGCTGTTCTCTCTATGGCCTCAAGCAAGCTCCTCGTGCCTGGTTTGATCGTTTCTCTTCTGTTGTCACTGCAGCTGGTTTCTCTGCCATGCTCATGATCATGCTCTTTTTATTTACACTTCACCTTGTGGTCGGACGCTTCTTTTGTATGTTTATGATATGATCATTACTGGAGATGATTCTTAGTACATCACTTTTGTCAAGGAGTGTCTTCATGAGCAGTTTATCTTGTCTGATCTTGGTCCTCTTTGCTACTTTCTTAGGATTAAGGTTATTTCTACTCATGTGGGTTTCTATATGTCCTAAAAAAAGTATATTCAGGATCTTCTTGATCATGCCTCTCTTACTGATCAGCGCACCGCTGACTCTCATGGAGCTTAATGATCATCTTCGTCCCACTGATGGTGAGCATCTTACTGATCCTACTCCTTATTGCCATCTTGTTGGGAGCCTTGTTATCTTGGTGTCACTCGGCTAGATATTTCGTACCTTGTGCATATCTTAAGTCAGTTTGTTTCTGCTCCCACTCAGCTCCACTATAGTCATCTGCTTTGTGTTCTGCGATACTTTCGTGGAACTATCTTTCGTCGTCTCATTTTTCCTCGCTCCAGCTCCTTACAGTTTTAGGCATATTCTGACGCCACCTGGGCTAGTGATCCCTCTGATTACCGGTCTCTCTTTTCTTATTGTGTTTTTCTTGGTGGTTCTCTCATCGCTTGGAAGACTAAGAAGTAGACAGCAGTTTCTCGTTTGAGTGCTGAGGTTGAGTTGTAAGCTAGGGCTTTGTTGATTGTGGAGGTTATTTGGCTACGGTGGTTACTTGAGGATTTTTATGTTTCTACTTATGCACCGACTCTTCTTTTGTCTAACAGTACCGGTGCTATTAGCATTGATAATGATCCTGTGAAGCATGAGCTTACAAAGCATATTGTTGTTGATGCTTCCTACATGCGGACATGCTAGGACCAGATTGTTGCTCTTCAGTATGTGCCTTCAAAGTTTCAGTTTGTAGTCTTCTTCACAAAGGCATAGATCAAAGCTCAACACAGCTTCTATCTCTCTAAACTTCATGTTGTTGATCCACCATAAGTTTGAGGGATGTGTTAGATGTGTATTATATCTGTGTATTTTCTATGTTGTATAAGGTGTTATATGCATATATGCTATACCTGCACGTGTATATATACTGACCCATTGGCCTTATGATGAATACAAGCGTTATTTATAACAGTGATGACTTTGCAATTCTTTCATGTAGGTGATAATGTTATTGTGGGCAGCAAAGAAGGTAAATTGTGTTGGTTCGATACTGATCTATCCACGCGGCCATACAAGACATTAAAGTAAGATTCCTCTCTTATCTTCATGCATTCTTTTTACGAAAAAATACTTAATTTGTTAGAAAGATCTGTGTACCAATGCATTGCCAAGGTTAGTATAATGGGCACTATTATTTCCCTCACATGGTAAATGACAAATGATGCAAGGAGGTACTTGAGTGGCATCCAAGAGTTGAATTCCAACACTGTTTCCAGCTTTTTTTTTAACAAACATTTTTTATCGATCAATAATGCTTCTATCTTTATCATCATTTATTATTTTATCTTCTCATTGACCAGTTCTTTTTGCCAACTTAATATTTTTTATTATCTGTATTGCAAAGTGTTCTATGTACTAAAATACTTGAATAAGACTATGGACAGTATGGGCCACATGTTTTGCTGCCTGGTGTGGTTATTGTTTACTCCTTTACACTTGCCATCAAAATCATGCCTCTTTTAATTTATTTTTCTAAAGAACCACGAAGGGCAGAAGTAATCTCTATTCAATGTCAAGAATTCCACAGTTTGGTCAAATGATTGTCTGTTGTTTCTACTGCAACTAGAATTTCTATTTTGTGGTTCTGATTATATTGTTATATTTTATTTTCTTTTGAAATCCCATTAGTTCGCTTTTTTTAGAATAACCATTAGTTATAGTTCTGGATGAATTTCTTTGTCCTGTATAACTCATTTGCTTAATTTCAGGACCCACTCGAAGGATATCACTAGTGTTACTTTTCACCAGAGATATCCTCTTTTTGTCTCATCCTCCGAGGATTGTACAGCCTATGTATTTCATGGAATGGTCTATTCAGATCTTAACCAGAACCCACTTATAGTACCATTGGAAATTCTTCGTGGTCATTTGAGTTCAGATGGAAGAGGTATACATGTGTATCAAGTTGTTTCTGTAATTTGCATTCACTTGTCCTTCCTCTTGCAGATTCTTGTTCACTTTCATAGACATAAATTTGCTTTCATTGAAGCAGTTGCAGGATACTTATTTTAAACTCAGACAGGAGGTTACTGCATTATGTTTTGGTTTAGTAGAGGGTTAGGACCATACAACACTGTCACAGATGTTTGCATTAAACCAGAAATCTGCATGTTCTGCAGTAATCTATCCATATACAATGAGCTAAGAAATTTATACGATGCTATTTGAGACTGAAGTATTTGCATTTTTGCGTGGATGTGTTTGCACCTGCCCTGATGGCGTATTCTGTATTTGTTGCTTGGAAAATTCTGAGAATTAGGCACTAAATTGTGTTGAATTCATAATGTGTATGCTGTATCAGTTAAATGTCTCTGGTTAAATTAGAGTAGTTACATAATTACATCTACTCCTAAAGAAGAAAGATTCAGTTGATTGGATTATCCATGGGGATGCATTGCTACAAATTCAAGATAATGATTCACGGAAGGACAAAAACCTTGTATTCATCTAAACAATTATTTAGTTAGGTTATCTTGTTTTTTTCTTTTGAAAAAAAAAGTTTTTTGGTTATGTTTTATTTATAACTTGATGATACCTTTGCTTTGCATTACTTCACATGGTTTCTCTCTAGATATGGTGGGGCAATGTCTAACGGTTAGTTGGGCTGTTGTTGGTTTGCAGGAGTTTTGGATTGCAAATTCCATCCAAGACAGCCTTGGTTGTTCACTGCTGGTGCGGACTCCATGATAAGGCTTTATTGCGACTAAATATGCTTGCGAGGATGCTACACGAGTTTTGCATGATAAGGCTTTATTGCGACTAAATATGACGAAAAATGCTCTGTTCTGATGCCAAGTCTCTTACTAGAGCCCGCATCATCTGGCCTGTCCCATAGGTATGTAATCACAGTTTTGTTTCAAGTGCTCTTATGCTCACTTCTTTTTTTAAAAAAGAAACATTGAGACGAGAGGCAGTGTTTTTCAGAGTCGGGACAATTATAGCTGTGTAAAAGGAATAGGCAAAGAAGTTTTGGTGCTGTCAAAGGACTAGATGAAAAACATCCGGATTCCATAGGAATTTCGGTGCTTTCACAAGTTTGTGGGTAGGGTGGTATATTATGTTCTGTGAAGTTGAGCTAACAAAGTAAAATTGGAGCTCAAGTTTGATGCAGTGTAATTCATCGAAGTCGTAATATTTTTTAGTTTGTATTACGAGCTTGTTTTATTGTACACTCGTAGCCTCTAACAAATGGCTGAGAGATGCCTTATTAAAGTTGCCTAGGCTTCCACCATATGGTAAGGTTCACAATTCCGGCGGGAACAGGATCCCCCTTTCCCGGTGAGGACCGGAATATGGAATTCTGGCCGAATTTTTTTAATTCAAAATTATGTGCATGCACAAAATTGTGGTAAGAGGGACAATTATGTGCATGTACAAAAGCAGAAGAAAGAATACAATGATTGTAAGCAAGGAAGGGATTATTAAGTCCATGGGCAAATACACATCATTGTAGGGATTACACTACTACACACAAGATTTCTGGGCTAACACATCACACACGCAGCTCTGACGTACAAGCCAGAGCAGAGCGGCAAGCTGGTTTGGTAGCCTCTCATTTGACCTCCTGGACCTCGTCCAGGGCGTAGTTGTTGGTCGACACGCCGGCGTAGTTCACCTTGCTGAACCGCACCACCACCGGGTAACAGGTGTTGGGGTCCTACATGCACATGCAAACGATTGATGGGAGCATTTTTCAGGCTACATGGGCTGAATCACTGCATGTCTACGCGTGCTACCAACCCGTTTTCTGGACTGTTTTTCTTGCTCTTTGCAACTACGGATAGCAGTGACAGTCTGGCCCTTGGGATCATATAAATGATTTGAGTTTACCTGATCAACTGTGACGATGGATCCAATCCCATTGTACCAGTAGGACTCCCTCCTCAGGATCTTCACCTGATCATCGCAGAAGCAGAGGCCAATCAACCAGCTGACTAAACCCCATCAACGCGCACACCGCGCTCAACAAGACGTCTCTGCACACAGCACACGCACGTACCTTGGCTCCCCTCTTGGGGCCAATCGGCGGCGGCTTGGCGGCGGCGGGCTCCTTGGTGGCCACGGCGCCCTCGCCTTCCGCCGCCGCTGGCGGTGGCGACGGAGCGGCGGCCTCCTCCTCGGCGCGGACCACGAGCCTCCTGCCGAGCCTGTTGAACGCGACGAAGCTGACACGGTTTGGGCCTGGGCCATTGGGCAAGCCGGCGGCCAGCACGAATATCGAGGTGGCCGACGCCATGTTGGTGCTTGCCATCGCGACGGCGAGCTGCTGTGTCGGTGTTGTCTCTGTGTGGTCGTGTGGCACCGAAGTAGATGGCGAGAGTGAGGTGTGCGAAACAGAGAGGAGCCAGGTGGTGGCCTCGGGGATTATCTCCCGCGGCCCCCCCAACTCGGGTGCCGCCACCTGGCGCATCTTATCCGCCGATGTGGATAACCTCGCATCCATGGGATGGATTCCTTCGGTCGCGTATGCCAGAGATTGCGTCGCCGTGTGCTGAACTCTTGTGTGGTGTTGGTGGTGACATGGCATCCGCTTGACATTTGTTCAACTGGAAGCTCACGTGCAAACTCCTCATCGTCTTGAACACCAGGAACTAGCTACTACGGTTCAACAAAATATACTCAAGATAATGATTATGTTTTTTTCGTTTTTAACGGCTTTTGTCTTTTGACTTTTCTCCAGTAATTACTATCTATTGAACTAATAAATCGCAGCTATAAGCTATAGCCTAAAAGAACATGTCCATTCTAGCAAAGAGGGTCTTGAACATCATACTGTTGAACACCTCAATCACTCAAACACATTACAATAATTCATTCGTTGTGACAATATAATGTTATCTCAAGGGAAATATATCGTCGTCGTCATCATCTCTTTTAAGAAATTTGAATTCAGCCGGTAATATCTGCTCTATTAGCAACACACCTCAGCTCATACCGTCGCAACCGTCCATCATAGCTAAGTTCTAGTATCCGATCTTGAATTAGGGCAAGTAATAAACAAAGCTATTTAAATCTCTACTACTTAAAAATTGGAGTTGGTGGTCGTCGGTCCGTTCTCCTTTTCTTCTCAGTCGTCCGATCAGCCGCCCCCAAATCCCACCGATTTGTACGTTGCCACGTCTTTTTCTTCACGTTCGTTCTCCCCTCCCACCCCACCGAAAAAATCTGCGCATTGCACAAACCGCCGCCCACCACCCTTGATCTCCTCACCGATCCTTATCCGCCCCCAAATCCCAGAACCAACCAACTCCTTCGCTTGATGGCCGCCTCCGTCTCCGTCTCGCCCGCCGTCTCCCCACCCCGCCGCTGCCACCGCCACCGTGAGGAGTCCTCGCGCCGCCGCGACCACTGGAAGCCCCGCACGTCCCCGTCCATCGGAGGGTTGGAGTCACGGCGGTGGTTATGGTCGGGGTCGGGTGGGGAAGCCCTAGATCTACGGCAGCGATCGGCAGCCTCTCCCCCGCGTAGGCCCGCCGTCCAGCACCATGCCCCTCCAACCCCAGCACCGTGCCCCCACCGCCACCGAGGCGTCGTCTCCAGGGCCGATCGCCTCCTCCGCTTGTCCTCGCCGCCTTTTAGCCACGGAAACGGCATGCGCTCGGCCGACACGGATCCGGTACGGCTTCCTGAAACCCTAACACGCGCCCCTAATTTGCGTGTCGCCACCTCCCTTCCACCGCCGCTCCTCCCCTCGCGTGGAGAGCTCAGAATCCTGAGTTGGATTGACGCGGTTCGTGCGATTCCCCTTTCATTTGCAGGAATCAACCGTAGGCCGGTGACTTCGACTATGCCGACTTCCCAGAGAGCTCTCCCAGCCCTCTGGGGATGGCAACGCAGTCGACCTCGAACAGACGGCCTCGCAGCCCGACCCCTCCGCCTTCACTGCCGGCGATGCCTACACCTTCCTCGAGTTCAACATGCAGGCTGATGACTTCAACTACCCTGACTTCTCGGAGCTATCCCAGCCCGCCCAATTCGCGTCGATGGACGCATGGTTGTGTCCGACGATGAAGGTATGCTACTTCGTTTTTGATTTATATGATTTGGGTGATTTGATGCTGTCGGCGGAGTTTTGTGTGCATTTTCTGAAGGAAAAGTTGGTTTGCGTTTTCCCCACACACCACGGCTGCCGCCTCCTCCCCACACGCCATCGCTTCCTCCTCCCCCTACACCGATGTGACGACAGTGACGACTTGCCATCATCTGCCTATGACGCGCCACCATGCCACCATGAGGTCTCGGACGATGATGATTCCAATGAAGCAGTTGAAGATGAACACGAGGGAGACGTAGAAGCAGGCGACCTGGACCAGTGGCAAGTAGGCTCCATGCCTTCCAAGTTCCACCCATACCAGCTCTATGCAGGTAATCTCGCTAGCTTCTTTTGTGGCTTAGATCTATGAAAGTCGACGTGCTCACAACTTGTTCGACGAAATGCCAATGCGTAGTATTTGTTTGTGTTCAGTTGCCAAAAGGGGACATTAGCTACCTGCACACATGGTAGCTTCTCTGTGCTGTGCCGCCACGCTGATGAGTGTCTCCCTCCCCTGGTACGTGTGGATTGTACACACTAGAAGAGAGCAACCTATGCTTTTTAATCCATATGTATGGCTTGCTATTAGTTTGTGGCATCGGCTGACCTGATTTGTTTGGCAGGACATGACCCAGTCGCCTCCCACACAGGAGCTCGTGGCAAAGGATATGCATGGCATGGTGCTTCCACCACATCTTTTTGCGGTAACTTTGTGCTCTTTCCTTACTGCGATACATATCAATTTGACATAGCCATGTATGCCTGTGTGATTTGAGGCTGATTGATTTACCATACCATTAATTGTAATTGAATATACTGCTGTTATACTTCATTGGGTGTTCAATTGCATGTCTTCCTTGTCCATCATTTAGTGGTATGTATTTGCAATGTCCTTGATGAAATTTTGGAGGGTGGTAGTTTAGATGTGAGTTGCAGTTGTTCTCACTGGTTATGGCCTTCCCCCATTCATTACCTATCTAATTAAGTAATTATTGCCTTTGAAATGATATTGATCAGAAAACTTTTTCTTCATTAGCTCTCTAAGTCATTGCAAGAGGAGTGGCCATATATCTACCAAAAGAGAATTGCACGGCAGCTAGACAACAGGATGTCTTGTCGCCCTTCCAGGTGAATCCTATTTTTCAGTGAAAATTTTAAATCCATTTAATGCTATTTAGGCAAAAAAAAAACATAGCTCGTTTTTTCATTTAGTCCTATAAAATTTGATTTGCCAATACTATATGATGGAGCATCGAATCCAACTGCAACCTATAGATTTCATAGTGGGCTTTAAAGAATCGTAGGTGACGTCAAATGCTTATTTTTGTGCCAAGATAAAACTTTGTTTGCAGTGTTCTAACTTTCTAGAGTTCAATGTAGATTCGGTTGACAAATAGGGTTAGTGATTATTATTGATCGGCTGAAATCTAGATATGCGTGCCAGATTGGTGCCAAGCTCCTATTAGTTCACACCATGCACAGATCTGAGTGTTCTTCATGCTCCCACTATGTTTTTAAGGATATTAATACCGTAGAGCAAATTTTCTTTTGTTCGGTTCAGATGGGGAGAAAAGAGATTATTGAGTTATGTTAAAGAATAATTTTTGTCCTGTAATGCTACTCTTACAAAAAATTCAGAGATATGTGTTGAATATACTACTGGTATACTTTATTGGGTGTTCAATTGGATATCTTCTTTGTCCATCATTTAGTGGTATATATTTGCCATGTCCTTGATGAAATTTTGGAGGGTGGTAGTTTAGATGTGAGTTGCAGTTGTTCTCACTGGTTATGGCCTTCCCCCATTCATTACCTATCTAATTGTATGGAATCTGGTGCTTGCTTATGGTGGCACTACTAGGTATTGTCTTTTTAATTTATAGAATTATGTTGTTATGTCCTTTTCATGCCCAATGAATGGTTAGTGCATTTTTGTTGCAATTTATGCATGACACTAAATCTCTTCAGATTAATTTCAGGTTTTATGTTTCCATACCTGAAGCCCCTGAGCTGACACAAGAGGCATGGAACCTGGCCAATGATAGGTATTTCATTTGATCCTAGATTAACTTACTGTAGTTAAATATTCTTATTGCACTTTCAGATTATAATACCTCACTATGAATTTCGATTAATGCAATACTATTATTTGATTTATTTACTGAAAACTTTCTTTCCTAATTACCTTTCTCAATTGACTCAAGTACCAATGTCATGTGTTGGTTTAGCAGCTACATCCTTGTATCATTTGAGATAACTGAAATGCTATGTTTTGTTAATGACATCGTCTTCTAAGGCTTTCTCCATTTGTGCTGCTATGTGTATGTTTCGGCAAGTGCAACTATTGGCTAATTTGTTCTTTGCAACTTTCTTATGTTTGTGAGCATCAACCGTTCAGTCCAATACTCTTCATACTTGTGCAATTCCTATCCTATTGCAAACTACATTTGTTATCATCAAGTTGTTGTAATCCATGTTGACATGTAGCCAAGCTGTGTAGATGATAGCTGTATAGAGAACACTTTTACTTTCTTGCTATTTTGTTGTTGGTGTTTTCTGGATGGGAAACGATAGGGTAGATCGCTACAAATATATTAAAACAACTGTACAAAACATAAAGGGGAAAACAAAGAAATTAATGGAAAAAGAAAAAAAATCAGCCCAAACCAATGGGCAATGCTTGCCTCGACAAGAGGGATACCCAATACTAGACATCTCAGAACTATAAGCTCTCCCAAAAGAAGATTGTTGTTACCTTAGATTTTGAGTTTACTCTTAGTACTTCAATTATCTTGCAGATAAGGCTAGGCTATGAGTTTTGCATGTGCATGGCTAAAGAAAGGGAGGGGAATGGAGGAGGTGGTGGGGAGTAAAGGAATGCGGTGAGGTCAGGGGTCACCTATTATTTCTACTGGTTGCGAAGCTTCAAGGTATATAACAATTCATTATGCAAATGTGAACGATCTGTTAAATGTTGAAAACCAGATTGTGGTATCTCGATCCTTACACGCTTGCTAAACATTGCACTCCTGAGATGTAAGACAAGCTTCCATGTTATAGTAATCAACATTTTTTCCATTGGTTGTATATATAATAATATAAACTAGATATAGAAGCCTTGTACATTTCACACGATTGTGATGACTCTCAACGTTGCTTGTTGCTGCTTGTAATACCGATAACATTTAGTTTGAGATCATATTTAATATTATGTATCACTTTTATTTGGTTTTTCGTTGCAACGCACGAGCACCTTACTAGTATACATGAGAATTACCAGTAGCAATTAAGAATATTGCACAGAGGTAACACCCATCTGGTTATGCATTTAGTGAGAACTTTATTTTTTTAGTTTGTGTACCGAATCCACATGAAAAATTCCCAAATGTTTTTTAAAGAAAAAATCTAAAATATGGTAGACATCCATGTAAAATTTCAAGTTCAAATTAAATTTGTGTTGGGAGAAATTCCTCTTTAGCAACTGAAAGACTAAGGTTAGCAAATTTATCTTTTTTTTCATTTGTCCTAGCTAGTTTTGAGTTCAAACTTGGAATTTTTCATATTGATTTGGTGCTCAAACTAAATGACTTTCAAAAAACATAGCCATGACAGCCGGCTCGCACGGAGCTAGAAGCAGCAGACGGGCGGCGGTGGCGATGGACCTCCATGGGGCGAGGCGCATGAGCCAGCCCATGTTTCGTCGGCGCTGTGTAGGATACCATGCTGCCCATCGCCGAATCAACTTTTGAAACCAACGCGGGATAATAAAGAGCAAATACATGCAATTATATTGCCGATACTCCCAACACCTTCCATGTCTGTAGTAGACACACATATACGAAGAAAGCACCAAAAAAGAAGTCCAGCTTCTGGTGCCATAATGTTGTACATCCATCTTGAGGGCATCAACTTTTTTTCTAATGGCACGCCGCAGATGTAGAAGTAAACTTACACGACCTACCACAAATATTTGCATTTAATTTCTATTACACTCTGATACCCTTTCTTATAAGCAGCAGCCTTTATTTGAATCAAAGTTTATGAAATACGGTACAAGCATGTACGGTATCAAGAGCACAGAAGATAAATCTCACCACCACCACCACCACCGGATCCGCCATTGCCGCAGCCAAATCCACCGTCGTCGCAGTCCACCGCTGCCTCCTGCTTTGCCGTCACCGTCAATGAATCTGGTCTCCTCCGCCAGATCAGGCCTCCTTTGCTTCACCGGGGGGCGAGTTCTCCGCTGTCTCCTCCGGTTCGCCGTCGCCTCTTGCTTCGCAACCCGAGTCTCTGTCGCCTCCTCCGGTCTAACCTCTGCTGCCGCCTCTCGCTAGTGAGTTTCCTCGCCTCTGCCTGTCTGTCGCCACTCACCAGTGAGTCTGCCTCTGGTATATGAATTGAACTGGCGTCTGGCGACTCACTCGGCGATATATGTATTGAGTATTGAACTACTGAATAGTGAATACTATTGTTGACTCTCTGGTACATGTACAATTGTTGATTGTATCATTGTATTGAACTACCGAGTACTCATATCTCATATGTGCTGCTATATGTGTAGGATACTGTAGTACTGCTATATATTAGTTACTAATTACAATCATAGTCATATGCTAATGCTAGTTTGCAACATGCAGAAGCACGACATATCACAAATGACAACTGAAAGCATAGGGGGCTCTAACGCCGCCTCATATGACCCAATGACCGATCCTCAATGGAGGGCAAAGTCAAATGACCCGGGTTGGTCAAAGCATGGTCTAACCTCCTCGCCTTAACATCGTTAGCACCATCTTGCCTGTTGTCCAAAGTGCATGGGACACCACTGACACTGAAACCGAGATCATGTAGCTGGCAATTCTCCTCGACATCCCGAAAACACGATCATCTGCCAAGTAGCTCGGCTCGCTTTTCTGAAATGTTCAGTTAGTTGCAAGACTTGATTGAAGTCCCCCATGCAGAACAAGGAAGCTGGCTTTTCGTGCATAAGTCAACCAAAAGAGACTGCCTCCATTAAACTACCTCGAGGTTCCCACGCCCCTGGCAGCTCCAGCTTAAGCAACTCACTGTTCTCGGCGCGGCCGCACTGCAGCCTCCTCCGATACGGATTTGGAGCTAATAGTTGCCTTCTTTTTTGCCTCATGGACGTCGTCAGCAAATTGCACCGGCACCTCGACAAGGGTCGAGTGCTTTCTCCCTTGTTGGTTTTCATCATACAGGACTAAAGCACTTGCCGCTTGGTCGGTGCGCCCTACCTCCACCTGATCATCTTCTTTCTCCGGCAGTCTTGGCCTTCTATATATAGTGCGACCTCTTCCATCAGCACGGGAACTACCACCTGCACCTCCAGACGAGGTCAGAGGTCTCACCCATGACCACCCTTTTCCTCTTCCGTGTCTCCCGTCGGGGTGGTGATATTATTGGGATACGGATAGACTACACTAGCGTAAATTAAAATTTTCTACTGTGTAAACCAGAAAGCCATATGGGTAAAAGTCCATAGATCGTTACCCACTAGATGCACAGTGCAGCGAAAGTAGAGTTGAAATAGCCAGTTCAACGAAGCGCGTGTCGATGTAGTGGAAATAGTCGATCATCATTTGGCCAACCATCTTCTCCTCACGATCGTTCCGATTAGTGCCGCAGTCGCAGCAACGCCTTTATCGAGATCCACACGTCCAAGGATAGAACGTCATGCGTTGGTGTGCTAGCACCAGCGCAAACGACGAGGTTATAAGAGGTAGCGACTAGTGTTTTGATGAGTGTATCGGGATACCTCTCTCAGCCCCTGCACCTTCCTTTATATAGCCTCCAATCGGATCCTTATCCAATATATCAGTATCCCACTCGAGAGATCATATGAGTAGAGATCGTATCCCACTCGAGAGAACCTCCAACCGGATCTAATATGAGTAGAGATCATATCCTACTTGAAAACTATCATCCGGACCTTATTGTTTTGACCCGTTAAGTGTGTGACCCTGTAGATTCACGTATATTTGGTCATAAGCCAAAAACTCGTTTCCGGTCCATAAATCGATAGGTGTCCCTAACAGGACATAATGACTCCTAAATATACATAAAGATCATATCAGACCAATCTATATATGGGATTATTCATATTAGCTTTTGCTGCTGGCTTTTGGTTTTAGCTTATAAATAGTAATATCTTGTAGAAAGCCATACGGAGAGAGCGAAATTCATGTGCGATTTTGGCCGATATAAATGAAGTCACTACAGTGTGTACTATAATCAACTAGTAGATCACATCTTGAAAAGACACTCCGTTTAAAAGTTAGGTACCGCAAAAAAGTCATTTATCGTAGAAAAACATCTTTTAGAAGCCAATATGAACATGGCCATAGTGCTTATGTATCAATCTCTTTGCCTCATGATAGTAGATCGAACTCAAGGCGAGAAACGTGTCATTCTATAATAGCTCAATTCTTCACTTGAGCTGTAGTGTATTACTCAATTATGATTAATTTATCAACCACATTCAGCATGGCTATGCACTTTCTTAATCCAATCACATCGAGGGGCCTAGAGATATTCTCCTGTTATATAGGAGGGACAAATTCTATCTTGATCGCTCACATTTCTTCGCGTGTTTCATAGTAAACCCGAAATATATCTTTACGATCACCTAGTTACGGAGTAGTGTTTGGCAACCTCTAAGTAAACTATTACACATGTAGAAAACTATGATGATCTTAGCTATGAGAATCTTACATACACTATGTATGAGATCAACTGATGATAGTTAAGAATATAACAATTCTCATAGTGTCTCATGGTAAGTCAATCCAACACCATATTCTATAACATGTGTCCACATTATTGACTTGATATTCCCATATCTATGATCTATGAAACATGGTCATCAATCAATACATGTGTTGATTTATAAATCATAATTGTCCCATATAATGACATAAGATCAAAGATAATTTAGAATAACATCAAAACATGAACAAAGAGTTCTATGAACAAGTCACGTACTTGTTGATCAATATAAAAGATATTTATTCAAGGGACAAAATAACATATTATTTAAAATATCATAAATATAGAAGTAATATAATCATCTCCATGATTGCCTCTAGAGTATATCACTACAATCTCCCACTTACGCTAGAGTCAATCATGCAAGTATCTAATACTCATAGTTCTTGTGTGTGCCTCATGCTTTGGCTATGGAAGAGGCTTTGTCAATGGATCAGCAATATTTAAATCTGTCTACACTTGTATATTTTCACATCACCTCTATCAACAATCTCGCAAATGGGGTGAAAACGCCGAAGTACGTGCTTAGATTTTTAATGCGATATAGGCTCCTTGGATTGCGCAATGGCTCCACTATTATCACAATAGATATATATTGTACCAGAAGCACTAGAGACCGTACCCAACTCAGAGATGAAGTTTTTTATCCAAACAGCCTCCTTTGCAGTTTCAGAAGTCGCAATATACTTAACATCCATTGTAGAATTAGCAACCGTCGCTTGCTTGAAACTTTTTCAGCTCACTACTCCATTAAGACAAAACACCAACCCAGACTACAATAAAAAAATCATCTTTATCGGTTTAAAAACTAGTATTAGTATAATCATTTATAACTAGCACTTCCTCACCTCCATAAATAAGGAATGCATCATTAGTCTTTCTCAAGTATTTCAAGATGTTCTTTACAGCTATCCAGTGACCTTCACTTGGATCTGACAGATATCTGTCCGTAACACTTAGATCATATGACACATCTGGGCGTGTACAAAGTATGAAATACATGATAGACCTAATGGCATAAGCATATAGAATCTTACTCATCGGTCTCGCTCATTAAGTGTCGAAGGAAACTAAGTCTTGCTAAGACTAATACCATGTGACATAGATAAGAAACCCTTCTTAAAATCATGTATATTGAACCGCTTCAACACTTTATCAATGTACGTATCTTGGCTTAATCTAATTAGCCTTTTAGTTCCATCTCTATAGATCTTTATGCCCAAAATATATTATGCCTCTCCTAAATATATCATAAATAAATTATTTCTTAATGAAGACTTGACATATTTAAGCACAGGAATATCATTTTCGATCAATAATATGTATCTACATATAGAACCAGAAAAACAAGTGGCTCCCACTAGCTTTTTTATAAACACAAAGCTCTTCTTCATTTTTGATGAAGCCAAACCTTTTGACTGCCTCATGAAAATGAATGTTCTAACTCCGAGAAGCTTGTTTCAATTTATAGATAGATCTCTGAAGCTTGCATATCTTTCTACCATTTTGGAGATCGATAAAACCCTCATATTGTGTCATGTACACATTCTCACTTAGGTTTCTATTTAGGAAATATATTTTAACATCCGTCTGCCATATCTCATAATCGAAATATGTAGCAATAGCAAGATAATTTGGACAGACTTAAGCACTGCGATGGGCGAGGAAGTTCCATCATAGTCGAACGCTTTGAATTTGTTTGAAACCTTTCACCACCACTAGTGCCTTATTGATATGGGGTCACCCGATCTTCTCGACGAAGAATTAAGATACCCATGTGCACTCTCTTAAATCGTAATGATCCTCCATTGCCAATGCAAGATCGTACACTCTTTAATTCACAAGAACACATGTGCTGAACTTCACGACCACCAAGTGAAGCCCTATTGTGCTTCCAATTCTCAGCGAAAAGGCTGAACGATCTTGATTAGAGAAGTAATCCTAATTTTCCCCATGATATGATTTTGGCCATCATGAAGAAACAAGCAATAAATCTATTAATTTTTGTATTCGGTGGTCCCATATCTGGTCTCCTCTTTACAAAGCTAACACACGGTATCTATGGTGTTCGCCATAAGGGCGCATGGCATGGGCTAGGGCTGGGCGAGTCTGGGTCAGCCAAAAGCTGAACAAAATCCAAGGAAACCAACTAATACCAAACTCAATGCGGATTGGACTCACAATGCTAACACAGATCACATGTCAAAAGACCTGGCCGACTAATGAGTCCTTAACCTGATTGCATGGCCGGAATTTGGGGAGATCTTGGCCAAAGCACTTGTTACGTAGGCCCATAGCTCACTACTCTCACGTTTGGACTTCAGGTTGGATGTATGGGCCTTGATTTCATGTCCTGGCACATGCAATTGGCTTGGTCCTTGTTCCACGTAGCCAGCACATGCAAGTGATTTCTTTATTCCTTTGCTAACAGCAATAGCAGATGGAGCACCCTTGTATGCATGCACCAACCAAGCTTGTTCTCCCTTATGTTCCTCCAAATCTTGGACCCCAGAGTCTTCAAATTGTTCAAATCTAACAATGCACAAGAAATTAGCATGATAGTATATTGCTCTCATCAATAGAAGGCAATGCATTAAGAAACAAATTCACCTAATAATATTTAATATGGCTTGGCACTTCTTTCTAATTAAATAATATATTTAACCAAAAAGTGTAAGACACGTGCGTATCCGCATCATCCTCCAATTCTTCAACAAAAGCGATCCTCGGCTTTTGATAGCCTAAAATATACTAAACAAAGAATACAACGTGTATGTATGGTATATATATATTTATCATTTACACTTCTTCCATTTAGTACATTATTATTACCTGAAGGTGTAGTAAACAAAAAGAACAACACATATGCATGGTATATGTATAAATCAATTATTGTGTTATTCTCGTTATTTTGCACAAACCAATTAGTATAATAGCAACCATAAGATGTATATATTGCAATATTTTATTTCACATCACTTATCTATTTTTTCTTAAAACCCACTTACACTCAATGATTTTTACAGGGTGGATCAATCATGTTTGCAAACTTTTTTATCATACATGGATTATATTTCGGATCTCATGGCTCCAAGCCATTTCTCATAGTCCGAGTGTAATACCCCAAATGTGATTCAAGAGAGAATAGGTTAATTGGGGAGAAGGACCAGATAGTAAAGAGTTTAACATGGATTTTAGGGGGGATTTCTGTAAAACCCCAACGTCCTGGGCTTGGGCCTTGGCCCAAGTGGTGGCCGGCCATAGGGAGGGGAGGCGCCCCTCCTCCAAACCCTAGCCGCCTCCCTCAACCTCCCTCCCCCTTTTTTCCTTGGTGGCCGCCACCTCCTTTCCTCCTTTGGTTGGCTCCTTTGTGCCTCCCTCTTGTCCAGCAGTGCCTCATCCTCCGTTGAAGCCCCCTGCTGCTGGCGAAGAGGGCCCTTGTTGCTGTCGGCCAAGTGGAGGAAGGAGATTGATCGCCGGGAGGTATTTTTGGCCCGGAAGAAGAAGAGGAAGGGGAAGAAGGGAAGAGGAAGGGGGAGAGAGATCGTGTGGTGTTCATCGTGTTCTTCAGCGGTTCATCAAGATTAACCCATGTTTCCCCCGGTTAGATGCATTTTTAATTGTTATAGCATTGTCGGTATTGTGGTCTGCTCAGGGCAGATTGCGTTAGGCAGTCGTTTTGATATAATTACGTGTGGATTCAGTTCTGGATGTCTCCGAGAGTAATGTAGAGGACTGTAACAGCCCAGCTGTTATTTTCAAATTTTCAAAAAAAAATTTAATTCAATTTAAAATAAAAAGTGTTCTTTAGTTGCCTAAATTGGAGAGTTTGTGTTTGCCTGTTTTTAGCCTTTTCAAAAAGGTTTTCGTTAAAAGTAATTTTACTAAAAACGTAAAACTGTTGTCAAATAAAAAGGTATTGGTAAGTTTCATAAAAGAAACTACTTCAAATTAAGTATTTAAAAGCATCTGGCTTTTATTTGGATTTCCTGTGATTTTCTGGATTTTATTTCAAAGCCTAAAAGCAAGAAAATATGTTTTAAATATTTTCTTAAAGCTAAAAAGGATTTATTTAGACTTTCCTAAGCTTCCCAAAATTTTATATTAATTTCTGAGATTTTTTGAGATTTTAAAATTCAGCTTTTAAAGCCAAAGGGTATTTTTGTAAAAATTAAAAGAGCAAATTTGAGTTGAAAATATTTTTAGAAAGTCTAAAAATATTTTACAAAATTTTTGAGAATTTTCTGGAAATTAAAATCAATTTTTGATGCCAAAAGATATTTTTATAAAGTGTTAAAAAGGTCAAAATGAATTAAAAATATTTTTTAAGTATAAAACATTCCCAAGGATTTTCTGTAATTTTTATAGAATTTTTAAATATTATTTGCTATTTTTAAAGTGTTTTAAGAAACCTCCTCCTATTTTCTGAAAATAAAATCCAAATTTAAAACCCGGATTAATCCGGTGGTGACAAGTGTCGCACTAGGATTAAATCTTACCCCTTCCCTCATTTAATCTCATCCTTTCATTTTCATTAAAATCGGATGGACGAGAATTTGACACGTGTCAACATCTAAGCCATCCATTCTTTTCACTTCCTCTCTCTCTCACTTACTAGTGGGGCCCACTTGTCATCACTAACCTCCCACCTTCTTCACCTTCTTCTTCATTTCTCTCTCTCTCTTTTGTTTGGCCGAACGAACCGCCGCCGCCTCCCGCCGGCCGCCCCCTCCGCCTGCCTCCCCACCCGCCGCCTCGCCGGTCGCCCGGACCCGCCGCCCCCACGTGCTCAACCGAAGCGGGCGCCGCCGCCGCCATAAATGGTCGCCAAACTCACGCACGACACCGCTTTTTCCCGAGAACGGCCTCGGCTCCCTCGCCCACCGCCAGATTCCACCGCCATAAATGGCGATTTTCGTTTGCATTCCCACCATAGCTTGCTTGCCTCCATGGATTCCTGCGACCTCTCCCCCTCCTCCCTATATATACCTCACTGAGTGCACATCTCGCATCACCCCGCCCACCGCCTCCTTTCCTCCTCTCCCGAGCCGCCTTGAAGCCGCCGCCCACTGGAGCACTTCCACCCGCCTTCTCTCCTCCGGCCGCCACCTCCGGCCACCTCCGGACCCGCCGTCAGAGGGTTGGGATCCCCACCTCCCCTCTACCGCTGCCACCCTTGCCGGCCACCATGAGCTTCCAGACCGGCGAGCGCACCGCCCCGTGGCACTACCTTGCCGCCAAGCCCGGCCACGTGGCGCCATGTGGGCACACGTGGCAGCCCAGTGGCAGCCACGTGGCGCCACGTGAGCCCTAGCATGCCACGTCATCTTCCCATTTTCCTTTTATTTTTATTTTCGAGATGACGCTATAATTCCAGCTTTTCAATGTAAAAATAAACTGAAATTGTCTTTTCTTTTTCCTTCATTTTTGAAACTTCCTAAAGCCCGTAAATGCTCATTTTAACTCCGAATTTAACCATTCAAATTTCTAAATTTTTCTAAAATCCTAAACTATTCAAATATGAACTTATTTTGAATTTTATTTGAATTTTGGTTCTTTGCGTTTAGATTTCAGCAATCTTGGAGAGAACGACTTCTGCGATCAGAACCCAGTCTCCATTCCAGGCAAGTTACACATTTGATCATATTGCTCCCAATATTTAAAATTATTTATATTGTTTTAAATTAATATGCATGCTTACTTTTAATCAAGACTAGTTTAAATTCAGTTTGAACTATAGTTATACCCAAATCCCTTTGGACAGCCAAATTTGATATTTCATGCAATTATACCTTGTCAAACATAGTTAAAACCCAGTTAGTACATTAGTATTAACTAGAAATTTCATAAACTTGCTTAGCCATGCTGAGAATATTATGATTTGGGAACTTTCTTCACATAAAATGATACTTTCTTCACATAAAATGATAAACTCCTTTCTGGATATCTTGACTTTGGAAAAACAGAAAGGTTTACAAACTTATTTCCAAACAAAGTAAAAACTTGGTTTAGACTTAGGCAAATGGTTAGAGTGGTGGGTGCTTGCTGGCATGCATCGTAGTTTGTTGACTCGATGTTGATTGCCCGGCATGAGGGGTTTGTGGTTAGTGCCTAAGTCAATAAAGGACCGGTCTGTGAGCTACTATTGCAAAGCCCTTTTCGCACTACCAC
This sequence comes from Bonia amplexicaulis, assembly GCA_036346245.1. Lineage (NCBI taxonomy): Eukaryota > Viridiplantae > Streptophyta > Magnoliopsida > Poales > Poaceae > Bonia > Bonia amplexicaulis. The sequence goes on along the minus strand of CM070753.1, from coordinate 12,530,048 downwards.
AAGTCCGGTATGGGACGGACCTAGCCAACTAATTTGTGAAGTTCCAACTTAATCTCGCTAAAGGCTGAATGTGGGCGCGGCGTAGTCCGTGAGAAGTCTCACATGGCACAAGAGGGGGCTCCAGCATGTGGATTCATGTTGTGGTGAAACCTTAGTAGCGGCGTGATTATGTTGGCAATGAATCATTGTAAAGGCTTTGTCATAATCTCCTCGCCGCACACCAAAGGAAGTGTGCTTATCCGGTGGCAATATGGGATGATCATATCTTGTGGGTAAAGCTGTACAACCTCTGCAGAGTGTATAACCTATCTCGATAGCCGTGCCCACGGTCATGGGCAAGTCGAGTAAAGTTTTCACTGATTAGACTATGATTTTGAAAACGCTTTATAAAACCTTGTGGATGGATGGAATCCATAAGAGCTTTTGAAAACCTTGTGGATGGATGGAATCCATGAGAGATTTCTGAAAACCGTATGGATGGATGGAACTGCACGAGTTTGATTTTGAGAAAAGTTGGTCCGGTGGGATGCCCGTGAATAGGTTAGTGTTTGGTTGGAGCCTGCACTAACGTTACTTATGATTGATTACAATGTTGTTTTACTTATTGTATCAAATTCACTTTCGCTTACTTTATGATATTTACTTCAATGTCGTCTTTTATGCAAACTAACCATATATGCCTTCCTTTGATATCCATATGCATGCATCCACTCAGAAACTCGCTGGTGTAACTTGTGGAGTACGTTTGTACTCATGTGGCTATATCTAACTCTTTCAGAGGAAGCCTTCGACGACTTCAGTGAGGATTGCGACTAGGCCACGTCTTACAGTCATTCGCCTTGTGGGAAGGCAGGATGGGCTGCTGCTTTTGTTTTTCTTCCACTGCTATTGTTAACTTTGGCCATCAGGCTCATATTTAGTTAAATAAAATATATCATTATGCATGATATTTGCCTTTGTTCTGCTGTGTGCACTAAGCTTTCCTGGGATAGTGCGATTAACACAGAGGATTTCGGAGTTGTTGCTCCGGGTCCCGACAATGACGTCGCCATCTTTCCGTGAAGTGCTAAAACAAGTCATTGGACCTCTGTAGCAAGAGTTATGATTTTATTAGTGGGACTGTTCTACAGATTTGTGGGTTTTCTGTCAGGTTTTGGTAAATTGTGTTAAGCAATTAGAAAAAGGAAGAACCAGAGAAGCTCAGTATAATGAAAGTTGTAGATCATTGTCTCAGCTTTCCAGAAAGCTCAAGAACTTGTAATTCGGACACTCTTACTGAAAGTTATGGTATTTTTAATAGTCTATCCAGAGAACCCGATGTGAAATTGATGTTTTATAAACTGGCTTGTGGGGGGTATTTTTTGGCCGATTCAGAGAGATTCACCAACTAGGCTTAGTTGGAGAATTTAATTACCTTTTCAGAAAGTCTAAAAATATCTTATTGGACTCCTGTACCAATAGATATGGATTTTTGAAGTTGACTGTCCATAGGGGGCAGATTGACCTTTAGAATTTGGGCTTGGAACCGAGTTAGACGTTTTTGCAAGTTTGTGGTTGTTTTTATAGTCTATGGTCCACTACTATTATCTTAGGGTGCGTTATAATTATTACTCAAGTGGTGGACTGGTCCCGAGGGCAGCACCTTCTGCACGTCCCTCGTTCACTTGCGGTTAAGACAAGTATAATGATGGATTTAATAGATATTATAGAATGTCAATGTTTGATATATATACTATGAGCAATTGTGTGTTCATTATTGTGATGATGGCATAATTGGTATGAGATACGTGTATTCATGGTTATTTGAAAGTAATGAGTCCATGATTGTGAACAATGTAGTATAAATAGGTCATTCATGTGCAAGGTTGTTGTGGATGCAAATTTCTATTAAATTGTGACTTTCATGCATATGCATCATGTTGGCTTATTGAAGTCTTGGTCACATGATGACCGAGCAACTGCTGAGATCCCCATCATATCGATGACGGGCTAAAGGTCCCCATGCTTGAGGAGCATGGGCTTAGGTCCCCATACTTGCAGAGTAAGGGCACTGGTCCCTGTACTGGATGGTAAATGCATGGGTGTGCATCAACGGATGCGCACTTTGCATTACCGATAAAATGCAAAAGAGAAAAGATAAAGATCTTGTTGAGCATATGGCATAGCATGTGTTTGTAAAGCAACTGTTGGGTGTCTTTATAAAAGTAGTGCACATGTATGCTATTGTTACCATTTATTATATTTGCTGAGTCTTTGGACTCACCCTTGTTGTTTGTTGTGTTTTAGGTACCCTTACTAGATCGGCATGCATGGGGAAAAGAAGGAATAGTCTTGTTGCACTTTTGCATGATCTACCCACATTGGAAAGAAAGGGAAAAAATTAATTAGTGGATGAATGAATTACCTTAAGTACTTTTATGATTATTGCATGCTACAAGAAAACTGTAATAAAGGAATAGAAAATTTAGGATGCTCATGATTTATATCTTAGATGTTAAGTGCTGTGGATGTCATAGAACTTTTTATCTTTATTTAAAAGAACTGTTGAAACCTCCGACATGGATAACTATACAAAGGAGGTTCTGCCAAAATTTTGTGAGATGAATTTTGTTTATCTTTGTTACATTATTTAGTTAGGTAGCATTCTAGGCCATTGTATGGCTGGGGTGTTACAGTTGGTATCAGAGCGGGCTGTAGGTCCGTGGTTAACGAAATATTAATTTTGACACACTAAGCACTGTAGGTGGGAATGGGGCTTGCATTGTATCTACGTTTCCGTCGATTATCATAGTTGAATGTGTGCTTAATGTTTGACTTTGTACTTGTTTGTGATGATAGAGATGGCAAAGGGCAGAGGTCGTGGTCGTGGTCGGCAGGTGCCTGACAGGCGTGCAAAGATCCCGCTCGAGTTCGAAACTCAGAGCCGGGAGGCCGGTTACGTGGGATCAGAAGAAGAGGTTGCTTCAACTGTTCAGGGGAACCAGGCCCCACCAGCCGCACCTACTACCGCTCCCATGGTGGTTCCTGCGACAGTACCCACGATTGGTGCTTTGGGGCTACATCAGTGGAATGCACTGATGTTGGACACTTTTGATGGGTTGGACACACTAGTTGATGCTGCTAAGTAGCTGCGGCACATAGAGAGGCATTTGGGAGGGTTGGGATTGACTTCAGAGCAGAGGGTTCAGTATGTGGCCTTTCAGCTGAAGGGCCAAGCGGATCTCTTGTGGGAAGTAGTCCCGTCACTAGGGCACGCCTGTGGACCAAAGAACACAGGAACTGTTTGTGGAGTAGTTCAGGAGGAGGTTTTATCCTGCCTCATTTGTGGAAAGGATGGGTGTATCATTGAATAGTTTCAAGCAGTGTAGGATATCGGTGTAGGGTATGAAGTGGGTTTCAATAACTTAATCCGTTTCGTTCCAGCTGGGGCTACCAATGAGGTGGAGAAGGCTAAGAGGTTTCACAAAGGGTTCAGGCAGGAGTTTCGTCAAGTGTTGGGGGCATTGGAGCCGCGTAACTTTAGCTCCCTAGTAGAGCAAGCCAAGGGCATGGAGTTAGAGATGCAGCTTGGGGAAGAGTTGCAGGGTACAGGAGGTACCATGGTTTCTGAGGGTACTGGTGGCAGTCAGAAGAAGAGTATCGGGGGAGGAAGTGGGTCACCACTGAAGCCAGTTTCCAAGAAGTTCAAGGGCCCGCAGAATTCCTTCAAGTCCAAGTTCACCAAGCCTCAGGCATCGTCTGCATATCGATCGTCAGCAAGTGCTCCTATGATGCGTCCGGTCCCAGGGCAAGGTATGAAATGTTTCAAGTGTGGTAATGAACATTGTGCTTTAGGGTGTACCTAGTCGGGTGCTTGCCGCCACTGTGGTTGGGAGGGCCACAAGGCATTGGTTTGTAGGCAGAATCCTGCCAGTATTATTAAATGGGAGCCAGTTCAAGCATCATCACCAGTGCCAACTGTTTCTTCTCGAGGATCAGTGCAGATGCTAGCGGCTACTCCTACCCAGTCTTGGTTGCAGCCTCAGCCCTACTACCCTACTTCTGGAGGGATACCACCAGGGTATTTTTGGTCATATACATCCGGACCCAGTTTTACATCCTAATCCTCTTTGATTTATTGCACTATTCCCTGGATCAGTATATAGTGCTCACAGATACAGAAAATGAATATCAAATACATACCATGCGGAAGCATAAATAAAGTAGTAAACTTACACATGGGCCGATTAGGCTGAAATCAATAAATTGCGGCGGAAGAACGAAGCACAGGTGGGACCTTCAGACATGCCCACAGCGACCAACGGAGGTTCGCAACCTAGCCCTTGACATCTTCATATTCTTTGTCATCATGACCAATAGTGTTGTTGAGGCGCAGTGATCTGATTCTTGATTCTGGATCTGTTGTGAGAGCGAGTGTGAGTACACTAACCACCGTGCTCCGCGAGCCAATACACAGAATGCAAATAAATGGTATGCATGGCTTATCAAAGGAAAGGCTCGGGTTGTTTTATTTGCCAGAAATTTCTTTTGGTAGCATTATCATTATTGAATCATAGTGTTATAGTTGCTACCTAGAACTCCACACGGCGATTTGCCATAATTGACTTAATCCACCAAAAACACACTCTCTTTACTGATTGCTGTCTAAGATTCCGAATAGCGAGTGTCATCATTTACTTAATCCACCAAACATATTCTTTCCCAATTGATTGTTGTCTAAGACACCAAACAGCGAGTGACATCATTTAATTAATCCTCCGATCTTACACTTTCTATATTGATTGTTGTCTAAAACTCCAAACAGCGAGTGATATCATTTGGTTAATACACCGATCATACACTTTCTATATTGATTGCTGTCTAAAACTCCAAACAGCGAGTGATATCATTTAATTAATCCACCGATCAAACACTTTCTATAATTATTGATGTCTAAAACTCCAAACAGCGAGTGACATCATTTGGTTAATCCACCGATCATACACTTTCTATATTGATTGCTGTCTAAAACTCCAAACAGCGAGTGATATCATTTAATTAATCCACCGATCAAACACTTTCTATAATTATTGCTGACTAAAATTCTGAACAGCTAGTGACATCATTTAGTTAATCTACCAATACCTTTTGTATCCTGAATTCCTAATAATTCAATCTTGTAACCACTATTCACCAACTCTTTACTTTTGAATTCTAATGATTCTCTAACATGATTCATCAGTATTTCTCCACCAAGAATATCATTAATCAAGTTTACACCCCAATTATCATATCTCCACCAAGAATATCATTAATCAAGTTTACACCCCAATTATCATATCTCCCAATTTCCACAAATTCAAGTCATCCATCTAGATCAAATCCTATTAATCCCATTAAATCTAGCAATTACCTTTACACTCTCCTAATTCTGCAAAAATCATTTAAATCATTTATCTAGCCTATCTATTCATTTAGACTCCACCAATTTATTTCTCCTAAACTCCTTTCTATCATTCCTTTTTTATAATCGACATAAATCCACCAATCATCATTATGTATTTACTGCAACAGTCATCTTCTTTTCTTACGAGTATTTATTCTTCCTGGTATTTTATTTTATGAGAAGTACCATCATTAATTGCTTTCGAAATACAATACATAGAAATTCCCTAAGACTTAGCAGTTTAAACAAAAACATAATGTGTATGAGAATGAAATAATAGTAGCGATTCAGATTCCATCCACCGTTACATGACATCTGCACCATATGCTTAATCCTTCAGCGTTATAGCCGCTTAACTTATCACTGGGTGACACCCAGGGCAACACAAATCAGGGCCTTTCTCTGCCCTCCACTTTACCATTTCCACCCACAAAGTTTTTGAAATAGAACTATATCTGGTTAAGTTCCCATGTCCGCACCTGACCGTGGGCACAGCTATTCGAATAGTTTTGACTATGCAGAGTTTATACACTTTCACCACAAGAGACAATCAACTCGTTGCCCCACAAGATTCCTTAGTCATGTGGTTGAGCAGACCATCACAGTCATCTCACTTTATGGGCTGCTTCCACTTGCGGTGGGTCACATCTATGCACGGGATGTTCACCACGGCTACTAGCGTTATTCGGGCTCCACTCCCCTCAGCGCTAGTACGACTAGTGAACTTCACCCTCCACTCGGTGTCCCTTTAGGCCTCCCTTTGCCCTTGCTTGTCCACTCCGATCCACTACCGGTGAGATGAGTCCGGGGGTTTCGATAAATTTATTTAGCCAAGTTGTACTTTACAGACTTGTGGTTGTACTGTTTTACACAGGAGGTCATGACAAGATTCAGTCCTTAGGACTACCTGGGCTGTTCTACCACATTCCATAATTTGTGCTTTCACTGCACCACATACCAGCCCCCAAACCATCCGCCCAGATACTTTAGCAAGTTGAGGTTTTTGGGAGCATAAAATAATCATATCCAACACATATCAGTCATTACCACCATGACTGCCTAACCAAATTTTTCTCATGTTTAAAAATGATAATGATGCTTGGGGCATTTCAGCGCCCCGAGTATTTATGCAGTACTAAGCATGGCGTATAATTAGGGACTTATTTTCGAAATGTTACTACTATAATTTTTGCTAGGGCGACAAGGTTTGCATATTCAATATTCCAAAGGAGGATTAATATTAATCAAGGCATACTGTGGGTATATATCTAGCATCTTGAATTAAACATGTATTGTACATAAAATAGCAGCATGCAATTTGATAATTTAAACAAAAGTAATTTGCAGAAAATGTAGGTTCAACATGATCAAAGTATTGACTCACCTGGCGCGGTTTACCGCGGTCTTGAGCTCACACGATGATGTCTCATTCGAGGGGCTGGGCTTCTGGTCTTTATCTTCCCCTCGATCTTGATCTCGCTTGATCCTTAGAATCTCAGGGCTCCAATTTCTAATTACACGGTAATGACTGAATCTAGATAAAAACAAATAACTCAAAAGAGCCAATAAATCCGAATAAACTTAATTTAGTTTTATTATGAGTTAATGGGTGATTTGAGGCAAGGTCGGTGGTAGAACACGACGACTCGGTCTTTTATTAATAATCTCTTTTATTATTTTTGTATTTACCAAGGAAGTTTCATGAGTCAGGTTAGACTTATGATTCGGTGTACGAGATTAGTGGAGCATTATTTTGTCGAGCGTTATATTCAGGACATATGTTATATTTAAGCAATGTATACAATATTTAGTTTACCGAATTAATATTTTAGTCTAGGTTTATAATATTTTGTGGTATGATATTTTATGTACACTTAGTTATTATTAAGCTTAGCTTTATTTTTAGTTTTAAGTTTATTTACCTAGGCAAGGTTTATCATACAAGGTCATATTTTAGTATTGCTATTTTAATTAAACCTTCCACCGGGATTTATTTAATGGCGACATGTTAAATGTTAAAGCATATATATATATTTTAATTATAATTGCGGGTATCTTTATTAAATTTGGACGTTTATCTAAGACACTTTTCTTTATCAATGTCTTTAATTACTAGTTAGTCTTTTAGATAATTATTCAAACCGTATTAATTAATCACACATGAACTAATCTAAATTTAAATCTTAAATAATCTCATTTACATCATAGTTGAATTTTATTAGATTCTCTACATTATTCCCTAATTTTCCTTGATTTTTATTAATTAAAATGAGCTAAAAAATAAAATAAAAATATGGGGAAAATGTGCAGCCGACTGGAATCGAACTCGGGATCTCGGTGGTGTGCATGTTAACCGCGCGTTGCTAGCCAAGTGGGCCGACAGCCTGGGCTGAGAGAGAGCGGGGTGTAAATTAGATGAGCTGAGGTCTTAGGCGGCCAGAAACAGAGGAAGGCGGCAAGAAGATCGAGTGACGGCAAAAAGCGGCGGCCGGGGAGGGGGTGGTGACCCATAAAATGGGTTGCGCAGGGGACGGGGGAGCTAGGGGTGGCGGTGATTTGGCCGAGCGGCGCATGAGGCGGGCGGGTTGTTGCTGCGGCGGTAGCTAGGTAGGCTTGGGCGGGGCAGAGAGGAAAAGGAGGATTTCAAAGCGCGTGAGCTAGAGACGGGCAGGTGGGTGCTTACCACGCTACTTGTTGCACTGGAAGATGTCCGAGGTTGGCCGGTGACGGAGGCTGTGGGCGGCGCGGGGGAGCTTCACGGTGCCGACGAGCTAGGGTGGACGAGCAGCTCTAGCGACGGTTGGAGGAGGTTCGTGGCTGCGAGGAGTTGCTCCTAGAGCGTGGAATCGGGCGGCGGTGCTCCGAGTAAGAGATGGCGGTGGTGGGGGCGCATCCAGCCGGAGTTGGGGAAGAACAGCAATGTGTGGGCTCCGGTGCACGAGAATCCGATTATCTTGGAGAGGGAGTAGAAGAGGGGTGGAGACACGCCGTGACGCGGTCACATTGGCCGGGGCTTCGCCGAATAGCCGGAATAGCAAGGAGGCGGCAATGGCGACCGTGCTATGGGCGAGCGCCCGAGCTTGTCTGAGCATAGGAGGAAGGGGGGAAATGACCAGAGGAATGCAAGGGGCGGTAGGGCTCTTATAGCCGTGGAGAATGGTCGTCAGAAAGGTGGTCATTGTCAAGACCGACGACAGGGCGACGGGACGACGACGTGGTGCTGGCGGCGGAGGAGACGCGAGCGACATGGGCGAGGGGGCGGGCGCGCCGAGGAGGCGGGCCATGAGAGAGGCGATCTCTGCAGCAGAGGGGCACAGTCGGCGCAGGGGGGAGGCAATGATGGCGCGTTGGGCACGCAGGACGGGCAAAAGAAGGGAGCGACATCACTGGAAAAAGAGGAGAAGGGGAGGGAGAGAGAGAAAAGGGGTGGGGTCCACATGTAAGAGAGAGAAAAAAAGAAATGGTAGGGTGGAAAAGAGAAGCAAATTTTTGGGCTTGGTTTTGAAATTTCAGATTTCTAATTTAAATTTTGTTTCGTATTTGTAGGATCAGAAATGACAACAGAGGGGGGGGTGAATGGTGCCATTTTAAAATCGCCTAGTATTCACATCTTCTTTTCCAATAGCTATAGAATCTATGAAGCAAGAAGGACCAAGGTCAGGCTTCACAGAAAAACAAGAACAGAGTTCAATACAAATAGATGACCAACCTCGTGAAGAAGGAGATTAAAACTTAAATTTTGACTCTACAGAAGATGACAAAATGATGGCTGCACTGTCTAGTTAATGTCAGCAAGAAATATTGGACACAACCTTAAACCAAAGAAAATGATTGGCCAATTGTCGCTCTTCTCCTCAAGATTGATTGAACTTTATCCTAAATAGCGCCCGCCTTACAAACATGACAATGCAAAAGAAATCAATTCGCCAAAGAAGTTGATCGAGCAAGAAATGTGAAGTTCGACCAAAACCAAACTACAAACAGTCCCACCGCCGAAGGCTCAAAGACGCAAGTAGAGACAAAGACCTGAGAGAAAAGAAAGAACCGAAGAGAAGGAGCAATGAGAGCAGATTGAAAATAGGAAATGCTGCCAAGCAAAAACCATAATAAAATTCTGCAGAAATGGAGATGGCATGTTGTATTTGGTGAAAATACAAAGAAGAGACAAAACAAAACCGAGTTCAGCCGAAATGGAGATGGCCTGCAGGCACTAAACCGAAAACACCACACTGCAGAAATTTCTAGGACTGGATGTCGCACGGTTTAGGGAACAAAAGGATATTTGCATTCTGCACTCAAACTGCAGTCCAAGGTGCACCGATTAAGACCACGCAATAAAATGTGGTTTTCTGCAATTAAAACATAGAGAAAGAGGAGAAGAAATTAGAACAAATAGCAAAGTCCGCATCGATAAAAGTATCCCACTTAGTCATTGTGACCCAAACGGTTTCAAAAAAAGAAAACATCCGAAAACAAAGACTACGAAGACTTAGATCGAAAATGTAACACTGTACTCAATCACCGAAAACGAGAGTCAAGAAAGCGCAGATGGTCACACTCAGATTATTTTCGACCGTAATACAAAGAAGAAAGGTAGAAGGTAGTATCGCAGCTAAAGATAGAAACAAGAGAGACCGAATGCTTGAGAAAACGAAAATCGAGATTATCGCATCTGCCAAAAACTAAAATTGCTGAGAAATTGTTTGCTCTTTTCAGGTCATTTGAACTGAACCCCAAACTCAAAAACCCAGTGAATTCAGAGAGAAAAGAAAGCAGTCAAAAACTCAAACACAAAAGAAAATCCTGAAATTGCTGAAAACAGATAGCAAGAAGAGAAGAAATCAAATTTCTTAAGATTTTCTAATCTTTTGTTCGTGAGACTTCATATCTCCGCAGGGAATGACATCTGTAACATCCTGAAATTTGGTCAGTCCAAAAATATGGAATTTTAAAATCGTTTCCTACATTTTGTTGACATTTAAGTTTCTTTTGAATATTTAGTTGAAATCTTTATGAAATTTGTGACATACAAATTTAGTGTCAAAGGGTAATCCCAAATACAAATAACAGAAAACAAAAATTTTAAATACGAATTTGAAAACATGATCCAGTATAAGGAAAGTGGAACCGATTTAAATTATAAAAATCTCATATGTAGGAATAATGGCATAAAAGAGCGATAAAATTGAATAACTAAGCTACATAGATATATATCTGCAAATTATTCAAAGAAAAATTTTAAAGCCTAAATTCCAAATGTCATGCGAAAATCAGTAGTCATAAATATGAAACGAAAATTTAAATTAAAACTGAAATAGCAAAATTAAGCCCAAACATTGCTCTCCTCTTTTTCATCTACTATTTATTTTTCCATAGTCATTTGCGTGTGGGCCCCACCCTTTCTTTTCCCCCTCCCTCCTTCTTTCTCCCCGCCACTAGCCCCCGCCTCTTCCTTCCCCTTTCTTCTTTTCTTCTCCCGCGCACCGCGCCTGCCGCCTGCTTCCCCGCTGCGTCTCCTCCCGACCGGCCTCAGCCGCCCGACCTCACCTCCTACGGCGCCAGCAGCTCCCGTCTTCTTCTCTCTCTCGCGCACGTCTCTGCCCCTAGCGCGTTCCCAGCGTCTCGGCGCCCACACCCACGTCGACGCGCAGCCCATGCCGAGCCCCGCGCCGGTCCCTTTCCCCGCCTCTTCGCTCTGCTGCTCCCTGCCGCAAAAGCCTCCCTTCACGGCTATAAGGGCCCTGCCACCCCTTGCTTTCCCCTAGCCTTTTCCTCCTTTCCTCCCTTCCCTGCTTCTTCCTCGTCCCCGCCCGAGCGCTGGTGGTCACCGCCCACTGCCTCGGTCTCCGTGAGCTCCGCCAATCCGACCGCGTCACTTCGTGCTCCTGCTCCCCGTGTACCTCCCCTACGAGCTAATTGAGTTTTCACGCACCGAAGCCCACCGCCCGCCGCCTCTTCCCCAGCGCCGGCCAAAACTGTCGCCGCCAACGCCGCTCCCTCCTCGGCGACCTCCGGTTCAATTCCTCGCCCTGTGAGCATCTAATGGGTGTCTTGAGCCTCCTCCAACCGTCGGCCAAGCTTCCTATCGCCTGAGCTCCTCCCTCCACGGCGACCTCCCCGCGCCACCGCTGGCCATCGCCGCCGGCTCGCCTTGGTGCCTTCCTAGCCAAGCCGTCACCATGGGTGAGTTTCTCCAGGCTTCCTTATGCTCATGCTCGCCCAAAATTTGCTCTCCATCCTCGCCGGCGCCGCCGCCCCCTTCCACCTTCGCCGCCGGCCGTTTTGCGCTGCCGCCCGCCCGCCTCGTCATCGCTCCGGCCAACGCGTCGCCTCCAGTGGCTTGACCACTTTCCACATACCCCATTTTGGCGGTCCCCAGCTCCCCTCCGGCGCGGCTTCCTCTGTTTTGCCCCCCCCACCAGTCGGCACACATGAATTACAAGCCTCCCTCAGTTAGCCCAGGCCGTCGGCCCACTTGGCTAGCAACGCGCGCGGTTCACATGCGCAGCCGTGAGGTCCCGGGTTTGAATCCGGTCGGCTGCATTTCTTCGCCACTTTTTATTTTTATTTGTGAAGCTCATTTTAATTAATAAAAATCATGGAAAATTTGGGAATAATGTAGAGAATCTAATAGATTTAATTATGATATAAAAGTGACTGTTTAAGATTTTTAAGTTTAGATTAGTTCATGTGAGATTAATTGTTATGGTTGTAATAATTATCTAAGAGACGAGTTAGTAATTAAAGGCATTAAGGAAGAGAAATGGCTTGATAAATGTTCGAAATATAACAAAGATACCCTAAATTTTAATTAAAATATATGCTTTGATATTTAACACGGCGCCATTAAATAAATCTCAATGGTAATTTTAATTAAAAGCAACATTGAAATATGACCCTATGTAACAAACCTTGCCTAGGTAAAGGAATTTAAAGCTAAAAATTTGGAAATGATCTAGGGAAGCTAATACATTTGATTAGGTTATATATAAGAAAAAGAGGTGGTTTAACATTTAAGTTTGGATTAAATATCGTATATGAATAATTAATGTCGTTTGAACAAATGTTTTAAAGACTAATTATTAATTAGGGCATTGGATCATCGGACGTTGGAATAATCTCGATAGCGAGTAATCTGATGGGTAAAGTAATATTAAAGACTGATAGTCGCAAATGAGTAGTAAATAAGAATAAACTAAAAGTTTACTATTAAAACATCAGTTAGATAACTAAATAACTCCCCGTGATAGATTTAGATAAATAGTGATATTGCATTAAGAAAGTGTAAGACAAGCCTTGTTAGACAAACGAAATATGAACTAGAAATAAAGCTAAACGTTGTAGGTGTTGCTTAAATAAAACATGAGCCCTGAGTACAACACTCGATAAAATAATGTTACACTAATCTCGTACATTGAATCATGAGTCTAGCCTGACTCATGGAACTTCCTAAATAAATATACAAATAATAAAAAGAGATTATTAATAAAAAGACCGAATCATCGTATTCTGCCACCGATCTTGCCTCAAACCAACCGGATCACCCATTAACTTATAACAAAGCTAAATCAAGATATCTCGAATTTATTTTGGATCTTTTGAATTATTTGCCTTTATTTGCATTCAGTTGTTTAGCGCGTAATTAGATATTGAAGTTCTGAAGAATTGAGGGAGCAAGTGTGAGCAAGAGCGAAGTGCAGATAAAGATCAGAAGCTCCGCCCTTCGAATGAGACCGCTTTGAGTGAGCTCAAGGTCATGTGAGACCGCCAAAGTAGTCAATACTTTGATCATATTGAACCTACTTTTCGGCAAATTACTTTTGTTTAAAATATCAAATTACATGCTATTATTTTATATGCAAGTACATGTTTAATTTAAGATCCTAGTTATATGACCATGATTACCTTGACTAATATTACACCCTCTTTTGAATACTGATTATGTGAACCTTGTCACCCTAGCAAAATTATAATAGTAATCTTTTGAAAATAAGTCCGTAACTATATGCCATGCTTAGTATTGTTTAGAAATTCACGGGCGTGAGAACGCCCAAGCATCTCTTTCAAACATGTGAGAATTTTATTGGGCAGTCATTGTGATGATGACTGGTATATGTTGGTATGAATATTTTATGCTCCCAAAGACCCCACATGCTTAACTATCCGGGCGGATGGATGGGGTGGGAGTGTTTGAGTGGTGCCGTGATAGCACAAAGAGATTGTGGTAGAACCGCCCAGATAACCATTAAGGACTGAATCTTGTGATGACCTCCCAAGGTACAACAGTACAATCACATGCTGGCAAAGTGTAGGCAGGGCTAACTAATTTGCATTGACTTAGTAAGAGTTGCGTCGGTGTGAACACGGGCGGGTAGAGGATGGCCACATCCTCCGACGTGATGGCGCAAGAGGGGGCTTCTGGAAGGGTGGTCGTAACTCTGCTAGGAAAATGCATTGTAAAAGCCCTGTGATAGTCTACTCAACTGCATGGCTAAGGAATCATGTGGGGCAATGAGCAGATCTATCTTATGTGGGTAAAGTGTACACACTCTGCAGAGTCAAAACTATTCGAATAGCCGTGCCCACGGTCAAGGGCGGACATGGGAACTTAACTAGATATAGTTCTGTTTCAAAAATCTTTGTGGGTGGAAATGGAAAAGTGGAGGCGAGAAAGGCCCTTATTTGAGTTGTCCCGGTGTCGTCCCAAAGGAATTGTCCCGGTGTCGTCCCAGTGGTAATGTAAGCGTTTATAACGAAAAGTTAAGCATATGGTGCAGAGACTATGAAATGGTGGATAGAATCTGGACCGCTAATACTATTGCATTCTGTCACATTATGTTTTGTTCAAATGGCTACGTCTCAGGAAGTTTTTATATATTATATTTCAAAAGCAAATAATGGCAATGCTTCTCCTAAATAAAAATGTCAGAAAAAATAAATAGGGTCGAAAGAAAAGAAAAAGGACAGTTGGGCAATTACTAAATAATGCTTGGTGGATTCATGTCGATAAGGGAATGGTAGAAATGAGTCTAGGAGAAATGAATTGGTGAAGTCTAGATGATTAGATAGGCTAGATAGATGGTTTAAATGAATTTGGAAGATTAGAAGGGTGTAAAGGTAACTACTGGAATTAATGGGATTAATAGGATTTGGTCTAGATGGATGAATTGAATTTGTGGAAATTTGGAGGTATGAGAATTGGGATATAAACTTGATTCAATCTTGGTGGAGAAATACCGATGAATTAGTTAGTGATAGATGATGGATAATAAGGGTTAAATATTGGCAGAGTAAATTACGGAGTTGGATTATTAACAAAAGGATTGAATTGTTAGAATATTCTGATATAAATAATTTCGGTGGTTTAAAAAATGATCATGTTACAGAATCATTAGAATTCAGAAGTGGAGTTGGTGATTAGTGATTGCAAGATTGGATTATTAGGAATTCGGAATACAAAGGTGTTGGTGGATTCGATTAGATATAGGTATATAGAAAATATATGTTCGGTGGATTAACTAAGTAATGTCATTACGTTTGGTGGATTAAAATCAATGATGTCAACCGTTGTTTGGAGTCTTAGACAGCAATCAGTAAAGAAAATACGTCTTTGGTGGATTAAGTCAATTATGGTAGACGCCGTGTGAAGTCCTAGGTTGCAACTATAACACTAGGGTTTGATAATGCTACCAAAAAGAGAAATTGCTGGCAAATAAAACAACCCGAGCCTTCCTTGATAAGCCTTGCATACTATTTATTTGCATTCTGTGTATTGGCTCGCAGAGCACGGTGGTAGTGTGCTCACACTCGCTCTCACAACAAATCCAGAGTCAAGGAATCAAATCCCTGCGCATCAGCCACATTACAGATCATGAGGACAAAGAAGATGAAGATGTCAAGGGCTAGGTCGCGAACCTCCGGCTTGGTCGCTGTGGGCAAGTCCCGAGGGTTCCACTGTGTGCTTCGTTCTTCCGCTGCTGCAATTTTCTGATTTCGGCCTAATCGGCTCATGTGTAAGTTTACTATATTATTTACACTTCCGCTTGATATGTATTTGATATTCATTTCTGTAGCTGTGAGCACTATCTACTGATCTAGGGAATAGTGCAATAAATCACAGATGATTCCGGATGTAAAATCTGGGGTCCGACAACATCTCAACTTAAAAGCATAAATTTAAATCCACCTTTTTGCTGAGAACTCAAACACGCAGAGAAACTCTGCCTCCAAACCCTAAATTTCTTGCAAATAGAGGAATTGCTCAAACCCATTTCTCGGAGGAAGCTGCAGAGATAAAATGAATGCTTTCGAAATTTGCTAGCTGTTGCCTTGAGATTATTCCCGCTCAAAGCAATCCATTTTGCGCCTTGCTCGTAGATTCATCTCCAAATCGAAAGGCAAAGAAGAACAGAGAACACAAAAAGACCGAGTTCAATCATAAAGCGATCATCTCAAAAGATATTTCAGTTGATTCGAGACACGAGTGATTATATAGAAGAGTTTACTACAATCATCTCAACCCCTTCTCCCAAGCCGAGAAGAACACACACCGGAAGAGTAAAACTCATGAACTCCACAACCGAGGACACACACGCCTGCACTCACGTGGGAGACATACCGGAGCTTCCAATGTAATGTCTGCGCTACACTCACCTACTCCTCAACAACTCTCAACTACTAAAGCCTAAAGCCAAAACAAACTCACAAAGTTTCTTTTGACTCTAGCAAACCCTAACTCTCTCCCAAAGCCATGAGAAGGCATGCAGCCCCTCACACCTATTTATAGCCCTTGGCTAACGGGTCTCCAACCCGTTCTGCGGCTAAACCCGAACGGAGCCTGCTCCCACTTGGCACCTCGAAATGACCATTTCGCCCCTCCCACACCTTCCGGAAGTGTAACTGACCAAATTGTTTATTCCAAAATTTTGGAGAAAAAATTTAAAATATAAAATTAAATTAATTTAGTTTAAAATAAAAATAAGAGTTTTGTTTGTGTGAAATTTGAATTTTGTTTGCTCTGATTTTCTGCTTTTACAAAGTTAGATTTGAAAAGTAATTTAAAGTAAAATTAAAAAATATTATTAAATAAAATGATATTTTAATTTTCTGTAAAAAACCTATGTCAAATTAATTATTTGAATTTATTTGGCCTTTATTTGGTGCTCTGAGTTTTTCTGGAGTTTTAAAATCTATTTTGAAAATAAAAAATATTTTAAGTATGAGAATTAAAATACCAACAGTGGTTGGAAATATTTTTATTAAGTCCAAAATGTCTCCAGGAAGTTGTTTGAATTTTCCTGGAATTTTTGGATATAATTTCATATTTTCCTGAGCTTTATTGAATTTTTTGGTGTTTTCTGAAAATCTAAATCAAATTTAATCCTCCATCGTCCGATCTAATCTCGTGCATCCATATTCACCTAACTCTCTTCGCTCTCCATCTGACGATCCCAAATTCCTCCTTGCGCCACATCGCTCATCCGATCGTCCGCTCTTTCCTCTCTCTCTTCTCTCTTGTTGATAAACCGGTCCCACCTGTCAGTGAATAAAATCATTTTCCTTTACAAAAATAATTCGGCCAGAAAATCAAAATTCTTACTGACGTCATAAATTTATTTTCCACAGAAAAATAATTCATTTCAAAATCATTTCCCTTGATGACGTCATAATTTGATTTTTCAGTTCAAAAATAATTCCAGAAAATCGGTTTACTTCCGAGAGCCCGTTCTCTTTTGTTTTAACTCCGATTGAGCCGTTCAAATTTCTAAATTCAATAAAAAAATTCAAACTATCTATTTCTGCCATCCTTTTAAATATTTGAAATTTATTTGATATTTTAAAATCTAAATTTCAAAATTCCAATACCTAGTTCATTTTCAAAGCCTCGGTTCCATTCCAAAATTTCTGTGCACTTCCAAAATTCAAATTCAAATTCCAAAAATTCAAAATCGAACCTCCAAAATTCCGAATCACCAGAAAAATGTCTATTTTAATTTTTCTAGGCCCAATCTAATTTTTCTTGACCTAATATTTTTTTCCTTTCATCTCTTTTCTTTCTTTCTCTCTCCTCTACATCGCTCATGCTACAAGCACTTTAGTACTGTTCAAGCTTCTTCAACCTCTCGCCTGCTGTCATGCAGTCGTTGTTGCAAGTAGTAGAAAAGAATTAAACGCAAAAACAGTTTCTATTCTTTCTACCATAACTTTCCAACCAAGACTCCGAATTCATTTCCGTCTGAAGCGTTTCGATCCTAGCAACACCACGCATTCATCGCCATAGTCAATGCATCCATTCATCACCTGCCATTAGTGTTTTGTCGTCATGTCTTTCATCCGTTCCTAAAAACCGAAACCATGGCTGAAATTTCTCGTATTCCCGGCGATTCGATTCATGACAGAGGCTACAAATTGGCACACCAACACCTCTTCTACCCCTTTTCATTCTCTCAAAATCTCAGCACCTTTGGAGCTCCCACAATGAAGAATTTCACATTTTCCTAACGCCTACCATCACCGCAATTTGGGCATCCATCATTTCGGTGAAGTTTTTCAACTTTTGTTCACGCCATATCCTATCTTAGCATCCCAAAGAACTTATACACCATTTTTATTTGATTTTTGGTGCAGCCAATCGGCGGAATTAAGTTTTTCATGGAATCGGTTGTTCTTCGCTCGCCTGCCGATTCATCGCCCTCGTGAGCTTTCTCGATTCCTTGTGCTCATAGCATCTCCTCCATCCCTCTACATAACGCATAGCTTAGCTCATTCAATGGTTCGCCGAGGAGCTCCGCCACCGTGCGCCACCACCTTGACAACTGTCGTCATTGTCATGGGCCATTCTCGGACACTCGAGCCAAACCAGCCGCCATCGCTTCACCATGTCTCTGCAACCCCAAGCTCCTCCACTTTCTAGAACTTGCCGGCTTGCCGGAGCCCAGTGGCCGCCGCTGCGGCGCCCCCACCGCCACCGCCGCCTCGCCTCTCTCTCTCGGCGATGCCACCACCACCATTGGGTAGAGGACCTCTCCGGGGTTCCATTTTGGTAGTTCCCGCGCCGCCCCTCTCCTCCCTTGCCGGCATCTCCGTCCACTATGGCCGCCATCTCCTGCTCTGGTTCGTGTGTTGAAGAACAAAGGAGTTTCTTGCTAGCTCTTCTTTCCTTGTGTTGGTTCTTTGTCAAGAAAGAACAGTTGCTCACTTGGTTGGTGGAGACAAGCTAGAGCATTCACTTAGAGGTGCTGGTTCGAATCCTGTGAAATGCATATTATTTTTAATGTAGGTCCTTGGCCATTTTCTGCATCTAGTCAATGACAAGTGGGACCCACTTGTTATATATTATTGAAAAAAAAATCTCTACTCAATGACAGCCGGGCCCCACGCGTCATACACTCAAATATATCCAAAATCAGCCAAAAATATGATTCCAGAGAATATTCCCTCGGTTTTCCATTTTCTGGAATTTTAAATACATTCGATCTTCCAATCGTTCGCTCTCCGTCGTCAAACTCCGAATCCGATGATTCAAATTTCTAAATTCGTATAAAATCATAAACTTCCTTGCAGTATATATTTTATATTTTTGTGATTTTATTTGTATTTATTTATTCATTTGTAATTATCGTTTCGCGCGTAGAACCCGACGTCGCCGAAGAATTTTCCGATCCACACCAAGAATGTCCAGACAGCATGCAAGAAGGCAAGTCTCCTTTGAACATCTTGAACCCATATTTGAGAAATATTTTGATTATTTTAAATTTAATGCATTGCTATATTACAAAAAATGATAGTTTCTGTTTTAGAGATATTAGTTAAACCGACAATTGTTATACCCTCATTTGGCATTGACAACCCTGTACCTTTGACACCCTAGGATTTCCTTTGTCTCAATAATGAGATTATTATTAAACTTTGGTAAATGTTGTAACGGTAGTAAAATGCTTATTCGTGCTATATAACCTTTGGTAACTTGGAATGGGAAATTATATTTTTGTGGAACTAGACTTTTGTACAAGATTTAGTGGTGATTGGAATTGCCACAGTTCTTTTAAAATAAAATAAAATAAAATATGAAAATTGGATTTAGACCAGGGCGGATGGTTGGTTTGGTTTGGTGCGGCTAGCACGAGAACTTATTATGTGTATGTTCCGCCCTAGTCAATTAAGGACCGACGCTTGTGTTTGTCCAGTCTGAGCACTACCGTACAACCACATGTCTATATGGGTACGACCTAGCTAACTAACTTACAATAGTTTAGTTTAGGTACCACTAGTGGAAAGTGAGTGCCAGGGTGTACTGGTTATTCACAGTGAGGGACAGGGTTTACTGTACTCATATGGCGCAAGAGGGGGCTTCTGACTGGGTGGTTTAACCCTTCAGCGGTGAAACCTCAGCGGGTGGTGTCTAGCTTGACTGGAATAAGGTAAAAGCTTTGTGATATGTTATCTGGGTCTCATGCCTAAGGAAGCATGTTGGCTATTAAGATGACTTATCTCTTGTGGGTAAAGTGTACAACCTCTGCAGAGTGTAAAACTATTCGAATAGCCGTGCCCACGGTCAAGGGCGGGCAAGGAATGCATTCACATGGTAGATTATTGGTTTTGTTTTCAAAATAAAAGTTTTGGAAACTGGGAGTGGTTGGAACTCCCGGAGTTGTCCTGGCGGATGTAGCCAGTGTGGGTGGATGTAACCCGTTGTCTTGAATCCTGGCGGATGTAGCCAGTGTGGGTGGATGTAACCTGTTTTCTTGAACCTTGGCGGTTAGAGCCAGTGATCCAGTGTTGGTGGCTGTAACCTTCACTATTCAATTTGAAAGTTTCTGTTAAAACAGTTACCTTGTTTAAACTAATGCCTTCGAAAATATTTGTGGTATTTGAAATAAAATATTGCTTGGTGCAAAAGAACCATATAACCTTCATTTGTTAAGCCTTGCATCTACTGCATTTTCCCAAGACTTGCGGAGTACTTTACGTACTCACATGCTACACTTAAAACAAAATCTCAGAGGAATATGAAGCTCAAGAAGGAGATTACGACTACTTCGCGTGTGGATTCGACGAAGGCTTTCCGGAGTTCTAGGTTGCGCTTCCCCAGTCAATTGCCTATGGCATATTGATGGGTCTTCATCCGAGTTTATTTTGCTTCCGCTGTGTTTTGTGCGTGTTTGAGGTCTTGAAACCTCAGTTGTAATAAAGAGGCCTTTTGGTCTGTACTCTCTATTATTGTAATAAAGCGTTATTGGTTATGTATTCATCACTGTTTGACTGTGTGCACTAGCTTTGATCTGGGACTAGTGTTTGTAGAATACGAGGGTCCGGATTGAAACCGGGTCCCGACAGGAAGCTTCCGCGCTCCTTGTCGTCCAAGCCTCGCAACCACCTCGAGCTTCCGCCGTCTTCGACACATCCCGACCGTTCTGACCTCAACGTCACCTGCGTCTAGTCCGGTCACCTCGTGTCTCGCCACGACTCCGCCTCGACGTCCTGCAGCCAACACAGACAAGAAACACATCAAATAGCACCGCTCGATACATGAAAGCATAATAACATCAGTGATACGATATTAAGCCCAAACATGTCAAATCATCAGAATAATCATCCTAATCCTATTGACCAGGTTTGACCAAGTCCGACCGAGCCGTTGCACCCATAACGACATGGTCCGAACCAACCAACTCAAACTCGACTTCCCTAAGCCGATGTCAATTACTCATCATACACATGGGATGACCTCACATGGTCTCTCAATATTTATGATCACTGATCTTTGCATGACATTTAGAATTTAAGCTTTAAATTTTCAGCTTTTAAATGAGTTTCTATTATTATTATTATTTAGGTTATATGTGTATATACATAATTTCACATACTGTTATTTTGCTGGCCTACTTAATTTTTGCATATATATATATATATATATATATATATATATATATATATATATATATATATATATATATATATATATATATATATATTTCCTATATTGCTAAACTTCTCCTTGCACAATTTGTATATATCTATGTATAGGTTCTTGTATTTTAGTCATTCACTTTTATTGCTATTTATGTCATTATTCCCAAAATGAGATTTTATATTTTAAATCAGGTTCCTCTCTCCTTATACTGGATCGTCTTTTCATATTCGTATTTAAAATTTCAGTTTTCTATTATTTGCATAATCCTTTTTCGGCATTACTAATGTTTGTCTTTGTCTTTTATAAATTTAGCCAATTTTTGGAATCTCCACCAAACTCAGGAAAGCACCATAATATCCAAATTCCACTAGAATATATTGCAAAAATAATTCAAAACTTCACATTTTTCAAATTTAAATTTTTATGTTGTTACACCTTCCCCTGCGGCATTGTTCCCAGTTGGGGTGCCATCAGCACCTCCAGCAGCTGCTGCACCACCATACCTGGGTGTTGGGGCTCCAGCCGTCGCAACATCAGTCTCCTATGCCATGCCGACTGTTGAGTCAGTGGGTCATCCTAATGTGGTGACAGGTACGCTTCTTGTGGATTCAGTGGAGGCTTTTGTTTTGTTTGACTCTAGGGCTACTTTCTCCTTTGCATCTTTAGAGTTTGCTAGCCGGGAAAATTTGAGGTTGCAGCATATAGCTCACTCTGTTCTAGTCAATTCGCCTGGGGAATTCTTTCTAGTTCCACAGTCTGTCCGGGTTGTGTGCGAATTTGATGGTTATGAAGATGGAGCCGTTTGATATTATTTTGGGAATGGATTGGTTGCATAGTTACTTTGCTGTCATATCATGTTTTTGGAAGACAGTAACTCTGCAAGCTCCGTCTGGGCGGGAAATAGTTTTTCAGGGTAGTGCCCCCTCCTATTCACTCAGTGTGCTGGCTAGTTTGTATCCTGGCTGTAGAGCAGCAAAGAGTGGGTTTCTTTTGGCTCTAGTGGAAAAACTGGATTCCTCTTTGATTGCAGAAAGTATTCTGGTGGTTCGGGAATTCCTGGATGTATTCCCAGCAGAGTTGCCAGGGATGCCTCCACCACGTCCGGTGGAGTTCAGGATTGATTTAGTACCGGGTGCACGACCGTTTTCTATGACCCCGTACCGTTTGGCTCATCCTTTTCGGGAGGAACTAAAGAAGCAGTTGGATGATCTAAGAGCGAAAGATCTTATTCGACCCGGTGTGTCTCCGTGGGGATCTCCTGTGCTATTTACCAAGAAGAAGGATGGAAGTTGGCGCATGTGCATTGATTACCATGCTCTCAACCAGTTGACCATCAAAAATAAATATCCTTTGCCTCGCATTAAAGATTTATTTGACCAGCTGAGAATCAAGAATAAATATCCTTTGCCTCGTATTGAAGATTTATTTGACCAGCTGAGAGGGGCTAAGGTATTCTCAAAGATTGATCTCCAGTCGGGATACAATCAGATTCCTGTCCGAAAAGAGGATATTGAAAAGACGGTATTCTCCACAAGGTATGGGCATTGTGAATTTAAAGTTATGTCTTTTGGACTAACGAACGCCCCTGCTGCTTTCATGGAGACAATGAACATGATGTTGCATGAGTATCTGGATGATTTTGTAGTTGTCTTTATTGATGATATTTTGATTTACTCAAAGACTGAAGCAGATCATAGGCGACATCTAAGGCTTGTATTGGAAACGCTAAGGGAGCATAAATTTTTTTGCTAAGTTAAAAATGTGCGAGTTCTAGGTGTCTCAGGTGGGATTCTTGGGGCATATGTATCATCCGGGCCATTCAAGTCGTACTATTGAGACAAGATAGATAGACACTAGTATCAAAGATAATTACAGTAGCATATGTGAATGTTAGTATATCCCCATAATCCCTACCGCTACATGGCTAACTACAACCCTTAGCCCTTAAGGGACTACTCACACATTATCATTGTGACTAATAACAGAGAATAAATAGATGAAAACATAACAACAACAATCTAAAATAATAAGGATATGGTGTTTCGAACATGGTGGCTCTCCCTTTTCCTCCCTTATGTAGATGCAATCTGACTTCAGCAATACAAAGGGTTTTACACCATTAGGAGGTCGAATAAAACCTTAGATCCTTCATGAATTTTATCCCATTTGATGTGGTGAAGCTTTAGGCGCCTAGTACGGTTAAGCCAAACTGTACCCCAACCTGTATTCCTCTCTAGAAGCTCTATTTGCGGTGATCCAAATATGGTTTCCTTACTCTTGACGGCATGTTTCCATTCTAGCTCCTAAAAGTGTGAGATTCTTTTCAGATCATGTAGATAACAACAACTTACACATATCTTGTATATTTGGAAATTAATTAATGACTAGCCAAGCAATTAAAGGATGAAATCAGTGAAATGCAAGTAATAAACAATAGGAAAATGATGCGCTTTTTGGGTGCACCAGGAAGCTTAGATTCCCATCAAATAGCTAGAAGCCGCTTGACAAAAGCCTCTAGGTCAATTCCTGGTCAACAACCCAACAACATTATCCTCTAGGCTAATTTGACAATTCTCAAATCTTCCTGAGGGTAGTAGAAGCCGCTCGACTGTTCACCCTCTCATGGTCCATCTGACCAACATTATCTTCTAGGCTCTCCACACAATTCTCCATATAAATTAGCTAATAAAGACCTAGACACCATGTCTAATTCAAGACTAGCTAAGCATGCATCGATGAAATACATGGGATTTTTCGCATACTACCTAGAAATCTTATGCTATAATTAAATAATAATAGAATAAACATATAAATAAATAAAACTTTTGAGATACCATGTGGAGGTCATCCCGTTGTGTATGATGAGTAATTGACATCGGTTTAGTTAAGTCGAGTTTGAGTTGGTTGGTTTGGACCCTGACGTTGCGAGGTGTAACGGGCTCGGTCGGACTTGGTCAAACCTGGTCAACATGTTTAGGATGCATATTCTGTTAATGTGACAGGTTTGGATTTAATTATGCTTACATGTATCGAGCGGTGCTATTTGACGTGTTTCTTGTCTGTGTGGCTGCAGGACGTCGAGACGGAGTCGTGGCGAGACACGGTGGACCGGACTAGGCGCAGTGGCGCCGAGGTCGAACGGTCGGGATGTGTCAAGACGACGTGGACTCGAGGTGGTTGCGAGGCGGCGAGGCAAGGAGCGCGAAGCTTCCGGAAGGTGCAGGAGGGGCGAATCGGTAATTTCGCAAGGCTGCACAAGCGGGAGACGGCTCCGTTAGGGTTTAGCCGGTGTAACGGGTTGGCTGACTCTCTCTGATTCTTAAGTGTCTCTGCTGTTTTTCTTTTTGCAGCATTGTGTGTTTTTGGCTGCTCTCTTTTCATGGTTTTGGTCACCGCAGCAGCTGTTCGCTTTCTGTGCTCGCAGCAGCCTTGTGTTTGCTCTTTCGCTCGAGTTTGCTCTCCTGTGCCGCCTGTGTCTTTGCTCTGTTCAGCTTTGGTTCTAGTAACAAAATCTTATTGTTGTAATCGTTTTCTCGGCAGAGTGTGTATCCTTTTGCTCGGCTATTCATAGCCGAATATGTGTGCTTAAGTTTTCATCTTGCTTTTGGCTTGTAGAATCAAATCTGAGTTTTGTCTTCCGGCCAATCGACAAAATCTATTTTCTTGCTTCATAGCTGTTATAGCTATCGGAGAGGAAAGTCGCGTGTATACGTTGGGGGCAAATTTTTAAAAGGCACTATTCACCCCCCTCTGTTGCCATTTCCGATCCTACAATTGGTATCAGAGCCGGTTAGCTCTAATCCATAGATCTTAACCGGTCTTAAGAGCCATGGCGACGGACAAGTACTCGACCAAGCCTCCGATCTTCGATGGGATGGACTATCCCTTCTGGAAGAGTCGGATGGAGACCTACATCCGTGCTCGTGGCTACGCCATCCGCGAAAGGTCAAGGTTCGGTTCTTTGTTTACGCCGATGAGGACGCCAATGCCGAAACATGGTCGACGTTGAGGCAAACGCTAAGGCAAGGAACATCATAACCCGTGGCCCGAGTCGTAGTGAGTTTGACCGCATATCTTATCTTCCGTCGGCGTTCGATATTTGGGCGACCTCAATGCTTACCTTGAGGGCACCACCCAAATAAAACCGTCTGACAGACCGTTCAAGCGAGATTACAACAAGTTTGAAATGCTCACCGGCGAGTCCCTTGATGAGTGTTTTGCGTTTCACAAGATCTTGAGCAACCTCCGAGCGGTCGGTCTCACGTGCCCGACTCGGACAACGCCGCCGATGCTCACCGCACTCGATCTGCGTGTTTGGGAGATGAAAGTGACCACCATCAAAGACACGACGCACCTCTCGACCACGACTCTTAACGCGTTGTACTCACGCCTCAAGACTCACGAGATTGACGTTGTCTCGTGAGGTCAAGTCACGCCGATGGCCTTTGTCACCGATCCCGTTTCTTCTTGTGCCCTCTTCCGATTCGACTTGCGGTTTCTCCCTTGTCTTTGCTCTCGTGACGTGGCGATGATCGCTAGAGCACTTATGGATGATCGGTTGGCTCTCCTTGCTCACAAATTTTCTCATGCTTACAAGAGAAGGAGGGACGGAAAGAGAGGAGGACCTGTGATTTGCTTCGAGTGTGGTGGCCCCAACCACATTCGGGCAAACTGCCCCAAGCTGGTTCGGGCAAGAACGACTACGACGGTTCGGGCAAGAACGACTACACCGACAAGAACCGCAACAAGAAGACTCCAGCTCAGACGCAAGGCAAGAAGACGTTCCGCAACTTTGGCAAAGCCAAGAAACTCTTCCACCGCGTCCTCACCGCCTTCGACGACCTCGACCTCAGCGAGGTGGAGGGATGGAGCGACGACGACGGACGGGAGATCAAGAACGCAAGGATGGCGGCGACGACTCTCTCAAGATGTGCTTCATGGCCCTTGAGGGCGAGATCGTGACAATGAGCTCTACTGACTCGACGAGGTATGTCCTCCTATGACCAACAATGAAGCTTTCCTTAAGCTAGAGGATTTCATGCTAGATCTAGAGCTAGATGTAGCGAGTTGGAGAAGGAAGTAGATAGACTGTCACGGGAGCTTACTTCACTTATATCTGCTCCCTCCCGTGACGAATGTGATACATGCCCTGCTTTGATTGGTGATATGGAGAAGTTAAGTATTTCTTATGATAGTGTGACCTCTGAACTAGATATTCTTAAGGTGGAGAATGTTAGTCTGCTTGCTGAACTAGAAATGACTAGGATTGTTGTTCCTTCATCTACTATTGAGACTACTTCTTGCACCTCATGTGAGGATAAGGACAATGCTTTTAGAGGTCTTTACACTATGCTTCTCGATCCGCCCGAGACTTGTGAAAGTTGTAATAATTTGAAGATAAATCTAAAGCAGGCGGATCATAAAATTGTCAATTACAAGCTTTTCTACTTGAGCCTATTGCTTCATGTGTGAATTGTCCTAAATCGATCACGAGCTTGAATCTGCTTTCTAAACAGTTTCAAGAAATGATTGATCATGATAAGAAGTTGGCTCAGTTTGCTTCTAAGGACCCTGTTAGCTCATCATGCATTAGTGTAACAAACTAAAATCTAACTTGATTGCATTGGATGAGAAATGTGTGAAGCTAACTAAGGACCTACTAGAGAAGTCACCTTGTTCTTGTAATGTGGTTGTGAAGAAGGGGGAGAAGCCCCCGGGTAAGGTAGAGACGCCTAGCGACGCGAACCAACCTCGCTAGCGAGGGGCTCGTCCCTTCTAAGTCGGTACCGTGCACAAGCCGCCTTCCTCTCGCTATTGGTTGTTCTTCCGCCCCTTACCTTCTTTGTTTCTTCTCCTCCTTGATCCTCTTGCACATCTCTTTCGGGAGTGTCAGTACCTTATGAACACTCTCGAGAAATTTGTAGGAGGCAAGAAGAAGCTCAATCTTATTCTAGATCAATCAAAGATTTGCAAGTTCAATCAGGGTCTAGGATATGATTTCCATAAGGATGTGAGGAAGCATCCACCTGTCGTGCTCGTAACCGTAGTCAGCAGGTGTGATTGAGGTCAAGCCCAAGAACAAGAGAGTTCAATTTAAATCGGGGGCTTTGTCCAAGGGATTTACGACAAGAAGGTGATTTCACCGCACTTGGCCTCTTAGAAGGCGGTTATCTCATGCTACTTGACCCCTCGTATGCGGTATCATTGCACCTTCCGCCGGAAGGATGGGCATTTGTTTGACCATTTCTTCAAGCGCCAAGATCGCGCAAGAGACCGTGTTGAGTCTCTTAGGCGTATTCGTGGTCAGCCCTGACCTTGAGTGCACCTAAGACCAACACGAGGTCTAGGTTTGCTCTCACAGGTAGCTTTGGGCGACCGAGGACTTGATTTTTCCGAGTCTTCGTTTTTCGTCCTCGTGCTCCTCTCGGTCGTGACTTCCGCCGTCCCGAGGGTAGATCTCGCTTTCCCATCGAGATGCCTACCCGCGGCGTGATCGACTGCTGTTGGCACCGACTCGCTCGTCCGTAGCGGTCGGACCCGAGAATGACTTGTGTCCGCTCACGATCTTACGCTTCTTTGAGCGACGGAGAGCGTGGGTAGATAGAGGTCGGTCGTGCTTGACTACTTCATCTCGCCGACGTGTTACTCAAGATTGGGTGCCAAAATCACTCTTGATTTATCCCAAGATCGAGACTTTACTCTGCTTGACTCGTGTTCGCCAGGTGGAAGGAAAGGTTTGGCTTGTAGACTCGGGTGTTCACGACACATGACCGGAGATTCCGCTGGTTTTCTTCCTTGCCGTGCTCCGTGTGATGAGACGATCACCTTCCGAGATGCTTCATCTGGGCGTGTCATTGCCAAAGGTACAGTGCACGTTAATGATTCTTTCATTTTGAAAGATGTTGCCTTGGTTAGTAAGTCGCAGATAATTTGCTTTCCGCTTTCTCGACTTCCGATGACGGCTTTGAGGTGAGTTTTAAGAAAAACAATTGTAAAATTCTTGATTCTTCGGGTAGTCTGGTTTGTGGGATTTCTCGTTTTGGGAGGATCTTTCGTGCTGATTTTTCTGAGTCTTCTGGTGATCCTCTTCGGTATTTGGTTGCTTCTGAGTCCCGTGACCTTTCCTTCTGGCATAGGAGACTTGGTTATATTGGATTTGACCATTTGACCCGAGTTAGAGGCCACGATCTCATTCGTGGTCTACCGAAACTCAAGATGGTCAAAGATCTTGTTTGCGCTCCATGCCAAGACGCAAAGATGGTTGCCGCTTCTCACCCTCCCACACACAGTGACTATGACCGATGCACCGGGACAGCTGCTCCACATGGACACAGTCGGACCAACTCGAGTGCAGTCTGCAGGAGGGAAGTGGTATGTCCTTGTCGTGGTCGATGACTTCTCGAGGTATTCTTGGGTGTTTTTCTTAGCCTCGAAGGATGAGACGTTTACACATTTCCGAGGTCTTTTTAGTAGGCTTTCTGTTGAGCTTCCAGGTGCCTTACGAGCGATCCGCAGTGACAATGGCATGGAGTTTAAGAATTCCTACTTTGAGAGGTTCTGTGATGAGACAGGTGTAGAGCACCAGTTCTCTTCTCCGCACGTCCCACAGCAGAATGGCGTCGTGGAGAGGAAGAACTGCACCTTGGCCGAGATGGCCGTGACGATGCTCGATGAATACTCTACACCGCGGAAGTTTTGGGCTGAGGCTATAGCCACCGCGTGCCATGTTTTGAACAGAGTTTTTCTCAGGGCACACTTGCACCGCACTTCTTATGAGTTGAGATATGGGCGTAAACCCAGTGTTTCTCATTTTCGTGTGTTTGGTTGCAAGTGCTTTATTCTGAAGTCTGGAAACCTAGATAAGTTCGAATCACGTTCTTGTGATGGGATCTTTCTAGGCTACTCGACTTCTTCGCGGGCTTATAGGGTCTGGAACTGCGAGTCTAGTAAAATGGTAGAGACCTGTGAGGTGACCTTCGACGAGGCCAGTCCGAGGACTAGGCCCGATATCTCAGGTTCTTTAGAGCAGTCCGAGACCATCTTCGTGGATGATGAGGATGATGGAGATGAGGGTTGTCTACCCGATCCAGTCCCTTATCCACCCCTTGAGATGCCGTCTTCCACCGCACCTCAAGGCGATCAGCCTTTGCCTTCTGTTTCTTCTGGAGCTAGTGGCTCTGTTCCTACCCCGTCAGCTCACGAGGTAGAGGCCACTTCTTCATCTCATCCTGGACCTCCTAGACATATCCAGAAAGCTCATCCTTCTGAGCAGATGATTGGAGATCTCTTTGAGCGAGTCACACGTTCAAAGTCTGGCATGTCACTCTTCTGTCTCCACTCTGCCTTTATTGCCTCTTTTGAGCCCAAGGATGTTTGTCATGCTCTCTCCGACGAGTCTTGGATAAATGCCATGCATGAGGAGCTAGAGAGTTTCGAGAGAAACAAGGTCTGGACGCTTGTTGAGCCCCCTCGAGGTCACAATATTATTGGGACCAAGTGGGTGTTCAAGAACAAGCAAAATGAGAATGGGGTAGTCATTCGAAACAAGGCTAGACTGGTTGCTCAGGGGTACTCCCAGGTTGAGGGTCTAGACTTCGAGGAGACCTTTGCCCCTGTAGCTAGACTTGAGGCCATTAGAATTCTGCTTGCCTTTGTGGCTTCTAAGGGTTTCAAGCTCTACCAGATGGATGTCAAGAGTGTCTTTCTCAATGGCTTTATTGAGGAAGAAGTCTATATCGAGAACCCCAAATACCCTAATCATGTCTACAAGCTTTCCAAAGCACTGTATGGACTTAAGCAGGCCCCTAGAGCTTGGTATGAGAGGCTTAAGTCCTATCTATTGAGACATGATTTCGAGATGGGTAAAGTTGACAAGACCTTGTTCATTCGCCGGCTTGGCAATGACCTTCGTCACCTAAATTTATGTCGATGACATTATCTTTGGCGGCTCTTCTCATTCTCTAGTTTCACGCTTCTCGGATGTCATGAGCACCGAGTTTGAGATGAGCATGATGGGTGAGTTGACTTTCTTCCTTGGCTTCCGGATCAAGCGCACTCGGAGGGTACCTTCTTGCATCAAGGCAAGTACACCGTGATCTCCCGAGACGCTTCGACATGAGTGATGGAAAGCCGTGTCGACTCGATGGCTTCTACTACCGCACTTGACCCGTATGAGGACGGCGAGCCGCTTGATCAAAAGAAGTTCAAGTATGATTGGCTCTCTTATACCTCACCGCCTCGAGACCGGACATACACTTTTCTCGTGTGTCTATGTGCTCGGTTTCAGCGTGAAGCGCATCTTCGGTACCTTGAGCTACCATTGACTATGGTATCGGTACTCTTCCTCCTCCCGCTCATCTCTTAGAGCCTTCTGGATGCGCACTTTGTCACTGTAGGGTAGATAGGAAGAGCACTTCGGCACCGCCGCTCATTGGCACTTCTCTCATTTCCTGGTCCTCGAGGAAGCAGTCCGGTGTTGCACAGTCCACTGCAGAGGCCGAGTACGTTGTCGCAGCCGATTCTTTGTAGCCAAGTGCTTTGGATGATCTCGACTCTGCGGAACTTTGGGTTAACTATCGATCGTGTTCCGCTCTTTTGCGATAACACATCTGCGATTAGCATTGCTAAGAACCCAGTGCAACACTCTCGGACCAAGCACATCGATATCAGATATCATTTTCTTCGAGACCATGTAGAGAAGGGTGACATCGTACTTCAGTTTGTGGAGAGTGACCATCAGTTGGCTGATATCTTCACCAAGCCTCTGGACAGCACGAGGTTTTCAGCTCTGTGGGGAGAGCTTGGGATGGTTTGTCCTTATGGACTGTTGTGAGGGGGAGCTTGTGCTTTACTGCTTTACTATATTGATTATGCTTCTGTCTCCTTAATGTTGCTTCGCATCTGCGGGTGCATTGGGTTTTAGTCCTTCTAGCATAGGTTAGAGTGTATCTCTTGCTGAGTTGCTTAGACTTCTTACTCTTATCTTGTGCTTTCAGGATAGCTGTTTCTTATCTCACTAGGTTGAGCTCACTCACTTCTTCTAGGTTCTAGCGAGGGTTGGGCCACCCTCGGGTAGACAGGGTACGTGTTTGCTCTCTAGTGTGTGTTTTACTCGACAGCTGTTGTCCTGGAGTCATATGGGGTAGATAAGAGTTAGTCTGAGTCATTAGTATTCTCTATCTTATCTATGCTTTAAGGACTGTCTGTTTTCTGCTTTCTTTGCCAGCTTCTCATTTTTATTGCTTTGGTTCAGGGGGAGTTCATTTGGGAGCTTCTAGAGCTTAATATTGACATAACTCAACTTGAACTAAAAGTTGCATCACATGTTGAAGGGGAGCTGGATTTTCTGCATTACATGCTGCATTGTGATATAACTACATTTGAGCCTTGATTATTATCCGTTTATGACATGATTACAATACTTTACTCCTTGCCATGACTTGTGCTTATTTGCTACATTTATCATGACTTTATATGTGTAGACTAGCTTTTGCCATGATAAGTTAATTAAACCTGCTCAATTTGAACTAAAACTTGTCATGTTAGCACTCGAGACTAGTCTTTCTTGAGCTATCCTTTTATGATCCATGCCATGTCAAATAGGCTGAGTTGAGCGTTGAATCTCTATTGGGCCTTAGATTGAGCTGTTTTAGTCTCTTGATGATGCATAGGTTAGTACCCAATTCTTTCTCATGAGACGGCTTGCCATTGCACTAGGCATGAACTCAGGGGGGGTTTTGGATGACCAAGATCATTTCCTTAAGCTTCTCGCTTGGTATGATCGCATAAGGCTTGAGATCTAGCACATGATAAAAATATTGGTTGGAAACGACCATAAGTTTCAAAAGAAAATATGTCATTTGTGCTCAATTTGCTTAAGCTACTAAAAGAACCAAGTACTTGAACCAATATTTCACTCTTGAGCATATAGCACTCTATTGGACTCAATATTAGCTTCTTGGTTCCGCTTAGCTTTATTGATATGGCCTGCATCATCCTTGGATATCTCTAGCTAGACTTTGCTCATTGATGACTTAATTTGTTCACAAATTGCAGTATAATTCAGATTGTCATCTCTTTGGTTTAGCTAGCATATACATATCTTGTCATGATCTAGATAGCTTTCTATTGAGTCATGGCTTGATGTAATTCTTAAATGGTCATTTTGGATAATTCTCATGGCTCTAAATGCTTAGATTAATCAAATCTCCCATTTCATCCATCATCATGATTTTTTCTCCTTCTTGCATTCTTGATGCGTTTATTGCCAAAAGGGGGAGAATAGTGGTAGAAAAAGCCACTTTGGGAGCTTTGAGGAAAACTTGTTCTTTCTTTTGCTCCTTCTGTCGACATGGTCATTAGCTTCATTTTTCTTCTATGGACCATGTTGGACTCTTCAAACTCAACTTCTTGCTTTTTCTGGGTTTGTCAATATACTCATCAAGGGGGAGATTAAGAGACCATGTGGAGGTCATCCCGTTGTGTATGATGAGTAATTGACATCGGTTTAGTTAAGTCGAGTTTGAGTTGGTTGGTTTGGACCCTGACGTTGCGAGGTGTAACGGGCTCGGTCGGACTTGGTCAAACGTGGTCAACATGTTTAGGATGCATATTCTGTTAATGTGACAGGTTTGGATTTAATTATGCTTACGTGTATCGAGCGGTGCTATTTGACGTGTTTCTTGTCTGTGTGGCTGCAGGACGTCGAGACGGAGTCGTGGCGAGACACGGTGGACCAGACTAGGCGCAGGTGGCGTTGAGGTCAGAACGGTCGGGATGTGTCGAAGACGACGTGGACTCGAGGTGGTTGCGGCGGCGCGAGGCAAGGAGCGCGAAGCTTCCGGAAGGTGCGGGAGGGGCGAATCGGTAATTTCGCAAGGCTGCACAAACGGGAGACGGCTCCGTTAGGGTTTAGCCGGCGTAACGGGTTGGAGACCCGTTAGCCAAGGGCTATAAATAGAGGTGAGAGGCTGCATACCCCTTAGGACACTTGAGAGGGTTTTTGTGTATTTGATCTCCATTTTGTGTGTGTTCCTCCCGAGAAGCATGTGAGACTCTTGGTGTTCTTGAGGATTGAGAGGGAGAGGATGGATTGAGAGTCTTGTAATCTTTCTTGTTCTAATGTTCATGCGTATCGGGACTCCTCTATATCCTTTGTAATCATTTTCTCATTTTAATCCTTCATGCCTCAGTCAGTTGGAGATACCGTTTGTTTGAGCTTTCTTGTTCCCTTGAACTGGTCTGTGTGTTTTGCCTCTGTTCTTTTGTTGTCTTCGGTTCTTTCCTACATATTTTGTTTGTGAATTGAATCCTTGGTTTGTCTCAGAAAAGGAGTTCTAATCCTACTGCTATTCAATTCATTTTCGTGTTTCTTCACTCAGCAGAGGACATAATCTTTTCTTGGTTAAAAAAAATCTCATCCGAATGATTTGTGAAGCATAAGATTCCTGCATGCTATTCTTCCTGTGATTATCCGTCTAAGCCCCTGTGATCTTTTTGGCAAAACACAATACTTACTGTTCCTTCCTCTTTGTGTTCTTTGATTATGATTTCCTTCTTTTTGGCCGAATGGCTCACGTGAGAAGAAATCACATTTGTTCTTTTTTTGTGTGGTTTTTGATCCTGTGTTACATGCAGTCCCAGTACTTCCTTAATTCGGTTTGAGTTCTCTTTTCGCTTGGTCGTTTTATGCTTTGTTCAGCCGCCGTCTCCCTTTTCGATTTCAATCTTTTCTTTGTTCTCTGCAGTTCTCTGTTCTATTGACCGGCCAAAACTCACCGTTTCATCTTTTTCTTTAGCTGACTCTCTCTGATTCTTAAGTGTCTCTGCTGTTTTTTCTTTTTTTGACATTGTGTGTTTTGGTCGCTCTCTTTTCATGGTTTTGGTCACCTGCAGCAGCTTCGCTTCCTGCTCGCAGCAGCTTGTGTTTGCTCTTTGTTCGAGTTTGCTCTCCATCCGCCTGTGTCTTTGCTCTCTTGCTTGGTTCGTAACAAAAATCTTATTGTTGAATCGCTTTCTCGGAGTGTGTATCCTTTTGCTCGGCTATTCATAGCCGAATATGTGTGCTTAAGTTTTCATACTGCTGTTTGGCTTGTAGAATCAAATCTGAGTTTTGTCTTCCGGCCAATCGGCAAAATCTATTTTCTTGCTTCATAGCTGTTATAGCTATCGGAGAGGAAAGTTGCGTGTATACGTTGGGGGCAAATTTTTAAAAGGCACCATTCACCCCCCTCTGTTGCCATTTCCGATCCTACAACTTTATACAAGATAAAAGGTTGATTACATTGAGAAGATTATAGGCTGTGAATCCATGCAGCCTCTTGATGTGGAGCTCTGGACCCAGGCTCTATAGAGCTAACTTTATCTACAAGCCCTGTCTACATGGTGTAGCCTGGTATCTCTCAACCTTCTTGTTAGAGATGGAACGGAGTGAGTGCATGGTGTAATGAGGTATGTGTGAATGGTGAAGGGGAGGGGTATTTATAGCCCATCCAAGCCTTGCATCGGCCGATGAATGTCGGGACCTGGAATTTGTATTCCGAACCCTATGTGTTTACCATGCTAGTCCCATAATCAGTGGCTAGCACACATATTCAATAACATTCATATCATACCTATACATGATAAATTTAAAAAAGTAGTGTATATAGGTAGCGAGCAATCATAAGCCTACACGACGAAGTTTACAATTCATGGGCCGACAGGCCAATAGAACATACAATAAAAATAGTTCAGTGGAAGCGAAGATAAAAGAGGCATAAAAATCAGCAAGTATGTCTCAGCCCATTGATAGGCAACTGATTGGGGCAAGACCCAAGAAATCGGTGTCCTCATCGCCAAAACCTGCTACGTAAAAGTAACTGCAAGATGAATCTTCTTTTGCATCCTCTGAATATGTTCAAAAGCAACTGTGAGTACAAAAATGTACTCTGCAAGACATTATAGTAAAGTTATATAGTATGTAAGCTGAGATAAAGGTAGATGTCTAGTTTAGTTCAATTTGTAAAACACATGCTTTCAGTTATAATAATGAATAATAGATTACAAATAGAAGTTGTAAGAGTATTTGAATTTGATAAGCAATTAATAATAAAACATAAATAATACAAGTTTAGAACAAGAGGCTTACTGCCCTAGGATTTTGAAACAACTGCAATAACCTTGCCAAACCAAGCTATGCATGGATTTCTCATCCATAAATTCTTCAAACCATTTTATAAGACATAAAACTACTAAGGTAGACGATTCACCAGGTCATCTATGATTGTGGACATGGCTATTCAAATAGTTTTACACTTTACAGAAATTATACACTTTATCCATATGACATAAACATCCCACCATGTTATACATAATATATGATACCATCGATACCCGATTTGAGAGTTCATCATGAAGCTTTACATTACCTGTTGTAAAATCGAGGATGCCGACTAGAGGGGGTGAATAGGCGGTTTTAAAATTTCTCTAGGCTACTATCAAATTTATAATGCGGAAGTGTAGGCAATTTGATTTTGCACAAGTAAGACCTAAATTGCCTAAGTTCAACTAAGTGTACCAACAATATAATTTTAACTCAAGATAAGCAATCTTAGGATGACAAGCACTCTATTTAATTCAATGAATATAAATTGCTTGAATGTAAATTGAGCACAACAGAACAAACCACAATTCACGTTGATGTAAACTCAAACGAATTGGATTGCCTCTATGAATTAAGCCTAACCACCTCAATCCAGTAAGGATGCTCTTTCTCCACTCCAAAGATAGCAAGCACCACACCAGTCACAACAAGCCCAGCCTTCTAATAACCTTCTTGAGAAGATCATCGGACCACCAAGCCTCCGAAGCCGTCTAGGAGTCGGCTACCTCCAAGAGTAATAAGCCAGGGACCCTCGCTTGAACAAATCAAGTATCACAGCTCAAGGACATGAAGTACACCATCGAGTGCAACACATGCACAAGGTTATGCCTCTCCACACTCACTAAGTGTAACACATGCACAATGAGAGAGAGAGATAGAGAGAGCTTGCTCTAGGCTCAAGGAATGGATACCATGGAACTAGCTACCTCCTCCAACAGGCCACAAGGAGATATATATACCCAACATAAGGAAAATAGTTTTTTGAGCAAAATGTTCATTGCAAATAGCCCGAGGCCCGGTACTACCGCCAAAAAATGGCCGGCACTATCGCACTCTTTCCAATGGCTATAAAACTAGTTGTTACTCGGGCCACCGATCAGACCTCCTACACAGGGACCGGTCTAACCGCCAGGTTTGGTCTGATCGCAAGTATACCAGTCTGATCACTAGCCAAATTCTTAGGGAAACACATCTCTGGAAAAACATGCTGCTACACAAGCGGTTATACCGGGGGCCAATTAGACCGCAACTTGTGGGCCGGTCTAACTGGGGGCCGGTTAGACCGCCACTTATGGGCCGGTCAGACCGTAGCCATAATACCAGTCTAACCACCACATCAGTCTGAGTGCGCAGCACCGATTAGACCTTTATGCTGGTCTGATCGCAACTCTTATGCCGATCAGACCGGTTTTCCAGAGAGAGCACGCAGTTGTGCATAATCCATGAGCAATTCTAACAACAAGATTATAGTTTGAATGTTGTGCATTTAAGGTTGGTATGAGCTTCTCAATAGGTTAAGGAACACATCCGCAACCCCTTTTAGAATCATAACATAAAAAGGCACCATGGACTTGAGCCAATTTTCACACATCTTTTAGTCAAATTCAAGTCACATGTAATACTAGTGTTTGTATGAGCTTCAACTGTTTTTCAAAGCATAATTGAAAAAACCCTAGCATCAAACCACAAGGAGGGGAGAACATGAACTTTGATAATTTGCAAAACATTCTTTGATAATTTGCAAAACTTATTTGCAAACTTTTAAGTCACATGTCACGAGGAATTTATGCATAAGCTACAACTATTTTCAAAACATATTCGAAAATATTAGCATCATGCCATAGAGAGAGCTAGAGTAAGCGAATGAGTTATCAACACATGATATGTTCAAGATACTAGTCGTGACTCCTCTTAATAGTACGACATCCTATACTAGCAGACCGGTCTTCCAACTAAATACCAAGATCCGTAAAAGACTAGGAGCACATTTTTAGCCCTAGCTAGTCATACATTTGCCTTAAGTATCCTATTGAAGCTTGATAACACACATATAAACTTTAAGTTCGGGTCTCTGACTTTATTCATCATCACATGACGTCTTTTTGGACTTGAGGACGATCACCTGCATGAAGCTTTCTCAAGTTATCCATCATCGTGGGACACATCCTATTCATCCATCTCAATGAAAATATTAATCCCACAAATTGATTGTCATTAATTACTAAAACATATCATTAACTCATAATGACGAGTCTAGATCCTTCACTGGTCCTAACAACCACCGCGCTATGATTACTTTCTTAATATGGGGGTGTGCCCTATAACGTCCCAAGATTCATAGGTGTGTCGGTAAACCTTCCTTTCCAGCAAGGTTCCTCCAAACATAGAACCCCTCCATGCCTGCACTAGCCTAATTTCACCTACAATCCACCACTGGTGATAAAGTTGCTAGAACCCAGTAACTTATTATACTAAAGCCTTTTCATATAGACGTGTAGTTGTACATTATATCTTGGGGTCTAACTACTCCATAGACTCGGTCCTTAATGACCTGAGCAAGACATCCATAAATCACAGTCTCGTGCTAACCGCATTGGTCTCCACAACCACTTGCCCAAATCTAAAACATGTTTTCCATTTTATTTGCTAACCAAAATAACAGAGGTATCTCATCTAGACCATTTCTCAAGTATCTTCCATTTTTGAACATTTCCACCATTTGCAACCTACCACATCAAGTACCGTTATGAGCATGGCTAAGCATCAACTACTGCGTTCATTCTACAAATTCCACATTTTATCAATAGTGGATATTTACACTAAGGTGACAATAGTAAGGATAATAATTTATCAAGGTGGGATCAAAGCAATAATTTGGTATAACAATACACCTTACCAATATAGCGATTTTTACCAAAATTACACGATGCTTAATAGTTTTGAACACTACATAATAATGAAAATATGGGATTAGCATAGTCAAAGGGGGCGCTTGCCTCAATCGTTGAACTCTTAGTCTTGCTTTGTCTCATTGACAAATTTTTTCAAAATGTTAGTATCTAGTCGGCAAATACCAAATATCGCAAATAAGTGCCAAATAAATTCAAATAGAGAACAATTTCAAATATTTTTGTAGAATATGAAAGAGAATGATTTTAGAGATAAAAATCATTCAATTGGAGTTTATATACAAAAGTTACAATCATTTGAATTTGGTTTGGTTTGGAAAATACTAAAAATGAAAAAGAAAACACTGTGTATGAATTTTCATTTTCATTTTTCTTTCTAAAGGAAATCCTATATTTATTGCATCATTATACTGACAGGTGGGGCCTACTATTAGGATTTTATTAGTGTCTAAAATGTTTGACTAGTGGGGTCCATGTGTCAATGTCTCATTACTAAAAACTGGTTTAAATTATAAAATTAACTTGATTAATCTACTCAGGCCCACATGTCATAGATTAATTAGTTTCAAATGAGTTTAGTTAGCACTAAACTAATCTCACCTCAAGTGGGACCCACTGGTCAGAGAGGGAACATGGGAGGTCAATGGCTAAGCTCATTGTTGAGCTCGTCGGTGGTGAGGCAGCGGCGAAAATGTCTCGGAGGCTGGTGGATCAGAATGGCAAGGCTAAGGTGAACCTTGAGGTGGTGGTGGTGGACAAAGAGGTGGATAGGGACAGTGATGCGGTGGTGAACAGCAGCAAGGTGGCTCGACCATGTGGTGGCATCGGCGTAGGAGCAAAGGAAATCAAGGACTGGGTATTGGGATGGGTTCTGTGGTGTGTTGCGACGCGAGGGACGGTGACACAAGGACCAATGGTCATCGGAACAGTGCTCACGATGTGTAATCTCAGTGGCGCCATGGGAAACAACGGGGAAGTCGATAATACTACTCGCCCGAGCTGAAAGCAAGGGTCCTTAGTAGAGATGGCAACGGGCACAAACCCGCTGGGTTTTGCTATCCCAAACCCGTGCCCATGAAAGTTGGACGTGCCCGCTAAAAAATCCATGCCCGTGACGGGTGCAGATTTTTGCCCAGACCCATGCCCACTAGAGTAGCGGGTACCCACGGGTCACCTGTGCCCGACAACAGCTGTGTAGATTGCAGACAGTGCAGTGCTTAGCAAGTCAACAATAAGTTCAATTTATATGCTACTATGCATGAAACAAGCAATGACAAATCCACAATGCACATCACTAGTTCACTCCATCAATTCTCAGTTCATAGTTCACTAGCATAGCATATCATTACAAGTTCACAGTTCACAACTCAGTTAAAACCAAAAGGAGAGACATCAACTGCTCCTTGTACTTGACTAATGGGCTATGGGCTGGGCTGGTTTGCCTGAGAGGCTGGGAGTCTGGGTTTATAACTCCTATGGATCGGGTTTATATTACCTATGGGTTTACAGGTTTGGGTACTATAGGAACGTACCTGAGCCCGGCAGACCCGATGGTTTGGGATTTTTGCCTATTAAGAGACCCATGGGTTAGGAAATTAACTCAGACCCATACCCTAATAGAGTAAAAACCTACCGGGTATCAGGTTTCAGGTACCCATTGCCATCTCTAGTCTTTAGGCATCAACATCTTACCATGAGCTCAACGGTGAGGCCGAAGAGGTCGGAGGTGGTCGAAGATGGCCGAGCGGTGATGGACAGAGGTAGAAGCGATGGCTTCCATGGTGACGGCTCACCATAGTGAGAATGGGCTACAACGGAGCACGACAACATGCTAAGAAGGGTTAGGGATGGTGAAGGATGGGGAGGAAGACCATGGTGGGGGTCTATGGCTCACTGGAGTGACGAAATCGAGCGGAACAATGATGGTGACCAGTATTGAGGACAAAGCTGGATTCTTAGTAGCTCACTACACCAAATCTAGATTAAGTGTGGGGCTAGCCGAAAGGGATCAAAAGATACAAGATGAAACAAAAGAGAGGGCTCAAAGCTCATCAGAACATAAGATGAGAAGGATGGAGCATGGCGGTGGCCTGCACCAAAGCTGAGGATGATGATCGTGTACCAGGCAACTCGGAGGAAGAGAAGCTCGGCCAAGGGGCAAAATGGAAATGGTGAAGGATGGGGAGGAAGATGATGCGGTCGGGAGGGGTTTTATAGCAAGGGGAGACCACTGAGCTCACTGGACCTTCACGGGTCTAGACGACCATGGCATCGTGTTGGCACTGGTAGGGATGTGATGGCTCACGTAGGCGTGATGGAGGATAAGGATGTGGTAGCGAGGCATGCGGCACAGCGCAGTAACGAGGGCGACGGCTTTGGCAAGGCCTGTCACGGTGTGCTTGGCGTGGGATGGGCACAGACATGCTGTATTGTGGTGAGAGGTGGAATACGACGTCTGAGAGAGAGAGAGAGAGAGAGAGAGAGAGACGACAAGAGAGAAAATGGCTTCGACTGAATGCACGTTCACGCGAAGAAAGCAGAAAAGAGGAGGCGGCTCAGGAGGGGATGGTGCATGGGCTAGTGCTGGGTTGAAACAATGATGGCCTAGGACAACATGAGAAATTTTGACCCATAGACAAAAATGAATTTAAATTTTATTTTCTAATTGATTTAATTGCAGAATTCAAGTTTGAATTTTTAAAATTAGCAAACCAACTCTAAAATGTATGAAATTTTTTGGATGGGCACTTTAGAATATTTAGATCCTACATAAATTATTTATAGGTTCTAGTCAACCTTTAATAAATTTTAGAAATTCATTTTGAGATGCTGAAAAAGAGAAATCATTTTAAGAAATGTTGAAAATTCTAAAAATATCCAAAAATGCATAAATGATGATTTATAAATAATTATATTGGTTTAATAAATGTTTGGGGTGTTAGAATGAAGGGTAGGATTGGCCAACCTATTTGTGGGGGATCAGGGGAGAGATAGCGCCAAATGCATCCACCGATGCAACACTTGTTCAGGCGATCAATATGCCATGTGATTGGTTGGTTGAGTTCGACGTTGATGGATCCTCTTGCTAAGTCCTTGGTTGTAGTGGACGATCATGATCTCTTGATGTTGGCGCGTAGGAACCCCATGCACCATCGTGCGTCAGCTAAAGCAGACCGAATCGGGCGAGCAACCTAGTCCAACTTGGACTGGTTTGCATGACACTAATGGACCAAGGCCTGGCCAAGTGCATCGGTCTATCTGCAAGTTGGCTTGATTCCCTGGTCTCAAGCTTCTACTGGAACCAATTTCTTCCAAAACTAGGTTCTCGAGCCTCGTGGTGGAGGATAGTTAGGGCCAGGCTAAGCTGTGGCCCCTCCAGCAACTAATTTCTTTGAAAAGTAACTATAATAACTTAATGGCATTAGGCTCATATATTACTTTTGATGGCCAACCTTTCACCTCAATCCAACTGAATTTGGTCCACTTCACCATCTTCTTCCCCCCAAAACCATGACAACACGCAATGACCCAATTCCATTGCCTTGCTCATCATCGATTTGGCCAATTAGGTTCATATTTTTAGCTCAGGATCATCAATGCTCAACTAGGGGTGGCAATTTCCCCATTAGGAGGGGGGAGGGGGGATTTCCCCTCGCGGGGGAATAGGGATGGGCCCACTACGCTAGCGGGGCGGGGATAGGGGTCGTCCTCCCATGCCCCCGAGACAGGTAAAATAATTTTTAAAATAATATATTATAGATTTTAATATAGGATATTGTATTCTTTTCTT
The DNA here is from genome assembly GCA_036346245.1 of Bonia amplexicaulis. NCBI lineage: Eukaryota > Viridiplantae > Streptophyta > Magnoliopsida > Poales > Poaceae > Bonia > Bonia amplexicaulis. The sequence continues at coordinate 12,487,868 of CM070753.1, read as the reverse complement.
GTATATTTGGACTAAAACTTGAATCTATATGTTAAAATATATATTTTGAAGCTACATTTTGAAAAAAAGTATACCTAAATAATCAAAAATTAATACATAAAGTCATATTATTATTTTTTTAAAAGTAATTTACTTTTTTTAATCCCAGTAGGGATACCTGTGGGGGTCGGGTCCCACGGGGACCGGCGGCAGTCTTCCCTGGTAAGGCTAACGGGCCTAGGGCTGGGCTAGTAGGGATAGGGGTGGGCCTGCGGGGGCCTCCCTGGGACCCCTCAACCCCGTTGCCACCCCTATGCTTGATTGGTTGCTGCTTACACTTCATTGATTTAACCAACTAGACCACCATCAGTCCAGCATTGCTTTACTTGCTAGTTCCTATCCCAATCTCGTTACCTTCAACTAGTGTGGCGGTGAAGCGCAAGTCACAGGACGGTTACACAAGGTGTTTTGGTGGTCGTCAGTGCCTAACACATCCACGCGTAGTTGGAGCCATTGGTACTCCACATCTTAACGGAGAATTCAATTTCGCTGGGTCCATGTCGGAGATAGCGAGGCAATTGTTACACTATTCTCGCAGGTTGTTACTTATGCAACAAGGAATTTCGCTATCTTAGAACGGTTAGAGTTACTACCATTGTTTACCGGGCTTCCATTCAAAACTTATCATAGTTCTCCTTCGACCTTCAAGCACTGGGTAGGTGTCAGACTCTATACATCGTGTTACCACTTAGTAGAGTCCTATGTTTTTAATAAGCAATCGCTACCCCTGGTATGTCCCGCTTTCCTAATGATACAATAGGAGAGCACCTCCTCTCACGAAGTTACAAGGTCATTTTGCCGAATTTCTTCGATATGATTCTCTCGACGCCCCCTAATGTACTGTACTTGTTTGCTTGTGTCGTTGGGATGGTTGAGTGACCCAATTGTGAAGAGTGTGGACAAGATTAATAAAAAAATCTTCAATGGCTATTAATTATATAATGTCATAGTAGTACAATTTAGCAGTTGTGTAGTTATGAATTTGCATTGGCTGGGGCCCCCTCGGGATTTCGCTCAAGCTGCAACGCTGCTCGAGCCCAAGAACCCGAAGTAGCAGCTCGGCTAAACGGGCCTAACAAACGAGCCTCCAGATGCCTCGTCACCAACACCCGACGCCGCCTCCTCTCCTCTACGCTTTCCCGTCGCCTCCTCCTACGCGCCGCAGCCGGTTGCCCGCAGCGCCACCCCCTCTCCCCTCTCCCTCATCACACCCTCATCCACCCCTGCTTCCTGCCGGCGCCGGCGCCGCTCCTTTTCCCGGCGCCGTCGTTCACTTGAAAAATTGAAAATCCAACTTTGAACTGGTGAACTTCGCAAGTAGCCCAAACGCAACTCGCCAAGCTCTGAATCACTAGTTCGTCGAGAGGGACACGGACCGCCTCGTCACGGCGGCCTCCATGGGCGACCTCACCACCTCGCCGGCGAGCGAGGTGCCGTTCCGCATCAGCTTCTCCGGCCACGGTGGTCACCTCCGCCTCGACCCCACTCCCCACCCGCCCAGCCCTATACCCGACTTCGTCCTGGTACGCGACCCACCGCTGCGCCCTAAATCGCACGTTTTTATTCAATGCGGAGTGTAAACCCTAAACCCACTGTGGCTGTGATGGTGACTGCAGCCGCCGGCCTACCCACCGGAGAGTTCAAGCAGCGTGAAGGAGTACCTCGAGGCCCACTACCTCAACCCCGAGCTCCACCTCCCCATCGCGGCCGATGGCGCGAGGGTGTGGGACGTGGACTGGTTTGCCCTGGCCAGGCCGCCTCTGGAACCATCCGCCCCGCGCACCATGCTCACGCCCGCCTGGGAGCCGCCTTTCCGCCGCCGCCGGCTGCCATTGCCGTTGTCATCGGAGTCACAAATGTGGGATCCTGAGTCTGTGCAGATGGAGATGAGCGAGGTGTTCGATTCAGGGGCTGGGAGAATTGCACCACGGATGCCCGGTCCTGCAAAGGACTTTGTGAGGGGGAGCATGAACAGCAGGCCTTTCCGCCCGGGTGGCCTGCAGGATGATGTGGCCGCGGAGGCAGCGTTGGAGAAAGCATTTCCGGAGGGTGCACGAAATGGCACTTGGGTGCGTGAGCTTATGAGTGGTGGCCCAGCACAGATTGCTCCTCCGGGTTTCCGCAAGGGATTGGACTTGGGCCAGTTGAAGGTTTGATCCTTACTAAGTGTGTGTTTCTTATGCTAAGTAAGGATTGGTGTGGATGTGCTAAACTGTGGCAGTGGCAACTACTACCTTCTTATAGGAGTATAACAGTCATTGGAAATGTTTCCGAGATGGAGGGCGTGCAGAGGAGCAACCTGCATCTTTATCAAGTGACACAATGGTAATCAGCTCGTATGACAATTCAGCATTCCGCATTTGTGTGCAGTTTTGGCATTATAGTCTGATGACCCATGGTCCTGCAGGATAAATACTCAGTGCAGTTTGATGATCTGTTCAAGATAGCTTGGGAGGAAGATGCTGTCAACAAGGTGTCGCAGGAAGATGATGCTTATCAATTGGCTAGAGATGAGGGGACCGATGGTAACTAATTGTCCTCATACATCGTATGTTAAAGTCACACGAGTATATTCTCTTGTGGTAAATCATAATAGCTAAGAAATAATTGGCCATGATCCCTATACTACTACTTACAGGTTATTGGTGTTTCTTAACGTTTATAAGTCTTGTCTGGTTTCATGTTAAGATTTCCATTTTCCATTTGCAGATGCTGACGAACGAAAAGTTGATATATTGCAAGATGCTTCTGAATCTCTAACAAGGCCAGATGCTGAGAAGCAGGAAGTTGGTGTCATAGGAGATGTTTCTGAAGCTCAAACAGATTTGGATAAAATGTTATCGTCTGAAGTGCAAGATAATCGCAGAGAATCGGGTGGATCAGGTGATGATAAGCCGGCACAGGAGGGCAAGGTGGGTGCACTTTATGTTTTTTGTGTGGCTCGCTTCATCTGCTGTGTTTCACATTCCATAAACTTCATTGATGCATATTGTTGCGGAAGTGGCATCACAATTCTCAAAAGATAAATGAACTAATGATGGTTATTTATTTCTGTTATACTTAGGTTTGGGCACTTGGTGGGGATGAAGACATTGTGACTAACTTCTACAAATTTGTTCCAGATATGGCAATTGAATTTCCGTTTGAATTAGATAAGTTCCAGAAGGAGGTAAGGTACCCATTGGCATCTGTACCTTTGTATGAATATCTTAAATTTTTTATGCTGACGGGAGCATCTAGTGTGCTATGTCATCCAAGAGCGTACACCGCATTTTGTTAGCATGAAGTTTAATAGGCACAGCAACGATACATGCTTGTTAATGAAGGATAAATGTCCATGCACCGGTGATATTATATCTGCGTGCTTTGACAGTCTTCACTTTTTCCTTGTAAAGTACCACAGATAATTCAATTTCAACTTACCTAGCAACTTCTGTATGCCATAATTTCTGAATTCCAATAGGCGTTAGTCAACTTTTTGTGTACGGGAGCTATCAACATTGGCAAACTCGACGCTGTCATCTTTTCATTTTCTCATGCCCTAAATTGTGAATCGGTGATGTGTTGTGAACCTTAGTTCTAACAAATCTTGTTCAAATTTGTGAAGTCCATCAAGTTAATGTGTAATACAAGAATTGTGTGTTAAGAAAACTAATTAGTTTGCACTTATATAATATTGCCACCAATATATTTTGAAGTGTTGTAAGTGGCTAATGGACTAGAAGTAGGAATTCATCACCCCTTTCAAGATCTCTATCCGTCACATCCGGAGCCACTGGTTTTCATACTTTTGATTCTTTCCAGCTTAAATAGCATTTCAGAATTACATATTGGTTATATCTGGAAACTAATAAACTACATATTGATGATTTCTGCAAATTATTTCATTCTATTTCTATTTGCTTTTTTGTCTATGGCCTTTTCTTTTGGGACACAAGATTGCCACAGGAATTTTGGATGAAAGGAAACATCTAGCGAGAGTGGATGTTTCCTTTCTTCCATATTTCCTGCGGGAATTATGTATAAGAGCAAGCCTTGATTGCTATTGCCTGTTTGTTAAGTATGGTACTGGATGCTCGATATAGTTGCTAATCTATATTCATTCTATCTACCATATACAGGCTATATATTACCTTGAGAAGGGTGAATCAGTCTTCGTGGCAGCCCATACATCAGCAGGAAAGACAGTTGTTGCAGAGTATGCCTTTGCTTTAGCAACAAAAGTACGGTTGACTTCACTGTTTCTTTTTTTGTATTTTATTTTTTCATTTTTTTGTTCATTTAAAACAACGGTCCTTCACACCCTTATTAACCCTTGTATTTTACACTCTGCTTCTGTTAGGAGGGAGACCTCTAGCTTAGTATTACTTTTTAGTTGCTTTCAGAAGTATGCGATTCTGCACTTCTGATAAGAGTTCAGTTTTGCTTTTGTCAGTCGATTGATCTTTAGAACATCCTATACATACTTTATTACACTACTCTGCTTACTGTAGTAATAGATTCAAACTCTCCCAAATAACATATAATGATGTCTCAATGAAAAATCGTAGCATGAACCTTGTGATGACACTCATGACAGTTAGTGTTATTATGCAGCATTGCACCAGGGCTGTCTATACTGCTCCCATTAAAACTATCAGCAACCAGAAATACCGAGATTTCTCTGGGAAGTTTGATGTGGGACTTCTCACCGGAGATGTCAGCATTAGACCAGAGGCAACTTGCTTAATTATGACCACAGAAATATTACGCTCAATGCTGTACAGAGGTGCTGACATTATACGGGATATAGAATGGGTATGCCGTTTCATTCTGATTTCATCATAGTGTAATAATCTCTGGTTTTAACTTTCCACTTTACATTTTGTAATCTTATTAATGGATCATGGGAGCTGATGTGTGGTTAATGATTCAATCAGGTAATTTTTGATGAAGTGCATTATGTAAATGATGCTGAGAGAGGTGTAGTTTGGGAGGAAGTTATTATAATGCTCCCGAAGCACATTAACATTGTCCTTCTTTCGGCAACGGTATGGATTTAGTGAAAACTACAGTTTAGTTATCACTATCACAGTAACCCAAATATTGGTATATACTCTATTGAATATTGAAACTGTTTCTTAGTAATAGTTAGGAATCATGTCAAGTTTAATGTCGTATATAGTAATTCAGAACAAGAATACTTTATAGTTGCTTTCGGTCTCTTGAAGTACTTGATGCAGAAGACCTTATGGTGATCTGTCCTAGGAAGTACAACCGTGCAAGTTTCATAGTATGCAAGTATGGTCTTATGATCCAGTTACCTCGATTCTTTCATACATGTACAAGAAAGTAATTTGTTTGCTGGTGACGATTGTACAAGTTTTAGGCTGCTATAGTATTCAACCACAATTAGTACTGTTTGTAGTAAACAATATAATTGAAATTTGTTCACCTAAACATGAGGAACAGTTAATATAATAATTTAATGCCAAAAGTAGCATTTTGAATACATTGTACTTTTTCTTTTTTATTATGTTAGGGAAAGCTGAAGTTTGATAATTTCATATTGTTTCTCTCGTCCAGATTTACTTTGGAATTGAATTTTAATTGTTCCCTTCAGGTTCCGAACACAATTGAATTTGCTGACTGGATTGGTCGAACAAAGCAGAAGAAAATTCGTGTCACATCGTAAGTGTAGTTACTGTCATTTTTAAGCGGGAAAAATTGCACTATAGGCCCCTGAACTATTTATTTTGTGTGCAATCAGGCCCTTCTAATCTAGTTTTGTTGATTTGAGCCCCTGTACTATACTGTTCTGTGCGATAAAACCTCATAACTATTTCTGTTGATTTAAGCCTCTACGCTAGTCAGGATTCTCTTAACTTTTCCTATATGACTAATAAATTAATAACATGGTTACAATTTCGTGCAGACATGGACCACTGGCTCAAATATGACCTAATAATAAACTACTACTTAAACCTGCTAGCCTATTTTAGAAGAATTTCTTTATAAAGTAGCATATAAAGGGGCTTGGTTGCACATAATTGAATAGTATTAGGCTCATTTCAGCAATATTAGACTTTAGGGGCTTGATTGCACAACATCAAATAGTTTCAGCGGCTTACAGTGTAATTTTGCCTTCTTAAGCGCAAATATTTTGAATATACGTCCTATTACAATTTGCATCATACAGTATGGCCACTATATGTTCACCAGGACCAACAAAAGGCCTGTTCCCCTTGAACATTGCTTGTTCTACTCTGGAGAAGTGTACAAAATATGTGAAAAGGATATGTTTCTTACTCAAGGATTTAGAGAAGCCAAGGATGCTTTCAAAAAGAAAAATTTGAACAAGCTTGGAGTGAAACTTGGTTCAAAATCAGGAACACCTGCAGTGCGTGCTGGAACTCAAGGCAGAAATCCAGATACATCTAGTAGAGGGAGAGATCAGAAGTACCCAAAGCATCACCATGCCAATTCAGGAGCAGCAGCAGTTCAGCAAAGCACCTCAAGGCCAAAGCGATCGGAGTCTTCATTCTGGATGCCGCTTGTAAATAACCTTCTGAAGAAATCCCTTGTGCCTGTATGTGAGAATGATAGCTTTTGACATTCCTCTCTATGATGCAATTCATGACATTTTGTTCTTTTGGACCTCATGTTCATCTATTTTGATTTTTGAATTTGCTTTACCCTTCATTGTGCATTCTGAAGGCAATAGTATAATCCACTGTAAAATAGCAATTAGTTGTGTCATTTTGGTCATGGACTCTACTGTTCCTTTTTATCATTCCATGTCATTTTACATTTAACATGAGCTTTTCTGACCACAGGTGGTAATTTTTTGCTTTTCAAAGATTCGCTGTGATAAATCAGCAGACAGCATGTTTGGTGCTGATCTCACCAGTAATTCAGAGAAAAGTGAAATCCGTGTCTTCTGTGACAAGGCTTTTTCACGCCTTAAAGGATCTGATAGGAACCTTCCTCAGGTCATCTAATAGCACAGAAAATTTTAGTCTGGTGAACCTTAACTTTGTTCGATGCTTGAAAATTTGACCTCCTTGTTAGGTTGTAGGAATACAAAGCCTTCTACGAAGAGGAATTGGAGTTCACCATGCTGGGCTTCTTCCTATTGTGAAAGAAGTAGTTGAGATGCTATTTTGTCGTGGTGTGATCAAGGTTAAGCTTTGAACATGTAGTAGATATGTCATATTTTAGTTACATGTTAGAAGCCGTTGTGCTAAGCTAACCAGGGCAACAACTTTTTTTTTGTAAATTTAGTTTGTCTTAGTAGCTACACTTCTTGAAGCTTGAAGGAAAAATTTCACGGACGGGTATTATCTGTTATTGGATATTTGCTAGATGTTAGAAAAAAAAGTGAATGCTGACTGCTAGTCTATCCTGTCCAATGTTTTCTAAGGCAGTTTTGCACAGTACTCTAATAACAACCAGTATCATCTATGAAAAGTGTTTTAGCTTAAATTAGCAGTCTAACAGCGAAATAATTCCTCTAATCAGATAACAGTGTTGTCAGCTACTACCTAAAAAGTTCTCTTTCAACACCCTAGTAACCAAATATAGCATGTTCTGCTGCATTTTTGTCTTACAATTAACTGAGTGGTAATCTTTTGACTTGCTTGAACTCGTTTTAGGTACTATTTTCCACCGAGACATTTGCAATGGGTGTTAATGCACCAGCAAGGACGGTGAGTTCTTTCTATGACTAAGCATGGTTCAACTCTATATTAGGCATACTACTTGCATTCCAGCGTCCATTTATTAGTTTTACTTGTGTATTTGAACTATGGGAATGAAACCGATCAATTGTCCTGTCATTTGTTCTTGCGGGTAACTACGATCTCTTCGCAATTAATTCTAGTTGCTGGCAAGGTGCTAATGATGATATGCAAGCATATTTTTATAGTTGAAACTAACAGTTATGCAAAAGCTAAAGAGGCTTCTTTCGGTTCATTCATGAGGGAAACATACTAGCTAGTAGTTACCACTTACCAATCCATTATCTCACTGAGGACGTGGAATATGTAAGTGAACTTTTGTCTTGGCATGTGTATTGGGGCTAATACTATGGACTGCAGGTTGACATTGATCTATTTAACATGCTTTGGACTAGACCAATTTTTAATGCATTATTAGCCTCTTAAGATAACTGTAGCTCATGCTTAGTTTATAGACATGCTTTTACGATGCCTTTAAGCTCAAGATTCTGATAAACTAGCTCTGAGCCTCTGACTAAATTATGCAAATCCAACAGGTTGTGTTTGATTCTTTAAGAAAGTTTGATGGAAAAGAACATCGTAAGTTGCTTCCAGGGGAGTATATTCAAATGGCTGGACGAGCTGGTAGGAGAGGACTTGATAACATTGGTACAGTGATCATTATGTGTCGTGATGAAATTCCTGAAGAGAGTGATTTGAAGAATTTGATTGTTGGAAAACCAACTCGACTGGAGTCTCAATTTCGATTAACATACACTATGATACTACATCTTCTACGTGTGGAGGAGCTGAAGGTATACCTACCGATGCCAGTTTGAAAACATTCCTGCTTAGCTTTTTTATATATAAAAAATTCAACTCCGTATTTCAATGTGGATATATTGCCCGTGCGCAACCATTTTTTGATTTCTTGAACTTGTAGGCCTCAGGCACATGCATTAATAAATATGTTTGAACTTTGAAGACTGAAAACTGAGATGTAACTAGACATATATGTTGGCCTTGCTGCAATGCTCAAATCAGGTTCTTTGCTTCATAATATACTGTATATTGTCTGTCCATCTTGTGATGAATATGTTAATCAAAAGGTATATATTGAGTATACTTCCAAGCCTGTGTTTGACTAAATTTGTTGATTAACTATCTGCTTAATAATATATTTTCAAGTGCTCTTTTGATGTGAGCAGTTGCAATTGGCACTGATTCTGCATGGCCATGGGAGGAGAATATAATTGATAGCACTATGGTTAATTTATTATCAGTTGGAAAATACTGAATACATGATACAGATTTGTCACATGTAGGTTGTAAGGAAAAGTGATATCCTTCATTTATGTATTTTCTCATAGGTGGAGGACATGCTTAAGAGAAGTTTCGCAGAATTCCATGCACAAAAGAATTTGCCTGAGAAGGAAAAGCTGCTATTGCAAATGCTTCGCCAACCTACAAAGACAATCGAGTGAGATATTAACTCATCTTTGCCAAATTGATACAATGGGTACCAACATTTAAAGTGCAAATCCTACTTAAAATTGGAAACAAACAGTAGCAGTAGTACAGTATCATCATTGACAGAGAAAGGTAACAAGCAAGGAGGGTTGTGTACTTTTGTAATCATGTTTGATTTATGGTTTGGGTAGGCAAATTATGGAGCCACAACCCATGGTAGAATAGAACAAGCACACCTTTACAATAAGAGATTTGGCACAGTAAAGAGATGGCAGAGAAAATAGCACAGTTGGCAAATGTAATGCGCTAGACCGCTAGTCTCACGTTTTGGATCAGCAGAAAACACCATCCCTTCCTACAAGGTCATGCTTTGTTGGCTTGCCCAAATTATCAAATTGACAAGAGGAATAAATAAGCAGCATCATTTTATAGCTAAATCTTGGAGTAGCCTGGAGGACATGGTTACATAAATGCAGAGGTTTAGAATGAGATATTGAATCTGGAAGCAGGCTTAGATCTCTACCTTGCAGTTGTGAACTGTGCATCTAACCCAAGATTGTGGGAGTGTAGCAATGTAGGCATTTTCTGTAACACCTTGCAGGACCAGATGTGCAGTTGGGTTGACCCAGATGCACATATCAGTCATCTGTCAGATCTCTTGTTGCTATGAAGTTGCAGCAAGAAACATTTTGAATAACAACATGCAAAATTCCAATGCTGTCTTGATATCTTTGCTAACTGGGTTTTTGTTTTGTATACATTTTCATCAGTACTTTGCAATATTATCTAGTAGCACTATGAAATCTGTACTTTGTTTTCATAAGCATTCGATGTATAAAAGTACTTAGAAAAAGCAGCATCTAATATATTATGTACAATATACTTATTCTATTTGCTTCGTTGCCTTATTTTGTTCATTCTTATATTATCAGGTGCATAAAAGGAGAGCCTTCTATCGAAGAATATTACGAGATGGCTTTAGAAGCTGACACACTTAGGGAATCTGTTACAGAAGCAATTATGCAGTTGCGCACTTCTCAGCAGCTCCTTTCGCCTGGAAGACTAGTGGTTGTTAAATCCAAATCGGTATGTATTAATCCTGTTGGGTTGCCTTTTATGTGAGCTTTCTTTTTTGTTTGTTCATTCCTTTCAATGAATTTATTTATGTTTACATAGTTAGTCCTACTGATTTATTTACCAACACTTCACTGTTTATACAATCAGAAATTGACTTGAGTCATTTGGTCAGAGATTGACTTGAGTCATTTGGTCAGAGATTGACCTGAGTCATTTGGTCTTCTATATGTATTTAACAAGCATGTGGAACTCTGAAACTAGTGTATAAAGAAGTGAGAAAAAAATGAGAAAATTAGAAGAAACCAAGCATTATTAAAGTTCCATATTGAAGGGGAAATTCTTGTATGCCATATCAAAATTGATTGGGTAGAATCTTTGATAATGTAAATAAGAAATCCAGTTTGAGCTGAATTAAATTTTCAATGGATCTCAAGTAGCTTATCACCTTTGAGCTTTTTTATCAGCATCTCCACTTTGAATGACAAGAACTAGAGCTGATCAGCCAGTTTAAGCAAGCTTCATTAAACCTTCCACTGATTCTGTCTGAGACTACCATTCTATCTTTTGTACTTGACCTACTTATTAATATTTCTTTGAACGAGCGTGCTCATTTTGAAGAGTATGAAGCACAACACTGTTGCCTCTATCCATTTAATCATTTCTCTCTTTTTTGTTTCACTTTAATATAATTTGTTTGATTTTATCTAAGTTGTAATATTTTAGCTACAATGATACTGTCGCAAATGTGTGACGGTTGCATCTTTTCGGCATTAAAATTTGTATATTTTATGGCAGGATGATGATCACTTGCTTGGTGTAATTGTGAAAAATCCATCTACTACGCTAACGCAATATGTTGTTCTTGTACTGACCGGGGATTGCTCTTCATCTGCACTAGCCCCTGACTCATCCAATCAAAACGAAAAGGAACCCGGGGAATTTCAACAAGGATATTTTGTTATCCCGAAAGGAAAACGTGGCATGGACGATGAATATTTCTCTTCTGTCAGCACACGAAAAGCTTCAGGTATTATCAACATCAAGCTACCATACAAGGGAGACGCATCCGGAATGGGTTTTGAAGTAAGAGCAGTAGAAAATAAAGATATCATGAGTATATGCACCAGCAAAATAAAGATTGATCAAGTCAGACTCCTTGAGGAACCTAGCAAAACAGCTTACTCGAAAACTGTTCAACAGCTTATAAAAGAGCAACCAGATGGAAATAAGTATCCTCCTGTTTTAGATGCAATAGAAGGTACATATTTTCTTCCATGGTTAAATTATAAATCTTCTGCTATTTTATTGAAGTTCCAATCAGGCTAGAAAAAATATGTTCTCTGCTATGGTGGCTATTGTGTTCTATTAATTTACTACTATGTTCCAAATTGTTTACAGTTCAGTTGTCTTGTAAGTAGGATAAGGTACAGGGGAACTCCCATGTGCTCCTGGCTTACACTTCACCTTTAACTTTTAAGGTGTTTTTTTTAAGGAAAACCAATAGGGAAACTCTCCGCAAATCTATATCAATAAGAATGGACCTCTTCCATCTAAATTTATTTGGGGGTACCCCATCAAATATACATCTATTTCTCTGCAACCAAATATGCCAGCATCTGAGAGTGATTAATTCATTGAAAAAGCTTCTTCTCTCTTCTAATAATTTTGCTTGCTGCCACATGAGTTATGAGGCCCAAAAATAAAAAAATGTATCCCAAACAATGTTGATCAAAGCCCAACAATCCTTGCTGAAGCTAAATATGCCTAATACAATTTCGTAAGGTGTTTGTGCTAGAGAAGATAAGACTTGAATGAACAAGAATTATTGGAATTAAGATGGGGTATGGTAAACAAAAAGTGACCATGTAACTGTTAAAAGGTTGTGTTCACCAGCTGGGTAGAATAGTTGAGTATCATATTACTACAATGGGGCGGTGTCTTAAGTTCCTTGCTGTAACGTCAGTGTTATGTTTCATTCACCTATCAAATCTGAATATTATTTCTGTGTTCCTTTCGATTGGAAAGAGTAATCCAAGTGATCATTTAGTGCTTAGTTCCACTTCCTGTGCTTGATTTGTAAACTGTGTCGCTGTCTAACTTGTTCATTTTCAATGCAATACAGATCTAAAAATGAAGGACATGCTTCACGTTGAAAACTACCATGCATATCACAGACTACTGCAAAATATGTCTCAAAACAAGTGCCATGGCTGTATAAAATTAAAGGAACATATAGCATTGATGAAGGTGCAAAAGATGTACAAGGATCAGTTGAATGAATTGAAATATCAAATGTCAGATGAGGCTCTTCAACAGATGCCAGAGTTTCAAGGCAGAGTAAGACGTTTAAATATTTTTGTCTTATTGGGTAGATTAGAAAAAGAAACTCCTCAAGAAACTAGATCCAGTATTTGTATTTTGTGGTACAATAAAACACAAGGGGATTATAAAAACCATGATTTCATCATTTGTCCAATCACTTTTGATTTGGTCTACATAGTAGGTTTTAGTCCCTATCCTACCGTATCCAAACAATGGGTTGTGTTCTGATTCTAAATCTTAGACCTAATTTTTAATGGAGTTGGGTGATATATGTTAGGAATATTATATGTATATTGAAGAGGACTAATGAGCAATATATATAGAGAGTACAAAGAGATATTACAGGGGAATATGTCGATTTCTATTCTATCTCTAATACCTTTAACACCCCCTCAAATGCAAGGCGTATGCAATAGTATTGCATTTGAAAAAGGGTTAATACTAAAACAAGAAATATCCGACGTCTGAGTCTTGTAATGTCGTCATTGCGTGCAGTTTTTTTGAATAAACTGTCAAATCAAGCCGAAGAGGAACAGATGGAAGCATGACGGCACAGATCGAAACCCAAGATGGCGGCGGTGTAGTGCACAAGGTGCAAAAAACGCGCGGCGGCCTTAGAAGCTCGGGGTGGCGGTTAGAGAAGCGGCGGCATCATAACGACTTCTATGATCTGCACGTGGCTCAGAGAATAGAGCGGCGGCTGTTGTCATGCAAAAAAAAATTCCTATACTTCTATGACTGACTAAATTTGTGAACTCACACGGCTTGGACGAACTAAAAATTAGAACTACGGACTTATGGACGCAACGGAAGACTCAAAAGAAAAATAACTCGAAGACTGACTCAAAAGAATACAGATACTAGCACCATCATAATAACCCATCCATCTCTTCCCTCTTTCTCACAACCCCTCCCGGCGGTGACCGGCGACGGCTGGAGCGCAAGTAGATCGAGATTAGGGTTTTAACTTAAGCTCTGATACCATGTTATGAATATTATGTGTATATTGAAGAGGCCTAATGTGCAATATATATAGGGAGTACAAAGGAATATTACAGGGGAATATGCCGATTCATATTCTATCTCTAATACCCTTAACAATATACACTCATTACAAACAGGATATAAAAGTTGGCATGGCAACCACTATAAAGATCCAGCTGAGTGCACATGTGGTTTGGGTTGAGAAACTACCATTGTTAATTAGTTACCATGGGTTTCTGACAAGGCTCCTATCAGCATTTCCTTGTTAACATCTTAAATTTTTCCATGTGTCCAGATTGATGTACTAAAGGAGATCCATTACATTGATTCTGATCTTGTTGTGCAACTTAAGGGCCGAGTAGCCTGTGAAATGAACTCTGGTGAGGAGTTAATATCAACAGAATGTCTTTTTGATAATCAATTGGATGACTTAGAACCTGAAGAAGCGGTGGCCATTATGTCCGCATTCGTCTTCCAACAGCGAAATGCATCAGAACCATCTCTCACTCCAAAATTAGCTGATGCTAAAAAGAGGTTAGATTTTTTTTGGTGGTTGCTTTAGTGCTTCTGTTGGGCACATCTTGTCTTGTGTGCAGTGCCAGTAAGGATTCCTAGGAATTCCCTACATGATACATTTTAAGAATCTTAGTTGCATTTGCCCATGAGAGATACCTCAAGTGCCTTTTTGTTCTTGTGTTTATCTCTGTATTAGGCTCTATGATACAGCAATCAGATTAGGAGAGAAACAAGCAAAGTTCAACGTGCCTGTGGATCCTGAGGAGTACGCCCGTGATAATCTCAAGTTTGGCCTTGTTGAGGTTGTCTACGAATGGGCAAAGGTATACATAAATCTTCGTGGGAACTCTTTTCTCGAAGAGGAATGCATAACTATGGGGGTGATCAATATGGCTTATGGCTTAAAGCTTAAGCTTATTTTTACACTATTCATAATTTCATCTTTTTCTGAATTTTTGACTTTTTTTTGAGCTTTTTTGTCGGTTCTTTTTTTTCTCGTATTCGTTTGCGTTGTCTGTGATGGGCTAACATATTTTTTATATTTTTCAATTTTTTAAATTTAATTATGTTAAATAAGCCTCTGTGAGCTGTTTTTGTTACATCAATGCAGGGAACGCCTTTCGCGGACATCTGTGAGCTGACAGATGTATCTGAAGGGCTCATTGTAAGAACGATCGTGCGGCTGGATGAAACGTGCAGGGAGTTCAGGAATGCAGCTTCCATAATGGGGAACTCTGCGTTATTCAAGAAGATGGAGACTGCGTCTAATGCTATTAAGCGTGACATTGTCTTCGCAGCAAGTTTGTATATCACAGGAATATGATGCCTGTGAGCTTGTAGCCTAAACCTTGTGCCTCCTTATTTCATGATGCTTGTAAGCTGAGAAGTTCCTGTTCTGGATAACTGATCTCTTTGCACAAGCCCAACCCAATCTAACCTCCTCCGCGGTCATGGGGCGGTGTAGACCTCCACCGCGTAACGCCCGACCGGCGACCCTGGGCGGCTGCTTGTGCCAGCCGGCCGGCGCTGAACCTCCTTGCACTGTTGAGTTGATGGGTCGTGTCTTTGCGTCTAGACCTTCATGGCCTGCCTTGTGTCACCCAGCCGATGAGCCTATCTGCCTAGGCTCCTAAATTTTGCTGGCTGTTCTCACTGGTGTGGACCAGGATAAAAAAAAAATTGCGGTAAGGCGGTCACAAAGTCGTACCGGATATAAAAAAAATATTGATCCAAAAAGTAGTGATTTCATCCTAATTTGAATAAAATCTTGATGTTAATGTTTACATGACTGAAAAATCACAATGCTTTCGAGAACGAAAATGTAGAATTGAAAATAATGAAATTGCAATCTAGGATATACCGGAAACGGACCGGTAAGGCCGCTGGCCCATATTTGATAACATTTTAAAATCCGTTTTTTTTTATCCTTTTTGCAGACTCAAGGAGGACCTGGATAAGGCCGTTGTTGCGAATTGAGATTCCTTTTATTAATATAAGCCAAGGCTAATCTTTTATCCTTAAAACATAGTTCAGACGGCATCGAACAAAATTAATCGTAGGCCATGTTAATTTTGTAACAGGAGGCAGACCGGGCTAGAGTTAGGGGAGCCGAGGAAAGCAGGAGGTGGGCCTAGTTTCGTGGAGGCCAACGGCGAGGGCATCATAGACGTGGTCGTGCGCCTCCGCCGTGGAGACTACATCGCCTCATCTGCCAGATCTACGGCCGCCTGTGTCGCCACTCGCCACGGCCATTGTCGGACGAGGGGAAGGCCGGAGGGGGTTGTCAAGGGAGGAGTCATGGAGGTAGTAGGGGAGGCTAGGAGTCCTGATAATGGGCCGTGAAAATAAGGGCTTAAAGGGCTAGGCTTTTCATGGGCTGGCTAGGTAGGTTGGGGTGATCGAGGTTAAGCCGCGTGGCGGACTATTCGCTTATTTACGGGTTAAGGGCCTCCGACGGCCTATAAATAGCAGGCAAAGGGAGACGGGGCCGAACAGCAATAAAGATGGATCTCGCCGGAGGACTGGAGAGAGTGGAGCAAGAAATTGCGAGGGTGGAGAACGAGAAGCTCCAACAGGAGCAAATGCTCACTGCTTTCTGGGAGCATTTGCCTCCCATCGACCCCCTTATCATAAGGGATCGAATGGTTTTGATCAAGAACCAAATAGACACTGGGCTTTACTCAAAAATGGGCTGAACTAAGGTCGGGTTGGGGTTGATAGAAGGTGTCAACAAAGGGTGTTAGCCCGAGGGCCAGCCTACCAAAAAAGACTAGGGCTTTGCCCAATTTGTGGCAAGCACAGGACTACAGGAGAGAGAGAGAGAGGCAAAAGGAAGAGGAAGTTACCCGTTAACACTTGCTAGAGGGCATTGGATCTAAGCTGCGATGAGGTCGGTATGCCCAACAACGAGGCTGGCACCATGCTTGAGGTCGCCGACTAGGAGATCACCGGTGTCAACGACAAATCGAGCGGCTTCACGCTAACTTTGGGTGGCCAAGTTTTGGTGGTGATGGGGAGGCAGAAGGTTGACAATACGAGAGAGGATACATCACCGGTCGTTCACTGATGAGTGAGGTGGCGAAGGCATCTCTCCATGGCTGCTCTTCCTGATATGGCGGCCGCTCTCTCCATCTTGTATGAACCAGAGGAAAAAGGCAAGTCTAGCTTGGCCTGTAAAAAAGAAACTCATTGAAGGAAGTCCTAGGGTGTGTTTTTTCAGCTGCAGCTAATGGCTTTTGTCTTTAGCACGAGCATTTGTACGAATAAATCAAATGCTAATAAGCCACTTTGAAAAAATTGTCTTGATAAGTCGTTTTAAAAAGACGACGGAGAAACTGTCCCACTTGTTTATTCGAGGAAAACCATAAGCCATAAACTGAAAAGAACGGGACCTTAATTGGGCTGAAGCCTGTAAGTATAACATACAAGCTAAGAAGGTCAAGAGGCCCACATGTCGAAAACACTTAAATGAATGGCAAAGGCCTCAAGGTACTGTGGGGTAGCTCGAGCATTTCAAATGGGTTAGGATAGAATAAGGGCCTTTTTACTTGATGGATTTGGTTGGATGGGGTTCTATAAATGTTTAGTGGGCTGGATTAGGGCTGGGGCCATCACCCCAACATATGGGGCGGTTCGAGTTGGGCCACGGTCCATTACCAGGCTAGAGAGTAAAAGAAGGAAAAGGGACGCATAGAAAAATAGAACAAAATAAGGAAAAATATTAATGCACCAGGCTTTAGCTTGACTATAACGTCCTGATTTTCAGTGCATTTCTGAAAATTTTAAAATAAAAATAACCATTGGGTTTTTCTTGAATTAATTAAAGCTTAATATGATTTTTTATAAATTAAAAGATTTAATTTGAATTAAAGAAACTTAAATTAATTCAAAAATTGTTTTATTTGAGTTCTTTGTGTAACAAGGATTTTTTTTGTATTTTCTTGGATTTGTCTGTATTTATTTGCTATTTTCTAGAGCTTAATTCAATTTAATCCTTTTTCTAAAAATTCCAAAATCACTAAAAAAACCCTGATACACCTTTGGACCAATTCCTTTTTCCCAGCCCATCCTCCTTCTCCTTTTGGCCTAGCCTCTTTCCCTTTAGCCCATTCTCAAGACACAACCTTAACTCATTGCTTGGCCAAATTTCATGCGCGCCACGCATCGAGCATCCGTCGACAATGATAGTTGGATGAACTGCTCTGATCTCTATATACCCTATTATGTACTATTTTCTTAGTTTATCAGTAAAAACTAAATAAATAGTCGGGGCTAGAATAAAGTTATCAATATAACTTGAATTCCTAGTTATAATTTCACTTTCTTTAATTTCTTTTTTTGTCTTACGAGTACTAACTGTAACACCCCAGCGAAACAATGACCTGGAATGCTACCAAACTAAGCAATGTAATAAAGATAAACTAAATACGACTCACAAAATTTCGGCAGAACCTCCTTTGTATAGTTGTCTATGTCAGAGATTTCAACAAGCAGATTAATAAAGATGGATAAACCAACATGTAATATGATCAAGACTAATCAAAATTGATTATATGTTACTAGGACATCCATAGAAACTAGCATCTAGAAATAGAATAGGAGCATCATAAAATTTCTATTCATTTATTACAGTTTAATTCCAGCAAGCAATAATCATAAAGGTATTTAAAGTAATTCATTCATCTGCTATTTAATTTCTTCCTTTCATTCCATTATGGGTAGATCGTGCAAAGTACAACAAGACTAATCCTTCCTTCCCCCATGCATGCCGATCTCATAAAGGTACCTAAAACACAACAAACAACAAGAGTGAGTCCAACGACTCAGCAAGGAGCGCGACTCTACAATGCCTCCGGTGAGTATGGCTCCCAACGCACGTCGTTAGCAATGAGGCGGTCGAACTGCTCCACAAAGTGCAGATATGTCTGCGTGACCTGCACGTGCGCGAACTGTACCTGCAAGGAATAACAACTGTTACATACGACCATCGTTAATACGAAGGAAATAATTAATTGCCAGAGTACTTACCCATCGACGACACAAAAGAGAAACCGTCGTAGGCCAGTCGACATCACCTCCGAGGTACATCTCCGCCTCGTACGGAGTCATGTCTTGGAGCATGGGTCGTTCGAGGCTAAAGCGCTCGAACGACCACAGCTGCAGTAGCAGCGGACACTCTAGGAGGACTGAGTTCGCCTTGGTCCTGGTGCACGTGTCGCACAAGCCACAATAGGTTGCGGTATGTGCGGCCAAACCCCAGCTGATCTGGGCGGCATCGCCGTCGGCAATGGCCCTAGCGTGAGCAATGAGGCATGTGTCGACTGTGTTGCCAAGGCTGGTGGTGAAGAGCACCCAACCAAACAGCCACAACAAGTATGCCTTTAAGTGTCACGAGACCTGCTGCTCGTTTGCCTCCGGATCCATCTGCTCCACCTGAATGCAACCCAAGAAGTTATTAGTACAAAATAGCGAAAATGAGAGCATACAAGATCGAACAGAAAGGGCACCAGGCATGTACTCGGAACTGTGAGAGCCACTTCAACGACAGCCCGTGAGTCTGAGCCGACGGGAAGACGTAGTACTCCTCCGTGGCACTAGGCGGAAGGGCCCTCTCGAATCTGGCGAGCAGTTCCTCATGCCACCCAGCCGGGGCCTCTGGTAGGAAGGCAACAGCTCTCGCGATGGGAAGGCCGAGCAGCAGGGATACGTCCTGTAGAGTAGGCGCCATCTCCCCGAATAGGAGGTGGAAAGTGTGCGTCTCCGGCCGCCAGCGGTCCACCAAAGCTATCAGCAGAGAGCGGTCGAACGGGAAACGTCGCGATCGCTCTGTGCCATCGTCCCCACCTGAGGGCAAGGCCGGTCCGTCCTTGTCGGTGGCCTGCACCATTCGGGCGAGAGGGAGTAGCTTGGGATCCCGCGGCCTGCGAAGCAAGTAAAGGTCAACACACAACCTACTTATGGCAATAGTACAGTGCTAGCGGAGTGCACACCTAGCTATCCATCAGGGGTCTAGTCTCCAGGCGACTCGAGGAGTGTGTGTCCAAACCACTCCCAAGTCAGCTAGCTCCTCTGCGCTCTCTGGAGATAGGACATGACAGGAAGCATGATGCAACCGATTGACATGCTCATCCAACTGGCCGTAAGGCCAGTCCGATCCACGAAGATCACGAGCATACCTGCAAAATGAATTAAAGTTAGCATTTATACGGAACAAAAAAATATCGCATCTAAAGCAACATTAAATATAACTTGTAAGTAAACAAAGGAAACAATACTAGGCTATCATCACAATACCAACTATATTACTGAAAAGGGGGAAGTAACATAGCAATTGTACAAACGGTACATGCAATGTACGATACATTTAGTACGATAGTACGTATGTCAAAAATGCCAACCAACAAAGTACAGTTTATAATGGACATTTATTTGTAGTCTCCAACAACTAGTTGTACAAACCATGTCGCTCTGCCTACTGATCAGCACATGTCTTGCATCGTCTAGCTGTATGCCCCTCCTGATCGCATCGCTCGCAGCGTGCACCAGGTGCTCCGGCTTGTGCTTCGTCCATATCATTTGTAATCCACCGGCTCTGTCGCCGACTCTTCCCACCTTTTAGCATGTCAACATACGAAATCCAAGTCCTCCCTGCAATATCCAATGTGGTAGAGTTTCCCACAACCCAGAACCCCTTGAGCTCGCCACACCATGCATGCATCACCCTCTCCTTGAAAAAGTACTCTGACATGAAGTTCGAAGGATCCATGCCCACGGTCCCGCATGCAGCGAGGACATTAGAATATGGCTTGTGTAATAGCTTCATCTTGTTGCACAAGCAACTAGGTTCATTTACATGATCTCCAAGGCATACCTCGTGGGTAACAAGGGCACGAGCCGTCCCAAATCCGGTTCTATCCTGAAGTACCACGTTGAAACGATGCTCCCTGTTTTCCATGATGTGCACCATGTGCAATTGGACTTTCTGTGCCTTTGTCTCTATTTATACCATAATTTTCAATGAGTACAATGTTCGTGGGTTGGCCGAATGAAGTGCGGCATTCGCATGCCTCTCCATGAAGTAACCGATTGTGTTGTGCAGAACTCCTTCCACGATGGCAACGGGGAGTTGAGAATGAAGGCCCCTGAGAACCCAATTGTACACTTTCGCAAGGTTAGTCATCATTATGTCGTACCTTGTGACATCCGTGTCGTGCAGCAGCGACCACTTCTTCAATGGTTCTCTCTCGATCCACTGCAAGAAACACTTGGTGTTCCATGAGCTCCTCCTCGGACCAGCTGCGTTAGGCTCATCGAGTGCTGTCAGGCATTTCAGTTGTGCCGCTCCAGGCATGACCGGCTCCTTGTTCCTCTCGTCGACGTGCTTCCTGCTGTGCTCGTCCAACAATTCCCACGAAATATCAAATTTTCTTTGTTGGTTCTGCATAGCCAGCCTCTTGAATAGCTTCATCGACGGTTGTTTCAGGAACTGCTTGAAGAAGGTCACCCCTAGGTGACGGATGCACCATCTGCCCTCATATCTGACCAAGGGAATGGATCCTCGGGGTATTCCTAAAGTTTTCTTATGAACTTCACAATCCCAGTGTAGCGATCACAGATTACGCACATACTAG
The DNA here is from genome assembly GCA_036346245.1 of Bonia amplexicaulis. NCBI lineage: Eukaryota > Viridiplantae > Streptophyta > Magnoliopsida > Poales > Poaceae > Bonia > Bonia amplexicaulis. The sequence continues at coordinate 12,466,633 of CM070753.1, read as the reverse complement.
GACGAGTACCGATAACTCCAATCCTCACATGTCTAAGGAACCACAACTAGCTTTTGTAATTCTTACTTTTCGCGAATGCGATGGCCAACAGCAATATTTGATTGTTGCTATCAACGCCAATGGCCATCAAGATCTGGCCCTTGTATTTGCCGGTCAAAAAGATCCCGTCAACTGAGATCACGGTAGCATGTGCCTGAATGCCTCGATGCATGCACCGAATGCTAAGAAGACCCTCTGCAACACTGCATAACCATGCACCCCTGTAGAAGGCTTCTCATTCACAGCGATATATGTGCTCGGGTTCCTATCCCGCAACACTGGAAGCATACGAGGAATATTGTCGTACACCGCCTCGAAAGACCTAAACCATTTTAGAATGCCTTCTGCTTCGCACACCATGCCTTCGTGTAGCTAATCTTGTACTTGAATTTCTTCTCGATAGCTACAACGATGTGCATGGTCTCTATGTCTTTCTTCTCCACTATCTCTCCATACATCAGATTGGCTATAAAGGTGAATGTTATGTTACGATGCCTCGTCAAAACACTACTGAGAATGCAAGAGTGCGGCTCCACCTTCGACACAATCTAGTGAGTCTCATACTTGGGTCTACGTGTGTGCACCCTCCACAGACAACTGGCCTGCTCGCACTTCACAGTGTATTGCTCCTAAATAGATTTCACGAACCGAAAAGTCCGTTGCATAGACAGGACTCACAGCTTGATGACATCCTACAACGATGCCTTGTCAGCAACATTAAATGCAACCGAACCTCTGTCCCATAATACTCCCACGGTGATTCGTGCTCGTCATGTGTGGCAACACCCTCAGCATCAAACCGGTTCCATTCCTGCGGGATAGGAGCTTCGTCCTCATCCGAACTATCCTCGTCGTCCTCCTGTACAGCTTCCTTTTTAACCCAAGCCGTCTAGTCATCGTACTCCATCTAATGCACTATGTACTCCATATGCTCCCCTTCATCGACTTATCCTGTACCCTCACCATGGCGTGACCATTCTCCCTCTCCTCCATGTACAGCATCGGCCTCGTCATAAGCATCTTCCATCTCTTCACCAACATGCGGGCCGTCCGAGCTGCTCACACCTCCCGGATGATAGCCGTCCGCATAACATTGCACAACTTCTACTGGGCATGGCTGCACAAGCATCACGCACTCGTATCTATGGCACCGACACCCTTGCACAACGCATTCCACGCAACAGTGTGCATTAATGTTCTCAACTCCCATCTGATGTTCGTGGAAGACCAACTCCAAAGCCCTTGTATGACGACGCTACACACCTCGGGGTCCAACAAAAAACTACGGGTAAGCCAATGCATCATATCTGCGATTCAAGCATTCTCGCCGTCCGGGTGTACCAGAGTAGCTTGTGTAAAACTGCTCAAATCCACACCATTCGAACCTTCACGAACGGTTCCAATACCGTAATGCACTTTCAATGTAGTGGATATCGGCATTGCTGATGTTTGTCTATATATATTTTCAATTTTGCAACTAGTCAAATCGTATCGCACACTACGAAAATACTGATATATTGTAATTTACATTTCACCGATCGTTCGCCTGTCATAACCAACTACACTAACCTCGTAGCATTAACTTCCTATCTGTAGACCGCGCACCGACGCCGCTCTTTTCTCACTACTCGAGCTGTCCCCTACTACAAATAATTTCTAATGGTTTCGATAATTTACACGGCATATCGATTTAAATGCCTATATACCAGTTACAACGGTACACGCGTTTTTCCAATGTACTAACGACATTACATTCATTTGTAATTAATCAAAATTATTACGTATTATTCTTTTATACAAAGCAAATTATGAAATTCTTATAAAAATATTGACTGAATTTTTAATAACTACAAATTTCTACAGACGATTAATTTCTACGTAACGTTGACTGAATTTTCAACAACTAGAATTTTGTGTGCATGCGAATTTGCTAACGATGCTAATTTTCTACAACTATGTTCACTAAATTTTATACAACTACAAGCTACTATAGCTGCTAATTTTCTAAAACTATATTGACTAAATTTTCTATAACAAAGTTGAACTATTTTTGTATACATTTACAATTTTCTACTCATAGTAACACTAAATAAACTATCTACTTCATGTACAAAATTTAAAATACAATAAAAAAATTACCTCACAAGAGTAGCTTCTTCCTCTCCTCCTTCCTCTCCTCTCGTCTCCCCTCCTCCCTCTCCTCTTCTCTCCTCTCTTTTCTTTCCTCTCCTTTTTCCTCTCCTTCTCTCCTCCATCTCCTTTTCTCTCCTCTCCTCTCCTTCTAACGCTTCTGTTCATCGCGCGGTTGAGCGGCCAAAGTCGCCACCGCCGTGTCCTTTTAGACTATAGGTTACAGTCGCCCGACGATTAGACGACTGGAACCTATTTTTGTAAAAAAAATTGGCAAGGTATATTTCTGTTATTTCAAATAAAAAATAGATTATTCATAAAAAAAATCGATCTCCCATTATCGGTGTCGTCCATGTGGTAAGATTACGACGCACAGTTACACCATCTGGCTACGCAAATTTTGCCAGTTGCTCATGAATCATGCCGCGACTTCCTTAGGGACTGTTTGTTTCAGCTTCTGGCAGCTGTAGCTACTCCTAGAATCTGCAGCTCAAACAAACAGTCTAGATTTTCATCCAGATTCTAAGTAGCCGGCTACGAATCCGAAAATGAACTAGTAGCCGTAAGCTACGTAATCCGAAAAATGAACTAGTAGCCGTGTCGGGTTATCCAGCTTCTCCAGATTCTCCAGATTCTCCGTGTTGGATTCCCGTGTTGAAACAAACAGGCCCTTAGTTTCTCCCATCATGCCAGCTAGGACCGTTAAGATGTTCTTTAGTCTATACAACGTACACATTAATTGCTGTTGAACACGACGTGCTCCGCAAAATGCAAATGCCGTAACCAGCTACTGTATCTATATGCGGTGCCTGGCTGTATGACGCCGGTATGTGCGCCAAATCGTCTCATAGCAGCTGCACACGCACATCAGCCTGCGTGCGCACATGCACCCAGCAAGTGCAGTAGGAGTGGTGGTAGTAGAAAACTCTAGCGTTTTGTCAGCGTGAGTTTCTGAAGCTTGTGCCTAAAAGTTTTAGCACTATAGTAGTATTATTAGCTCTCGGTTGTCATTAGGGCAATTAAATTCGAACATGGAGCAGCGTATAGCTAAAAAAACCTGTGCACGAGAAGATCGGGAACAGAACCAAAACTTGTATTGAATGGCATGGCCGTGGCTGAAATCTTGAGTCAGAAGGAAGCATGCAACTAGCTAGGACATAAGTTACGCATTGGTCTTGACAAGTTAGCATTGACACAGCTGTATGGAGTAACCATCATGTGCCCAGACGTATTGAATTTTCACCTCTGTATGTCAACTAGCATACAATATGTGCTAGTTGCTATCCTAATCATGTTAGCTTTGATGATTTAACAATACACTGAATACTTTACATTTAAATAGACATATATATACATTGAAGGCATATCCTCTTTTCGTCCTTTCCAAAGGTGTATGACTAGCTAGCGCTTGGATAATCTAAATTATGATAAATCCACAACAGACATTAGAAAATGTGATTGCACAACTATCGCATGGAATATTTCCAGTAAGTATATGTTATCGTTCTAAAGAATTACGACACAGCCAGTGGAGCCAACTTTTCCTTCTCTCCTTTCTACAGATGGACTGGAGTAACGTGACTACTGCAACGGCCTTCACGCTGAAAACCTAAAGAATGGAACCTTCTGAGCTCTGAGCAAAACAAAACTTCACTTGCTACTGCAATTAGTCAGACTGTCAGAGCAAGGGGGTAGATTAGACTAAACAACAACAGCAAATTAAGCTTCACGATGGAAGGCACTGTCTCCTCGCCAAAAGTACAACTCGAGCGAGCAAATTGCACATTCCTCATCTCCTCTCCTGCTGCTGGCTTCTGCTGCTACATTTGTCTCCTGTCAGATTCCAGATCTGGCCAAGTAAGCTATCGGGTTAATTAACTGTTCTTTCTTTCTTCTTGGAGAGAGAGAGAGAGAGAGAGATAAGAAGTATCACCTGTTTGTTTCGGCGTTAACCTAGCATGTGGCAAACATGTGTGTGTAGTGGACTCATCTCAAACGTTCGGAAACAGAAGAAACGACAGAGAAGCTTTTTTTCAGGGTGCTTTGCTTCCCTGCTCTGAAGTCACTCGGTCCACCACCACAGGCCACTCTGCTTCCATGCCTCGAGCCCTCAATAATTCTGAAGGCCAGCAGCCGAACAAGCATTTTTTTCAGATTACACAGCAGCTGAATTAGCATGGATATATAGTTTTTGGGAGTTCAGAATTCAGATCAGTATGGGCTAATACGGACGGATTAAACAAATTCCTTTGTGCGATGCAACAGGTAGAGATTTTCGGGAGTTCAGTAGTACATCTGACTGGAATGGAACTATCGGTTCATAATGATGTTGGAGCGTTCCTGATCTCGGGGTTGCATTGATGGAGCAATGGATGCGTCTCTGACATAAAGAATCGAATGATTTCAGTGCTGGAATTTGCTACCTCATGATTTTGCTCTGAGACCGAATCAGACGAGCGAGATTGGCATCGATCATTGGAAAAGAAAGAACTTACTGCTACGTTAGAATAGGCCCAAAAGAAAATGCCGCGACTTTTGGCCAAACCATGTTTGTGAGTACCTGCAGTTTGGTGTGAGTGGCACTTCAGATCCTCAGTAGTCTGTAGAGTTGCCCAGGGTTAACAATTTCGTCGAAATTCGACGAAATTTCGGAATTTTCGTCGCTATCGTTGCCTCCCAAAAAAATATGTTTCCATCAAAATTTTCGTGTACTTTTGAAATTTAGAAGCAGCCAGCATACAAGGCTACAAGCTAAGAGAGACCCCCAAGCGCGGCGGCCTACGCGGCAACTCGCACAGCCCACCAGGCCCAACTCCACATGCGATGAAGAGCAAGGCAACCCTAACCCTTACCCATTCCTCCTTGGTCTCCATCTACATCCCCGGGCGGTGGCCAAGGCGGGGATGAGACACGAGGGACGGCCAAGGTGGAGACGAGGCGACGAGCAGCGGGCTATGGCCAAGGTTACTCCACTGTCCTAGCTGCAGCGCTCGCAAGATGCTTCAACACGACAATGTCTGCCGTCTGCTACAAGTGGCGAGCCGCCGCGCATGTCTACGTGACGCCACCACGCCACCCACACACCTCCCGTGGCTCCTCTCCCCGGTCTGTACTTCGTAATTCCCCAATCTCCCCTATCCTCCTCAATCTCCCCAGGAAGAACACAGCTAATTAGTTATCTACAAATGTTTAGCATACAAAGCTAATTAGTTCTCTGAAACTGTGAACTCTACATTTGCAGGCGAGATGTTGGTAATTTTCAGCAGGTCTCTCGAGGTTTGTCAAAATTTGATTAAATTTTGTCAAAATTTAAGTGATGTTTAAAATTTTCGTTCGAAATTTTGAACAAAATTCTGAAATTTCGTTCGTTCCGCCCATTTCGCTGCATGACGAAAACTTTTTCAATCCGAAAAAATTTTCCCCAGGTTTGCCAGAGTTGTTTCGTCTTTAATTCCAAGTCTTTTGCTCTTGTAATACGCCTTACCGAACAACTTAAACAAATCAAGAATAGGGTCTCTTCACTATCCGTCCAATCACTCCACGAGAATGATGCAGTGGGCTGGAACTGAATGTAAATCAATCTCCGGACTCCTATATTATAGTAAGCAAGCATGTGGTCCCCCTTCAAATCACCTCTGCTTACAAGTTCTTAGTGCAGATCGAAAGTCACCGTCTCCCAAACAACAGTAGTATAAAATAGTCTACATTGCGATGATTAAGAGAGAGAGAGAAGAGGGCAAGTGTCGGCGACCCTCGGGGATGGATGGATGTAGAGAAAAATGCAGGAAGTGTGTGGTTTGTTGAGAGAGAGACGTTGGGCTTTTTTTTTTTTTGCTATAGTTTATATTTTTTAGCTGTGGCTTATAATTTTTGAATTATTCGTACGAGAGTTTATAAAGTAATAAAAACTTACGTGTGTTTTTTGTCGATATAAATGAAGTCGGTACAGTATATACTATAATTAACTAGTACACACTATCTTAAAAAGATACTCCGTTTAAAAATTAATTACTGTAGAAAAACTGAAAAACAGTTTTTAGAAACAAAAAAAAAACAGAGCTGTTAGCCTGTTACTTGTCTGGTGAACAACAAACAGACTTCCTTGTCCAGCTCGCTGGTGCACGGGGCAGCACTAGTTATGTCTTGGGGGAACGTATCGGTTCTAACTGTGCGAGTGAGCCAGGCTGAGTGGGCCAAGATGTGGAAATGCATTAATACTGCAGTGGTTGGTGAAGCACGGCTCTTGGTTTGCTATTAGGGATGGTAATTGTGCCCGTTTACCCGCGTACCCGTGTGTAAATACCCTAATAAAACCGGGTATGGGATATATTCTTTGCCCACGGGTATGAAAATGGGGGGAAATCTCTGCGAGCTCTCCTCCGCCGCTCCTCCAACCCCTGCCCCCTCGCCCGTGTCCAACGCCGCCGTGGTGCCGACCCCAACAGCCGCTTCGCTGTTCCCCTCCGGCCTTCGCCAACCCTAGGGTTTGTGTCCCCTTCTTCCCCTACATTCTAGCACAGGATTTGGTTAATTGAAAATATACATATAAGTATGACATCAATATATAATTACAAAAATTAATTGACTGTAAGGTGTAACACTCAAAATTACATTCTCTTTATTTGGGCAAATCCTGGAAAGCGCATAGACTATGTCAGTTCTTCAGCAATTACATTGTACAATGATCAGCTTTGTCAGTATGCAATATACATATAAGTATTGATTCATGATTACAGTAACAGTTATTCATGTATGTCAGTATGCAATTATCTTTGTCGTGTTATTGTTAATGGAATGAAACTTGTGAATGTAAAGTTGAAGGTTGTTTGTTTTCATCTGATTTTGCATTTAAAGGAAACTAGCAACATGGGTATGTGACTAGGCCCAACTCATAGAGTCACAGGTAATTGTTTGGTTTAGGGAGATATGGCAAATGTGATGGTTGTAAGTGGAAAATTCTGCTCATGGTTATTCTCTCTAATATGTGGCCCAACTCATAGAGTCACAGGTTATTCTTTCAATTCGCGGGTAAACGGGTATGCCCGCGGGCGATGGGTACCCGCGGGCGATGGGTATGAGCGAGGTTTTTTACCCGTGGTCCTTCGCGGGTATGCCCGCGGGCATAAATCGGGGTCACGGGTACGGGTATGGGCGAGCACTACCCGTACCCGCCGCGCCCGATTGCCATCCCTATTTGCTACGCTACACATTTGAGGGGGAGATGCAGAAATGATATCGACAATTCCTCTTCAAAATACTGGTTATTACAAATGTTGCACTGACACAAAATCAACCTATCATGGCACCATGTTCCAAATGTAGATTCAATCTAAAAATGGAGTAAAAAAGAAAAAATCTGCTGAAAATAAATTCTGAAAATAAAAAGGGAAAAGGACTAGAACATAAAGTTACCGGTCACTGAAATTTGTCTTTTTATTTTCCTTATCCGAATACTGTATATTTTGTAACATAACTTAGTTGAGCGCTAACTTAGTTAAGTGCTTCGTTTGTTCATTCACTAGGCGACCATCTAACAAAACAAAAACTACGCACTATAACATATTTTCTTCTATTGGAGAGATGCTGATTGTAAAGGGGCATCATACTGGCTACGGTTGAAGTTATGTTTTATCTGCAGACCTATTCACCAATTAACCTCGCGAGCAAACTGAAATGCAACCAAATGTACAAAGAATTCGTGATGAAATCAGAAGCCTACTTCACAAATCAGAAGGAGTATAATACGGCGCAACAAAAGTTTTTTTCCCAACCAATTTGAAGGAACATGGGGAAGGTCCATGGTTAATTGGTAATGACCGATTGGCATATTTATTGAGTTAGATTTTGATTTTATAAAAATGGGTAAAATTCAACTTTGATGTCTGTCAAGGATGGTCTGACCGACATGCAACTACAGTCATATGTGCGTCGGACGATCCGATCGGCCGGTGGTTGGCAATCTGACCGCTGGTCCGGTGAGACCAAAATCTTGTTGGTCGTCTAACCACCTGTGCGGTGTGATCGGATTCTAGTTGGCCATTTTTTCAGAGAGTGTGTTTTGGAGTTGGGCACGTGTGGTAAATCGGCCAATGGTTGGTGATCTGACCAGGGCGGTCCGACTGCCATAGAAAGAGTGGTCAGACAGGTGCCGGTCTGGGTCATGGCCGGCAAGACCGCTCAGCACCGGTCTGACCTGTCTGGGTATCCAAAACATGTTTGTGCTGCTGATGAAAATGAGTATTGGGTTGGTTTGAGTGTGAACATGGTATGGGTACCAGTGTTTGATTGTGTTGAGTTGCATGGTGCATTATTTTGATTAACGTAAGTCAAGTGCATATAACTTATGCTCAAGATGGTTATTTAGTCTTTGGATGTGCAGATGGCTTGGAGAACATTAGCGATCGACGGCAAAGAACCGGGACTAGGCAAAAAAAACTATAGTTCGTATGGTCAAGTAAGTGCGAATGTGGCTATGTGACTCAAGCGGGAAGCAAATAGAAGACAAGGATCAAAAAGAAGCGAGTTGATGCATGTGATGCATTAAGTGACTAGACCGATGCACGTAGAGACAATTCGGGGGAGTGAATGCATGAAGATGTGATGGCTAGTTATTGGACATTACATACTACGTGTCAAAGTATACAGAGATGCTTTGTTGGACTGATACCAACAATTAGAGGCGGGTGAAGCATTACGAAAGTTTTTTCTTTTCCCCAAGTATTCAAAATTTTCACTCAAATGACTATGAAAGTCATCAAGTTCAGATTATACCTCCTACACAAAAACTTATGGAAATCTAGGGCCAAAAGATGCAACAACCTGGATTTTGTTGTCAGACTGGTACTATCGCCAAAGGGAGGTCTGTATGACCGCTGCCTAACCAGTATTACTGCCAAAGGGAGGTCAATATGACCACTGGTGACCAGTATGACCACCAAAGAGAGGCCAGTATGACTGCTCCCCTGATTCTAGGCACAAACCCCTCAAGACAAAGACCCAAATTGGTGGATCTTTATCAAACCTTATCCAATGCTATCAAAATTAGTATGGACCTTTGTAAGGATGTTTGTAACTAAATCAAATCAACAAAAACAAGGTTCTTGGACTTGATTCCATCCAATTGAAGAAATTTCGATCTAGGCCACATGAATATACTAAACCCTAAAACATAAATTATCTCTCACATGTCCTAGCAAGATAATCTAAGCATAGGTTTGGGCTTGAAAAAGGCCACGATCACAGAATCACAAATCTTGATCAAGAAAGGGAAGAACCAGGCAAGATTTTAATCCTTGCTATAGAAATGATCTAGATGGATAAAAATTGATCCAACGATCTACTAGTATCTCTTACACATCATGGATCACAACAAGATCAAGAGGAGCACGAAATGAACCAAATCACCACAATCAGATCAAAAATATAAGCAAATAGAGACAAAGCACAACGATGTAAGAACTTGATCTATTGCATGAAGAGGAATGATTTATTACAGTTTGTTGGTTACAAGGGGCCCTCCACAAGCCCCACTCTTACTCACACCATGAAGGAGAGGAGAAACTAGACTAAGCCTAAAATTGTTTCATATTTCCTTGCCAACCCTAGTTCTCCTCCACTTCTTCATATAGCCAAACCAACTCACTTAGTGTGTCTAAACCATTTAAGGATTTGGGAAAACCTGTCAACCCCACAATACTGGGTTTTTCACTCACGCTCATGCTTTTCAAAGTGCTTACAAGGATCAACCAACTCACACCTAAGTGTTTGATCCACTCCACACACACGATCCTAGTCTAACCCTAAACTACTTCCCTTACACCTCCTCGCGTCGCGGTTTTGGGTATTTTTTTGAAATGCCCCAGATGAAACTTCTGTGCACCTTCCTTTGACTCTGTCTTCTTCTTATCGTGCAAGCCACCACACATGCCACATGTAAATTGATCAATGGATTCCCTCCCATCGGTAAGTCTCTCCCATTTCCGGTTCTCACCGAACCACGCCTCACTTGAACTGACGAAGCCGCTTAATATAACCCGTTGCTCAAACCTTACCCGAACGCATTCCCTTGACTTTACCATGTGCCATTCCTGAGCCCAACTATCCTATATGACCTCCTTGACCGCTCTATACTTCAATCCACCCTGATCTAGTTCCGGTGGCCCGTCGTTGACCATAGTTGCCTCCAACTTTTCTACACATCCAAAGACTAAGAAATTATTTTCTAGACATAAATTCTTTACAACTTGACCCACATTAGTATAAACATGTACCATACGACACAATGCAACCATGACCGGAGATCTAAGACAATCTCATGATTAAATCTCCCACAATTCCTAACTTTCAGAACTAACTTGCTTGAATCGGTCTTACCACACTTCCAATAGCGGTTGTACCGCACCAGTCATACCACCAACAACGGGCCGGTCTGACCAGCCCTAAACCTACTTAACCCTATCCCGCTAATAAGGAAGCGGTATGACCACTTGTCCAAAGCCAATACTACTGCCCTGGTAGTACCGCCATACAAGACTCGATCATATCGTTCTCCGATAGTACCACAGTTTTGCACTGGTACTACTGGACCTGGCCACAACCAAAAACCTTAAAAAATGACCTCTCTGAAAAATAGCTACCACCATCTAGAGACCGATCATACCGCACCTATAGTAGTACCGCCTCTCACCTCTGGTACTACCGCTAATGCCAGACCAGTACTACAGCCTGAAACTTGACAGCATCCTGAATTTTCAGGGAAAATCCTTTACAAAACCTTGTATTCAACTCAACCCAAATGCTAGTTATTCATCACAAATTGACATAAATCTTCCTATAAAGTATCTCATGCTTTGATATGAAAGAGAAGACAGGGTCAGGTGAAGGTGGCTAAATGCTTCATCGGGGGTATTTTTGGTAGTGGCCAAATATTGGGTTGGTACTAGGGATGGCAATCGGACGCGGCGGGTACGGATAGTGCTCGCCCATACCCGTACCCTTGACCCCGATTTACGCCCATGGGCATACCCACGAAAGACGACGGGTGAAGAACCTCGCCCATACCCATCGCCCGTGGACATGCCCGTTTACCCACGAACTGAGTCACCATATGAGAGTTGAACTAATGATACAGATACATATAAGCAGCAGTTGTTGCTAGTAATTGGGTGTGTAAACGAAGAACAGATCTATAACTCATATAAGCATCACATTCACATCAAATATATATGTCCTTAATAAAGTAATTTTCATAATAGCGCATCACATTCACACATCACCAGTGCATCACACATTCAACAACTATAATGAAAATACAAATTGACATAGTTCCTCACACATAAACAAATTAAGTTTACAACAAGAGTGGAACATATGAAAATAATTCAATTTCGACAGTTCAACAAATAGATGAAAGGCCGGACTCCTCCTCACCTGTACTTCGTCGGCACCGTGCGCCTCCCCTGCTCGCCGCCGCCTCACGCCACCGGACCTCCACTGCCTCTCCCGAGCCACGCCGACCACCGAGGTAGCTTCCCACGCTCGCCTAGATGCTCTCCTAGAAGTGCGCAGGCATGAGCAACCCATTTTGGGAATGCTCAGCTCCGGCCACCGTCTCCTCTGCTGGCGGTGAGCTCTCCATTCTTTGGCCGGAGGGAGGAGCCACTGTAGCAAGAGAGAGAGTGTGTGATTAATTAACATTAAGACAGATCACTAATGCTAATGATGCTGAGATAAGACCGTAGTTAAGGCTAATGATTAGTAGTTAAAGCAATGACTCACTGACATGTGGGCCATGTCCTTTACTTAAATAGGCATAACTTATTCATCTTAACTCCAAATTGAGTGAAATAAATTTCTTAATTCAATATCTACCCAATGGAACCGAAACCTTAATTTTTGAAGCTCATTTGAATTTTTTGTGACAACTTGTTTGGTTTATTGATTTTTATCCGAATTTTCGCGCAACGTAAAATAGCGTACGAGGCCCAAGAGGAAGAGGCTGAGGCTGAAGGAACTCCCGACAACCAAGTCCAAGTCAACTGTGACCAAGGCGAGTCAATACTTTGATCATGTTGAACCTACATTTTCTACAAATTACTTTTGTTTAAATTATCAAATTGCATGCTATTATTTCATATGCAAATATATGTTTATTTTAAGATTCTAGTTATATGCCCATTATTTGACTTGTTAGTATTACACCTCCTTTGGAACATTTGAACCTTGTCACCCTAGCAAAATTATAACGGTAAAACTTTCCAAAATAAGTCATTAATTACACGCAATGCTTAGTACTGCTTAGATATTCGGGGCACCAAAATGCCCCAATCATCACTTTTAATCACGAGAAACTGATTTGGGAAGTCATGATGGAAATGACTGGTATATTTTGACATGATTATTTTATGCTCCCAACAACCCCAACTTGCTTAAGTACCTAGGCGGATGGTATGGGGGCTGGTATGTGGTGCAGTGGAAGCACAATGTATGGATTGTGGTAGAATCGCTCAGATAACTCTAAGGACTGAATCTTGTCATGACCTCCTGTGTAAAATAGTACAACCGCAAGTCCACAAATTGCAACTTGGCTAAGTAAAACTATCGAACCCGCAGACTTATCTCACCGGTAGTGGAAAGGAGTGGGATAATGCAAGGGCGAGGCCTAAAGGGACAGCGAGAGGAGGGTAAAGTTTTCTAGTCATACTAGCATTGTAGAGAGTGGAGTTCGAATGCGCTAGTAGCCATGGTTAACATCCCGTGCAACGTATAGGACCCACTGCAAGTAGGAGCAGCCCATAGAGTGAGATGACAAAAGGGGCCAGTTATTTTAAAAAGTTATTGTGATGGTCTACTCAACCACATGACTAAGGAATCGTGTGGAAAAACATGCAGATTGTCTCTTATGGGTAATGTATACAAACTCTACAGAGTCAAAACTATTCGAATAGCCAGGCCCACGGTCAAGGGCGTACATGGGAACTTAACCAGATATAGTTCTATTTCAAAAACTTTGTGGATGGAATTGGAAAAATGGAGGGTAGTGTAAAGCCCCGAGTTGTGTTGCCCTAGGTGTCGCCCTAGTGATAAAGTAAGCGGTTATAACGTTGAAAGGTTAGCACTCTTTCTTTGAGAGACCATGTGAGAGGTCCTCCCATGTTTGTGATGAGTTATTGACACGTGTCCTAAAAGTTTGAGTTTGATTCGAGTGTTTAGTGCGTGAGTTTGCAACTAATGCAAATGTTAATTCCATTATCTCGAGCGGTGCTATGTGATGTGTTTTCTTGTCTATGATGGCTGCAGAACTTTGAGGTGAAGTCGTGGCGAGGCACGGGATGACCGGACTAAGCACAGGCGGTGCTGAGGTCGGAGCGGTCGAGATGTGCCGAAGACGGTGAGACTCGAAGTGGTTGCGAGGCTTGGACGGTAAGAAACGTGGAAGCTTCCCGGAAGGTGCAGCAGGGGCATTGTGGTAAATGCGCAAGGCTGCAAAAGCGGAAGCGGATTCGGTTCGAGTTAGTGGATAAAGAATAGAAGTTGTTGGCACTAATGGGTAAAGTGTGTTTGTGAACCCATTAGTGGACACTATAAAAGGAGAGGGAGAGGCATGAGAGCAAAGCGAGAGTTGGAGTTTCTTTTCTCTCCATGTGTTGTGTGAGCCTTTCTCTTTTTCTTTTGGGGAGTTGGTAAGAAGGGCGAGGTCGCTCGCCTTGCTCTTTTGTGGTCTTGGGTGTGTTCTTGAGTTCTTGATTTCTCAATCGCGTATGGGGCTGTAGATTGGGATAAATTGGCTGTAGCAACTCTTGTAATCATTCATTCCTCTCAATCAATCTGAGAAATCTTGTTTTTGAAATGTTTTGAACCTTCAGTCTGCTCACTGTTCTTCGCACTTTTCTTGGTTTTCTTCCTACTCTGCTTGATCTCTTGAGATTCTAGTTGCTAAATGTTTATACTTTGAACTAGGAAGTTTCTCGAGATCACTTGAGCATTCCATTTTCGAGATTAGAAGGAAGAATCCAAATTTCTCGTCCTCTCTCAGATCTTGCGCACCGTTTCCCTGTTCATGCTGTTTTTCCTAGGGTTAGAAGTCAAGGGATGAGTGCCCCTTTGATTTGCTAGAGGAAACTTGAAATTGAAGCTTGGATAACTCTTCTGAGATCATTTTCTTGCTATCCTCAAAGTTTCCTAAGCCAAGAATCTAAGATTATTGCGAATTTCTCAGTTTCTGATTCTGATGTCGCCTGATTTCTTCGTGCGGTACTACCGGATTTTCCACGTCGGTACTACCACCCTCCGGTACTACCGTTCGACTCAACGGTACTACCGCTCGATGATCGAGTTCGCGGTAGGTACTACTGTTTGGCTCACGGTACTACCGCTCAACAGTACTCTGCTCGTCACAGTACTACCGCTTGTCTTGTGAACCGACTCTGAACTGCTTTTCTAGATTGTTTCTCTCTAGATCTGTTTTATGCTCATTGCTGTGACTTCCAGTGAGCGCATATCTTCTGTCTTCATAGCTTCTATAGCTATTGGAGAAGAAGCATAGGTGTGGATACACGAGGGCAGATTTGAAGGCACCATTCACCACCCCTTCTGTTGCCATTTCGGTCCTACAATTGGTTTCAGAGCCGGTTAGCTCTTCCTCGTAGATTTTAACCGGTCTCTAGAGCCATGGCAACGGATAAGTATTCCACCAAACCTCCGATTTTTTATGGCATCGATTATCCCTTCTGGAAGAGCCAGATGGAGATCTACATCCAGGCTCAGGGCTATGCCATCTGGAGGAAGGTCAAGACCCGATATGTTGTTCCTGTGGATGAAACATCAATGCCGGAAACATGGCCGATGTTGAGGCGAATGCTAAGGCGAGTATCATCATAATTCAGGGTCTGAGCAGAAGCAAGTTCGATCGCATCTCTCATCTCACGTCGGCCTTCGACATCTGGGTGACCCTCGATGCATACCATGAGGGCACCACCCAGATTAAGACGGTACGACAGGACCAGTTCAAGCGAGATTACAACAAGTCCCTTGATGAGTGCTTTATCGATCGGTCGGTCTCACATACCCCGACTCGGACAACGCTCAACAGATGCTCGCGGCTCTAGACCTACGTGTTTGGGAGATGAATGTGACCACTATCAAGGACTCGATCGATCTTTTGACCCTGACTCTTGACGCGTTGTACTCACGCCTCAAGACTCATGAGATTGACATAGTCTCTCGTAGGTCGAAGTCGCAGTCGATGGCCCTAGTCACCGATCCCAGTTCTGCTTCTGGTGTTTTCTCCGACATTGCTACTGGTTTTTCCCTAGCTGCTCTTTGTGAAGTAACCGATGATCAAATAGAGCAGCTACTAGAGGACTAGTTAGCCCTTCTAGCCAGAAAGTTCTCCCATGCCTACAAAAGAGTGAGGGATAGGAAGAGGAGTGGGCCGATTATCTGTTTCGAGTGTGGTGGCCCCAACCACATTCCTCTACATCGACACCGATAAGGTAGATCCCACCTATGAACAGCTCAATACTACATTCCTTAAGCTAGGAAGATTTTATGCTAGATCTAGAGCTAGGGTTGGGGATCTTAAGAAGGAAGTAGATAGATTGTTACGGGAGCTTACTTCACTTATATCTGCTCCCTCCCGTGATGAATGTGATGTATGCTCTTCCTTGCTTGATGACATGGAGAAATTAAGTACCTCTCATGATAGTCTGTCCTCTGAGCTTGATGTGCTTAAGGTGGAGAATGTTAGTCTTTTAGCTGAACTAGAGATGAGTAGGACTATTGCTCTTTCATCTACAGTTGTTGAGACTACATCCTGCACCTCATGTGAGGATAAGGACAATGCATTTAGAGGTCTTTATAACATACTTCTCGATCTGCCCGAGACTTGTGAAAGTTGCAATAATTTGAAGATGAATTTAAAAAGGGCAGATTATAAAATTGCTGAGTTACAAGCTTTTCTACTTAAGCTCATTGCTTCATGTATGAACTGTCCCAAGTTGACTGCTGAGCTTGAATCTGTTTCCAAACAGTTTCAAGAGATGATTGATAACAGTAATAAATTTGCTCAGTATGCTTCTAAGGATCTCATTAGCTCACCATGCAACAACTGTGATAAACTAAAATCTGACTTGATTGCCTTGGATGACAAATGTGTGAATCTAATTAAGGACCTTCTAGAGAAGCCATCATTTGCTTGTAATGTATGTGCTGATGTTGGGAAGGAGCCCAAGGGTAAGGTAGAGACGCTTAGCAACGTGAACCAAATGACTAGCAGTAGGACTGTCCCTTCTGAAGCGGCTGTGCGTGCATATGCTTTACGTTCTTCTGCTATTGGTTATTCCTCTACTCCCTTACCTTCTGCTGTCTCTTCTTCCCCCTGCACCTTTTGCACCTCTCTCTTCCGGGAGTGTCAATATATTACGAACACTATCGAGAGATTTGTAGGAGGCAAGAAGAAACTTAATCTTATTCTAGACCAATCAAAGATTTGCAAATTCAATCAAGGTCTAGGATACGATTTCTCTGAGAATGTTAGGAAGCATCCACCTGCTGTTCTTAGACCATAGCAACAGGTGTGATCAAGGTTGAGCCCAAAACTAAGAAAGTTCAATTCAAGTCAGCCGACTTTGTCAAGGGATTTCTGACAGCAAGGTGATTCCACCTGTTGCTTCGGCCTCTCAGAAGGCGAAGCCCCATCGTGCTACTTCTACCTCTCAGAAGGTGAAGTATCATTGCACCTTCTATCAGAAGGAAGGACACTTGGTCGAGAGATGCTTCAAGCACGCCAAGATCGCGCATAGAGACCGTGTTGAGGCTCTTTGGCGTATTCAGGGTCAGCTCCAGACCTTGAGTGCACCTAAGACCAACACGAGGTCTAGGACTATTCAGCTTGATGGGTTTGGGCATCATCGAGGACTTGAATTTTCTGAGTTTTCTGGCTTTTGTCCTCGATATGCCTCTGGTCGTGATTTCCGCCGTTCTGAGGATAGATCTCGTTTCCCCATCGAGATGGCTACCCGCGGCGAGATCAGCGTGGTGTTGGTGCTCCGATTCGCTCTCCCATAGCAGTCGGACCCAACAACAGCTTCAGGTCTGCACACAGACCTTCTGCTTCTTTGAGCGACAGAGAGCATAGAGTAGCTAGAGGTCAGTCGTGTGTGGCTACTTCTTCTGCTCGACGTGTTACTCAGTATTGGGTTCCAAAATCTCTTTTGATTTATCCCAAGATCGAGCCTTCACTGCTTGACTCGTGTTCACGGCCGAAGGGAGAGGTTTGGCTTGTAGACTCAGGTTGTTGTCGTCATATGACCGGAGACTCCCGTTGGTTCTCTTCCCTAGCCTGTGCTCCAGGTGATGAAACGATCACCTTTGGAGATGCATCTTCTGGGCGTGTCATCGCTAAAGGTACAATGCGCGTTAATGATTCTTTCATTTTAAAAGATGTCGCCTTAGTGAGTAAGCTGCAATATAATTTGCTTTCAGTCTCTCAGCTTATCGATGACGGTTTCGAGGTGAGCTTTAAGAAAAATGCTTGTAAAATTCTTGATTCTTCGGGGAGTCTGGTTTGCGAGATTTCTAGATATGGGAGGATCTTTCGTGCTGATCTTATTGAGTCTTCTGGTGATTCTCTCAGGTATTTACTTGCTTCTGAGTCCCGTGACCTCACCTTCTGGCATAGGAGACTTGGTCATATTGGATTTGACCATTTGACTCGAGTTAGCGGCCACGATCTCATTCGTGGTCTGCCTAAGCTCAAGATGGTCAAAGATCTTGTTTGCGCTCCTTGCTGGCACGACGAGATGGTTGCCGCTTCACATCCTCTAGTTACAGTGACTATGACCGATGCACCAGGACAGTTGCTCCATATGGACACAGTTGGACCAGCTAGAGTGCAGTCAGCAGGAGGGAAGTGGTATGTTCTTGTCATGGTCGATTACTTCTTGACATACTCTTGGGTGTTTTTCTTAGCCTCGAAGGATGAGACATTTTCACATTTTTGGGGTCTGTTTAGTATGCTTTCTGTTGAGCTCCCAGGTGCCTTACGAGCGATTCGCAGTGACAATGGCACAGAGTTCAAGAACTCCTACTTTAAGCAGTTCTGCGATGAGACAAGTGTAGAGCATCAGTTCTCTTCTCCGCACGTCCCACAGCAAAATGGTGTCATGGAGAGGAAGAACCGTACCTTGGTCGAGATGGCCAGCATGATGCTTGATGAGTACTCTACACCTAGGAAATTTTGGGCTGAAACTATCGCCATCGCGTGCCATGTTTCCAACAGAGTTTTCTCAAGGCACACTTGCATCGCACCTCTTATGAGTTGAGATATGGGCAAAAGCCCAGTGTATCTCATTTCCATGTGTTTGGATGCAAGTGCTTTATCTTGAAGTCCGGGAACCTAGACAAGATCGAATCACGTTCCTGTGATGGTATCTTTCTAGGTTACTAGACTTATTCGCGGGTTTATAGGGTCTGGAACTGCGAGACTAGTAAAATGGTTAAGACCTGTGATGTGACCTTTGACGAGGCCAGTCCGGGGACTAGGCCTGATATCTCAGAATTTTTAGAGCAGTCCGAGACCATCTTTGTGGATGATGAGGATGATGGAGATAAGGGTTATTTACCTGATCCAGTTCCTCATCCTCCCCTTGAGGTGCCTTCTTCCACTGCACCTCAAGGAGATCAGCCCATGCCTTCTGTTTCTTCTGGAGCTAGTGGCTCCGTTCCTACCTCATCAGCTCATGAGGTAGAGACCACTTCTTCATCTCACCCTGGACCTCCCCGAAATATCCAGAAAGACCATCCTTCTGAGCAGATGATTGGAGACCTCTTTGAGTGAGTCACACGCTTAAAGTCTGGCATGTCACATTTCTGCCTCCACTTTACCTTCGTTGCCACCTTTGAGCCCAAGGATGTTTGTCATGCTTTTTCTGATGAGTATTGGGTCAATGCCATGCATGAGGAATTAGAGAATTTTGAGAGAAACAAGGTCTGGTCGCTTGTTGAGCCCCCTCGAGGTCACAATGCCATTGGGACCAAGTGGATGTTCAAGAACAAGCAGAGTGAGGAGGGGTTAGTCATTCGGAACAAGGCTAGACTGGTAGCTCAGGCTTGAGGCCATTAGAATCCCGCTTGCTTTCGCGGCTTTTAAGGGTTTCAAGGTTTACCAGATGGATGTCAAAAGTGCCTTCCTCAATGGGTTTATTGAGGAAGAGGTCTATGTTAGACAGCCTCCAGGTTTCGAGAACCCCAAATACTCAAACCATGTCTGCAAACTCTCCAAAGCCTTGTATGGACTTAAGCAGGCCCCCAGAGCTTGGTATGAGAGGCTTAAGTCCTATTTGTTGAGTCATAGGATTGAGATGGGTAAGGTAGATAAGATCTTGTTTATTCGTGGGCATGGCAATGACCTTCTGCTCCTCTAGATTTATGTGGATGACATCATCTTTGGTGGCTCTTCTCATGTTCTTGTTTCACAGTTCTCGGATGTCATGAGCACCGAGTTTGAGATGAGCATGATGGGTGAGTTGACCTTCTTCCTTGTCTTCCAGATCAAGTAGACTCGGGAGGGTACCTTCTTGCATCAAGGCAAGTACACTCGTGACCTCCTAAGACGATTTGACATGAGTGATGGTAAGCCGGTGTCAACTCCCATGGCATCCACAGCTTCACTTGACCCAGATGAGAATGGCGAGCCAGTCGATCAAAAAGAGTACAGAAGCATGATTGGCTCCCTTTTGTACCTCACTGCCTCGAGACCGGACATACGCTTCTCTGTGTGTCTTTGTGATCGGTTTTAGGCTTCTCCTCAGGTGTCTCACCGCCAGGCGGTGAAGCGCATCTTTCGGTACCTTCGAGCTACCATTGACTATGGTATCTAGTACTCTTTATCTTCCTGTCTTTCCGTTAGAGCCTACTCCGATGTAGACTTTGCGAACTGTAGGATAGATAGGAAGAGCACTTCTGGCACCTGCCAATTTATTGGCACTTCTCTTGTCTCTTGGTCTTCTAGGAAGCAGTCCGGTGTTGCATAGTCCACCGCAGAGGCCGAGTACGTAGCTGCCGCCAGTTGCTGCAGTCAGGTACTTTGGATGGCTTCGACCCTGCGGGACTTTGGGTTAGTCATAGACAGTGTTCCACTTCTTTGTGATAACATTTCTGCCATTAACATTGCCGAAAACCCAGTGCAACATTCTTGGACCAAGCACATTGATATCAGATTCCATTTTCTTAGAGACCATGTAGAGAAGGGTGACATAGTGCTCCGGTTTATGGAGAGTGATCACCAGTTGGCTGATATCTTTACCAAGCCTTTGGATAGCTCTAGGTTTTCAGCTTTGCGGGGCGAGCTTGGAGTGGTTTGTCCTTATGGACTGTTGTGAGGGGGAGCTTCGTACGTCATAATTATCTTTTATGCTCATGTTCTCATTTTGCTACATTGTAGTGGGTGCATTTGGGTTAGTCCTTCTAGCATAGATTAGAGTGATTCTCTCGTCTAGTTGCTTAGACTTCTTCTCATCTTATGTTTCTAGGTTGCAGCTTCTAGTTGCTTCTCTTCTCACTAGGTTGAGTTCACTCACTTCTTGCGATCTAGCGAGGGTCGGGCCACCCTTGGGTAGACATGGAACGTGTTTACTCCCTAGTGTGTTAGTAGACCAGCTATTAGTCCTAGATCCATATGGGGTAGATGAGAGCCAGTCTGAGCCATAATCTTCTCTATATCTTGTCTATGCTCTAAGGACTGTCTTTTGACTTCTTTGGCAGCTTCTCGTACTTGTTGCTTTGGTTCAGGGGGAGTACATTTGGGATTTTATGGATCTTAATGTTGATTAACTCTACTTAAACTAAAAGTGTTTCACATGCTGAGAGAGAGCTGGATTTTCTTCCATTTCATATTGCATTTCATATTGCATTGTAATATAACTACATGGAGCCTTGATATGTGCTTACTTGCTAGATTTATCATGACTTTATATGTGTAGACTAGTCTTTGCCATGATAAGTTGATTAAAATGCACAACTTGAATTAATTCATGTCATGATTGCTCTTGTGACTAGTCTGTCTTTAGTTATCCTTTTATGATTCACGCCATGTCAAATAGGCTGAGTTGAGTCTTGAATCTTTATTGAGCTTTAGAGTGAGCTATGCTAGTTCCTTTATGAAGCATGAGTTAGTTTTTAACTCTTTGTTCTTGAACTAAATTCAGCATAAGCAAAAATGATCTCTTTTGTGCGAAAAAACTGATATCACCAATTCTTTCTCATGAAACTGCTTGTCATTGCACTCGGCATAAACTCAGGGGGAGTTTTGGATGACCAAGATCATTTACTTAAGCTTCTAGCTTGGAATGGTCGCATAAGGCTTGAGATCTAACACATAACTAAACAAAAATCTGGTTGAAAACAACCATAAGTTTCTTAAAAGGAAAAACAAGTCAATTGTGCTAAATTTGCTTAATTACAAAATGATCAAGTACTTGAACAAATGATTCATCTTTGAACTTGTAGCACTCTAAGTTGGCTCAGTTCTAGCTTCTCGGTTCCACTTAGATTATTGACATGGCTTGCATCATCTTTGGATACCTTTAGCTAGACTGTAATCATTGGATAACTTGACATGCTAAGAAATTCGACAAATTCTCAGATTATTACTTATTTGGATTAACTTATGTATATGTACATTGTTATGAATCTAGATAGCATTCTATTGTATTATGGCTTGGTGTAATACTTCAAAAGTCATTTTGGATAATCTTCATGGCTCTAGTGCTTAATTTGAATAAAATGCAGCCATCTCATCCAAAGCATGACTTATTTTCTTTCTTGCATCTTGATGATATTATTGCCAAAAGGGGGAGAATAATGAAGAAAAAGCTATTACATGGGCATTTTCTAGAGTTTTTGAGGAAAACTTGCTCTTTCTATTTTCGCTCTAATATTCTCTTTTGTCTACATGGTCATAAGCTTATTTGCATTTCCTTTGGACCATGTATGACTTTCAAACTAAACTTTATATGCTTTTTCGGTGTTTATCAATATACTCATCAAGGGGGAGATTGAGAGACCATGTGAGAGGTCCTCCCATGTTTGTGATGAGTTATTGACACGTGTCTTGAAAGTTTGAGTTTGATTCGAGTGTTTAGTGCGTGAGTTTGCGACTAATGCAAATGTTAATTCCATTATCTCGAGCGGTGCTATGTGATGTGTTTTCTTGTTTGTGATGGCTGCAGTACTTTGAGGCGGAGTCGTGGCGAGGCACGGGATGACCGGACTAGGCACAGGCGGTGCTGAGGTCGGAGCGGTCGAGATGTGTCGAAGACGGCCAGACTCGAAGTGGTTGCGAGGCTTGGACGGCAAGAAACAAGGAAGCTTCCCGGAAGGTGCAGCAGGGGCATTGTGGTAAATGCGTAAGGCTAGAAAAGCGGAAGCGGATTCGGTTCGAGTTTGTGGATAAAGAATATAAGTTGTTGGCACTAATGGGTAAAGTGTGTTTGTGAACCCATTAGTGGACACTATAAA
Organism: Bonia amplexicaulis; assembly: GCA_036346245.1. Lineage (NCBI taxonomy): Eukaryota > Viridiplantae > Streptophyta > Magnoliopsida > Poales > Poaceae > Bonia > Bonia amplexicaulis. The sequence continues at coordinate 12,443,947 of CM070753.1, read as the reverse complement.
AGGAGAGAGAGAGGCACGAGAGCAAAGCGAGAGTTAGGGTTTCTTTTCTCTCCATGTGTTATGTGAGCCTTTCTCTTTTTCTTTTAGGGAGTTGGTGAGAAGGGCAGAGGCTGTTCTGCCTTTGCTCTTTTGTGGTCTTGGGTGTGTTCTTGAGTTCTTGATTTCTCGATCACGTATGGGGCCGTAGATTGGGATGAATTTGTTGTAGAAACTCTTGTAATCATTCATTCCTCTCAATCAATCTGAGAAATCTTGTTTTTGAAATGTTTTGAACCTTCAGTCTGCTCACTTTTCTTCGCATTTTTCTTGGTTTTCTTCCTACTTTGCTTGATCTCTTGAGATTCTAGTTGCTAAATGTTTATGCTTTGAACTAGAAAGTTTCTCGAGATCACTTGAGCATTCCATTTTCGAGATTAGACGGAAGAATCCAGATTTCTCCTCCTCTCTCAGATCTTGCGCACCGTTTCCCTGTTCGTGCTGTTTTTCCTAGGGTTAGAAGTCAAGGGATGAGTGCCCCTTTGATTTGCTAGAGGAAACTTGAAATTGAAGCTTGGCTAACTCTTCTGAGATTATTTTCTTGCTATCCTCAAAGTTTCCTAACCCTTTGATGTCGCCTGATTTCTTCGTGCGGTACTACCGGATTTTCCACGTCGGTACTTCCGCCCTCTGGTACTACCGCTCAACGACTGAGTTCGCAGCTGGTACTACCGTTTGGCTCAGCGGTACTACTGCTTGTCACAGCGGTACTACGGCTTGTGCACAGACCAGCTCTGAATTTATTTTTCTAGACTGTTTCTCTCTGGATCTGTCTTATGCTCATTGCTGTGACTTCCAGTGAGCGCATATCTTCTGTTTTCATATCTTCTATAGCTATTGGAGAAGAAGCATAGGTGTGGATACGCGAGGGCGGATTTGAAGGCACCATTCACCCCCCTGTTGCCATTTCGGTCCTACATTCATACATTGATTAAACTCTGTTTTAGTTAAAACTGCTAGGTCTTAGGAAATTTCTAAGTAACATATTTTAAAAGCAATTGATGGCAAATAAAATAATCTGAGTCTTTCCTTGATAAGCCATGCATGTTACCTATTGCATCATGTGTATTGGTTCGCGGAGCAAGGTGGATTTGTGCTCACCCTCGCATTATCAAAATCAGAAATAGGGACCCAAGACCACTATGCCTACAAGGACACCCCTGGCACGGATGGAGGAGCCAACGAAGAAAATTAGGACAACGTCCGTGAGTTCAGGTCCTAGACAAGTAGACTTAATGGAGATTGTGTGCACATATATTAGCTAGGCCAAGATAATATATGTTGCACATATTTGCCCCTCAGTCGCTTGCCTGTGGATGATTGGTCTTATTTTTGCGTATGCTTCCGCTGTTGTCTTTTGTAATGTAAATATTTGGCCTGGTCGGCCCTTGTATAAACTATCGCCCGACGTGGTGTATTTTAACTCTGATATGTAATATTTTGGTTTGATATTTTCATGCGATGTATGAGTTGATGCAGCACTGTACTTGTGAGCATTATCTACTGATCCAGGGAATAGTGCAGTGAATCACAGAGGACTCTAGATTGAAAAATCTGGGTCCGACAGAGGTTAAGTGTTGTAAAGACCTTGTCATGGTTTCTCCATCTCACACCAAAGGAAGTGTGTTAATCACATGGCAATATGAGATTATCTTGTCTTATGGGTAAAGTTGTGAGCCTCTGTAGAGTGTAAAACTATTCGAATAGCCATGTCCTCGGTTGTGGAAAATGCTCGGTGATTTCACATGAGGTATAGAGTTTTCATAGAAATTTGGTTAGGTTATGTCTGTAAAGTGAATGGTTGGTTCACTAGTGATTCGTTATGTGAATGGTAGTTCACGGGTGGTTAATTGGAGTGAATGGTCATTTCACCTGTGGCTATTCTCATTTTCTTTGATTATTTAGTTATTAATCATTTTCAAAGTACGCTTTCAATCTATTTATTGTATTTACTCTAAATGTTGCTTTCTGCAAAATAACCTTTTAACCATCATTTGGTAAGGCTTGCATACTATATTGCTTTTTTGTTACAAACAACTTGCTGAGTGCTCTATGTACTCACGACTATATGCATATTTGCTCAATTGAAGGAGAAAAATTATATCAGCTAGAGGTATCTCAAGGAGGATACTTTGATTACTTCATGGATTAGGACTTCGTTCCCCAATCGATTGCCTGTGGTATGTCGAGTGGCATTGGTGTTTATCTTTTGTTTTCCGCTACAAGTTTCTTAAGTCTTTCAAGCTATTATCTATAAGGTTGGCCATGTAGTCGCAACTCTAATAATTAATAATATTTAAGTCTTTTCTTAGTAATTCGTGATATGGTCGATATTTCATCTATGTTTACACTGTGTGCACTAGTGTGATCTTGGACTAATGCAGAATACATAGGAGAGTTTGGATTTGCAGATTCGGGTCTCTACAGTCGCCAACGTGGTTGGCTATCCCGTCAGCTATAGCAAGGTCCGACAAGGCAAGCAGAAGGTCATCGAGTCCATGCACAGGATGTACAAAGAGGTGTACAACCTTGTACCAAGATTGCTTCACCAGATAACCGAATCAAACCCTGACACGTACATAAACAAGCTTGAGCTTCCAGATGGGGGGTGAATGGTGCCTTTAAAGAATTAAAATCCTCCCCTCAAGTACTCACATAGCAGAAAGAACTCACTGGAAAACACAGACAGGAAGACTAAATCAAATCCAGAGAGAAACAAATTTTGGGCTGTTATGTCGACAAGCGGTAGTACCGCTGATACAAGCGGAGTACCTTTGAGCGATAGTACCGCTGAACCGAGCGGTAGTACCGCTGAGCGGTAGTACCTTTGTGTAAATTGCGGTAGTACCTTTGAGCGGTAGTACCTCTCAAGGAGCGGTAGTATCGCACCAAGAACAGCAGGCGCAGAAAATCTAAAATCTGAGAAATTCGCTAGATTCTCGGATTCTTGGCTTGGGAAACTTTGAGAATAGCAAGGAAACACTCACAGAAGAATTAGCCAAGAACCAATTTAAAGATTTCTCAAGAGAAACAAAAGAGGAGACAAAGAACTGAAACATACAGAGTGCATCCTCAAAAATCAAATTCCCAACAATTCTTTGATCCTTTGTCCAAAAGACTTTGAGGATATGTTAGCAATAGCCATTGGACTCTACTAGCCAAATTTCATGCCATCACAAAGAAGGGAACAAGATTCTTACCAAAACCCTAGAAATGAACAGAGAGAGCCCAAAACACCAAACCTGAGATTAAACTTGATTTGCTCTTGGGAAAACTCGATCAAATGATCTTGAGACACTATCCCAACAGAGAGCAACCCATTTTACACCTCATGGGCAAGAAACAACAAGAAATCGAAAATTTCAAGAATCAAGAACAGAGGGCATCGAGGAGAAAAAGAGTGCACGGGAGAAAAACTTCAGATTTTCATTCCAAATCAAAAGAAGATTACAGAGGAGTCCCGATACGCATGGACATTCGAACAAGATGAAAGATTACAAGACTCTTAACCCATCTCTCCCTCTCAATCCTCAAGAACACCAAGAACACTCCATGTTTCTTCGGAGTAATACACAGAGAGAAGGGAGATCGTGGGAGACACTCCCTGCTGCCCACACCCACTCTCAACCACTAAAGCCTAAAGCAAAACAACCTCTACAAAGGTTCTTTTGACTCTAGCAAACACTAACTCTTTCCCAAACCCATTGAATCAATTGAGGGGGCATGCAGCCACTCCCTCCTATTTATAGCCCTTGGCTAACGGGTCTCGAACCCGTTACGCCCGCTAATTCCGAACGGAACCGCTTCCACCTGTGCAGACTTGGGTTTTTACCGAAACGCCCCTTGTGCACCTTCCGGGAAGCTTCCGCGCTCCTTGTCATTCAAGCCTCGCAACCACCTCGAGTCTCCACTGTCTTCGACACATCCTGACCGTTCTGACCTCAACGCCACCTGCGCCTAATCCGGTCACCTCGTGTCTCACCACGACTCCGCCTCGACGTCTACAGCCAACAAAAACAAAAAACACATCAAATAGCACCGCGCGACACATGAAGTAACCATATGCCCTAAATACCAAACCAACCAAAACCAAAACTCAAACTTTATGCCCTCACTGTTCTGTCTGCACACACGCGGTAGTACCGTCGTTGCCAACGCGGTAGTACCGCCGGGCGGTAGTACCTCCGTTTAACCTCTGTAGTTACGCTCACGTAACTGGGAACAAGAAGAAGACACACCAATGATCCATTTCACAAACTTTTCAGCATACGTGTCAATTACTCATCACAAGCTTGTGAGCACCTCTCACATGGTCTCTCAGCTTCAGTAGGAATATGTGAATAGTTATGCTAGGGGTGAAATAAAACAAGCATGTACCCCGGGCGATGTGGCAACATGCACCTGCAACATGCCAAAGCTCCTGCACAAGCCATGCTCACATGTGTACAAGGTAATGAAGCTAATGACCATGTCGACAGAAGAATCACTAGAGCAACTCAAGAAGATGCAGATTGTTCTCCAAAGCTCTAGAAAGAACCAAAAGACTTTTTCTCCAATATTCTCCCCCTTTTGGCAATAAACACATCAAGAATGCAAAAGAGAGAATATAACATGATTTGGATAAAATGGCTGAAGTTTGTTTATTCTAAGCATTTAGAGTCATGAGAATTATCCAAAATGACATTAAAGGATTACACCAAGCCATAACTAAATAAAAGGCTATCTGGATCATGACAAGATATGTATAAGCTAGCTAGAACAAATAGACGACAATCTGAAATGTAGTGCATTTTGTGAGTATGTCAAGTCATCAATAAGCAAAGTCTAGCCATGTCAATTAAGCTAAGCTGAACCAAGAAACTAATATTGAGTCCAAATAGAGTGTTATATGCTCAAGAGTGAAATATTGATTCAAGTACTTGGTTCTTTTAGTAGCTTAAGCAAATTGAGCACAAATGACATATTTTCTTTTGAAACTTATGGTCGTTTCCAACCAATATTTTTATCATGTGCTAGATCTCAAGCGTTATGCGACTACTCCAAGCAAGAAGCTTAAGAAGATAGTCTAGGTCATCCAAAACTCCCCCTGAGTTCATGCCTAGTGCGATGGCAAGCCGTCTCATGAGAAAGAATTGGTGAGATCAGTTTTTTTCGCACAAAAGAGATCCTTTTGCTTTTTAACAGATTGTACTAAACTTATGCATCATCAAGAGACTAGAACAACTCAATCTAAGGCTCAATAGAGATTCAACGCTCAACTCAGTCTAGTTGATATGGCATGGATCATAAAAGGATAACTCAAGAAAGACTAATCTCAAGTGCTAACATGACAAGTTTTAGTTCAAATTGAGCAAGTTTAATTAACTTATAATGGCACAAGCTAGTTTACACATATGAAGTCATGATAAATATAGCAAATAAGCACAAGTCATGGCAAGGTGTAAAACATTTTAAGCATGTCATAACAGGATAATAATCAATGCTCAATATAGTTATATTACAATGCAGAAAGACATGCATGAAAATCCATCTCCCCCTCAACATAGAATGCAACTTTTAGTTCAAGTTGAGTTAGGTCAACATTAAGATCTAGAAGTTCCCAAATGAACTCCCCCTGAACCAAAGTATTAAAAATGAGAAGCTGGCAAGGAAATCAAGAAAGGTAGTGCTTAAAGCATAGACAAGATATAGAAACAACTATAGCTCAGACTGACTCTCATCTACCCCATACGACTCCAGGACTATCAACTGGACATCTAATGCACTAAGGAGCAAACACGCACTGCCTCCCGCAGAGTGGCCCAACCCTCGCTAGAACCTATAAGCAGTGGGTAAGCTCGACCTAGTAAGAAGAGAACCAGCTAATAAGCAGCATCCTAGAGTCACAAGATAAGAGTAAGAAGTCTAAGCAACTCGGCAAGAGAACCACTCTAATTGTAATACCCTGAACGTCGTTACGACGTAAGTTTTTAAACAAACGCGGAATCGCCGGTTTTTCGGTAAATCGCGGGAAGGGAAAAATAAGAATTGTAGAACATTGTAAAATGAATTAAATAAATTAAAAATAATTAATTTGAATATTTTGGGCTGTCCGGAGGGTGGGCCGACCGCTTTGGGCCAGCCAAATTAAATGGGGCCCGTACCCTCCCAAACCCTAACATCCCTTTATAAACCCTCCTTAGCCCCTCCACCCTCCTCCACCCCTTGGCCGCCCCCACCCCCTTGGGCCTCCCCTCCCACTTTGCTGCCATTAGTGCCCCAAGTGCTGCTGCCATTGGAGGAGAAGAAAAGAGAAGGAAGGAGAAGAAGAAAGCAGAAGGAGAGGAGAAGAAAGAAGAAGAAGAAGAGGAGGAGAAAAAAAGTGGGGAAACTATTCAACTTGGTAATTTTTTTCCATCCCAAACCCTCTGTTTTTATGAACAATTAGAGTTCTTGGCACGGATTTTGATGGTAGTTAATAGATTAATTGCCCGATTAGAGATTAGCTGTTGTCTACTTGTAGATTGATTCGCAATGTGCTGATCGTCTCATGGTTTGACCTAGTAAACGAATTTTCCTGTAGACTCTCCCAAAATAAAAGTTGTAGAGGGCTTCCAGATGCATCTCCTATAATTTTTCGTAATTTTTTGCCGTGGGATCTGGGAGATACGGAGTCGGTAACACCGCTGTCCGTCAGACGGACAGATTGGTACAGTCCGACTGTAATACAGGTTTTAAAAATAGTAGATTATTTTTATGGTCATGGACGTAATTGAGAAAGTTGTAGCTAATTTAGAGATCTAGCTTCTGTATAAATTTCAGAATTTTTAGATCTCTGTGTTGTTGTTGGCACACGATTGAACACTGCTGTCCAATCTGCCAGAACAGAGTTCTTCCTTTGTTTTGGGCATCAAATTACGCCAAGCTGTGATTAAAATAAAAATAGTTGTTCTGCATGAAAATTGTAGGTTTTTAAGTCATGAATCCAGAGAGGTATCATTTACTGTATTTCGATTTATATTTTTAAAGATACGAAATTGTGAAGCATCGCTGCAGAGGGTAATTTGTTGGATTGTTGAGCGGAGAAGAGATTGTGCGGGTTCGGGTTTCTAGCGATGTTGTATATTTATGTCATGCTTGTATGCTGTGGTTGTGTGCTGAGAGTTATCTTATGGACAGGTGGTCTTGTCCCTGAGCGCTCTTGATTTTTGTTGTACTTTGCTTCGTCGGATTGATGCAAGTAAACGTAGCGGTGGTTGCTACCGTTTAACGTGTTATTCCTACTACTTTCAGCTTTACATTATTATCGTAATTTGATACAATTGCCATGATTGCATGATATTTTAGTTGTGGAATTCTGGCTTAATGTTATAATGTGGAACATGGAAATAACATGTGGTGGATGTGGATATGTTGTGAGCATGATAATGCTCCTTGAGGATGAATTAATATGATTAATGAACTATCATATCATTCGTGTCAGATCATGTCCTTTGTATATGTGGATGTCGCCTTATAGCCGCGACCGTACCGGTACAACATCGTATATTACCGTAATACGATGCGCCTCTTCGCACGCGGGAAGCATTCGTATATTGCCGAAATACGATGCATTGCACTTCCTGCCCTGGCAAGAGTAATGTGGAGCATAGCATGAAGCATTCATATGCATTGCATTGTGGAAAGATCATTTGCATACATATGCATCATATTGTGGTGATGTTATTTTGTGGAATATACAACTTTCTAGTTGTAATGTGAAATTGGCTTATGTGAGCTATTTGTGGTATGAAGATTATGGATGTGGTCGTGGAATGGGATTCGTTCCTTGTGTATGCTAAGAGTTGTGGTTGTGGTATGAGATTATTTTCACTTGTATTAATTGTTGATAGCAATTGTGGATGTGAGAATTAATAAAGTAGTGAGATGATCGTACATATGTTTAATTGTCTTTGATGGTGATTTGAAGTTGAGGATATAACATTGTTATTATGGAAGATTAAATGTTGTTGATTAATCTATTGTAGTTGTGGTAGATTAAATGTTTCATTTGCATTTAGTTGTGGATAAAATGACTGCATTCTTATGCCATTTAAATCTGAAATTGAAGAGGTATGATTCATGGAAGTTTATGGTGATTAATAATTATGGACATGAATTGTGGTTGTTGTTGTATGAAATTATAAATGATGATGTATAATTGTTTGTAGTTTGAATAGCCTGTTAAACAGTTTGCTTGCTAAGATTTTTATCTCACCCTTGTTTCCCCCCTGTGTGGACTTTGAGCATGCATTGGGAAGGGTAGAGCAGCACCACATTGATGCACATGGATTTCGTTTTAATGCTGAAATAAAGTCGATAGAACTCTAGTCTTTGCTTAGCTATCTTGTTGATGAATGTTTCATCTCATTAATGTTTAATTCGAAACCGTTCCTTTGGTTAATATGTTGAAGGTGATTATGAATATTAAACTGTTATCGCTATTCTGTTATCTCTTAGTTGTTTATGCTTTCGCTTGTTTGCTTAGTAATGTTGCCAGTTTATTTATTTTTGTAAATTGGCTAATTGTAGAGCAGCAATAGTAGCATCCCAGGGTATTGAGGGTCCTGGGTGTTACAGTTGGTATCAGAGCGGGCTTTAGGTCCGTGGTAATTAAATTATTAAATTGACACACTGGTGCACAGTAGGATGGGATAGGTCAAGCATTGCATTTATGCTTTTGACATGTTGTATTGATGATTTACATTATGAGATAATCTTGTATGATTATGATTTGCTCCTATGACTGTTATAAGTGAGAATTGTCAATGATGAGACATAGAGATTGTATTTGCTGCCTTGGCATTGCTAGGTTATACCGCTGTTTGTAGCGTGGGGATTAGCAATGCAGTTATCTCAGGTAACTTAATTGCAAATGTTGTGAGTGAGTTTCTCTAGAAAAATTGTTATTTTCGTTGAGTTGATTTTGGTCAATTCTTGGCCTATTGCCGTTAATGAATTTCTCTTGAGTTTGTAGTTCATTGCAGTTGTTGTTTTGCAATTGGTCTCTACCTGTTCCTTGAAACAATTATTGTTACTTTTCGGAACATTTGAGACACTTTTGCTCCTTGTGAATATTGTTGATTTGTAAGGTTAGTCCCTTCGTTGGAGTTTTGTCTTGTTGTGAATCATGACTCATTGGTTCGCTTGGTATTTTTATCAATGAAAGTTTTGTGTTGCAAACTCATTAATATGTTAAAGCCTTAGATCTATGTATTTCTTTTGGATTATTTCGAGTGTTGATGTTTATTTTCACTCCTTTATAAAAGAGAGTGTTAAAACCCTTTAGGGTGCTTTGCTATGCTTAAGTGGAAAGTGGTAATCATATAAATTAATTCATCAGGTATGAATTATCAAGTTGAGATGTTAGCGTGGTGCATAATTAATTTCAATTAGCATCCTTGGAAGTATAGTTGATTAATGTGATATTGCCTTGTAATAGTTTCTAGAAGAACTATGATTAAGAATTTGTCTATTCATGATTAGAACTCATGGAGTTATTGAGGAGTGTGCAAAAAGAATTGGAATGATTATTATGATTGTTTAAATTTCTATCATGTTGGATAAATTGAATTATTCTTATCTTTAGTGATTAATCTGGCCGTTTCGAATGATTAAGTAAGGAGATGTTGGAATATTGCCTTGGTCCAAAGCACCTGGCTACAGCAACTGGCTGCAGCAACGTACTCAGCCTCTGCGGTGGACTGTACAACACCGGACTGCTTCCTAGAGGACCAGGAAACGAGAGAAGTGCCAATGAATTGGCAGGTGCCCGAAGTGCTCTTCCTGTCTATCCTACAGCCCGCAAAGTCTGCATCCGAGTAGGCTCTAAGGGAAAGATAGGACGAGGAAGAGTACCAGATACCATAGTCAATGGTAGCTCGAAGGTACCTAAGGATGCGCTTCATTGCCTGGCGGTGAGATACGCGAGGAGAAGCCTGAAACCGAGCACAAAGACACATGGAGAAGTGTATGTCCGGTCTCGAGGCAGTGAGGTACAGGAGGGAGCCAATCATACTACGATACTTTTTCAGATCAACTGACTCGCCATCCTCATCTGGGTCGAGTGGAACTGATGTAGCCATCAGAGTGGACACTGGCTTACCATCACTCATATCGAAGCGCTTCAGGAGATCTCGAGTGTACTTGCCCTAATGCAAGAAAGTACCCTCCCGAGTCTGCTTAATTTGGAAACCAAGGAAGAAACTCAACTCGCCCATCATGCTCATCTCAAACTCCGAGCTCATAACATCGGAAAACGGGAACGAGCATGCGAGGCCGCTAAAGATGATGTCATCCACATAAATCTGGACGAGCAGAAGATCAGTGCCAAGCCGGCGGATGAACAAGGTCTTGTCTACTTTACCCATTTCAAAACCATGACTCAACAGATAGGACTTAAGCCTCTCATACCAAGCTATAGGGACCTGCTTAAGTCCATACAAGGCTTTGGAAAGCTTGTAGATATGGTTTGGGTATTTGGGGTTTTCGAAACTAGGAGGCTGTCTCACATAGACTTTTTCCTCAATAAGGCCATTGAGGAAGGCACTCTTAACGTCCATCTAGTAAAGCTTGAAACCCTTAGAAGCTGCGAAGGCAAGCAGGATTCTAATGGTCTCAAGTCTAGCTACAGGGGCAAAGGTCTCCTCGAAATCTAGACCCTCAACCTGGGAGAACCCCTGAGCTACCAGTCTAGCATTGTTTCGAATAACCACACCATCCTCACTCTGCTTGTTTTTGAACACCCACTTAGTCCCAATGATATTGTGACCTTGTGGGGGCTCAACAAGCGACCAGACCTTATTTCTCTCGAAATTCTCTAACTCCTCATGCGTGGCATTGACCCAAGACTCGTCAGGGAGAGCATGACAAACGTCCTTGGGCTCAAATGAGGCAACAAAGGTAGAATGGAGACAGAAAAGAGATATGCCAGATTTTGAACTAGTAACTCGCTCAAAAGGTCTCCAATAATCTACTCAGAAGGATGGTCTTTTTGAATGTGTCTATAAGGTCCAGGATGAGATGAAGAAGTGGCCTCTACCTCGTGAGCTGACGAGGTAGGAACAGAGCCACTAGCTCTAGAGGAAGCAGAAGGCATGGGCTGATCGCCTCGAGGTGCGGTGGAAGAGGGCACCTCAACGGGTGGATGAAGGACTGGATCGGGTAGACAACCCTCGTCTCCATCGTCCTCATCATCCACAAATATGGTCTCGGACTTCTCTAAAGAACCTGAGATATCAGGCCTAGTCCCCGGACTGGCCTCGTCGAAGGTTACCTCACAGGTCTCTACCATTTTACTAGACTCGCGGTTCCAGACCCTATAAGCCCGCGAAGAAGTCGAGTAGCCTAGAAAGATTCCATCACAAGAACGTGACTCGAATTTATCTAGGTTCCCGGACTTCAAAATAAAGCACTTGCAACCAAACACACGAAAATGAGAGACGCTGGGCTTTCGCCCATATCTCAGCTCATAAGAAGTGTGGTGCAAGTGTGCCATCAGAAAAACTCAATTTGAGACATGGCACGCGGTAGCTATAGCCTCAGCCCAGAACTTCCGCGGTGTAGAGTACTCATCAAGCATCGTCCTGGCCAGCTCGACCAAGGTACGGTTCTTCCTCTCCATGACGCCATTCTGCTGTGGGACGTGCGGAGAAGAGAACTGGTGCTCTACACCTGTCTCATCACAGAACCTCTCAAAGTAGAAATTCTTGAACTCTGTGCCATTGTCACTGCGGATCGCTCTACATTGTCATTGCCTACTAAAAAGACCTCGGAAATGTGTAAACGTCTCATCCTTCGAGGCTAAGAAAAACACCACAGAATACCTCGAGAAGTCATCGACCACGACAAGAACATACCACTTCCCTCCTGCTGACTGCACTCTAGCTGGTCTAACTATGTCCATATGGAGCAGCTGTCCTGGTGCATCAGTCATAGTAACTGTGACTGGAGGATGGGAAGCGGCAACCATCTTGCCGTGCCGGCAAGGAGCACAAACTAGATCTTTGACCATCTTGAATTTTGGCAGACCACGAATGAGATCGTGGCCGCTAACTCGGGTCAAATGGTCAAAACCAATATGACCAAGTCTCCTATGCCAGAAAGTCAAGTCACGGGATTCTGAAGCAACCAAACACCGGAGAGGATCACCAGAAGACTCAGAAAATCAGCACGAAAGATCCTCCAAAAACGAGAAATCCCGCAAACCAGACTACCCGAAGAATCAAGAATTTTGCAATTATTTTTCTTAAAGCTCACCTCAAAACCGTCATCGGTAAGCTAAGAAACGGAAAGCAAATTATACTACAGCTTACTAACCAAGGCAACATCTTTTAAAATAAAAGACTCATTAACGCGCACTGTACCTTTGGCGATGACACGCCCAGACGAAGCATCTTCGAAGGTGATCGTCTCATCACCTGGAGCACGGGCAAGGGAAGAAAACCAACGGGAGTCTCTGGTCATGTGTCGTGAACATCCGGAGTGTACGAGCCAAACCTTTCCCTTCCCTGCCCGGTGAACCTGAGTCAAACAGAGAGTAAAGTCTCAGTACTGAGGTAAATTAAGAGTGATTTTTGCACCCAATAGTGAGTAACACGTCGAGCAGATGAAGTAGTCAAGCACGACTGACCTCTATCTACCCTATGCTCTCTGTCACTCAACAAGCCAGAAGGTCTGTGAGCGCACCGAAGTCGTTGTTGGGCTTGACGCTCTGAGGAGCGATTCAAGACACCAGTAACATGCTGATCACGCCGCAGGTAGCTATCTCGACGGGGGAAACGATATCTACCCTCAGGACGGCGGAAGTCACGACCAAAGGGAGCATGAGGACGAAAACCAGAAAACTCGGAAAACCAAGTCCTCGACGCTGCCCAAACCCATCAGCTGAAGCAACTCTAGACCTCGTGTTGGTCTTAGGTGCACTCAATGTCTGGGGCTGACCCTGAATACACCTAAGAGACTCAACACGGTCTCTACGCGCGATCCTGGCGCGCCTGAAGCATCGATCGATCAAATGTCCATCCTTCTGACAGAAGGTGCAATGATACTTCACCTTCTGAGAGGTAGAAGTAACATGATGATGCTTACCGAGAGGTCAAGCTGCGGTGGAATCACCTTCGCCGAAATCCTTGGACAAAGCCCGCTGACTTAAATTTGACTTTCTCAGTCCTGGGCTTGACCTCGATCACACTTGCGGCTATTGGTCGGAGCACGGCAGGTGAATGCTTCCTCACATCCTCTAGAAAATCATATCCTAGACCTTGATTGAATTTGCAAATCTTCGATTGGTCTAGAATAAGATTAAGCTTCTTCTTGCCTCCTACAAATATCTCGAGAGTGTTCATAAGGTACTAACACTCCCGGAAGAGAGAGGTGCAAGTAGAGCAGGGAGGAGAAGAGACAGCAGAAGGTAAGGGAGTAGAAGAAAAACCAACAGTAGAGGAAAGAATGGCTTGTGCAAGCACAACCGACTCTGATGGGACAGTCCTACTACTAGCAGTTTGGTTCACGCTCCTAAGCGTCTCAACCTTACCCTTGGGCTTCTCCCCTAAACTAGCAATCACATCACAAGCAGTTGATGGCTTCACTAGTTGATCCTTAGTTAGCTTCACATATTTTTCATTTAAAGCAACGAGTTCAAGTTTTAGTTTATCACAACTAATGCATGGTGAGCTAACAGGGTCCTTAGTCGCAAACTGAGCCATTTTCTTATTAGTGTCAATCATTTCTTGAAACTGTTTTGAAACAGATTCAAGTTCAGCAGTTAACTTAGGACAGTTCAAACATGAATTAATGGGCTCAAGTAGTGAAGCTTGTAGTTTAGCAATTTTATGGTCTGCCTGTTTTAGTTTCATCTTCAGATTATTACAATTTTCACAAGACTCGGGAAGATCCAGAAGCATGGTATAAAGACCTCTAAAAACATTGTCCTTATCCTCACTTGAGGTGCAAGAAGTAGTCTCAACAATAGTAGGTAAAGCAACAACTATCCTACTCATCTCTAACTCAGCAAGCAGACTAACATTCTCCACCTTAATTATATCAAGCTCATAAGACAGAATAGCATGAGAGGTCCTTAATTTCTCCATGTCCTCCAACAAAGCACATCAAGTATCACAATCATCACGGGAGGCAGCAGATATAAGTGAAGTAAGCTCCCGTGACAGTCTATCTACTTCCTTCTCCAACTCAGTACACCTAGCTTAAGGAAAGCATCATTAAGCTGATTGTAAGTAGGGCTCACCTCGTCGGAGTCGGAGTACAGCTCGCTGTCGCTCAGTTCGCCCTCGAGGGCCATGAAGCACATGACGGAGAAGTCGTCACCACCTTTGGGGTCTTGATCACCGGTCCCGTCGTCATCGCTCCATCCCTCCACCTCGCTGAGGTCGAGGTCGTCGAATGCGGTGAGGACGCGGTGGAAGAGCTTCTTGGCCTTCCCAAAGTCGCGGAACTTCTTCTTGCCTTGTGGATGTGCTGCAGGCTTCTTGTTGCGGTTCTTGTCGGTGTAGTCATTCTTACTCGAACCGCCGTAGTCGTTCTTGCCCTTCTTCAGCTTGGGGCAGTTTGCCCGAGTGTGGTTGGGGCCACCACACTCGAAGCAAATCACGGGTCCCCCTCTCTTTCCGTCCCTCCTTCTCTTGTAGGCATGTGAAAATTTACGAGCAAGAAGAGCCAACTGATCATCCGCGAGCTGCTCTAACTGATCATCAGTTACGTCATAGAGAGCAGCAAGAGAGAAACCGGAAATCGAATCAGAAGAAGGACCAGAAGAAGAAACGGGATCGGTGACCAAAGCCATCGACTGTGACTTCGACCTACGAGAGACAATATCAATCTCGTGAGTCTCGAGGCGCGAGTACAGCGCGTCAAGAGTCAAGGTCGAGAGGTCTGTCGTGTCTTTGATGGTGGTCACTTTTATCTCCCAAACACGCAGATCGAGTGTAGTGAGCATCTGACGTTCGGAGTCGGAGTAGTGAGACCGACCGCTCGGAGGTTGCTCAAGATCTTGTGAAAATGCGCAAAACACTCATCAAGAGACTCGCCAGCGAGCATTTCAACTTGTTGTAATCTCGCTTGAACTGGTCCTGTCGCACCGTCTTTATTTATGTGGTGCCCTCATGGTAAGCATCGAGGGTCGCCCAAATATCGAAGGCGGACGAAAGATGACATATGCGGTCAAATCACTACGACTCATGCTCTGGATTATGATGTTCCTTGCCTTAGCGTTTGCCTCAACATCAGGCATGTTTCCAACGTTGATGTTTTCATCGGCAGGAACAACAAATCGTACCTTCACCTTCCGCCAGATGGCATACCCTTGAGCCTGGATGTATGTCTCCATTCGGCTCTCTCAGAAAGGGTAATCGATGCCATCAAAGACAGGAGGCTTGGTCGAGTACTTGTCTGTCGCCATGGCTCTAGAGACCGGTTAAGATCTATTGAAAAGAGCTAACCTAGCTCTGATACCAATTGTAGGACCGAAATGGCAACAGAGGGGGGGTGAATGGTGCCTTTAAAGAATTAAAATCCTCCCCTCAAGTACTCACACAGCAGAAAAGAACTCACTGGAAAACACAGATAGGAAGACTAAATCAAATCCAGAGAGAAAAACACAGGTAGTACATCTGAGCGGTAGTACCACTGAGCCGAGTGGCAGTACCGCTGAGCGGTAGTACCTCTGTGTAAATTGCGGTAGTACCTCTCGAGGAGCGGTAGTACCGCACCAAGAACAGCAGGCGCAGAAAATCTAAAATATGAGAAATTCGCTAGATTCTCGGATTTTTGGCTTGGGAAACTTTGAGGATAGCAAGGAAACACTCCCAGAAGAATTAGCCAAGAACCAATTTAAAGATTTCTCTAGAGAAACAAAAGAGGAGACAAAGAACTGAAACGTACAAAGTGCATCCTCAAAAATCAAATTCCCAACAATTCTTTGATCCTTTGGCCAAAAGACTTTGAGGATATGTTAGCAATAGCCACTGGACTCTACTAGCCAAATTTCATGCCATCACAAAGAAGGGAACAAGATTCTTACCAAAACCCTAGAAATGAACAGAGAGAGCCCAAAACACCAAACCTGAGATTAAACTTGATTTGCTCTTAGGAAAACTCGATCAAATGATCTTGAGGCACTATCCCAACAGAGAGCAACCCATTTTACACCTCATGGGCAAGAAACAACAAGAAATCGAAAATTTCAAGAATCAAGAACAGAGGGCATCGAGGAGAAAAAGAGTGCACGGGAGAAAAACTTCAGATTTTTATTTCAAATCAAAAGAAGATTACAGAGGAGTCCCGATACACATGGACATTCGAACAAGATGAAAGATTACAAGACTCTTAACCCATCTCTCCCTCTCAATCCTCAAGAACACCAAGAACACTCCATGTTTCTTGGGAGGAATACACAGAGAGAAGGGAGATCGTGGGAGACACTCCCTGCTGCCCACACCCACTCTCAACCACTAAATCCTAAAGCAAAACAACATCTCCAAAGGTTCTTTTGACTCTAGCAAACCCTAACTCTCTCCCAAACCCATTGAATCAATTGAGGGGGCATGCAGCCACTCCCTCCTATTTATAGCCCTTGGCTAACGGGTCTCCAACCCGGTACGCCCGCTAATTCCGAACGGAACCGCTTCCACCTGTGCAGCCTTGCGTTTTTACCGAAACGCCCCTTGTGCACCTTCCAGGAAGCTTCCGCGCTCCTTGTCGTCCAAGCCTCGCAACCACCTCGAGTCTCCGCCGTCTTCGACACAACCTAACCGTTCTGACCTCAACGCCACCTGCGCCTAGTCCGGTCACCTCGTGTCTCACCACGACCCTGCCTCGACGTCCTGCAGCCAACACAAATAAGAAACACATCAAATAGCACTGCTCGACACATGAAGTAACCATATGCCCTAAATACCAAACCAACCAAAACCAAAACTCAAACTTTATGCCCTCACTGTTCTGTCTACGCACACGCGGTAGTACCGCCGTTGCCAACGCGGTAGTACTGCCGGGCGGTAGTACCTCCGTTTAACCTACGGTAGTTCTGCTCACAGAAATCTGGGAACAACAGCAGCACACACCAGCGATCCATTTCACAAACTTTTCAGCATACGTGTCAATTACTCATCACAAGCATAGGAGCACCTCTCACATGGTCTATCAGCTTTAGCAGGAATATGTGAATAGTTATGCTAGGGGTGAAATAAAACAAGCATGTACCCCGGGCGATGTGGCAACATGCACCTGCAACATGCCAAAGCTCCTGCACAAGCCATGCTCACATGTGTACAAGGCATGAGTGCAAATGAGGCAGATGTCCGAGCCGTACATCTCTCAGTACTATGACATGCAACACCTTTTCAGTACATGGAGTACAGAGTTTCACTCGTACGACATGGACTTAAACTACATGGATTTTTTGGTCAGACATGATGTAATGGGCCCCCAACAAGGCATTGAGAATAACTACGAAGGGATGTCGGCAAATGCAACACTTCCATAAATGACATGGATGTCAGCCAACATAGCAGAATTAGCCGCGCTGCGAAGTGCAAGATACGCAAGACCTACGGGTACTCAATGAGGGATTAACCGAACAGACTAAGCCCGTCTGGTCACCATTTCGTGTCATGATTTGATGTATCTTTATATTTGTTGAATGAATTCATGTTTGTATTAATTCAAGATGTACTATTTTATATGATGGTAATTGGCAATTAATCAACAAGGCAGTGATGTATGTTTCTGTTTATTGAATTAATTCATGTTTGCATCAATGCAAGATGTACCATTTTATGTGGTGGTAATTGTCAATTAATCAATTCATTACTAAAATGATTAACTCTGCAATCTATTATCGTATGTGATTCTTTATGACAACCGCAACGACGCGTCAAACATTCAGTTACATGCTTTAGGAGATTTAACATAACCACGTATAGCAAGGGAGAACGGTGGTACAAGCATCTCCAGGCGTGCCTAGTGGTAGAACGTGCCTAGCGCTACCCACATGGAGTGTTGCTGAGGGGGGCGCCTCGGACGTGGCTGGCCGTCGTTGTAGTGGCACGCACAAATATAGTTAGGGTTCACGCAGCGTCATATGGGATCATAGGAACTTTCTATGTTGACGATCTCCTCGTTGCCCCTCTCGCGCTGCATCTGTTGGCGGATGTCATCGTTCTGCTCATTGAGATCATCAATCCGCGCCTTCAACTCTAAGATTGGATCCCACAATGTATCTATGTACGTCGAAAACATGGTATTCATGGGAAGGATCGATCCAGCGAACAAAGATGCATTTCGCCATTGCTGGAAACGACGATTAGCATGGAAGCTCCATTAGCACTAAAAGAAAATCAACTATTGGCTAATTGTACCCAAGAGTGTGGGCATCAGAAGAAACGTCGTCCATCGTCGAAGGGGCCATCTGCGACTTGCACGACTACGTCCTCCCTGTGCCTGCATTTTGGCCATACCGGTTGAGTACTCTTGTTTGGCATCAAGCAGTAGTTAGGACTGATGTCTTCCCTTCTTTCAAGGGGAAGGTCTTGCTTTGGCGATCCTGGTTCGACTGGCCCCTCGGCATCTACCATGGTATGTTACTACGACGAGCGTGATAGTAAAAAGTGAAAAGAAGTTGACATGAGCGATGAGCAACTATGAGACCTCCAGATTTGTTGAGGAGCAAAAAGGGAATCTCGTTCGTTGACATCAGAAATTATGGACTAGCAATCTAGCACAACCAATTTGGGTCGGGCTAGCTAGTCGGCCGGTTGGTCCGAGGAGCACATCGTGCAATTATCTTTCGTCTTCCTTCCCCCTTCCCGTGTTGCTGTCACGACCGGACGGCCCCGCCAGCAGGCAGCGCCGCCTGGCAGCCTAGTCTCTCCCTCCCATCTCATATTCCAGTGCTAAAACCGACTCTGCATAGTTAATGGACGCATGCCAAGTTGCCAATCACACTAAAAGTACAATAAAACCCGCTAATTTGACACACCATACGTCTTCTACAGCTCCGGTACCTCGCCGGAGAATCTACGAGGAACTTCGGCGACTAAACCCGGCGTGGCAGCCAACCCAAATGCAAAATCCGCATTGTGATGACTAGTAGCGTTTGCACTTAGGGCCGATTCTTTTTAACTTTTGGCACTTTATGACTTTCCATGAAGAAATAAACGAGACAATTTTTTCAACACCATTTCAAAGTGATTTATCGAGACGAATATTTTCGAAACGGCTTATTGATATTTGATTCGTTTGGATAAGCGTTCACATTAGACCAAAAGTCATCAGCTATAGCCACAATCGAAAAGAACATGACCTTAGGAGGTGTTCGTATTGGCTATAACTGATGTCTTTTGGCTGAAAATAAATAGTAATGGCTCAAAAGAAGTGACATTTAGGAGGGAGCGGATGGTGAGAAAAATGAAAAGATAGATACATGCGTGAGATGAGAGTGAGAAAGTGGGATGCGAGATATGTCCATAACCCCTATTTTATTTTTGGAGTAAGACGGAAGCAAGATGAATAAAAAAGTAACTTTAAAAAGTCATATATTTATATTGACTTTTAATTTTTTAAAATAAAAATCAAAAACAGAAGTCATTACTAGCACCCTTTCATCAACCTGATTCGTAACACCCTTTAATCAAACTGATTAGTTGGCAATGGATGAACTCCCCGCTGCAGCCGTCGCTCTTGACGTGGTTCTGGCTGCAAAACTATAACGGACCACCCTCACCTACCCCGTTCTTCGCACTATTTCCCTGGGCCGTCACCGTTTGTTAGTTAGTGCGTTCCTCTCACCTCTTTCGCGTCAGTCGTCGTCGTCGCCATCATGGTTTCATCGCTTCTGCTCTAACTAATTTCGCTTTAGTTGATTACTCCGCTCGTGAAATATCTATCTGAACATAAGTATGATTCTACCGTGATGATTGGATGATTGGGGTGCTTGCCAGTCGTAGACTCGACTCCTGGGCAGGGTTTCCAAAACTAGGAGCGAGAAGTATATACGAATTATCTGTATTTTGATTATCGAATTTGATAAATTGTGAATATAGAATATATTTTTTCATCTGATTAACACTTTCTATTATATTCGTATTAGAATTCACATAAAAAATATAGATACAAATATGGCATAGAATTTTACGATCCGAAATATTATTTTATCTGGACTATCCATTTCTGTATTCGTATTCTACTAATTAGTTGGACAAGTTTTCTTAATTAAACGTGAATTCATATTTCTTTAGGTGAAGTAAATGAATTAGAATAATTAAACATAATTGTACGAAAATAAAATATCATTAATGCCTTTATACTACATAAGTTATGAGAATAACTGAATTGAGTAGATATTTGATTCAAATTCATATCCGATATTTGTCCGGTCCGTATTCGTATCCGACGTTTGTTCGATTCGTATTCGAATTTGAGAAAAAAAATGAATACGGATATGATTTGAACACTATCCAATCCGTATTCGATCCATTTTCACCCATATCCAAAACAACTGTCCTGAAAACCCTCGATCTAAGTTTCTATGGTGCGTGGGTTAGGGTGTTGGGGAGTCGTGGTTCAAGATCGAGTAGTCGAAGATCGCTAGCCCACGGACACTATGACACCCCCTCATGCAGCGAGTGTAAAACAGATGTAACATACAAAATGAACAAAAAGATCATGATCATATCCTTTTTTATTTTTAGCTTTTGCTTTTGACTTCTTCATAAATTAAAAAACCAAACGTCGAAAGAAGACGGTCTCTTGAAACGAAATTTTCAAACCGTTTTTCGAGCTTAAAACCGTATACGCTATCTACGTTGACGTTTTCATTGTCCCTTGCCGTGTCGAAAAAACAGATAAAAATCGTTAGCCACAGCCTAAAATAACATCTCTTGCTATCGGGCAAGTTATGTAGTGGAAAAGTCAGATTGGAAAGTATGTGCCTGCATCCATGGGAGAAGTTCCAGTAAATGAAAATGAAAGTGCATCCATGGGAGAAGTTCCAGTAAATGAAAATGAAAGAGGAGAGATATGTGAGAAAAGGAACTGAATAATTAGTAAAGCCTCGTTTGTAACTGGGAATTTTTTCGATTCCCACGGGAATTAAAAGTATTTGGAACGGGTTGAGCCCTAACTAATTTAATAAAAGACTATTTAGGCCGATTACACACCTGGTTAGCTATTGGTTGTTGCCAAAAATAAATTAGTTCGAGACAATTTTAAGCATAAATCGAAATATTGTTAGGAATGTGCAATGCTGTGCCCTTGTGCTCTACGAACGATTTTACGCAGGTACCCTATCTGTCCGGGCATATACCGTTTTGGTAGAACACTAGAGTAAACGCGCGTGCTGTCAGCCTGTGATTGCTGCCAATGACGCCCCGACCATTTCCCGTGTTTTCTTAGGTGGTGATCGGTTCGGCTGAAAGCTGAAGGCTTATATTGAAAACACTGTAATTGGTGAAAAAACATCAGAATGGTGAGAGAACTTATTTGACATAATTAAATTTAAAAATTAAAAATATAAAAATATGATAGCCCATCACGCACAACGCAAACGAATACGAGAAAAAGAACCGACAAAAAGCTCAAAAAAATCAAAAATTCGAAAAAGACGAAATTATGAATAGTGCAAAAATAAGCTTAAGCCAATAAGCTTAAGCTATATTGAGCAGGGTAGTTCTTCTTCCCCAAACAATGCCCTGTTCTTGATCGACTTTTAACTTTAGTTTTTATTTTTTTCTATAATAACTAATTATTAAATGAAGTTTTTTAAATATGATCTAATAGTTAATTATAGTACATACTATATCGACTTTATTTATATCGGTAAAATTCACATATAAATTTCAGTTACTTTATAAAATCTTAAAAAAACAGCTAAAAATTATAATCCACAGTCAAAAAATCATAAACCAAACGTTAATTTCAGATACACATACTCTGTATTTCTTCGCTTGTTTCGTTTCGTTTGCTGTTAGTTGGTGCGCCCCTTTCCTTCCTTTTTCTTCTCCCACCGACACTTTCCCGTCCCTTCCTCTCCCCCACCCCTTTTCTTTAAAAATCCACTAATCCTCCCTCCCTCCCTCCTCCCAACGACGCTGCCGCCGCGCACACGCATATCCCCCGCCGCCTCTTCTTCGGCGCGGCGCATTAGCCAGATAAGAAATCCCTGAGATTTTTTTTGGAGGGGGAAGGGGATGGAGATCTGGTAGAGCGCGAGAGCGGTAGTCGGCGGAGGAGGAGGGCGAGGAGGAGAGATGGAGGCGAGCGCCGGGCTGGTCGCCGGCTCCCACAACCGCAACGAGCTCGTCGTCATCCGCCGCGACGGCGATCCCGGGGTACGCGCGGCGCCAGCCGGCGACCGTTACGTCGCCGCGGCGTGGGTTTCGGGTGGTGTGCGGTGCTAATTTTGGCTGTTTTTTTTCAATTTATTTATTTTTTTGGTTGCAGCCGAAGCCGCTGCGGCAGCAGAACGGGCAGGTGTGCCAGATTTGCGGCGACGACGTCGGACTGACCCCCGACGGCGAGCCCTTCGTGGCGTGCAACGAGTGCGCCTTCCCTGTCTGCCGCGACTGCTACGAGTACGAGCGCCGCGAGGGCACGCAGAACTGCCCCCAGTGCAAGACCCGCTTCAAGCGCCTCAAGGGCAAGTATCCCCTACCGCAATGCCGCCGCTCCTGCTCCTGCTCCTGCTCCTGCTCGCCACCCAATTGGCCGGCCGGATTTTGTCTGCTTCGTCCCAATTGCTCACTCGATTCCTTCCTTTGGCTGCAGGCTGCGCGCGCGTGCCCGGGGATGAGGAGGAGGACGGCGTGGACGACCTGGAGAACGAGTTCAACTGGAGGGACAGGAACGACTCCCAGTATGTCGCCGAGTCCATGCTCCACGCCCACATGAGCTACGGCCGCGGCGGCGCCGACCTCAATGCCATGCCACAGCCTTTCCAGCCCATCCCCAATCTTCCCCTCCTCACCAACGGGCAGATGGTACAGACGACTCTTTGCGCTGCTGGATTGCTAGCTCGGTCTCGGCACCTGTCGTAGTGAGTGCTCAAATGCTTGTTCCAATGTGCTTGCAGGTCGATGACATCCCGCCAGAGCAGCACGCGCTTGTGCCGTCTTTCATGGGCGGTGGGGGAAAGAGGATCCACCCACTTCCTTATGCAGATCCCAACCTACCTGGTGCGCATTTGGATTATCATCAGCTAGAATTTGGTTGTGCTGATGCTTGAATAGAACTGGTTAACAGTCGTTTTGTTGCAGTGCAACCAAGATCTATGGACCCATCCAAGGATCTCGCTGCATATGGTTATGGTAGCGTGGCGTGGAAGGAGAGGATGGAGAGCTGGAAACAGAAGCAGGAGAGGCTGCACCAGATGAGGAATGATGGTAGCGGTAAAGACTGGGATGGTGATGGTGATGAGGCAGATCTACCACTGTATGACTCTGGAAACTTGTCTGACCTCTATTAGTTTGGTGCCTCTCTGATAGGCTATTTGGTTCCATGCGGTGGTCAAACTTGATATTTCATTCTCTATTCTGGCATTAGGATACACAAAGTACAGACAATACAAGTAACGCTATCAACTTTGTTAGAATACTGAAATAAACCGGTGTATCATACTTATCAGATTTTCTTTAAAATTGTTGCATTTCTTTGGCTGGATGATTCATGTGATTGCCTAGTTTGGCATTTTAGTACATGGTCTAGGAAAATCTGTAATCTATTTGTTTATTTCTATCTTTGACCCTAAGAACTTATCATCTGGTGTTTGCTTAAGCACATCTTTGCCCTTTTCTTATCACAATCTGTTACTAGACTCAATTACCAACTGTTTATTGTTTTTTTTACCAGAATGGATGAAGCTAGACAGCCATTGTCCAGAAAGATTCCGATTCCTTCAAGCCAGATTAACCCCTATAGAATGGTTATCATAATTCGGCTTGTGGTTTTGGGTTTCTTCTTCCACTATCGAGTGATGCATCCGGTGCCTGATGCATTTGCATTATGGCTCATATCTGTAATCTGTGAAATCTGGTTCGCCATGTCCTGGATTCTTGACCAGTTCCCAAAGTGGTTTCCTGTTGAGAGGGAGACTTACCTTGACCGGTTGACATTGAGGTTGGTTACGGTTGCTACCTAGCAGTACTACCCTTCTCTTCTTTCTAAAGTTTTGAGTCTAATTGCTTGTCTGCATAGGTTTGACAAGGAGGGCCAGCCTTCTCAACTTGCGCCAGTTGATTTCTTTGTCAGTACGGTTGACCCCTTAAAGGAACCTCCTTTAGTCACAGCAAATACTGTTCTATCCATTCTTGCGGTAGACTATCCAGTTGATAAGGTTTCTTGCTATGTTTCCGATGATGGTGCTGCAATGCTAACATTTGAGGCATTGTCTGAAACATCTGAATTTGCAAAGAAATGGGTTCCTTTCTGCAAAATGTATAGCATTGAACCGCGTGCTCCAGAGTGGTACTTCCAACAGAAGATAGATTACCTGAAAGATAAAGTGGCACCAAACTTTGTTAGGGAGAGGAGAGCAATGAAGGTGCGTTATTTGGTCTCTTCTGTAATGCTTTGCTATGGTTCTTTATTTGAATATTTGATATTCAAGCTAATTAGTCCAAGCTTGAATTTTCCAGAGAGAGTATGAGGAGTTCAAGGTTAGAATCAATGCGTTGGTTGCTAAAGCCCAGAAAGTTCCTGAGGAAGGGTGGACAATGCAGGATGGAACTCCCTGGCCTGGAAACAACGTTCGTGATCATCCTGGAATGATTCAGGTATGTTTCCATGACTTGTGTGGTGTTACACACTATATATACTGTCTTGTTATGATGGACCCCTTTTTTCCTTCTTACTTTATGATAATAAAGAATTCAATTTTCTCTACCAATAGGTCTTCCTTGGCCAAAGTGGTGGCCATGATGTGGAAGGAAATGAGCTACCACGATTGGTTTATGTTTCAAGAGAAAAACGGCCAGGCTATAACCATCATAAGAAGGCTGGTGCTATGAATGCATTGGTAAAGATAATGCGATCGGTGCTTTTTCTGTCAGTCTAACTTGTAGTAACATATGATGGATTTTTAATTCCATTTATCTGGCTGTTTCACAGGTTCGAGTCTCCGCTGTACTGACTAATGCTCCATATTTGCTGAACTTGGATTGTGATCACTACATCAACAACACCAAGGCTATAAAGGAAGCAATGTGTTTTATGATGGACCCTTTGGTAGGAAAGAAAGTTTGCTATGTGCAGTTCCCTCAAAGATTTGATGGGATTGATCGTCATGATCGATATGCCAACAGGAATGTTGTCTTTTTTGATGTAAGATTTTGCATCCATATTTCTGAGATGTTCTCACCTACACGTGCCATTTGACTTTGTTGCAATTTCCCTAACATTTGCTTCTTACAGATCAACATGAAAGGTTTGGATGGTATCCAAGGCCCCATCTATGTTGGTACTGGATGTGTCTTTAGAAGGCAGGCATTGTATGGTTATGATGCCCCCAAAACAAAGAAGCCGCCATCAAGGACTTGCAACTGCTGGCCCAAGTGGTGCTTTTGCTGTTGCTGCTGTGGTGACAGGAAGGGCAAGAAGAAGACTACGAAACCTAAAACAGAGAAGAAGAAAAGATTGTTTTTTAAGAGAGCAGAAAATCAATCCCCTGCATATGCTCTTGGTGAAATTGAAGAAGGTGTCCCAGGTACCGCTGAACTTCCAAAGAACACCTCATAGTTATTCAAGAAACATCTCCATCTTCATTCTAATAACGTATCTAACCTGCAATATTTTTGGTAGGGGCTGAAAACGAAAAGGCTGGTATTGTAAATCAACAGAAGTTAGAAAAGAAATTTGGCCAGTCTTCTGTTTTTGTTGCATCTACGCTTCTTGAGAATGGTGGAACCCTGAAAAGTGCAAGTCCAGCTTCTCTGCTAAAGGAAGCTATACATGTCATCAGTTGTGGTTATGAAGACAAGACAGACTGGGGGAAAGAGGTAATGTTTGGAGCTTGGTTGTTGTGTGTTGGTTAATTGGTTGAAACATTTGTTACTTAGTAAAGCATATCTTTGTTGCAGATTGGCTGGATCTATGGATCTGTTACAGAAGATATTCTAACTGGGTTTAAGATGCACTGCCATGGTTGGCGGTCGATTTACTGCATACCTAAACGGGCTGCATTCAAAGGTTCTGCACCTCTCAATCTTTCTGATCGTCTTCACCAGGTTCTTCGGTGGGCTCTTGGGTCTGTTGAAATTTTCTTCAGCAATCATTGCCCTCTTTGGTATGGATACGGTGGTGGACTAAAATGTTTGGAAAGATTTTCCTACATTAATTCCATTGTATATCCGTTTACATCCATTCCGCTCTTGGCTTACTGTACATTGCCTGCTATCTGTTTGCTGACGGGGAAATTTATCACTCCAGAGGTAAAAGCTTATTCAACTTGTAGTTCTGTATGGTTTGAACTTGTAGTTCTGTATGGTTTAAAATTGTTGAAGATTTGAACCTAATCTTCCCTTTTGCTTTCATTGTGCAGCTTACCAACGTCGCCAGCCTCTGGTTCATGTCACTTTTTATCTGCATTTTTGCTACTGGCATCCTGGAAATGAGATGGAGTGGTGTAGGCATTGATGATTGGTGGAGAAATGAGCAATTTTGGGTCATTGGAGGTGCGTCTTCACACCTCTTTGCTTTGTTCCAGGGACTTCTCAAGGTCATAGCTGGTATAGATACGAGCTTCACTGTGACATCAAAGGGTGGAGATGATGAAGAGTTC
The DNA here is from genome assembly GCA_036346245.1 of Bonia amplexicaulis. Taxonomy (NCBI): domain Eukaryota; kingdom Viridiplantae; phylum Streptophyta; class Magnoliopsida; order Poales; family Poaceae; genus Bonia; species Bonia amplexicaulis. The sequence goes on along the minus strand of CM070753.1, from coordinate 12,417,108 downwards.
TCCGAACTTTATACTTTCAAATGGACTACCTTGCTGATACCTCCAACCACACTGCTCCTGTTGAACTTCATTGGGGTGGTAGCTGGCGTTTCCAATGCAATCAATAACGGTTATGAATCATGGGGGCCCCTCTTCGGGAAGCTCTTCTTTGCATTTTGGGTGATTGTCCATCTGTATCCGTTCCTCAAAGGTTTGGTTGGAAGGCAAAACAGGACGCCAACAATTGTCATTGTCTGGTCCATTCTTCTGGCTTCAATCTTCTCACTCCTCTGGGTCCGGATAGATCCTTTCTTAGCGAAGAATGATGGTCCACTTCTGGAAGAGTGTGGTTTGGATTGCAACTAGGAGGTCAGCACATGAACTCCCCCATCAGTGTGTGCTCGGCGATATATTTTTGCAGGTGTTTGTGCCCATATTTATACACTTCCCCATCTGTAGATAGAAACACAAAAAGTCTTTGATTGCCTTTTGTTCCATGGTGGTAGCTCAGCCTCATGTCCTGCAACATTGAGCAAACGGGAGGCTGCGGCATCCTTGTGCAGTTCGGCCACCAAGTACAGTCTATGCCTGTGTTTGATTGTTCAGCATTCTTTATTAGATTTCGTGGAAAATGAACCGAGTGAGCTGAACAGAAAGGTGCTTGATTCTCTGCATTGCTGTCCATGTACGAACTTGTTTCCCAATAAAGCAGGCAGGAATGGATCTGCCATATGGAGTATTGGAAGATGCACATTATTTATGTAGTGAAACGTGTATGACTGGCCATCGAAGCGCTTGTTCATTCCTTGTTCCTTCTAGTATTAGTAATGTAGTGCATCCAGTGTTGTAAAGGCGCCGTTTTTTGGTTATTTATTGTAGTAGTATATATACTGCTGCTGTTGTCTCGACATTTTGCAAAGAAGAAATGTTGTAATGATGACTGACTATATAATATAGTATCGACAATTTCTGTTTGTGGAACATGATGCCGTCGTTTGTGCTATACCCTTCCGATGGCAGCACTCCATATTGTTTTGGCTATGCAATGGTGGTAGGGCAAATGCAGTTGCTAGACAAGAGGGTGCACTATATTAGTTGGTATGTTTGCATCCGCAGGGCTGTTTGCACATAATATGCCTATATGCAAGCGTGCCTTCCATCACCCTGAAACCTAACAAACCAGCACATTTCAAGCATCGTTAGTTTAGGCACTTCACTCAGAACACTATCTTGTCAGAGCATGCATAGTTAGGTGCTGGCCTCCCAATCTCCATTCCCAGCTTTAATTCCCAAGTTTTTGCACAAAATGCAAAATAGTAACAATTACTAAATAAAGGAGAACTTGGATTTAGACAACTCATTCGAATTAGACAATGCAATCTATGATTTGAAGGAGCATCGTTAATTGCTGTTGATGTGCAAGTAGAAGCTGTCGTACTAGTTAATTGCCGATAGATCGTTTCTCAAGAGGAACTCCGTGGCCAATCAGGAGAGCAGATCAAGTGGTCTTGGCATGCGATTGGTGTGGTGGGGATTCGTGATTAGGTGAGGTCATTACAACTAGGGCACACGATTAAGGGGCTGTTTGCTTGCTGTCTTCGTCAGATAGGCCTCGAGGTTACCTCGACTTAGCGCTTTTTTGCCCCGCGAGGCCCAAGGAAAACATAGTGCAGGGACTTTGCTTTCTTTATTAGAAAGCGTAGACTCAAAAATGTGCAAAGACAATCAGAAATAGGAAACACTGGAAGTCGTGTCCACTCCAAGGTTGTCACGGCGCTCCGGCAAGTCGCGGCGAGGCCAAAGCGCCTGGACGCCTAGTCGACTAGGCGCCCGCCATGGCGACAGTTAGACGATAGTAGTTAGACAACAAATAATACCTTATATGACTAAATATTAAATAATCATGCAACATAATAACACAAATTATCCAAAGAATCATGTCTCAGGAGGTCTAAATTAAAAGAAATCCATTAAAAGAGGGATCTGTTTGTAATTTTCAGAAATTCTGAGGACTTAATCGCAAAAATAACACTTCTTAACCTAGCCGCCAGCGCAAGATTCCTCTGCCGACTCCTCTTCTCCTCCCCTCTCCCGACGCCTCCTCTCCCCCCCCGCCTCCTCTCCCCACCCGACGCCTCCCTCCCGCCGCCTCTCCCCACCCGGCGCCTCCCATCGCATCCCTCCCTCGCCGCCTCCTCCCCGCCCGGCGCCTCCTCGTCGCTTTGCCTCCCGTCGCCTCCTCCCCGCCTCCTCCTCCGCCGGGAAGAGGATGGAGAATGCTACGGCTCCGATCCGACCGATGCGGCTTGGGAAGAGACAGTGCGGCTTCGATCCGGCCGGTGGTGGCGGATGGAGGAGCGGCGGGACTCGAGGCATGGCGGCGGCGGCAGGCTGTGTGTGAGACCTCGGCGTCGAGCTCCTAACTCTAAGTTGGGCGACAGGCCTTGGCGTCGGGCTCTGGGCGACTGGACGCCTAGTCGTCGCCTTGGAGACGACTAGGCGACGCCGTAACAACCTTGGTCCACTCAATTCCAAATCTGTGCAAAAACAAGAGAGTACTCCTACTATTATAACACACAACCAAACAAACAAAAGGACCCCTATTCTGGGACTCACCATGAAGCGTATCGTAAGCCGATAATTCTTTTAACGAAAGCTCTGCTTATTAATTAGGGTGAAAATAGATTTTGATAGATATAACAATAATCTCAAATGCAGACATATATTAACACTACAACACACACCATACCAACAAACACAAAAAAGCTGCTGTATCTAGAACTCACCACAAACTTATTTTATACCGAGCTATTTCGAACAGATGGCTGGAACTCTTAACACCTTAAATGCACACATCAATTAACATGACATACATACATATCACTTCCGACGTACAAAACCACCCCCAATTTGGACTCACCATGAACGTAAGGTAAACTGAGCATTTTTTAACAGATGGCATGAGCTCTCTGTATGTTAAATAAAGTGAAAAAAACAATTTGAAAGATATAGCGTCTGTCCGAGATGCACATGTCAGTTAACATCACATACACCACTACCAACACACAAAAGGACCCCAACTGAGAATAGAATTTCAAAGATATAACAGCCCGCACCCCTAACGTGAAGTTACTGTAAACCAATATTTTTTTAGAATGGTAGGAGCTTTGCTTATTAATTAATTTGAGAATAGATTTTGATAGATATAACAACCATCCCAAATGCATGCATATATCAACTCCACATACACACCTATACCAACATATAGAAAAAAGCACCTGAATATGGAAATCACCATGAATGTATTGTGAATCGAACTATACCGAACAGTCGACTGGAGCCTTACTCATTTATTAATGTCAGAACAAGGTTTCAAAGATATAACACCCATCTCAGATGCACATATCAATTAACATGACAGGCATACACACCACTACCAACATACAAAACAACTCAGAATTTGGACACACCATAAACATATTGTAAACCGAGCATTTTTAATGAATGGCATGAGCTCTGAACATTAAATAAAGTGAGAGTTGAATTTCAAAGATATAACATCTGTGGCGTGAGCACACATCAATTGGCATCACATACACACCACTACCAACACTCAAAAGTGCCCAAATCTGGCACTCACCATGGACATATTGTAAACCACTCAAAACCCAGTAGAAGCATCCCAACGTGATCAACTCGTTGCCGGATGAATGTGTGAGGGAGGAGAACCATCTAGAATCTCCGGTCATGTGTCGAGAACACCTAGAGTCAACAAGCCACACGTCATCCTTCCTTGCATGCCGGACCTATAGGGCATAATTAGGAAACATCTGTGCTTCAGTACTGGGGTTAGTGATAAAAGACTTGAGAATCCAGCACTGAGCCACACAATATCTAGGAATTACAGTAGAAGTAGAAATAAAATGGTTAGAAAGATAATGAGAATGCACACGAGAACCACCTAGCACTCTCTGAATCGGTCTACCAAAAGGTCGGTACTCCTTGGCTAGGTGCTACCCGTGATCGACCCTCACGATATCCTAACCAAAAATGCCGCCTAAAGCCACCAAAGGAGTCAAAGAAGTTGTCGGCGTTTTAGTACCGATCTTACGTATGATTATTTGGTTCGGGGGTCTCTCAAACACCTGACCATACAAAGAAAGACACATGAATTTTATATAGGTTCAGGCCTTCTCCGAAGAGAAGAACAACATTGCTTCTGTGTGGCTATATTGCATGTACTAATTACAATCCAGAGAAAGACTAATGCTTGATGTCTTGTGCTTCTTGATCCTCTATCTCCTCCTTGACGTCAACATTTATATAGCGTACGAAGAGGTGGTGGTTGCTCCATGCCAAGAGACGTCCCAACGTATCAGATGATAAACTGTCTCTTCAACAACTTCCAGGGGAACTATGTGGAGCGTGTAGACACGGATCAGCTCTTCACGGTCAAACAGAAACCCTTGGAGAAGCTTCGGGAGTATTTCAAGTGCTTCGCGAAGGTTCGCTGCTAGGTCAAGGATATCAACGAGACAACCATCATCAACGCAGCGATATGGGGCCTCCGCCCAGGGCCACTGGCCGAGTACAACGCGTGAAAGCCAGTCAAGACGGTCGCAAAGCTCTTCGACAAGATAGAAGACTATGCACGGGTAGAGGAAGACGCTCCAAGGCACGAAAGCGACGACTCCGATTCCATCCAGGCGGGGAGGACGTCGCAGAAAGGGAGCTCCGGAGACGACTCCCCACAGGGGAAGCGCAAGCAAGGAGCCACGGGTAGACGCCCCTGGGCATAGCGATGATGGACCCCACAGGAGGTCGTTGAGCGGCAGACACAAGCCCAGACGCAACCAGCACCGCCCCAAAAGACCCATCATGTCCTCGACGTGGTGGGTGTCCCCAGACTCCCCGTTCGCGAAGGGGCCGAGGCAATGACAATGGGGCGTGGGGCCCACGACGAAACACCGCGCGCGGAGTAGGAAATCCGGGACTACGGGGTGTGGTGCGAGGTGCATGGCTACGGTAACCACCAAACGCGAACATGCACTGCAGTCGCGATGTTACGGCAGACAGCCGCTACGGCTCAAGCCTCAGGAACGCTGCCCCCCGTTGCGACCCACGTGCAGCAGCCGCAAGGAGCGAAGACATCGTCTTCGACGTCGTGGACATCTCGCACCCGTACAACGCCATACTGGGCCGGCCCGCCATCAACTCCTTCAGGGCGGTCCCGCACCACGCCTTCCTATGCATGAAGCTCCTAGGTCCGCGGGGTGTCATCACCATCGGCGGTGACCAGGATCTCGCCAGGCGCGTGGAGGTCGGTGCTAGGAGTCCGCACCGCAAGGTGCACGTCCTCACCGACAAACTCAAAGCGGACACACCGTCCACTCCGGGGTGGACGCCCAAGCCCCGGCCAGAGGGCGGGGTCAAGAGGGTACCCCGCCTGGCCGAAGGCCAATCGGTGTCCATCGGCGAAGGCCTTCCTCGGAGGTGGAGGGAGACTTGCTCCGGGTTCTTTGGAACAATGCGGATGTCTTCGCGTGGTCTCCAGAGGACATCAAAGGCGTGGACCGCGCCCTTATCGAGCACAACCTAGCGGTCCGCACTCACGCCAAGCCGATCAAGCAGAAGCTTCGTCGTATGTCCATCGACCGACAGCAGGCGGCCAGGGCGGAAGTAGCGAAGCTCCTCCAAGCCGGAGTCATCCGCGAGGTCCAACACCCGGATTGGCTGCCAACCCGGTGTTGGTGAAAAAGGCCAACGACGCCTAGCGTATGTGCATCGATTTCACTGCCCTCAACAAAGCGTGCCCGAAGGACGACTACCTATTGTCGCGCATTGACCAGCTGGTCGACGCCACCACGGGGTGCGAGCTCATGAGCTTCTTGGACTCCTACTCCGGCTACCATCAGATCCACATGGCAAAGGGGGACGAGGACAAGACCAGCTTTATCACGCCGATCGGGACATACTGCTTTGTCAGGATGCCCTTCGGGTTGAAGAACGCAGGCGCAACCTTCACCCGCCTCATCGCGATCGCGCTGGAGTCTCAACTCGGGAGGAACGTGGAAGCTTACGTCGATGATGTAGTCGTCAAAACCAAACGGCTCGCCTCTCACGCCAAAGATCTCCAAGAAACTTTCGACAACCTCAGGAAGGCGGGCATCAAGCTCAACCCGGACAAATGCGTCTTCGGCGTGCAAGCGGGCAACCTATTGGGCTTCCTTGTGTCTAGGCGCGGCATCCAGGCGAACCCCGACAAAGTCGACACGATCCTTGCCATGGAGCCACCCAAGACGACAAGGGAGGTCCAAAGCTTGTGGGCCGCATGGCTGCATTAAGCCGCTTCCTGTCTAGGGCAGCGGAGCAGGGCCTGCCATTTTTCAAGACCCTCCGCGGCTGCGACGGGTTCCATTAGGATGTCGACTGTGCGAAGGCCTTCGATGACCTCAGGAAGCACCTCGCAAGCCTCCCCACGCTTGTCGCCCCAGCGCTAGAGGCTCCCCTGCTGCTCTACCTCGTCGCTTCCACGACAGCGGTTAGCGCCGTCCTCGTCCTTGAGGAAGGCGCCCTCCAGCGCCCCGTCTACTTTGTCTCCGAGGCCCTTCAGGGCGCCAAGACATGGTATACGGAGCTCGAAAAGCTGAGATACGCGCTGGTCATGGCCTCGAGGAAGCTCTGATATTATTTCCTGGCCCACCCAATTACTGTGCCTTCCTCGTTCCCCCTGGCGGAAATGCTGCATAATAAGGAGTCCACAGGGCGCATCGGCAAATGGGTCGCCGAGCTCACGCCTTTCACCATGACATACGCCTCCCGGACAGCGATCAAGTCCTAAGTGCTCGCGGACTTCCTCGCGAAATGGACCCTGCCAGCCCAACGCGTCCAGCAGCCGAAGGACCCGGTATGGACGCTCAATACTGATGGAGCTTATGGCGTTTCCGGCGCAGGCGTGGGCGCGGTAATTACTACGCCGGAAGGTCACCGCCTATCATACTCGGCGCGCCTCGCATTTTCCGCCACCAACAACACGGCCGAATACGAAGCGCTACTCTTTTGTCTCACAAAGCTCAAAGCTCTCGGCGCGAAACAAGTTCTCGTCCGCACCGACTCATGCCTGGAGGCGAGCCATGTAGACAAGTCATACTAGGCCCAAGACCCCGAACTGGCCAAGTACCTAGAAGCCGTGAGAGCAAAGGAGCGGCACTTCTTGGGCGTCACGGTCAAGGCCATCCCCCGCACGGATAATGAGCAAGTCGATGCCCTCGCGAAGGCCGCCAACCAACAGCTCCCAATTCTCGAGGGAGCATTTTACGAGGTCCTACTGGCGACGGCCATCGCGCAGGACAACCGTGACGCGGCCCTTGTCCACCAGATTACCCAGCAGGGTGACTGGCGGGAGCCCATCTTCAACTTCTTGCAGGAAATCGCGGAGCCGGACGACCCTGTCGAACTCCGACGCTTGCAACACCGTGCCCGATGTTACAATGCCTTTCTCGTGAGGACGGAAGGACCCTACTCGCGGAAATCCACGCGGGACTTTGCGGCTCGCACCTGGCGCCGAGGTCGCTAGTCGGCAAAGCATTCAGGCAAGGCTTCTACTGGCCAACCGTCGTTGCCGATGCTCAAGACCTCGTACGCCGGTGTCAAGGATGTCAATGGATGGGGCGGGTCGTTCGCAAACCCCCGACAAGCCTCAACCCAATTCCCCCGTATGGCCGCTGGCACGGTGGGGCATCGATGTCATAGGACCGCTTCCTCGGGCCCCAGGGGACCTGCGGTTTGCAGTGGTCGCCTTGAAATATTTCTCCAGGTGGCCAGAGGCTGTGGCCCTAGCTAAGATCACCTCGGCGGCCATGCAGCGTTTCCTTTGGCAAAACATCATATGCCACTTTGCGGTGCCCAGAGAGCTCACCGCCGACAACGACCTGCAATTTGACTCTGCCCCGTTCAAAGAATTCTACGACAGTATGGGCATCACGCTAAGGTTCGCCTCAGTCGGGCACCTGCAGTCTAACGGGGCAGTCGAGCGGGCCAACGGCGCCATTTCCGCCGGGGTCAAGAAGCGCCTCGTCGGGCTCCCAAAGGGCAAGTGGCCGAGCGAGCTCCACAGCGTCCTCTGGTCCCTCCGGACAACGGTGACCCGCTCGACGGGGTTCACACCGCTCAAGCTCCTCTTCGGCGACGAAGCCGTCACGCCTGAAGAAATCAAGGTCGTCTCGAGAAGGGTCCTCGTCCGGGCCTCAGAGGACGAGCACCAATTGTCCCTGGACCTCCTCGATGGAGAGCGAGTCAGCGCAACCCAGCACGTCGCAAAGTACACAGCCAAATGGCGCTCGCACGCGACCGTACCACATACCCGCGGCAATTCCAACAAGGAGACCTTGTCCTCAAGTTGGCACTCCACGAGGAGACGATCGGCCAGCTGGAATCCAAGTGGGAAGGCCCATACATCGTCACAGCAGCCATGCAGCGAGGAGCCTATCGCCTCGCCACACTAGAAGGGCAGACGCTCCGCCACACGTGGAATCCAGACAGGTTGCGACCGTATTATGTTTAGGGCAGAACAGAAGCCTGTAGCGAGCTCGGCACCTTGGCCATTGTAAGATGCTTGCCCGCGCAAACGGGAGTTTAGTAAAGCCGACCGTTTTCCAAACTCTCATCCTACGCACAGTCGCGCGGAGGTCCGCCTCCGCACGCACTCTACGGAGTATAAATAAGACGTAGCGTCGAGGTCCGCCTCCGCGCGCACTCTACGGAGTATAAATAAGACGTAGCGTCGAGGTTCGCTTCCGCACGCACTCTACGGAGTATAAATAAGACGTAGTGGGGGGACGCCTCCGCGCGCATACTCTGCGGAGTATAAATAAGACGTGGCGTCGAGATTCGAAAATCGTCTGTGATAACCTTCTATATCACTGACCCATAAATTTAGACGGTTCAGAAAACCGTCTGTGATGACGTTTCTGAACCGTCTGTAATACTGATTTCTATAGTAGTGTTGTGACCCTCTATTTTCATACACTTTAGATACCCTAAGCTAGAGCTAGCCGAGCGCCTTGCACAGCATGCAGTGGAGGGAAAGCTAGCTGTAGAAGATTGCAATGGAGAGATTTAGGTCACGTAGGTAGTAGCATACCTGGGAATAGGGGTGGAAAACGGTAACAGATAATTCGTTTTATCCGATATTCGTATCCGAGAAAACACGAATATGGTAAGCAAAAATTCGTATTCGAAAATATTCGTATTCGTATTCGAGAATATTCGTATCCGTATTTGTGAGTATTCGTATTCGTATTCGAGAATATTCGTATCCGTATCCGTATTCGAGACTATTCGATTCGTATTCGATCCGTTTCTAGAACCCATGAAAAATTCGTACAAATTTTATGATTCAAAATTTGAATTTAGGTGGTTTAAAACCGGTAACCGGTCAAAAACCGGTGAAAATCAGCAAAATCGCTAGGAATCCGTTTTATCCGATATTCGTATCCGAGGAAATCCGTATTCGAAAAATATCTGTATTCGTATTCGAGAATATTCGTATTCATATTTAAGAATATTCGAATTCGTATTCGTATTCGTTTTAAAAATATAGATTCGTATTCGTATTTGATACTATTCGACCGTATCCGATCCGTTTCCACCCCTACCTGGGAACACGACGCTCAGCTCCTTAAATAAAAGCGTTCGGGAGGTCAGGCCAGGTCGATCTGGTCTTTATCCGTTTATTCGCATGCCATGCGCGAAGCGGCCGCGGAGGATCGAGGAGCAACGGCCGGAAAGCTAGCTAGGTGGTCTCTGCATGCGTATGCACGGGACGGAGCGACGTGTAGGGGGTCTCGCCCGCTTAGCGACTCCGAGCAGCGTGCAGGTGGTGGCGCTGGACACGTGCCGGCCGGGCTGGCGCTCGGCTTGGTACCTCGTTTCCCAAGCGTGCCGCGCGCGGTGTCGCACCGCTCTCGCTGCCCAATCCGGGTTGCGGATGCTTCTTCCAGCGATTTCTGAGCTAGCTCCTCGCGACTATTACCAAACTCGTCGTGCATGCCAATTGTCTAGATTTGTTACAAATTCTGGCTGTTTGAAATATATTAGCCTTTTAACGTAGCTTATTTTTTAATATTTTCTCTTGTTTATTATCTATGAAATATAACAATATTTTTTGTTTTTATATTTTTAGTTTTATCTAATTGAATACTTTAGAAATGTATTCAAAAACTATTTAGCAATGTTTTTCTCTGTTTAAAATTATTTGTTAGGGAATAAAGTTTTAAGGGATGTGCTTCTATACTTTTCTTAACAGTGATTTGCATAATTTTTAAAACATAATAAATAGCTGATAGATATTACTTATCTCTTCGTTTGCTTTGAAATTAGTGCTATTTTTGTTAGAGAGAAAGACATTCAAGCACTGCTCAAGTTTTAAAAGTTTGGCTATATGTATTCTAAAATGTTGTCTATTTGCGGACGGGGGTATTGGAGGACAAATAAATGGGTAAAAGTGAAAGTACTCTCGAACAGACAGAGTATATTTAGCATAAGCTACACTACTTCAAAATATAAATGGTAGAACAAGAATTCTAGTTTTAAGCATTGAACAGAAATGAAGTACATGTAATACAATGCTTTGGTTCGTGACGTCACAAGTTTCCATTCTTCTTTAAAGTAGCGACGCATGTATTTTTTTTATCGAGTAAAAATATACCGCTTTCCATATTAATATTATTGTTCACTCACTTGCACAGCTAGATAATATAATATACATGTTTATATTTCAGAATAGGCACTACTACAAAAAAAAAGCTAACACTAGACGCCTCATCATAGACGGTTAACCAAAACCGTCAGTATTAAATACAATCACAGACAGTTTTGATTTAGAGACCGTCTATGTTGCTCCAGCGCTAAAAACCGTTTGTAAAGGTGTAAAATTACAACCAGCTCTTGTTAATAACCGTCTGTGAATTATCATAGATGATTCGGATTAAAAACTGTCTGTAATGACTGTGATTATCACAGATGGTTATTAACAAGAACCGTCTGTGATAATTTACAGATAATTATTAACAAGAACTGTCTATGATGCCTGCATATCACAGACGGTTTTTAATCCGAACCATTTATGATAATGCCCTGCCATGTCATCGATCCGCGGCATCTCCCCCAGGACCCCAATCTCACTCGTCTATTCTCTCCGCATCGAATGGCAGGCACCGAGTCTCCTCCCACCTCTCACCCCTTATTAATCCCCTACCCTTTCCCCCATTCACTCTGAGAACCAACACAACAAGTTTTGATTCACCACCTGATCCACAACCATGGCCACAGTTCCCAACGAGCGCGGTCTCATCGTCTCCTCTCTGGTATGAATTCGTCCATCTCAGAAATACCGGCTCTGTGTGAGCGGTACTACCGTAAGGCGGAATTGCCGGCATGTGTTGCGGTACTACCGGGCGTTGGAAGTCCGAGCGGCTCTATGTGCGCAGATGTTCTGGCATGTGGAAGTACCGACTCTGTGTGAGCGGTACTACCGGGAAGCAGAAATACCGGTATGTGTTGTGCGGTACTACTGGACGTCGGAAGCTCCGGGCGATCCCGCGGAGCCTTTTTTCCAGAGAGCGCCAAGTTTGGTCTCGACTCGAGTGGAAGTACCGCGCCGACTTTGCGGTACTACCGGTGAGCGATACTACGGGCAAAATGAACGGCGGTACTACCGCGCCGACTATGCAACGGCTAGTTTAGAGGCTCTGACATAGCCATTGCTGCGGCGTCAGAGCAGGTGCGGTAGTTCCGGCCTCTGGCCGGCGGTACTACCGCCCGTCCTGAATGTTTCAGGACTTTGCTCCAACGGCTAGTGTTTTAGTGTGGGGTATTTATACCCCCTTGTGGCCGGTTGGAGAGGCTACTGAAACATTCATTTGTGAACTCTTGAGCTAGAGTGAGGTTCTCCACTCAATTGTGCATGTGTTGCACTTTGTGAGAAGGGAGAAGAGGACTAGAATGCATGTGTTGCCTCTAGTGGTGGACTTTGTGTCCAGCGAGCTAGTGCATTCGTTGCACGTGGTGGGAGTCAAGCGAGAGGCTTGACTTATTACTCTTAGAGTTTGCCGACTCCTAGACGGTGTTGGAGGCGTCGTGCGTGGTGATCTTCTCAACGGTGGTTGTGAGAAAACCCGGCGATGTTGTGAAGGTCGGAGCTCACCTACCCGGAGCGGGAAAGAGCTACCACTAGTGGATTGAGGTGTTTCGGCTTAATTCGTGGAGTCGGTCCGATTAGTTCGGGCTTACCTCAACGTGGATTAGGGGAGAGCGGCAACTCTCCGTACACCACGGTAAAACATCGTTGTGTCAATTGTGGTTTGTCTCCTTGTACTTAATTTATATTCAAGCAATTTACATTCATAGAATTAAATTTATTGCATGTATATCTAGGATTGCAAACCTTGACCTAGGCTAGAATTCGGTACCTTAGACGATATTCTTGTTGTAGGTGCTATTTGAGCTAAACCAAATTGATTTACGCTTCCGTATTATATACTTGGTTTAGGCAAATAGAAGAGCTCTTGAATTGATTAGCAATAATTTGTAGAGAATTTTTAAGACCGCCTATTCACCCCCCTCTTGTCGGCCACCTCGATCTTACACACTTTGACCATGAAGCTTCGAACATGATACTTCGACCATGACACTTAACCATGGATACGACCACGACGCTTCGACCACGACACTTCGATGACGGCTTCGACCATAAAGCTTCGACCACGACATTTCGACCATAGCACATCGACAACACCTACAATCTAAACGAGCCACCAAAAACATGGTGCCAATCATAAATAGACCTGCTTTAATTCATCTGTATTCTTTGATTACACTGCTTTGTAGCGCACTTAGAGAATAGTAATGAATAAAAGGAGGCCAATTTATGTTATCGCGAGAACGTACTCACAGATGGTTCTTAACAAGAATCATTTGTGGTAATTGACTATCACAAACGGTTAATAGTAAGAACCATCTGTGATAACAGTTATCACAGACGGTTCTTAATAGTTATCACAGACGATTCTAGCACTACTACAAAAGAGGTTATACTAGACAGCTACATCATAGACAGTTCATAGGGAACCGTGTGTGCTTAAACTATCAAAGATGATTTATACTAACAATCATCTGTAATATGTTCACAGACGGTTATTAATACAGACCATCTATGATAATTGAGACATCACAGACGGTTCGTATTAATAACCGTCTATGAAAGTTGCAGATATCACAGACGGTTCGTATAAAAAACCGTCTGTGATATTGCGGACATCATAAACGGTTTGTATGAATAAACGTCTGTGAATTATCATAGACGGTTATTAATACGAACCATCTGCAATAGTGTCGTATCACAGACGGTTTGTGGTTGGAACCATCTGGGATAATCTGCGCTATTAAATAGTAGGCGTACGTGGTCTCAACACAGATCTGTCTTCATTGCGCTGCATCGGTGGAGCAAGGTGGGCGGCTTGGGGGAGTTTGGTGAAAATATATCGCTTGTAGATCTATATACGTCTTCTTGGTGATCAAAGGTTTGTACTCAATTACTTCTAATAACTTATATATCTTGCAATAGAAAGAGATGATAGCTAAGTTTTTATTTAGATCTAACTAGTTAGCTAGATAGGTTTAGAAAGATAATGGTACTTTGCTCAATTTCAGAATGGATAAGTACTCGATCCTAGTTTACTTCAATATATTCTTGCTTAATATTATTGTTTCATGAATACGTAGCTAGCTAGCTACCTAATATAGATATGTGTAATTAAGTAGCTAGTCTGATTTGCTATAATAGCGCTAATAATCCAATTTGACACCCATTTGTTACATGTGTAGCGTAGATAGACCGAAGCTGGATGTACGTTAGAACAGTACATTAATGGCATATCTGCTTTTAGAAGAGTGGCCGAGCTGGATATGTTGAAGAAGGGGGTGGAATATATGTATTGTCCATGCATTGATTGTGATAATATAAAGATGTTTAGCAACTCAGCGCAAATCGAAGCTCACTTGATTCGAAGGGATTTCAGAAAGGGGTATGTTGTGGGGGTGGCCCAACCCCCGTGACTGGGCCTTACTACTGGCCTAATATTTAATAGGCCCGATAGTGTAGAGGAATATACCAATGTAAATATACCAATGTACCCTCATCCTTTGTAAGTACTAAGGGGTATAATGGGAATTTTCCATTCTACCCCACTCATGTATATAAACCCCTAGGAGGGGCAGGAGGAGGGGGATCCTCAGACACTTACCAACTCTCCCATAGATCTGGCTCTTCTTTTCCTCTTCTACCGGTCCACCTCTTTACTGTTTGGCCAGTAGTCACAACAGGGTACAAATGTTGGACCAGTTACGATGAAGAGAAGATTACACAAGAAGGTAGTTATGACATCGTCGAGGGAGACAATGATATACCGGTTATGGACTATGCTTTCAATGATGATAGGTCGCAGGATGACAATCTGGATCAGTTGCTACGTGATGCAGAAGGAAACTATAGTGAGAGAGAGTTTGGTAAATTCGAGGGCTTGACGGAGGACTCAGAGAAACCTTTGTTCCCAGGCTGCAAGCCACAATACATAAGGTTATCATCTGTTATAAAGCTGCTAAAATTGAAGGCAATCAATGGTTGATCCGACTAGAGTTTCATGGCATTATTATGTCTCCTAGCGGACATGCTTCCAAAGAAAAATGTGTTGCTGACAACCACCTACCAAGCCAAGACGATTCTTTGTCCATTGGGAATGGAAGTAGAAAGAATACATACATGTCCGAATGATTGTATCCTCTACCATAAAGAGTATGCTACCTTACATGTGTTGTCCGGTGTGCAAAGCATCCCAATACAAGTGTAACAATGACTACGATGATGGAAAGGACATCAAGGTGAAGCAAGGACCTCCTGCTAAGGTGTTATGGTATCTTTCTGTAATTCCTCATTTGAAGCGTTTATTTGCAAACCGAAAGGATGCAAGATTGGTGCGTTGGCACTCGGCGCAGTGTAAGAAAGACGGAATGATAAGACACACTGCTGATTCTGCCCAGTGGAGGAACATTGATACGATGTTTGTAGACTTCGATATGGAACCGAGGAATATAAGGTTTGGGTTGAGCACAGATGGAATGATTCCTTTTGGTAACATGAGCAGCTGACATAGCACCTGGCATATGACTCTGTGCATGTACAACCTTCCTCCCTGGCTGTGTATAAAGCGAAAATATATTTTGATGTCACTACTTATCCAAACTAGTGATATGAGACACTGGCTGTGTGTCAGGTTCAATGAACTTGAGACACTGGTGTATGTAATTTGATTCATAGAACTTTGTTTTATGATATTTAGTACTTCATAATATATACTTCACTTGTTAGCTACAAGATCTATTTGAAATGGCATGTTACTATTCCAATGGGACCTTGAGACACTGGTGTGTGTAATTCGATTCATAGAACTTAATTTGTTTACACGGCGGCACAAGACTCTCTAGTCATGAAACACTCACCTTCACAGACTCGGCACAGCTAGGTACGTGGGTAAAATCCTGTGTGGAGGATGCAAGACGAGGTCATAATCTGATCGGAGGCCTCCCCGCCATTTGCCGGGATCGCAAACGAGCGCACCTGAAACTTGAGGAACAACTATCTGTCTCACTTCGAGGAGAGATAGATTTATTGAGGGAAAACTGAGACAAGTCCACAACCAATCGCAACTCACCCCGTTAATGCTATACCTAGTCCCCCTCAACGTTGGAGTAGTTGTATTTGTTATGTAAACTTTGATGCCTACTATTGAACATATATTTGCATTTGTTATTATACAACTGTATCAACTATAAAATCTCTATTAATCTAAATTATCATAATTTGGACCCATCAGGTAAGCGATTCCAATCTTTTGTTTTTTGCCTTGATTAAAGTGGAACTTCTAATCCCTCATAGCAACATGTAGGCCATAATTCGCCCGCGCATTAATTTGCTCGGCTAGATGCTAGAATTGATTTCTTGAGTAACTTCATTTTTCTTTCGGTTAAGATTTTACTTCCATCTAATCATTACCTCTACTTTCTATCCCATATTCAATTGTAAACGTTTCAATTATATGTACGCAAATTCTATTGCACTACTACCAGCGCGTTGGTCTTAACGAGCGCCTGGGCTCGTGTCCGTTCGATTTGGTCGGTGTCCAGAGTCCAAATGTCGCAACAGCGTCTGTTGACTGGGCCGGCTCTAACGTTCTGGATAACACAGGCTTGGTCTATTTTAATGGGCTCATGAGTGACAGAGAATGCATAATGGGCTTGGCAAAACAAAGGTGTATAACGTCACATAGATGGGGTCTTGTACATAGAAGCAATGCGCAGTTAAATATATAGATGGCTAAATGTTAATACTTTTCAAATTACAAAACCGTTGGTAATTTTTGAGTTTATATTGGTACTTTTGTTAAGGGTACGACTGATGGTAATTTTAAAACTTTTTTCAAACTCAAAAGATTGATGGTAATTTTGAATTTATGGTGGTAATTTATTAAAATGTAGATGGCAACAGGGTCTACTTGATGATATTGGGTTGTTCTTTTTGGCTAAAGCTTATGGTTTTTAGCTGCGGCTTGTAGTTTCTAGGCTGTTCGAATGAGAGATTACAGAGTAACAGAAACTCACATACGATTTTTGCCGATATAAATGAAGTCGGTACAGTATATACTATAATAACTAGTAGACCCTATCTTGAAAAGATATTCCGTTTAAAAGCAAGTTACTGTAGAAAAGATGAAAAACAACTTTTAGAAACAGAAAAGAACTGGCCCGATAAATATTGAACTTTTTATATATTGACAAACAGATGGTAATTTGGACCTTAGGGTGATAATTTATTCAAACTATAGATGGTAACATATATAATTTTGAGTGGTAATTTGTTAAAAAAAAGCAGATGACAGGTCGATTCACAAATGACAGCTTAGGGTACAACTAATGGTAATTTTTAAAAAGTACAGCTGATGAGAAACTTTTAAACTTTTATATACAAACACAAAATGATGATAAATTCTCGGTGGTAATTTGTAAGCATTGATGATAACTTAGGGTGTTGTTGATCGTAAATTTTGATTTTTTTTCACACAGAAATATAATGGTAAATTATAAAATTAGAGTAGTAATTTTTTAAAAGTGCAGAAAGTAACTTAGGGTGTAGCTTATTGTAAATTTTGATCATTTTTACACAAACAGGAAGCGATGATAAATTTGGAAATTAGGGTGGTAATTTGTTAAAAGTGTATAGGGGGTGGTAGCTGATGATAAATTTGGAACATTTTTAAACAAATAAGAAATGAAGATAAATTAAAAAACTAGGGTGGTAATTTTGTAAAGTGCAAATGATAACGCAGGGTGCAAGTAATGGTAAATTTTGATCTTTTTTACACAAACACAAAATGATGGTTAATTTTGAAATTAGTGTGGTGACTTGATAAAAATTTAGATGATAACTTACAGTGTAGCCATGATAAATTTTACATGACCGTGATGGCCTTTTTTTCATGGATGAATAGGTAGGATAAGAAGTGGCTAGAATTTAGGGTAATAACCGAGATGTATTGAGGGACAAACCTTGTTATTTTTATCTCTTTTTTGTTTCCTATTGAACATGTCAGGAGAATAAAACTTTGCCAAAAGAAAAGATTATTTGCCAGGAGAATAAAACTTTGTAGAACTTGTCTTGCCAATATGGCAATATCACCGGAAAATGTTAATAGCTTCATTAATAGCTTCATTATTTTTTCGGATGTAGCACTAAAAAATCGCCTCGTTTTGGGGGAAACACATCCGAAAAACAAACACTTTCACGGAATGAAGATTATTATTGTTCTCATAAAAAGAATAACGTCAGCTTCTCACCAAAAACCGCGAGATAATTATTGGATGCAGCCAGCCAACAAAACTATTAAGTGCTAAATTTCACACGCCCACAATTTAGCCCAAAAAATCGAAGAGAATATTCTTCTGTCTATCAAAATTGAAGAAAAATCAGTCTGTCTAGTATTGTTGCCTGTTGGTAACACTTCCATCATCTATTAGATCCGAATCTCGCAAAACTCTCTTCAAATCTTCTGGACTCTACACAGAATTATCGACACCTGTGTGTAATGTGTGTAGAGAGATCATTAAGATTAATTTATGAAAATATCACGAAAAGAAAAAACAGTGTGAAGGAGAATGCACATAAATCGCAAGAAAATATTTAATAATATACCACTCCCTAACACTCAAGATGTAACACGAAGCCTTTCTGTTTAACAAATAGTAGTATATAGAATTACAATATAAAACTGTACCGAAAGATGGTACAATCCGGAAAGAACGAGGATTTAATTACTTACAAGTAACATAATTATTTGACACGACGCCCTTCCACTGAATTGACAAAACAAAGGAAGTTTTCCCTTGTCCATTTTTTTACTGGAATAGCGACTAATTAATCATAGCTATAATTATATGCTCAAACTTCACTTGCACATTGGAGTTGCTGTTCAATTGATATGATCAGGGGGAACTTACTTTTTTTTTTAGAAAAAATAAGGACCCCACTAAGATTTCCCAAAAACTGGAAATTTTGGAAATCTCAGAAAAAATTGGACAAAACCTTTTGAATTCAAATTTAAATCTCAGGAAAAAACAAAACAGAAAAAGAAATTTTGCCTTTCAAGCCCCATACCATGCTGCAGGACATTGGATCTGATATAATGGTATTTTGATTTTGCGCTCAAGAATTTCTAAATCTCTATGCCTGTACTTCACGGCAGGACACGTTATGGTCGAATTCATGTCAATATTAAAGACAAATGGATTTAGATGCAAGTAGCCTTATTATTTGCCACCAATAGAAATGCGACGTTTGGCAGTTTATAAGCAAAGAGGTGAAGAACGTAATTATTTTATAACAGCCGCTACTTGTTCTTGTACATTGATTTGCATGGTGCATTCAGTAAATATAGTTTATACACAGCCCTTATAATAAAAATACATAATTAGAAGGGTCAGATCGAACCATTATTTACAAATATCATGCTATCGGTGTGTAAAATATTTAGGAAATAAAGCAGAAATTCCAAAGGCATTTCAAAGAACACTAATGTTTTTATCTATGCTGATACGGAGATATAACCAATACCAAAAACTACAACCAAAACTGATCTGGCCACAGGGTACAGACAAAACATGTAATGACTAAAAATATTACTGAGATGAAAGCCATACCTTATTTGAAATGAAAAGAAATGCATTTATCCTTTCAGAGTAGCTTGGATGGAGGGATTTCAGATCTGCAAAATGCAGACACCTAGAATATCAATGAATGAAGTTATAATGGGAAGCCAAAAAAGCTTATGATATTTGAAAGTTGATTACCTGGAACACTGAAGAAGTACCGTCCTGCCTTCCACAAACATAAGTTTACCACATTTCAGTATGTTTCAATTGGAGATCCATCGAAATTCTCTTTTGGGTAATAATGTATAAGTCAATATTGGATGCCTTGGTGGGGTTTGCCTTGCTTAGTTGCCAGGAGAAACAACTTCAGCAAAAGAGACACTCGATGGCCTGAAGATGTCATTCTCTCTGACTACTCTGTTGTAGACAAGCTTGAAAGAACGTGAGTCATATGTCTTGTTAAGTAAACTTATTGGAATTCTGAGAGTTTGTTTTCGCCTGCTTTTCCCCTTTACATATATCCTAAAACTACCTTCATCTTTGTTCTTCATGTTGCTTCGCAGCTTTGTTCCACCAATATCTTGTGTGTTGTCTCCTGACATGTCAGGATTCAGTTTAATTCTAACTGCATCCTTTAATTGTTTATCCTGATCATCTCCCAGATGTGTGTTGCTGATCAAATTGCTACTTCCCACCACTGCAGGAACCTCCATTTCCTCCTCCTTGACTCCTACAGTATGGCTGTCCAGGGAAGGTCCGAGACTAACAACAGGTGCATCAGATTGAATATGTGTATCTGCTAAAGACCGAGAAATAGAGTCAACAACATGCACGGTGGGGGCGAAATCAGCAGGATGGCTGTTTGGCCAGGCTGATCCTGGCACGAACTCTGATGCAGCTGGGCTCATATAGGGTTGCCATCCATAATGGTTAGGGCGAAAAATATTCGTGTTCATGGGAAATGTGGTGCTTGGAAGCACCTGTTGTTGTTGACTATATGGTGGATAAATAAATGGCACATGATGCAAGAGATTAGGAGACCGAGGAGCAGGAGGGTACAAATGATGTGGGGAGGTGCACAAGGGAGGACCACTTGGCACCATAGTTGAATGTCCAGGATGCAGGGAGACATTCACAGGCCAAGGCGCAACACCTGGAATGGTACCTGGTGGTGGGAGACCCACACTTACAGCAAGAGGGCTAAGAATAGCCGGTGGAGACGGATTAAATGGTGGCGCAGCAGCAGATAGCTTCTTATTTGGCATCTCTCTCAAATCAATATTACTTAGCAGCAAGTTAGGCTTTGACTTCTCACTTCCAACACCTCCAAGGCCCTCCTCTGTATTTGTCGTAGAGGCTGAAACTGTAATAGGTTCGATACTGGTAGGTAGAGCTTCTTCAAAAAATCCCATGTCAGGCTTTCCACTCTGTTCAGCTTTTGCAGATATAGTGGACTCTGAAAACTCAACGGCTGCACCCTCCTTGCCACTACTTGTTGGTTCTTGATTCTTGTTACTGAACACAATCATGTTTGTTTCACAATCTGCAGGCTCAGTGCCAGTTAAAGATTTCTTAGTGTTTGATATTGATCTATCTGGTAAACCATCTTTGCCAAGATTCTCAATCTCACGTTCTTTCTCAGAAGCTTTAGTTTCTTCTGAATGCTGCATTTCTTCTGGCACATTGGTTACTTTGGAATTATTGGTATTTGCAGACAGAGATCCCTGTTCCACTTGAAGTGCGTCTAACAAGGACTCCTTCATTTCTTGTTCGATAATTTGGCCAAGTGATGGTTGATTCTGCAGTACATCATCTCTAGACTTTTGTATGTGAGTCTTGGCAATTGTTCCTGGACGTGCTAATGCAACATCTTTGTACGATGGTGCATTTCCAATACTTGCAACCAAAGTTCCATGTGGCTCACTTTCTTTCTGATCTATTGAGGTAGGATTGTGTACTTGTGAGTATGCCTTTTGAGATTCTGCTTTACCATTCATCTGCTCTGTGCTCTTAGAAGTATCTTGCAACTCAGCGGATGCAGTCCCTGGCTTAATCCGATAGGTCACAGCCTTGTATATCTTACGACCAAACCTGGCACTTGATGTCTGGACTTTCACATGCTGCTGAGGATCCATGTATGTTGCAGGTACGACAGTTCTCTTCCTTACGAAGTAATACCGGTTATTTGAATAGGAATTCCTTGCCTTATATTGGGAAGCATATGTTGGAGCATGATTCTCAGGGTCGTACGCCTTTCTGATGGCAGGACGGTAATACTTTATCTGCTTTCCTGAAGCTCCAGCTGGTTTAGGTCTTTGCACAGGCTGCCAACCATCTTCATGTTCTACTATTTCCTCTTGAAAAACCTCCTTAGGTAAATTGATGTTTACCTCAGCTCTGTCTACCGGTTGTTCAGAAGGTGGTGAGTGCTCCATGGATTTAAGACTCTGTTTAACCTCAATTTCAGGATTTTCCATGATATTAGCACTATAATCTTGCAACGGCTCTTTAATTTGCTTTTCCTCATTTACAATTGCAGTAGTAGAATCTCTTGGAGACATCTCAGGACTTGCGACATTTGAACTCTCACTCGAATGTGATAAAACCTGACAGGATGAGTATACAATGAATAAATTCTAAAGTGGCATGTATAATAATGCCAAAATACTAAAGACTATGTTACTCCAATGATAACATGAATATTGTAACAGAAAAATGCAGTGAATTTGGCACTGTGAAAAAGAAAATAGGTAGGACAGAAGTTATGTGGTCATCAACACTATCCAAAATGGTCGAATGGAAACTATATATACACAGAAATGCTTCATCAAAATTATCTGAACCAGACAATCTAATACAAAACAATTTTAGTGATCTCAGTTACTTGATTGGATAGAGTTGTGTTAACCATGAATTTTCATTGGGCAGTTATCATGATAAGAGTTCCCCAGGAAAAAGAAAATCATATAATTAACAATGTAGAACAAATGATAACTGATCAAGATCCCATATGATATCATAGCACTTAAAATCTATTTTAGCACTTAAAACTGATGCCTTAACAGAAATGAGTGTTTTGCGGCTTGTCAGCAATGATAACAATAGTTGGCTTCACTGTGAACAATTGCACGTTGTTGCTGAACTAAGGATATCAAAAGGCTTGGTGTTTCTCATTTACTAAAGTTTCAAGACATACAACACAACTAATTAGTACATTGACCACTGAAGTTACTTATTCATAAACATCATTACACTATGATAGCCAATTAACCATCTTGCAGCTTTGAACTCGCTCGGTTCAATTTAAACTTTGTCATTAACAAGGGCATAATTAGTACACTGGCAACAAACCTTTATGCTTGAGTACCTCCTTTTGCCAGATTCAGAATCTCTTCCTTTGTTCTCTTGGTTGGGATTTATGTAATCAAGAAGATCAGACACACTGCAAGTGCAACAAAGTGCAGTCAATACAGCTTCTACTTCAGTCTAAAAAAGGTACAGCATCTAAATATTTTTGAAGCCAGTTTTTGTGCAATAGCACAATGCAAAACAAAAGTTTTTCTAAGGATTCATTATGAATGTAATTTGCAGAACTAAATTAAGGTTGCACCTTAGGTGTCCTTTACTAGCTATTGATGCATCAGGTTTCCGAGTTCCATTGCGTGCAGCTTCTTGTTGCTCAATTACTTTTGATTCAAAGTATTCTAGCCAGGCAGCAGCATCCTGCAACGTGAAAAGACCACAAGATTAAGGATGTTCTTGGAAATAAAAAAGGGGAATGGTTCTTTTTGTCAGATGGATATGTATTTACTTCTTTGTATAGCGCGTTTCATGCAATTTTGCCTTTGTCCTGTACATGCTTATACTGGCCCTTTCGGCCCATTGAATTGACTCGCGCTCATTCCAAACGTGGTATCCAAGTCTCTGGTCGCCACTGCTGCCGCTTGAGCACCGCCACCTTTTCGGACTCAGTATGTTGCTTACAAGACATGGATTGATGAAGATGCTCGTGCCTCGCTATTTTGGTTGCTAGCATGGAGGTGCATCTCACCGGTGATGTTGTTGGATTGGCTTTCGACGGCGATGTGGGCCGCTCTGCTGCCGCACTGAGCCATCTGGTGATTCCTTATACCTTCTTTGTTGCGACGATCGCTCGCAGGAGATGCCACGTGGATGAGTTTTATGCTCGGTTATCGCGATATGGCGTCGGATCGATTCTTTGGGGCCAAATGTTTGCGTACTTAGTGTTGTCGGCGCTACTCACATGGAGCCGCCGCATCTACGATTTTTCACATGTCTCCGGTGAGTTTGAGCGACTCGTGCTCGTTGTTGGCTCGTCACCCTCGTGTGACTTTGTTGGAGGCCCTACAATGTTCGTCTCGAGGAGATTCGACTTGTGGAGCGGGTCGCTATCATCATCATCATCATTTTCTTGGTTTTGGTGGCTTCTCGGCTTCTACACCACGTGCCTTCACCAGTGCATGTTGTTGGTAAGGGCCTTCACGCACCTATTGCAACAAGGATGGACATGTGGAACAATTTTGCTACAAGAAGGATCTTCGTGTGGTGCTCGTCCTCAGGGGCACCGAGGTTCCTCATCTCCGAGTTCGGTACCACCGACACTCGAGCTTCTCACATTACTAGGTCGCATGGTCGCTTCCGCACGCTCGGTTCTGCTTCGCGTCTTCGGTGAGACCACCTTCTACTTCTCCTTCCTCGGTACATCACCTTGGATTCTTGATTTTGGTGCTTCTTTTCATATGACATCAAATTCCACTGTCTTACCTCCATTAGTTCTTTAGTGCTCCTATCACGTCCACGCAGATGGTACCTCTCTTTCTCACGGACGATGCACTCTTTCAAATTCCTCTTTTCATGTTCTGTTGTTTCTCATGTTCCAAAACTAACCATGCGACTCATATCTGTGGCTAGCTCACTAATCATGGTTGTCGTGTTATGCAGAGGTGGTTGCTCTCAACGTGGCTCTATTTAGTCATGGAGGTGCTAGTGCCCCTCGCCAGCCAGACATCGCTCAGTAGCTCGTCTCCCTCCTCCAGCGTCTGGTCCTCAGCCCTACCTCAGGTTCTTCAGGTGCTGCCAGTCTTGCCACTCAACCTCCAGCAGCTCAATCTCCCATTTTAGGTATATCATGTCCTTGGATCCTAGACTCCGGTGCTTCCTTCCACCTGACACCAGATTCGACTCACCTCACCTCTTTGAGTCGTTTTGTTCTACCTATTTCCATTTAGACAGCAAATGGTACTTCTCTTCCTGTTACTAGTCGAAGCACTCTTTTCACTCCTAGTTTCCATGTTCCTGCAGTTTCTCATGTTCCTAGGTTTGCTATGCACCTTATGTCATTGGGTCATATTATGCGATCTTCATTGATGACTATTCTCACCATTCTTGGATTTATTTCATGTCTTCTTATAGCCAGGTCCTTTCTATTTATCAGCCTTTTGCTATTATGGTTCGTACTCAATTTGATTCAGCCATTCGTGTCTTTCGTGTTGATTCTGCTAGTGAGTACATGTCTACTGCTTTTCATCAATTTCTTTCTGCGCAGGGCACTCTTCCTTAGTACTCCTATTCTAGTGCTCACGCTCAGAACGGTATTTCAAAGCGCAAGCATCGTCACCTTCTTGAGACTATCCGCGCTCTGATGCTGGCCTCTTCCGTTCCACCTCATTTTTGGGTTAAGGTTGTATCTACCATCACCTACCTTATCAACCTACAACCCACCACTGCTCTTTAGGGTTCTACTCCTGCTGAGCGTCTCTACTGTAGGTCTTCTTAGTACACTCACCTTTGCGTCTTTGGCTGCCTCTGCATTGTTCTTCCACCCTGTGAGCGCACAACGCTGACTGCTCAGTTAGTTGAGTGTGTTTTCCTTTGCTACGGTGCTGCGCACAAGTGTTACCGCTGCTATAACCCTGTTACTCATTGGATGCACATTTTGCGCGATGTCACCCTCGATGAGTTCCGACCTTGCTATCCTCGTGACAGTAATGTGTTAGTATTATAAGGTATTACAACCAGGGTTCAAAATCTCTGCTACTCTACGGTAACCATTTTTATCGGTGAGACCCGTGAATCAAAAACCTACCGATATCAATTTTTGATTTTCGGATTTTGACCGGTTTTTCCGGTTACCGAACGGTTTTTCCGGTTACCGGTTTCAAAATATCTCAAAATTTAAATTTTGATTTTCAAATTGTGACCGGTTTTTCCAGAACCTACCGGTAACCGCCTTACCGTATCACACGCCTCCGATCGATTTCTTCCTGTTCGGTTTTGGAACCTTGATTACAACTATGTTAAGTACTTTTAATGGAAAATCTATTAATATTAGTTTCATATGGTCAATTTAAATATTTTTATTTATATTAGTGGCCAGCGTTTAAAAATATTGACTACATGCATTCTAAAGTGGCATCCATTTGGCATTGGAGGGAGTAGTTTTTTCTGCATGTCGACACTATTGTTTCATAGAAGTAAACCTGAGTCCGCAGATCATCTGGTCCAAGCTTTGCACGAAGGATTTGCAAGGTTGTCTGCTCATGCTGAACACTCAAGGAATAAGCTTCCATCAACGAGAGAGCAATGGCTATAGCATGGTAGCTTGCAGCAGTCTAAAAAATAACAGAATAGTATGTCAGTACTCAGTTGAAAGTGATAGTTAATCATGAAAAATGATAAGAAATGCTGAAACAATTATCTTCCAGTTTCTGGGGGCAGAAATGTACAAATATAGTCAATAAATAATAAAGTCAAAACCGTGAAACTGCAAGCACACTTACTCCATTGACTTGTATGTTTAGCTTTGTAAAGGGCTAGACCAGATTTTGATCCAGCAAATGTAACTTCTTGCAAATAAGCATTTGGAAATAGAACTACCCTCCAGCACCATGCACGAACCAAAGCTATCAAAAAGCCTTTATAATTCAGGACTAAAAATTTCTCATTACCAGGCATCCATATCATTTTGCTTTTTGCTAGATTACAACAGTGGACACAGGCATGCACACCACTATGCATGAGCGTGCATGCGTGAGCGAGCTTTGGAGCACAAGCCTAGAATTGCGGAGGCTGGGAATAAATCCGTAGCCTCACAGAGTGCGCAAGAGCTTTCCACTAAGGCGCACTCACATGTGCATAAAGGTGTGCAACCAAGACTTGAACCCTAATGGGTGGAATCATACTCCCACATCTCCAACAACCGACCAACAAGTGGTTCTCCATGACTTTTAAACGAACTGTTAAGGGTATATGTGTCTTTCCCATTGTTCTAGGGTTTAAGTCATTGTACTATATAAGCCCCATGGGCTATTGCAATATACAATAAACTTCATTCATATTTACATGGTATCAAAGCCTAGATTTAGAACCTAGCATCCAGTCATCACTCCGCTGCACTGCCCCCGGGAGGAGCGTCTCCACTCCCGGGGGCGGCCATCTCCCGACCGTCGTCGCCCCATGTCCGGCAATGCCGCTAGGCCGCCACGCACGAGCCCGCGCCCGCCGCCTCCGGCTCCCCTTGGCGCTTCGCCACCGCCATCGCCGGATCCCGCCATATGCACCGCCACCCACTAGATCCGCTGGATCCAGCTCCCACCGCCGCTCCAACGCCGCCGACTGCCTCCTCGCACCATCTCGAAGTTGTCATCGCGCCCGCGCCGCGCTGCGCCAGTCGATTCTCGCTCAATCCGGCCGCCATCGTTTTGGATCGGCTACAACCGCTTTAATTGCCACCGCCGCCTCGGATCGGGCAATCGCCACCACGATCCGGCGCCGCCTCGGATCGATTTCCTACATCCACCGCTTAGCCCTCCTCGTGCGGATCGGGCCTCGCGCTGCCGTCGGCCAGCAGTGTCGCCCTCCGCGCCCGCTTTTGTCCGGATCTGGCGATCCGCCGCCCGGCCGACGACGCCGGTCATCTCCACCGCCCGCGCCCGAGTTCGTCATGCGGATCCGCCCCGCACCCATCGCCAGTCGCGGGTTCGCGCCGCCGCCTCGCAAGGATCGGCTTCGTCGAGCCGTCGTTGCTCCACTCGTCAGCGCTGGCTCCACCTCGCCGGCCCCGTGCGCTATTGGCCGCTCGGTCGCCACTGGCCGCAGCTTCGGTTCCTCCCCCACAATTTGCCGTGAGGGGATTTGTGGGGGAGAGAGAATAGGGGATGGAGGAGATGGAGGAATGGTATCTCTGTGGAGGAAGAAGATAAAAGGAGTCGACCAGGCTTCGGCTCGGTCGTAGGCCTCGTCTCATCACTGCATATATGCTTCAGTGCTATGCATGTGTTGCTGCTACTAGTATCCGCTATAGTTGTTTCCTTTTGTGTCTCTTGTTGCGTCGATCCAAGTATGTTGCCATCTCTCTATCAGTTCATCAAAGCCATGCGAGTTCACAAAAATCCTATCAGTCAGCCAACTGCTTTGCTAGCCATGATTCCTCCTCTCGGATTGAATGTTGTCATCTCCTTCCTTTTGCATAACCGCAGTCTCCGCTCTTCTCCTTGAGCCGCTGCAGATCGTAGAAGTCTTAATGATGCCGCCGCTTCTCTTTAAGCCACCACCCTGAGCTTCTAAGGCCGCTGCGTTTCTTCTGCACTGTGCCTCCGTTGTGCTTCCTGTGCACTACGCTACGTCGTCTTCGGCTTGATTTGACAGCTCTCTCTATTTGTGTCACCTTCCACATCCTCTCTCATCATGTTGTCGCGGTCGACTTTGCTCCCACTTACCTCTACCTTCTCGGCCCCTTCACTTTGTGCTTTATAGGCTGCTACACGACTTCAGATGGGAGGCGATCTTTTCGACACAATTTTCCAAGAGTTACATGCTATGACGACGTCTTCAAGACATGGACTTTGGATTTTCCTTATTTTAGTATCAACCCTTTCAAATGCAATGCTATTGTACGTACCTTGCATTTGAGGGGGTGTTAAAAGTATATGTGGCTTTTCCCATTATTCTAAAGTTTGAGTCCTTGTACTATATAAGCCCCATGGGCTATTGCAATATACAATAAGCTTCATTCATATTTACATGAACAAGGTTCACATTTCACAATTATTAGTATATTAAGCATGTCCTTGACAGAGAGAAAAATAGCTATTTTAAAATATTAAAGAAAGACTACTACCTGTATATGATCAGGCCCAAGTAATCTCTGGTTGCATTTTAAAGCTTTGTGCAAGTATCTAAGAGCTACATGCACATTGCCCAAGCCTTCCTCCATCATGGCTACATTAATATATGTAGCTGCTGTATTTGGATGAGATGGCCCGCATGTAAGATGCAGAAGATATAACGCACGCTTGACATACCTAATTTACACCAAAGGTTAATGTTTTGAAGATACTGTAACAGTGAATTTAAATAATAAGAACTGTACATTCTACAAGGACCATTGAACAAATAGCAGGAACAGTGCACGCCTGTTTTTCAGACCCTTAGATTTTCAAATAAACAAGCTTTAATATCTTAAGAAACAACAGGTATTGAGATCTTTAAATTTTAAACATATATGAGTTTAAAAAGAATAATGATCCATCCTCAAGAAGAAACTTACATAAAGGGAATGAGCAGCAATTAATAACATGATAGATTTTGAGGCTAGAAGCAAATATCACACCTTTTTTGTCCTTTCCAACCTTTCCCAAGAACATAAAAAACTACATATGTTTATGGTTTAGATAAGATAATTGCGAAAGGAATCAACACCTAAGGATTCACTTAGCACCTGTGAATTCGTAACATCCATCAGTATTCCATTTCATGGTCATACTATTGAAGGTATTCATGGTCCACATATTATTTCTATTGTTATAATCCGCATAGATGGTGTGAAAACTGAGAGATAGCATCTCCCTCTCACATTATTATCTTAAGAACCAGACTAACTTTCAGTGAATAAACGTTGAAGCATAAAGAGATATAACAAAAATATGCACATTTGACAGGATAAGTTTGTGAGAAGAACAGTTAGAGCCAAAGAGGATAGTAATTGAAACAAATCAATGTATTCTTGGCAGTGATAACAAGTATTTCATTCTTTTCTTTTGGCAAACATCATCAACATGGCATAGCACTTAATTAGATAGAATACCCTAAGACGAACCTAGGTCTCATGGGCTACATACAATATTACTTTAACTAACTATTTTGGCCCTATATGCCCGTATGAAATTATAAATGAGCTGTACGGAACCAAAAAGATACAATTTTATAAACTTTGATTACTTTAGAGCCAATTCTGTATGTTGTAGGCGATAGTAGAACACAGCAAGGTCTCCGTAACTCTTCATTGTATCAGGGTGATCAAGCCCAAGTTCCCTCTCATTGATGTCTAGGGCCTTTTGCTGATAAATAGTAGCCTGCATAATTTTTTGAGGTACATATTATATTGCGAATGTAGATGATTAAAAGCTAGGATAAAAAACTATATCATAAACTTTGAAATAACCATCAAGCATTTGATGGGGCACCAAATTTGTATCTATAAGCACATCCATCTTCAAAGCATCACTTCATCATGTGATCATTTCAACTTCGTCAATTACTCATATTGCAGACAATATTAAAAGTCTGCTGACTCATTCTAATATAATTCCCTCCTAAAAGATACAATAATCTCCCTATTTATCGGAAAATGTACTATATGATTCCTTCGATGTTGCTATTAGTGTAATGACAGTACTATAATGCCCCTTAAGTATCCTATTCTCATAGTGTAACTGAAAACATGCTTAGTTGAGGATTTAAAATATATATACTGTTTTGGAAGTTTACACAACCATATCCACATAAAGATAATGCATACATTCTCCATTTTATCTACTGAGTATATGTTCAATATGCTTGTTGTTCTCAAATTTTCCAATATGCTTAGCAAGTAATTAAATGATCTGCTATCCAGCTGAATAACCATGTACCTGAGTAAAATCACCAGTGTGGTACAAAACAACAGCTAGAAGACTATATGATCCAGCTGTCATTCGGTGATAGGGACCGCACACTGTTATGAGCTTAGCAAGAGCCTGCATTCATACACAGAATAATGATGAGGAATTGAGGACAATGATGAGTCCTCAAGATATGATATCCAAGGAAATGCAAAGAATTAGACATGATTTTACGAAAGAAGATACCTTAGTCCCATAATTAACAGCATCTTCAAGTTTGCCCTTGTCAAGGGCAGTTTTAGAGGATTCTAGCAGTTGCCTTCCATCTGCAGATGAGCATGCAATTTGCTGCATATTGTTCGAAAACTCATTAGTTGTGTTTGTGTCACTCTCTATTATGTCTAACAAAGTTTCATTCACTGATGTCACGGCGTCGCCTAGGCGACGCCAAGTCGTCCTGATGCCGGGGAGGATCGCCTCGACTTGGCCCGAACCTAGCTTCACCGTAGGTATCCGTCGCCTCTCCTCTCGGCCGTGCCGACTCCCTCCACTCCCTCACCGCCGCCTCCTCCCGCCACCCACCTTCCTCCCTCCTCCCGGCCTTCCTCTCCAGCTTGCTCCGCCACAGGAGGGAGGCGGCAGGGGGAGGCGGCGCCAGGAGGGAGGCGCCGGGGAGGAGGTGGCGCTGAGGAGAGGGGCTGTGAGAGGAGGGAGACGCAGGGAGACGGGAGAGTGGGAGGCGACGCACTGGCGGTGGGAGGCGCTGGGAGGAGCTTCGAGATCGAGAGAGAGAGTGGAGAATGGAGAGACAATCGAGGCCGGAGCTTGAGAGAGTTGGGAGAATGGAGAGTCGGGAGAATAGAGAGAGACAGGCAGACAGCTGAATAGATTCGAGTCGGATCGTATACTGCATCGCCTAGCTCTCGCCTAGGCGTCGCCTAACCCTCGCCTAGGCGTCCCGGCGCCTAAGAGGCGCCGTGGTCGCCAATTACGCCATGACAACCATGGTTTCAATCAATATCAAGAAAATTGTGAAATAAATATTGTCATATCTAATGATCAAGCCATGACAAAAAATACATTCCGACTTTTGTATTATGAGTAAAATTAACTTGGGAAAAATAACCATCATAACTTGTAGACTTTACCTTATGTACAGGCACCAGGCTAATAATGTCCTGTTTTTGAAATGGGAAAGAGGAATCCATAACGAAATCTCGGGGTGCCAATTCAATGCCCACCTAAAAGCAACAGTTATACTTGGTTCAAATACACCGAATAAAGATATATATATATATATATATATATATATATATATATATATATATATATATATATATACAATTGTACCTTATGGCATAGTCCTCTCAAGATAGCGTATTTCCTCACATCATGGTAATGTTGCTCTGTGAGCTCAAATTCATATCTCTTTTTCAAGAAGGCCACCAGCCATCTCCACACTAGGGGATGCACATTAGGAGAACTGCTAGAGACTTCAGATTCAGGGACACCAAGAAGTAAATTCAGCGCTGCAGCTATTGTTAGTGCTAATTGCCGCATGTCTGAAATAGCAGCAATCACGGAGCGGACGATATGCTTGAATGATCTCACTATCATCTCATGCACACAAAGGGACTGTACATGTGAAAGTTTCTCCGAAAGGTTGACCTATAAAAGTAATTATCGGATCAGAACATACCAAGTACTTCGAAAGAAATGGCATCCATCTTGTTCAAATGAAAAAATCACTACAAACTTACAACTCGTCCTAGGGAGCGCATCTGTAGGCCTCTGGTATGCATGAAATCTGTCAAGGTCCTACCATCAACAGGTGAAAGTTCCAAAGAACCAAAATCGGCAACCTAAATATTCTCGTGGTTAGTTATTATTCTTCTTAACAAAAAAAGATATGCATGTGGGAATTCATATGTTAATGTGTACCAGCTTAGGAAGCGCAACTTCATCATAGTACTTCAGAGCCATCTCAATCAACTCAGGTAGTGACTGTGGAGCAGAAGAGGTAGCCTATAAGCTTCATGCAGCACTATCACTTACAGATGAGTAGATGACCACTTGGTAAGCAAGCACAGTAAAACAATACCAAGCAACTAGCAAACCAGAATAAACACAACACGTCAATGAAAATCAATTTATCTTTTCCGAAAAACAAAAATAGCTTCATTTAAAATGATAAAAAGAACTCATCAGAAGAATTCAACCACCAAGTAAATAAACTATCTAAAAAAAAGAATAGTATTTATGAGCGCTTCTATCTAGTGTATGTGTATCACGTAACTAACCAATCCATATTTGATCCAATTAATTTTATTCTTTTGTAGAATTTAGAAGTGAATCTGACCAAAACCAAGAAAGGAGAAAATACTCTTGGTATTTGAAGTTGTCTAAACTTTGATGTTGTGGGTCAGATCAGAATCATTTTCTTAACCCCACCATAGCTTACCTTGATATCCTTCATCAGCCAGCACCATATTACAAGCAACCTAATGTTGTCAATTATCTATGCATCATGTATGACTCCGAAAGATTTACAATCACAATGTAAGGCGAAGTTTATTTTTAATCAGAATTTCATTTTCTGACACTGAATTACTGAAATAAGCAAGGTATGAGATAGGATCTGTGCGATACCAAACGACAGATAGCCAATTCCTGACTTGTCATGAAAAGTAATGCATTTCTACCTTCTGATGGAGTCCTGTTTCTGACTCTTTCAACCTTGTAAAGGCAGAACCAGGTAATAAATCCTTCAGTAAGCTTTCATTCTCAGAGGCGCTAGATTCTCCTTGAGGCAATTCAACAGCTGATGGCTTGACTTTCTGGCTTTCTGCAGTGCTTGTTCCATCAGACAAGCTTTTGTCCCCCAATGAGGATCCCTTGTCAGCAGCATCCACCGCATTTTTCGAGTGCTTAAGAGCTTTGAGAGGCTTCCCAAGCCCTTCGATCTTTGTCTCTTTCACAGCTTTGTCCACCGTTTTCTTCTTTTCCTTCGCACCACCTTGCCTTTTATCCTTATCAGAATTTTTCTGATCCTGCAAATGCTGAACCCAGCAAGCACCAAGTTCCCATCTCATAAATGATTGTTTATCAATTTCCTCTTCCTCAAGCTTTTGAAGACTTTCCTTCAACAAGTTCTCAACAAAAGTTTGTGCTGCAGTTAGTTCTTCCAGCCTATGACTTTGTGAAAGGTTTGATATCTTTTTCTCTCCAGTTAAATTGGCTTCATTTAGGAGCATCCTCAAACTAAAGGAATAAATAGAATATCATTACCAAAAAAGAAAGTTTGGGAGAAGCCATATAAATTTCAAGAACATCTAGCAGAATAATAGAAAAGCATTGCTACCAACCTGTTGATGCTCAATGCATGGGCACCCCCTTCAGGTTGATCTGTGATGTCAATAGGCTTAATAGAAGAATTCACTTTGGTTTTCTCAACATTGTTAACCTTTGCTACTGCAACATACCCACAGTATCTAAGATTGACAATGCCCAAACTGTCAACATCCTGCAAATTAAAGACAAAATTAGGAAAAATCACACTGTTACCAGAAAATTAGCAATATCACCTAAATTTAGAACTCATACATGGGCAGCTGTGTTTTCATCTGCCGTTATTCCTTTCAAAAGGTTCCTCTCTGCAAGATGCGTAGAGTCCATTCCTGTGGCTCGGCTACCATCTATCCTAGTGTCCAACTTGCAGCTTGCATCAGAACAATCCCTTGTGACAGTGATGCTAAAATTTCCCACTGTCTCAAAATGCAAAACTTCATCTATCTTGGTAAAGGTTGAGACCTCTGTACTCTCCATTACACACCTTACGGCTGCAATAGCTCTAAAGATGGCAACATCTACGAATAAGCTGTGAAGTAGGAATGCTCTCCTGTCACGAATTTCCCTCTCCTCAATAGTTTTGCAAGGCATGGATGTGAGATACTGGAACTCATCTGCCCATGGCAACATGTCACTTTTGCCATCCCTTCCCCAACCACCTCCATTGCCTCCCCAAGTTTCATCCTCAGCAGGAAGGGGAGGAAATGTTGATGGTGACTGGGCAGCAATTGGAGGAATAAGCCATGTGTTTGCACGAAATCCGTAAGGAAAATTTCCAAACTGCAATATACAAACAATTATAACTAGGTGATGACGTAGCATTAGATAGGAAAACAATTGTCTGACAAAGTGACAAATACATTTTGCAGCAGGAAGCACAGAGCACTTGGGTAACACAAAACATGATTCATTGTGAAGATGCAACAGTTTAGCAAGGTTTTAATGCTGAACCGAAAGCATTAGAGGAAGACATATATCAAAGAAACTGGCTATGAAGCATGACAATACTTGGCATCTTAGCTACATGAGCATATAGATGGGAAGGAGATTTCCTATAAGGCTATGACACAACTGAAACTGTTCTTTGCTACTTGAAGTACTAACAGTTTGTTTAACTCTGATTCAGATCAATCACTAGATAACTCTGATTCAGATCAATCACTAGATATTCTGAATACATGCCCATGTATACAACAATGAACAACCCTAACAGAAATACTGTGAAAAGTCTCCATCAATGCCAACAAAAAATAGGTACGATGAAATACTAAAAAATAGGTAACAACACACCTTGTTCCGTTCCAAAAATGCCTTCATAAGATCTTCGTATGCCTAAAACATATGTAAGCAACGAAAAGAAATTATATTCGCAGATCGAAGTCATAAAAAATGTAGCAATATGGAACATCAGAAAACCTTGCTGCTTATAAAAATAGGTCCATGGTACTAAAAAAGTTTCTTGCAATTGGGAAACTTATGTAGTATTTAGAATGTACTTTTAACCTGAACAAGCTATTTATGATTTCAGTCCAATATTTGTCATCGTATAGCCAGCAAAGTGGAAAGTTTTTTGCAACTGTATGAAACATGAAATGTGAAGTCTGTGCTACTACTAAAATAGCCTTTAACGTTTCAAAATTGCTTGCGACTGGGAATCTTTGGTAGTTTATCCTAAATATGCTTTAGATTCTGTCAGTTCAATGTTTTTCGTTACAGTAC
Source organism: Bonia amplexicaulis (assembly GCA_036346245.1). Taxonomy (NCBI): domain Eukaryota; kingdom Viridiplantae; phylum Streptophyta; class Magnoliopsida; order Poales; family Poaceae; genus Bonia; species Bonia amplexicaulis. The sequence continues at coordinate 12,381,904 of CM070753.1, read as the reverse complement.
AACGGTGTGCACACTACATACAAAAATGGGCTTAGGCATGCATTTACAAAACGAAAAAGGTCCAAAAATTCAACCAGGATTGACATTCCTAAAGTGTATATCAGTTCATCGTTCCAGAAGTGGCAACAACTTTAAGTAGGATACTAAATAACAAGATCAAATACCATGGAGACTCAAGATTATTATATAATACTGCTAAGATTATATATAAATTATAACCAGAAAAGCAGGACATTTAGTGAGACGAACATTATCGAATGCTCTGCTAAGATGCCTTAGTAGGTCAACAAGATTATGGCACAAAACATGCTGCTTCCCCAAACTGAAGAATCCTTTTCTCCGAGCTTCAACAATGACAAATTTCCCATTACAAAGCTTTGCCTGTAAGTCAGCCAACGATTCTCCAATTAGGGCACACATGACAAATTCAGGATGCTTTTTAGCAGAAATGGGCTGTCAACGATGCAATCAATGATCATGTTTACCTCAAGGAAAAAGAGATGATCATCAGACAGCGGTTCCTCCTGTCGAGGTTGATTCACTCGCTTTATAACTGAATGAAAGAGTTAAGATCTCTCAACCGACACAAGAGTTTGCATGATTACAGAGAACTGTTCGGCATGACAAAGTTCAATAACAGATATCCCATGCTTGGTATTCGAAATAAATAATGAGAGAAGTGTTAAATTGCATGGAGTAAGAACCATCACAACGGAAAATGATGGTGAAATCTACAGCAAAGAGATATGCACAAATTGGTCATAGGTCACAGCATCAGTTCCATACAAGGGGCATATTATTTCAACTACCACATCTAAATCGAACCGCCAACACATCACCACAGGAGTTATATGGTTCAATTGGGGACCCTGTTAATTCCACTTCAAATTTCTGGTTGTAGTTTCATACGGTTTTAATGTTCTTTTTTTCATTTTTTGCGAAGCATTTCAATGTTCAAGTCACCAATCATAAAATGTGATAAGAAAAAACTCTAAATTTGAGTGGGAAACAGAGAGAGATCACTTTATAAAATTTTGGTGAGACTGTGAAATAGGTTTTACTTACAGTGGAGTGGCGGTGTGAGGTTGGCGAGGGAGAAGAACTCGTAGAAGGCGCCGAGGCGGGGGCACGCGCCGCTCATCTCCGCCTCCAGCTCCGCCGATACCGAGGACTCCTTGGCTGCCACTGCAGCCGCAGTGGCGCCCGTTGTAGCCGACTCCTTCGCGGTTCCAGCGGACGGCGGAGGCGGAGGCGAGCCCGTGCGGCGTCTGCCCGGGGAGGCAGAGGCAGCGGCCTTGGAATTGGAGGGCTCCTTGGCGGCATCAGCGGCAACCCCGTCTTTGGGGGATGGCGGCGGCGGCGGAGGGCCGAAGGAGGTGGTGCAGGCGACGATGTCCAGCAGCCGCCGCACGTGCTCCACCGCGCTCTCCTCGTTGTACTCCTCTGCATTTTTATTGTTAGGAAATTCAAAATGGAGCGGTTGGAAATTTGTTTAATCTCTGCTAAATTTGTGGGAAATTCATTTTCTTCAAAATGGCTTTCGGTGGGCTAGAGCTCTCACTACATGTTAATGTTTCCTTACATATCTATATCTACACAAAAGACGATGTAAATCTATATTTTTATTAAATTAATCTTTTTAAATTTATTTTTAAAAATAATATTATTCCAAATTTATCTCTGCTACTAAGAAAATATAGTTATGGTGGTTCATCAGTGCATATTTGATATAGCTGCGGTTTATGGATTTTTGCTGAAATTTTTGAATTTTAGCTATGTGACAGAAATTACAGAGAAAGATAATCGCTTACGATTTTGGTTGATATATATATTAGGCTTTTAACGTATACTACAAATAACTTGTAGATCCTATTTTTAAAAAATATTTTATTTAAAAATTAGATACTATAATAAAAATTAAAAATCATTTTTAAAAGCCGTTAAAGAAATACCCGTTGTTCACCTGCCACCACCGCTCCTCTTAAAATCACGCGTAAACAGGTGGGACATATTTCTCTTGTTGAGCCTGCAAAATGTTGGACATATAGGCCGCTTAACCTGTTTTAAGTCAGTTAATTTCCTATAAGTTACTCTTGTTAGACATGTAGAGGTTGCAGGGTTATCACATTATATAGGAGGCTCATTGCATATTGTCTCATGTATATATTTGGCCTCTTGGCCTATTGGAATATTAAGCCCACATTTATAACATGGTATCAGAGCTGGAGAGGGCTAGGGTTTCCTAACCTTAGCTGCCGACGCCGCTGCCGCCGGCCACCACCGCCGCCGCTTCTCTACCTCACACGCCCGGTCGCCCGCGTGCCCCTGCTTCTCCTGGACATGGGCCGCCACGCGTGCTGGAGAGGGCTAGGGTTTATCTACCCTAGCCGCCGTCGCTACCGCCGGCTGTCGCCGCTACCGCTTCTCCACCTCACGCGCCCGGTCACCCGCGTGCCCCTGCTCCTCCTGGACGCGGGCTGCCCAGCGCGTCTTCTCCGCTGTCGGATCCGTCGGATCCGCGTGCCCCTGCTGTTAGATCGGGGCTCCCCGCCGCCGGATCCGCTCCTCGCCGTCGGATCTGTCCAGATCCGGTCTTCCCCGCCACGCCGCGTTCGGCCGCCTGCGTCTCCGCCGTCATCGCCCGCGTGCTTCTGGCGGCGAGGAGGAGGGCGTCGATCGTCGCCTGCGCTGATGGGTGTGTTGGGGGCGGCGAGGGCATGTGCATGCCCTCGAGTTTTAAAGGTGCAGGCTGAGAGCAGCAGTAGTAAAAAGAGAGAGTCATCTCCCACACGTCATAGCCACCGACACTACTATTTCACTTCCGAAGATCATCTTCCATGCGATGAACTATCATGAGTGGGTCATGCATATACGAATTCACATGAGGAGTTAGCATCTTTAGGACCATCTTATAAGCGAGAGGCAGTGTCTGCCTTGCCCTCCGCTGTCGGCTGCCCCTCATATCCCTGCATATGCTGATGAAGAAACCTAGAAAGCTACGATCACAGCCTTTGAGGTGACCATGGAGGTGTACCAGGCTCAGCTTCACTCCTATGAGAGGTGGCAGGACGGTGAGGCTTGTGCTTCTGCCATTCTGGTGGGTAGCCTGACTTTTGCTATCTCCATCGATGTTGTGGAGTTGCCGACATCTCAGCTGATGTGGGAGCGTCTTCGTGCCCACTACGAGCCGACGAGCGATGATATGTATTTCTCGATTGTATATCAGGCGCACTCTCTCCAGCAGCTTGATGCCACAGTGGACAACTTTTACCAACAGATGTCCACGGTGTGGCGTCAGCTTGACTCTCTGGGACCGAACGTCTGTCGAACCTATCCCCGTTGTGTGCATCAGCATGCTCACCTAGAGACCCACCGTCTCTACGAGTTCCTAACACGTCTTCGGTCAGAGTTTGAGCCTGTCCGTGCTCACCTCCTAACTCGTCAGCCACGTTCGTCCGTGCTAGAGGCTCTTACCGTTGTTCGTGCTGAGGAGACTCGTCTTCACAGCGTGGGTTAGTTGTAGCCCACCTTTGTTCTAGCCGCCGGCGTCTACTCCAAGACTGCCTCACGCACCTGCTCCTCCACCAGACGGTGGCGCAGCCTCTACTACGATCTTTTTATCGCACCTTTTGAGATCGCGTTGGTCACATCGCTTTCGCCAGTTACTAGCGGAAGAATCAGAGCTGCAAGGGTAGTCGCCCTCCTAAGGGAACTGGTGGCTCTTCTCAGTCAGGGTCACGGCAGAGCTCCGCTACTAAGGTTCAACAGGAGATGCTCACTCTGCTTCGACGCCTTACTGCCTCAGCTTCGTTCGGTTTAGCTGGTTCTGCTGCTCAGTCTTCTCGTGTTTCACCACCACCATCTCCTTCCTCAGGTATCTCATTGCCTTGGATTCTGGATTCTGGTGTTTCGTTTTATATGACACCAAATTCTACTAATCTCACCTCTGTGAGGCCTCTCGTTCTTACTCATATAGTTATGATTGCAGATGGTACCTCCTTCCTTTGCGTGATGAGGCACTCTTTCTACTTCATCCTTTCTTGTTCTGCGCAGATCTCATGTTCCCAAACTATATATGCGACTTATGTCCGGAGGAGGACACGGTTAAGAAGGTAAGTGGCGGTAGCTAGGGCTTCTACCCGAATCGGGTGGCATATGAGCATGAAGAAGAAGGTGCGGACCATATTGTTAAGTGTCGAGCATCCGTTCGGCTTTTGCGATTCTGGGAGGTGTATGGGCAAGAGGCGTGAGGGCGATCGCGGGAGGCAAAGAAGGATGTGTTGGCGTGGTTAACAAATTCACCGTTGTCGATCTGAATCGACTTGAGATGGAGGCCAAGCGTGTCTTGGCATAAGCGGCAAGGTCAACTATATGTTGGTGAACATCGATTTTGCTTTAAGTGGAAAGGTCTAGCAAAAATGAGAGAAATCATCAACAATTACCAAATAATAGAGTGAACCGGATATGCTAGCCACAGTGGGTCCACACATCACTTGAATGAGTTCAAAAGGCAGATGTGCGACTAACAGGTAGCAAAGGTAGACGCATGTTTACCGAGTTGGCAAGCGGCAAAGGAGCGAGCTACATTATTACATGCAATATGTGAATTTTATGTAAAGTGCTGATAGAAGCAATGCCGGATGACCAAGACGCGGTGCCAAAGGTTGGAGGAAACGACGAGATGGGCGGCGGTGGGGAACTCGGCGCGAGGAATGGTGTGAGATCGCCTCGCTATTGCAATGAACATCACTCGTTGCTCTGGAGATCCTTAAGGAAAAACCAAAGGCATCAAACTCCAAAGAACGAATGGTTATCTCGGTGAATTTGCGACGACAAGAGATTGCGAACTAAATGAGGAACAACAAGGACATCGAAGAGAGAATTTCATGGTGGGTGTATGGAGAAAAGAATGGCCTTGGAAGAGATGGGTAACGAGCCATTGCCAAGATATGGCCGTATTAGGGGGTGAGAGGAGAGTAGTGTCTGCGTGAGATGTCATGTAGGAGGTAGCGCTGTCGACGACCCAGCCTCCGTTCACTGGGCGCAAGTCGGCAGGCGTGATAAGCCCCTCGGTCCCATGTCGAGGTGGGGCGGTGAAAAGGCGTGAAAGCGGCATGTGCTGGCGGGCGTCGAGCAAGCCGGAAGGGCGAGGAGCCTCTTGTCCACTGGGGCACGCCATCGGCCGCATTGGGAGCGGACCATGGATTGAAGCGAACCGGGTTCGTACGAGGCGCGTGGCCTCCGGGAACCGACGCCTTGCTTGCCAGGCGATTGCGTCCTGCGGCGACCATCACGGTACCAGCATTGGAGGCATGGGAACCGGTGTGGCGGAAAGAGCGGACGCCGTGGTGGAGCGCCGGTGAGGAGGGCTCTCGGCGACCTTGGTCTCATTGAGCGAGGCGCTTTCCTTGAGAGCAAGCATGGAGCGAGCCGGCGAAGAGGGAATGGCGTCGAGTTGGCGATGTCATCGGCGGTCTTGGAGTAGCGAGGTTGGAGGCCGGCGAGTTGAGGACAGCGCGAGTCGGATCTGGTGGCCGACGTCGCGGAGGCATCGGCCAATGTTTTGGACGGTCGAGTCGGCAATGGGGTCACCCGCATCAAGGAGTGGAAGCCGGCGCTAAGGAAGACGCACAGATTCCTTGTTGTCGCGGAAGAGGCCTTCAATCGCAACCCACAAGTCACGCTGATTTAGTGCGTCGGCCATCGCCGAGTCCAGGATGTCATCGGCGAGCCATACGACCGGTGAGGACGGCAAAGTCGGCGAGTGTCGGCAGGGTCGTCCGGATGTGCGACGTCGAGCCATCGATGTGAGGAAGAAGACCAAACTTGATGCACATGGTCCGGAAGAACTTGGACCAGGGGAGAGTTGGCGCCTTCATGTCGAGGTGGTCGGGACGTGGGACTTGACGGTGGCCGTGCAGGTATGGGTTGAGGCGGCCGGGCGGCGGTGGGGCACCGATCTTGGCGGAGCCGTTGTTGCGTAGTCGGAGGCAGGGCGGCGCGCGGCATGCGGCGGCGCGGGGCCGTCGATGGGGGCGGAATGGTGGAGCGCGGCGGAGGTGGTCGGGCGGGGAGGCGGCGAGGAGGCGCGGCGAGGCGGACGGGGGAGTCGGAGGCGGGGCGGTCGGATGAGTAAGGCGCGTGGGGAGTGCGAGGCAGGGCGTCGGAGAAAAGAAGGAGGCGGAGAGCGAGGCGGAGGTGGTCTCGGAAAGAAAGGCGATACCATGTCGAATAAGGAGATTGGCTCAATCACCACGACCCAAAAGGCAAGGGTGGCCTTGTATTAATAGTCATGAGAGAGATTACATACCCCAATTAGGGGAGCTAAACAAGGCAAGAATAACAATAGAAGGAAGGGTCTACTATACATTCCAAAATACTCAATAGATCCCTCGATCACTGGTCTCTCTCGCTTATTGTGTTTTTCTTGGTGGTTCTTTCATTGCTTGGAAGACTAAGAAGCGATGCATGTTCTGTTCGAGTCTTGAGGTGTTCGAAGCCTATGGCTTTGTTGATTGGAGGTTACTTAGTTACGATGGTTACTTGAGGATTTTGGTGTTTCTGTTTTTGCACCGACTCCTCTATTATCTGACAGCACATGTGCTATTAGTATTACTAAAGATCCGGTGAAGCATGGGCTTACAAAGCATATTTGTGTTGATGCTTCCTAGATGCGGACACAGGTACAGGACCAGATTGTTGCTCTTCAGTATGTGCCTTCCGAGCTTCAGTTGGCAGACTTTTTCACAAAGGCACAAACTAGGGCACAACACAGTTTTCACCCCTCCAAACTTCATGTTGTTGATTCACCATAAGTTTGAGGGGTGTTAGATGTATTACATAGTTGTGTATTTATCCCATTATATGAGGGTTTCGCATATATGCGCACGTACATGTATATATATTGGCCCTTTGGCCACATGAGGAATCAAGCGTTATTCCAACACTTTTGATGCAAAATCTACCAATTATTTTTCATATTGTCAATTTAAATACTTTTGTTTATCTTAGTGGTCAAAGTTTAAAAATCTTGACTACATGCGTTGTGAAGTGACATCAATTTGGTACCGGGGAGTACTTTTTCTGCATGTCAACACTATTGTTTCATAGAAGTAAACCTGAGTCCAGATCATCTGGTCCAAGCTTTGCACGAAGGATTTGCAAGGTTGTCTGCTCATGCTGAACACTCAAGGAATAAGCTTCCATCAGCGAGAGAGCAATGGCTATAGCATGGTAGCTCGCGGCAGTCTAAAAAAACAGAAGAGTATGTCAGTTGAAAGTGATAGTTAATCATGGAAAATGATGAAACAATGTCTTCTTTCTGGGGCTGAAATGTACAAATATTGTGAATAAGTAATAAATCAACACCGTAAAACTGCAAGCCCACATGCTCCAATAACTTGTATGTTTAGCTTTCTAAAGGGCTAGTATCAGATTTGTATCCAGTTAATGTAATGTCTTGCAGATAAGCATTTGGAAATATAACTACCTACCATGCGTGAACTAAAGCTATGAAAAGCCTTTACAATTCAGGACAAAAAGCTCCTCATTACTAGGCAGGCATCCATATGATTTTGCTTCATTTTGTTTCGAGATTACAACAGTGGACACACGAAAACCAGTGCGCGTATGGCATGTGTGAGTGAGCTTCCGAGCACATGCCTAGAACTGCAGAGGCTGGGGATAAATCCGCAGCCTCATAGAGTTCAGGCAAGCACTTTCCCACTGAGGCGCACTCACATGTGCAAGGTGGGGAATCAAGACTTGAACCCTAATGGGTGGAATCATACTCCCACATCTCCACCACAACCAACCATCAAATTGGTTTCCCATATGATGTTGTGCTCTTCACTTTTCATGTTATCAACTCAAGATTGTCTGAACTCTGAAATATTTCCCAGTCAACAACAGAGATTTTTTTGTAGAGATTCTTAAAAGAACAAGGTTCACATTTCACAATTATCAGCATATTAAGCATGTCCTTCAAAAAGAAAAATTAGCCATTTTATAATATTAAAGAAAGACTACTACCTGGATATGATCAGGCCCAAGTAATCTCTGGTTGCATTTTAAAGCTTTGTGCAAGTATCTAAGAGCTACATGCACATTGCCCAAGCCTTCCTCCATCATGGCTACATTAATATATGTAGCAGCTGTATTTGGATGAGATGGCCGCATGTAAGATGCAGAAGATATAACGACGGTTGACATACCTAATTTACACCAAAGGTTAATGTTTTGCGGATACTGTGGCAGTGAATTTAAATCATCAGAACTGTACATTCTACAAGGACTATCGAACAAATAGCAGGAACAGTGCACTCCTGTTTATTCAGACCCTTAGATTTTCAAATAAATGCAAGCTTTAAGATTGTAAGAAATAACACTCAAGACAAAGCTCATAAAGAAAAAAAACAACAACAGGTATTGAGATCTTTAAATTTTAAGCGATACGAGCTTAAGGATCCTAAAGAAGAAGCTTACATAAAGGGAACCAGCAGCAATTACTAACATGATAGTTTTTGATGCTAGATGCAAATATAACACCTTTTTTGGTCCTTTCCTACCTTTCCCAAGAACATAGAAAACTACATATTTTTATGGGTTAGCTAAGATAATTACGAAATTAATTACCATCTAAGGCATTCCATTTCATGGTCATATTATTGAAGGTATTCATGGTTCAGATATTATTTCTATTGTCATAATCCGCATAAATGGTGTGAAAATTGAGAGAGAGCCTCCCACATTATTACCTTTAGAACCAGATTAACTTTCAGTGAATAAACATTAAAGCATAAAGATAGATAACCAAATATGCTCGGAAAGTGCTAGCCTTAGAGGATAGTAATCGAAACTAATAAATGTATCCTTGGCAGCAATAACAAGTATTTCATTCTTTTCTTTTGGCAAACATCATCAACATAACATAGCACTTAATTAGATAGAATACTCTAGATAGAATACTCTAAGACCAACCTAGGTCTGCAAGGGCTACATACAATATTACCTTAACTAACACCTGAAAGGATTATTTCGCCCTGTATGTCCTTTGAAATTATAGATGAGCTGTACGGAACAAAAAGATATTTTATAAATTCTGCTTACTTCAGAGCCAATTCTGTATGTTGTAGCGATAGTAGAACACAGCAAGGTCTCCGTAACTCTTCATTGTATCAGGGTGATCAAGCCCAAGTTCCCTCTCATTGATGTCTAGGGCCTTTTGCTGATAAATAGTAGCCTGCATTTTTTTAGGTACATATTATATTATGAATGTAGATGATTAAAAGCTAGTATAAATAACTAAATCATAAACTTCGAAATGACCATCAAGCATTTTATGAGGCATAAAATTTCTATTCAGTAACGTTCAATACTTCAATATTCCTCGCGAAGCTACCAGTAGCGTTGTTATTCTTGAAATTTCCAAATATGCTTAGCAATTATCTAAATGATCTGCTATCCAGCTGAATATCCATGTACCTGATTAAAATCAGCAGTGTGGTACAACACGACAGCTAGAAGACTATAAGCGCCAGCTGTCATTCGGTGATAGGGACCACATACCGTTATGAGCTTAGCAAGAGCCTGCATTCATACATAGAATACTGATGAGTCCTCAAGATATGATATTTAAAGAAGTGCAATGAATTAGAAATTTTTTACGAAAGATACCTTCATCCCATAATTAACAGCATCTTCAAGTTTGCCCTTGTCAAGGGCAGTTTTAGAGATTCTAGAAGTTGCCTTCCATCTGCAGATGAGCATGCAACTTGCTGCATATTATTCAAAAACTCGTTAGTTGTGCTTATGTGTCACTCTCTATTTTGTCTTAACAAAGTTTCAATCAATATCAGGAAAATTGTGAAATACTGATTGTCATATCTGATGATCAAGCCATGACAGAAAAATATATTCCTATTTTGTATTATGAGTAAAATTAAATTGGGGAAATAACTATCATAGCTTGTAGACTTTACCTTATGCACAGGTGCCAAGCTAATAATGTCCTGTTTGTGAAACGGGAAAACGGAATCCATAATGAAATCTCGGGGTGCCAATTCAATGCCCACCTAAAAGTAACGGTTAGTCCTCAATTAAATACACCAAATAGTGAGGATTTTAAAAAATAAAACAATTGTACCTTATGACATAGTCCTCTCAGTATAGCGTATTTCCTCACATCATGGTAATGTTGCTCTGTGAGCTCAAATTCATATCTCTTTTTCAAGAAGGCCACCAGCCATCTCCACACTAGGGGATGCACATTAGAACTTCCAGAGATTTCAGATTCAGGAACACCAAGAAGTAAATTCAGCGCTGCAGCTATTGTTAGTGCTAATTGTCGCATGTCTGAAATAGCAGCAATCACAGAGCAGGCAATATGCTTGAATGCTCTCACTATCATCTCATGCACACAAAGGGACTGTACATGCAAAGCTTCTCAAAGCTTGACCTATATAGGTAATTATCGGATCAGCACATACCAAGTACATCAAAAGAAAGGGCATTCATCCTGCTCAAATGAAAACATCATTGCAAACTTACAACTCGTCCTAGGGAGCGCATCTGTAGGCCTCTGGTATGCATGAAATCTGTCAAGGTCCTACCATCAACAGGTTTAGCCGGTTCTGCCGCCTTCTCGTGTTTCACCACCACCATCTCCTTCCTCAGGTATCTCATTGCCTTGGATTCTGGATTCTGGTGTTTCGTTTTATATGACACCAAATTCTACTAATCTCACCTCTGTGAGGCCTCTCGTTCTTACTCATATAGTTATGACTGCAGATGGTACCTCCCTTCCTTTTGCAGGATGAGGCACTCTTTCTACTTCATCCTTTCTTGTTCCTGCAGTATCTCATGTTCCCAAACTATATATGCAGCTTATGTCTGCTGGTTTGATCATTGGTCATGGTTATCGTATCATTCTTGACTCTGACTCGTGTTGTGCTCAGGATCGTCACACCGGGACTCTGGTTGGGACTGGCCCTAAGAGTCGTGACTCACGTCTTTGGGAGCTTGACTGGTTGCACGTTCCTTCCGCTGCCTCCACCAGCCTGTCGGTTCCCTCCACCGCCTCCATTTCAGTCGCTTCCTCTACTACTACCTTCGTCCAGTGGCATTATCGTTTGGGTCACATCGGAGGTTCACGCATGTCTTCATTAGTTCGGAGTGGTGTTCTTGGCTCTGTTTCTGGTGACACTTCCTTACATTGTACGGGTTGCAAGCTTGGCAAACAGCTACAACTCACATACCATTCTAGTGATTCTTTGTCTCTCAGGCCTTTTGATCTTGTTCATTCTGATGTATGGGGTCCAACCCCTTTCGTTTCAAAAGGGGTCATTGCTACTATGTTATTTTTATTGATGATTATTCTCGATATACTTAGATCTATCTTATGACTTCTCGTAGTCAGATTCTTTCTATTTATCAGTCTTTTGCCACTATGGTTCGTACTCAATTTGATTCAGCCATTCATGTTCTTCATGCTGACTCTGCTGGTGAGTATCTATTTGCTGCCCTTCGTCGCTTCCTTGTTGACCAAGGTACTCTTCCTCAGTACTCTTGTCCTTGTGCTCATGCTCAGAATGGTGTTTCTAATCGTAAGCATCGCCACTTACTTGACACCGTTCGTGCTTTGATGCTTGCACCTCATGTTTCGCCCCATTTTTGGGTTTAGGCAATTTCTACGGCTGCTTATCTTGTCATTCTATAGCCTTCATCTGCTCTTCAGGTTTGTACTCCGCTTGAGCATCTTTCTAGTAGGCCTCCTCAATACAGTTATCTCCGTTGTTTTGGTTGTGTCTGCTTTGTTCTTCCTCCTCACGAGCGCACCAAGCTGACTGCTTAGTCAGTTGAGTGTGTTTTTCTTGGCTATAGTTCTGAGTATAAGGGTTATCGCTGTTATAACCCTATTGCTCGTAGGATGAGAATATCTCGAGAAGTCACTTTTGATGAGTCTCGTCCTTACTACACTCGGTCTTCCTCCACCAGTTCATCGTCTTCTAACGTGCTTTCTTTTCTGATTTTTCCTAACTCTCCGCTTCCTCCTCCAACTTTACCTTTGTCACCCTCATCTCTTTCACCTCCATCTGTTCCTTCGTCTTCAGACTCTCTTGTTCCTGCTCCCACTACCTCTTCTGTTGAGGTCATCCCTCCTTTCCCGCTGCACTACTCTCGACGTCCTCACCCTGACACATCCTCAGGTGTGCCTTCTTCCGCCCCTTCCCCTCTTCCGCCCCTGCTAGGTTCTGCTCCAGTCTCTACTCCCTGGTATGATCTTCATGATCGTCATTCAGTTAGGCCTCCTGAGTGCTATGGTTTTGCGGCCACTGCTCTTGCTGAGCCTACGACTTACCGTGATCCTATTGCTCATCCGGAGTGGCAGCACACGATGGCAGTGGAGATTGCTACTCTAGAGCGTAGTGGCACTTGGAATCTTGTTCCCCTACCTGCTCTTACCACTCCTATCATGTGCAAGTAGGTGTACAAGATCAAGACCCGCTCGGATGGTTCTCTTGAGCGCTACAAGGCTCGTCTTGTGGCACGTGGTTTTCAGCAGGAGTGTGGTCGTGACTATGATGAGACCTTTGCTCCTGTTGCTCATATGACTACTGTTCTCACTCTCATTGATGTGGCTTCTGTTCGTTAGTGGTCCATCTCTCAATTGGACGTCAAGAATGCTTTTCTCTATGGGGAGCTGCGTGAAGAGGTCTATATGCAACCGCCTCCTGGGTATTCTGTCCCTGATGGGATGGTTTGTCACCTTCGTCGCTCTCTCTGTGGGCTCCAGTAAGCTCCTCGTGCTTGGTTTGCGAGCTTTTTTCTGTCGTCGCTGCTACCGGTTTCACCGCTAGCGATCACGACCCTGCTCTTTTTGTTCACACTTCTCGTGGTCGTACGCTTCTTCTTCTTTATGTGGATGATATGATTATCACTGGGGATGATCCACACCATATTGCATCTGTGAAGAAGCGTCTTGGTGAGCACTTCTTGATGTCTGATATTGAGTTTTCTTCTACACCTAAGGGCTACTACCTCTCCCTGGAGAAGTGCAGTCAGGATCTTCTTGCTCGTGCTAGTCTCATTGATCAGCGCACGGTGGATACTCCTATGGAGCTTGGAGTCCATCTTCAACCCACTGATGGTGAGCCTCTTAAGGATCCCACTCGATACCGTCACCTTGTTGATAGTCTGGTCTATTTGGGATCACTAGACTGGATATTTCCCACTTTGTCTACATCTTGAGTCAGTTTGATTTGGCTCCCATTCAGATCCACTATAGCCACCTTCTTCGTGTTCTGCGATATCTTCGTGGGATCATCTCTCATCGCCTTTTCTTTCCCAGTTCTAGCTCCTTACAACTTCAAGCCTACTCTGATGCGACCTGGGCCAGTGATCGATCTCTTTCTGCCTATTGTGTCTTTCTTGGTTCCTCTCTTATTGCATAGAAGACTAAGAAGCATACTGCAGTTTCTCTTTCGAGTGCTAACGCTAACTTGAGGGATATGGCATTGCTGACTGCTAAGATCACTTGGTTACGGTGGCTTCTCGCGGATTTTGTTGTTTCTGTTTCTGCACCGACTTCTCTCTTGTCAAATAACACGGGTGCGATAAGTATTGCTCGTGATCTAGTGAAGCATGAACTCACAAAACATATTGGTGTTGATGCTTCTTACATGAGACATTATATCGCTTGGCTCATATCTTATCGCTAAAATCACATCACTGAGGTTACCTGACCAATATTATATCGCTAAAATCACTTTACTAAAGTTACCTGGCCAATTATATCGCTAAAATTACTTGGCTATTAGTGTATCACTAAGGCTTATCTAGACAATATCATATCACTAATGTTGTCTGGTTATTATCATATCGTTCATGTTTGTCTGTTTGTAGACGTTTAATATTGTATGCATGCCATGATGTGCTAGGTCATCTTAGTTCACCTGCTACTCTGTAATTAGGGTGTTTGGTTAAATATTCTAGAGTTCATGCTTTTAATTAGTATGTTAGAATCTGTGCTTAAATTGTTAATGGGGGGTAGCATATGAACATGCTTTAACTTATGATTAAATTATTGACACTCTTTTGATATTAGGGCTGCTATGTTTTAGTTTCGAATATTATGTTCCAATAATTGTTTGATGTTGTATTTGAGCCATGAATGATGTATGTATTAAATCTGTTAATCTAACTAATAATCACTTATCACATAATAAAACTTGATTGGTTGATAACTTTGTGTGAGCTATATTATAATACCCCTTTAGGTTAATCCCTATATCACTATCACCTTATCATTATCCCAAATCGTCCTCATCAGAAACTATGAATTTTTATTTTTAACTCTAGCACATCTTTTCACTTCTCATAACTTTATTATAGCCTTACCTTTCTCATCTCTTAGTTTCCTTAAGTTCATACTATTTAATCTATCCATGATGTATCGGTTACCTTATCACCTAGTATCACCAATCCTGTCTCTCCGGTCTCATTGTATTAAATCGTTACCCTCATAACTTTACCTTAATTCATTCATGACTCCCTAATTATACCATGAATAATTCGCTAAATAAAGAACTAAGGGTTATCACGCCGGGACTACCCACATATAGGGGAGATTTTCACCAAACCTAGTAACGTACGGGGGTCGTACATTCTCGTTACACAGGATATTACACCCCGTCTGCGGTTATACAGTCGAGGACAAAGTTGTGCCTAGCTATTCTCACATAACGGGGTATGTGGGATGAGGTCGCCGGCACCCTTGCTATAACTTGTCACATAATAACTATCTTTAATACACAGTCTCCATGATATCCATCTCCCATTTATGACAATATCTCTGATATCGGTTGTTCATTGCTTCCATCTTGTACCCGTTGTTTACTTGTGATGCTTGTCCTTTATTTTTGTGGTTGCATTACTTGTTTTTACTATTGTGTTGCGACCGTTGTTGAGTACTTATTGAGATTTTTAAATCTCACACTTGCTCTTTTCAGTCTCAGGTAAAAGGCTAGTGGAGTGATGTCATCATGCATGGGTGGGCACACTCGAGTTTTCAGCACCGTGGTTTGCCACTGTTTTGTTATTTCATTCGTTCTTTATTTGGTTAGAAGTGGACCGGTCCCATATTTTAAATATTTATTCCAGCTTCCGTTGATTCTCTATTAAAGTGTTGATAAAGTTCTAAACTCTTTGTGATTTCTTTTGTTGTTCTTATTTATTCTTCTTTGTGATTCCTATTCTATCTCTAATACCTTTATCTCTAATATCCTTAACAGCTAAGATAATGATTCAGAGGTGTTCCATAGGTTCTACCTTATTAGTTCTGTTTTTGGACATCAAAACCAATTGGTGATTTAAGCTTTGTTAGAGACCATGCTTCGTTTTTGTGTTAGAAAAAGCATCCCATGGTACTGTGTTAAATTTGGTACCCGGAAGGGTCAAAAGGATGACTCCCTAAAAGTACAACATTTGTTTTTTAGCTCTATTATTTTTAATCTCTGTTTTGATGGTAAACACTTAGAAATGCTGTGATGCTGAGATAATGATTCAGAAGTGTTCCTTAGATGCAGCCATAGTTTATGACAAATAGGCCCAAGTAAGAAGATACTATTATGTATTTACTGGTAGAAACTAGTAGATCTTCCCCAAAAAAGTTAAACTAATAGGTCTTATCCCCTAGAGTGGTGTTGCACTGTCTGGGCCTGACAGTTTATGAAAGCATTTGCGAAGGATATCAGAAGACTCTGATTCAATTTTTATGTTACCTTTTTGCCTGTATTTGACTCAATGAGCATAGAAGAAGCTGGCTTACATGAATGATGGAGAAATGGCAAGAAAGAACTGCTAAGATGATTCAAGACGCAAACTCTGCTTAGTTACGATGGTTACTTGAGGATTTTGGTGTTTCTGTTTCTGCACCGACTCCTCTATTGTCTGACAATACATGTTCTATTAGTATTGCTAAAGATCTGGTGAAACATGAGCATATAAAGCATATTGGTGTTGATGCTTCCTACATGCGGACACAGGTACAAGACCAGATTGTTGCTCTTCAGTATGTGCCTTCTGAGCTTCAGTTGGCAGACTTTTTCACAAAGGTACAAACCAGGGCCTAGCACAGTTTTCACCTCTCCAAACTTCATGTTGTTGATCCACCATAAGTTTGAGGAGGATGTGTTAGATGTGTATTACATAGTTATGTATTTACCCTATTGTATGAGGGGTTTTCTGTATATATGCCAGATCTGTACATGTATATATATTGGCCCTTTGGCCACATGAGAAATACAAGCGTTATTCCAACAGTATTTACTGGTAGAAACTAGTAGATCTTCCCCAAAAATGTTAAACTAATAGTAGGTCTTATCCCCTAGAGTGGTGTTGCACTGTCTGGCCTGACAGTTTATGGAAGCATTTGCGAAGCATATCAGAAGACTCTGATTCAATTTTTATGTTGCCTTTTTGCCTGTATTTGACTCAATGAGCATAGAAGAAGCTGGCTTACATGAATGATGGAGAAATGGCAAGAAAGAACTGCTAAGATGATTCAAGACGCAAACTCTGCTTGGTACAAGGATGGCAGGCTGTGTTCAATATGGCTTAAGCTTATGGCTTAAGCTTATTTTTGCACTATTCATAATTTCGTCTTTTTCTGAATTTTTGACTTTTTTGAGCTTTTTTGTCGGTTCTTTTTTTCTCGTATTCGTTTGCGTTGTCTGTGATGGGCTAACATATTTTTTATATTTTTCAATTTTTTAAATTTAATTATGTTAAATAAGCCTCCGTCACCATGTGTGTTTTTTCACCACCACAAGTTTTCACCATAAGCTTTCAGCTTTCAGCCGAACCGATCACCACCCAAGAGGGCAAGAATGATGAAGAGGAGAAAGCAAGAGCATGGGATGGCTGGAAGGATGATAATCCTCGTGGTGCAGGCAGCAAGAAGCTCACTCCCTGTAGTAGAACTGCTGGAGATTTTATGTCGTTTTTGCGATTTTAGCTTGCACAGATATGTTTTGCTTGACATATGTGTGAAAGAAAAATTATATTTATTGTCTACCATCATGTTTCACTCTCTTTTAGGATTTTGTTGTAACGCACACATACCTTACTAGTTTCGAAAATAGACCTTCCCTGCAATGCCAAAAACGGCTGTGTTGCAACCCCTGACCGGTCCAAACTTATTTTTGAGGCATACAGAGCCAATGCCACCACATATGGTGTTGCGCGATAAGCGGTTCACATGCAACGTTGTGTATGAAGGTATTGCAGGTATGATTTATATTTGACAATAAATTCAGCAGGAGGTCAGCTAAAATATTATTAGAAATTGTATAATGAAAAGTGTACAAATTAGATATAAATGGATGCAATTGAATATGTATCAAATGTATGAGTGTAAGGGACATTACAGCTGAGCCGGACTCTTCTAATTACACTGGGTTCAAGAAAAATATGCCTAAATTTTTAAGCATAGATTGCACAAAATTATAATGCCTTGTTTATTTTACTATCATCGCAATAAAAGGTACGGATTTTAGCAAATAAAAAGATGTATTGTGTTCTTTGTGAATAATTTTGATATAACCATTTTGTAATTGAGGGTATCATGGTTCTACCTTCTACCAGTGTGAGAGTACATGGCTTTAATGTCGCAATATCAGCAGCATCCTTCAACAGTCCATCACGTACCTGAAAACAAAAGGAATCAAATATTGGAACAAAATTAAAATGTTGACCTTTTTTATACTTCAACGATCATTGGAGCTGATGTTTTTTTGGAACCATCATAATTTTACTCGATTATTCTATTTGTAAGTTATTCGATTTTATTCGATTTTTCTGTGAAGTATACGTTGCTTTTTTTTACCATTTGATTAGTCTTGAATTTGTGTGTTTGATTCTTATTTCCACTTAAGAGAAAAATCAATCACCTGATAAAATAGGCAACCTCATTTTTCATTTACATGGGTAGAGTGTGCCTTCAGCTTCAGCATGTCTACCAGCCAAAAGCAACTTCAGGCAAGGAACAGGCTTAGCCATTGTTGCAAAGAATCAAGGTAGTAGTACTAGTAACTCAACTACTGACTGTCTACCAGCCAAAGGCATGACAATTTTAGTTCGGTTTAGGCAGAAGTCAAACGTATACACTTACCAAACAAGTGTCCTTAATCTACCATTAGGCAAACTAGTATCGACTCCTTAATCTACAATTAGGCAAACTAGTATCGACTAGCAACAAATAAAGAGCTCCAAAACTAGATTTCAAGAAGACGACGACGACGACGGCGGCGGCAACGACGACTACAAGAGTCTTTTGAGTTTTGACAAGAGATCGTTTGAACACAAGACAGATGGCAAGACCAACTTTCCAAGGTGAATAAAAGGAGTTTCATACGGATCACGCGGCAAGCTTGGGTCTTCAGTTTAGTTTCACGTTTGCACACTAGGAAGCAGAACTTAATCTGGTTTTGACTGCTCTGATATGTGAACAAAAAATTATAATACCTCGTGCGAGAGGGAGTAGTTTGTGATGGCACACGTGGCAGTGTTGACGCACAGCAGCCGCCTCACATCTATGATCCTGTCCGTCGAAATACCCTGCACCAGAAGAAAACAGGTCGATGGAGCGGAGTTTACAGAACAAGAAGATTCGTGCGTATCACCAATAATTCTATTTCAGTGCTATGATTGTGTGTGCGTGTGTTACGCATCAAATTCAGGCAGAATAGTTTTATCTTTCAACAATAGAAAAAAAATCAAATGTGCAAGTGCAAAAAAATACAAATTTTCATCTATTTGTCGGAATGTATATTTTACTATGAGGCTAGAGCATTTGACAAGTAACTAGACCATTAATGAAGTAAACCCCAGCTGAATGCGTTGGGAGTTCTTTTCCGATGGTTCAACTTGGCAGTGTAGATTTCAGTGAAATCAAAACGTGCAAAAAAAAAAAAAACTGTCATGAAAAGAAGAACTACAACGGTGAGAAACCAAACCTTCAGAATGACATTAGACTGGTCCGGGAGGTTCACGGTGATGTCAATGGCCACAGGGAGAACTAGAAATCAATGAAAATTGGAAATGATAAGCTCAAACAACCACATCTATCTGTTTCAAGCAAAAGCCAATGAAGGTCACAGCAATCACCTTTCTCATCTTTCTTCTTCTTCTCACCCTTGGCCTTCCCACGCTTGCTCTTGGGCGCCATGCACGCGCCAAATGGCGAGCAAGCTCAGCACAAACAGCCCACCTGTACCATACAGACAAAATCAAACATCAACTAGTTTCACACCAACTTAAATTTACACAATGACCACACTTGGTGTAGGATGTAGCAATATTTGAATACTGATAGAGTAAGGATGTGTATCTTAAACACCATCACAACCTTTCTGTCTTCAGAACTTCAGAAAGGATTAAAAACACACCCTTTCTATCTTCAGTATACTTCAGAAAGGATTAAAAACACACCCTTTCTATCTTCAGTACTCTTTTCACAAAGGATTAAAAACGCAAACCATTCTATCTTCCATCTCCATGCTTAACAACCGCCATGACCGACCAACAACACAAATGCAAGAGCACACGCCGTTTGTTTTTTCCCTCCTAGTATGGCACTACAATGATATGATGGTATAATTTTTAATAAAAGACAGTGCTAATAACTAATAAGCCATGTCCACAGCACACACAAGCTGCCTAGAAACATGAGGCACCTATTGATAACAAGAAGAGGGTGAGGAAATCGTTACTAGACTTGTTCCAGAAAAGTGCAATGAGGACAAATTAGGGAGCTGCCATTGACATGTGTATATACATACCACTGGGACGTGAAAGAGAAATAATCGTCATGTTTTTCATGTATTTGTTCGCCCCATGGCACAATATTGACCAGAAAAAAGATGTACCGACGGTGAGAAATAATTGCAAGCAACAATGTTTGTACTAAAACCACAAGGTGAATTCACGTATTTCACTATTTCTTCGTTTGCTATTTCTTTCCAAAAGGAGAAAATTGTGCATATGCATAGATTACGAGATTAATAGAAGGCTCAAGAATTCAACAAGTGGTTACGTTTTTTTTTCTTTTTGCGAGGAACAAGTGGTTACGTTCTGACCAACTAGCAAGGGATAAGGGGCAGCAGAACAAATTTATACCATGGCTAGAAGGGATAAGGGGCAGCAGAACAAATTTATAACATGGCTAGAAATGGCGATGCAATAGTATAATTTTACTCTGTTCTAGAAGAAAAAAGGGGGATAATTTTACGGCGATACGGAGAGGAATGCTCAAATTTCAGCATTCTAGACAAGTAGATTAATAACAAGACTGAAATGCTTCAGTATATAATTCAAATCATACAGAAACAAAAGAAGTATACTCAATTAGAAACGGGCACAAGACAAAACAATTTGCAGAGAGATGAACAGCAGCAGTACGTGTCCACTGTTCCATCTTCAGACTGCACATCCAGGCAGGCACAAGCTCATGTTCCGCGCACACGCACATTCAAATAAAGAACCGAACCAGGGATGAGAACAACAAAAACGAAAGAACGGTGCGAGAAGCGAAAGGCCAAAACAGCAGCTCATAACTTCCCACTATCCGCCTGAAGCACCGAACACAAGCACAAAAATCGCCAAGAAATTAAAGGCCACACAGCTGGGCAAACACACGCACAACAAACCAAGGAACAATAAGAGCCCCAAGAATTTACCAATGGGCTGTGCGTGCGTGACTTTGCTGCTCTTCACAGTGCTACAGTACCAAGGACGGCCCCGAGAAGCGCGGAGCTGAATTCCCCAGGCAACTAGTTGGAGCAAGCACTGCACTTGGGAGAAGGAGAGCAGCAGCTAATGGGAGCAGATACAGGAGCTCGCTAGCTAGGCGTTATCGGGATAGGGAGCAGGAGGAGCAGCAGCAGTGAGTGAGAGGATAGAGCAGTGGTACGTGGGAGGTGAGGGGGAGAGCAGCGAGCAAGCAAGCGCCGGAGTGCAGGAGCGCGAGAGGGAGGGAGGGAAAGATAACGAGAGGGGCTAGGGGTTGATAAGGGTGGAATGGTGGAGATTTCAGATAGGGTCCTCATTGGCCGCTTCTGCCCTCTCACGCGCGCGGGCCGGGCCCCAAGCAAACCAAACCCTACTGAACCTGAACCTGTATTCTTCATCTGCTCTCTTCTCCAAGCGCATCCAGGCAGCTCCGGTTGCGCGCTCATGGCCTCTCCTCTTTCCAGCCCATATCCAGCTCTGAGATCTCCCTTGCTTCCAATCTCTTCGTCTTCTTCTCGGTGACCTTGCTGATTACTGATCTAATGTGCATGTGGCCAGTAGTCTAAGGCTTGTTGGTCTTCTTTCTCTAGCAAAGCATAGGGAGAGATGGTGAGCTAGCTAGCTTACGGTATCTGTACGCAGAGGTCTTGAACTTTTCCTGCTACCGATGGGTTTCTTCATGTATGTTTTATTTCTGTCTCCGATGATACGGTCATACCAAAATGTTTTCCATGATCCAGAGATACACATAAGGTCCTTACGACGGACGCTGAATTTGCTTCGTTTTGTAAATCGGTATCATTCGGTTGCCACATGATCAAATCTAAGTTGATGGATCTCTGTGCTTTGCTTTATCGTTGTGTTGCCTCCACTGCTCTGACGATATGTTGGATTGCAGCAACCAGGGGAGAAAGAATTGTTCTCTGTCTTCTATTCCAGCAACCAAGGGAAAGGGAAATCGGCGTGCATGGCGCCCAAGGGGGAAAAACCTCAATGGAGAGGAAAGGCTTTTGGAAGAACACAGCAGAAAGAAACTACTTACAAATACAGCATGGATGAATGAAAATGAATGCGTAATGGTTAACCTAAGGTTGGTAATTGCTGGAAAATAGTTTCAGGTACTTTTGAACATTTCTTTGTAGATAGATGAAGCAAATATTTTTTTGAGGAAAAAAGGAGTGCGTGATATTTGGAGCGCTTATGTTCCATGTATAATAGGTTTGTAATTTCAAGTTAGCATGGTAACAGTTTGAAATTTGTTTCCATCGTGTGGCCAACAAAGACACTTCTGTGCATTGGCATGAATGCGTAATTTACTCATCAGGTCTCACATTTTCTTTTTTAATTATCAAACGAATTATCAATTTTTGAAGTACTCCGATCCACATACTTGCAGATATTGCACTCGAGTGTATCCAAACCGTTAATCATGATAATTAGTTTAGTCAATCTGGCACATGGCATTACAAATTTAGTACATGAAGCTTTGCGTATTTACAAGCTGGCAGTGCAAGCTAACTGGCATTTTCACATTGTAATGATGTCATAAAAAGCTGAAGTATTTTGAAATTTTAAAACAATATAACGTTGACATGATAAAAGAGAGCGTCTTTTTCTTAATCAATATGTTGACATGTTTTTCTCTTTATAATCTTTTTTTCTGAATCAATATGTTGTCATTTTTTCTCTTTATATTGACAATTATATTTGTATTCTTGAAAGAAAGCCTCTTTTCTACTCCCGGTGTAATTACACCCTATATCGTATCTCACAACATAGAAAGTATCTCGCGTAACGGAGGGTTTGTACATGTTGTATACGAGTATTTAAGACCATTTAGGTGGTATGAATAATTTTTTAGATGTGGTATGTATATTTTTTCGACATACTCCTTTTTATTTGCGTATATGAAGGTACTTATAAAATACGCTAAAAACTATGGACTCTTGTAATTTTTTGTGTGGTTCACATTGGAGTATCTTATAATCAGTATACGAGTATACCTAAAGTGATAAAGGAGTATTTCAAATTTGTTTAGGTAGTATATTAGAGGTGGGTGTAATTACACCCGGGAGTAAAAAATATTTTTCCTTGAAAAAAAATTGTTCTCGATTTGAGAAAAATAAGTTATGGTTGTTCTAGGCTTGTCTCTGCAGTTTGCAATTTTGCATTGAATATCTATGTTCTCCACTTGCCTTGCAAATGACTTTTTGCCTTTTTCTTGGATGACACTAACGAAGTCCAGTAAATCTTAAATCTGTCTACGCATGTTGTTGCTACTTCTCTATTTAACAGCAGCAGCTAGCCGATATTTTTCATGGTGCTGCTTAAGTTACAACCGAATAGAGAGCTACCAGTCGGTTTAATCGGGAACATTCTTCCCTGCACCTCTGAGATAGAAACCATCTGTCACAGATATGGAATTGTAGCAATGAAAGGAGAAAAGGTTGCACTGGAATTTCTTCTTGTTTTTCTTCTCTCACTCGTAATGAGGTTTCGGTTGTGTTTGCTTAAAAACAGAAATCAAGGAGAAAGCAGTCTAACCCCAACAAGATATGTTAGACGCATGTCTGCATCTCCAGTTTGACACTTGGACATCACATGTCATGCATGGACATTAACCTGAAACTCAAACCCATGAGACTGACCATGGAAATGGATCATGAGTTGGTCTTCTCTTCCCTTCCTTACAGATCAACTAATCAAGTCAGCAAAAACCACACCTCTGGCCTCTGATTTCTCTCTGAAGAAAAATAGGCCTGGCTGTCCAGTAATTCACAATGTTTTCTTTGCTCCGCTAATCTACTACCGCCTTCTTGTATGTTCAAACCAATCCAAAGACAAAGCTGGCACTCAAAAGCGACCGATCAAACAGCGAGCGCCGCAAATTCATGATGAGTTCAACCATTTGCCCTGCAGTCAGATCCGGATGGACGTGCTGTGGCTTTCAAGCATCCAGGAACACATAACGTGATTTCTATGCTCACCGTGGCGAACTAGGATTTTGCTGCACACTAGGCTAAACTTTAATAACCTAGAACTAACACCAATGCTAAAGTATACAAGAAATAAATGCATAAAACATAATAAGAAAATATGATAAAATATAAACAAAGTAGCATAGTATAGATACAATTTGAGTATCTAAATAACAAAGATTTATTGTCTATCATATCTCACCATTTCTTCATTGATAGTTAGACATGAAGCAGAATCTACAAAGATAACATATAAGAGTAAATCAAACAGGTGTATGAATAAATACAAAGAATATGAAATTTACATTTATAAGAAGCTAACTTGTCACTAGCACGAAATAGTTATTTCTTACATGACCTCATCTCTTAAAAATGCTCTAAAATCTTATCATCATTAATAACTGCAAATATGTCTCACTCAATATAGCATAACATGCGTCAATTCATCTACTCATCATTCATCTTATTCCGCCAATCAGTTTTAATAATCTTAATAGCTGAGAAGGTTCTTTCTACAGTTGTTGTTGCCACTAGCAAAATCAAGACAAATTCAATAAGACAATATACCAATAGAAAAATTGTGTGTCTATCAGTTTGAACTATCTTCACAGCAAGATTTTCAAGGTCAGTACAATTTATAAAATTTAGATTATTTCTCACATCAGCGATAAATGTACCAAGTTGGTCACTAAGGACTATACAATCATATTAGGATAAGTCAGCAACATACATCATAACAAGTTCAATTAATTTATCTTCATCAAAGTGTCGGACTTGGGAGCAGCACCTCTAGATTCTCTGTGTAAATTGCACTAGTTTAGGATCAGTTAGGGCACTCCCAATGGGGTGATGCAAGCAATATCTATGACATGTCAAATAAGCAAAATGTTGATTGGAAGGGTAATTAAAGAAGAGAGAGATGATAGTAGTGTCTTATGCAAGACATTGTATATTTGAAAGGACTAAGAAAACTAGAGAATGTTGATTGGTAAAAAGGAGAGAGATGAGGTGAGATAAGAAGGAAGAAATTAATTGAGTGGGGTGGTTGCTAGATATCATGTATTGAAAAGATTGTTTCTAGTCTTATATCTATATGAGGTGATAAACTATAGATATTGCTATATAATGTCTACACTGGGAGTGCTCTTAGTGCACACAATTTACAACAAAGATAACTATCAACCATAATGGTATTTAGTAAATATGGGTCCGATGGCCAAAGTTTACATTAATAGCCCACAAACCAAAATTAGATAATAGAAGTGGAAGAAAAATCTATCCATAAGCCTTTTATAAACTATTTTTTTTAAAAATAAATTATAATTCACAAAAAACATTACTCGATATGCCCATGACCGTGGACACGGCTATCCAGGATACTTTATACACTCTACAGAGATGATACAACTTTACCCACAAGATATAATTAACTCATAACGTCGGTCACTACACACTTCTAAAGTCGTTCGACTAAGAAAATCATAACAAGTCCTTTACAATGCAAACCTGTCAACTTGGTAACACCTCTGCTAAGGCTTTATTCCAATAAAGAATCCACCAGAGCAGGGCCCCCTCTTGTACTATGTGAGACTTCTTGTGGCCTACACCACGCTTACATCCAATCTATAGAGAGATTTATGTTGAGACCCGCAAATTAGTTAGCCAGGACTGTCCATGCTAGCCTTGTGGTAGTATGATAGGGTTTTGTAGCAGTAGCTCATAATTCCTTAATTGACATAGGCAGACTTTCTACATACCCCTTATGCCAAGTACCCGTGTTGAGCCACCGAGCAACAACGTGTGTCAGTAAGCACAGACCACCTAATCATTTGCCTAAGTCTAAACCAAGTTTTATATTTTACTTTGTCAAATATTTCAAATCCTTCTCGACTCACCAAAGTCAACAATACATTTAGAACTCATCATTTTATGTGTGAAAACATGATCCCAAGTCTAGAATTATTCCTAAGCATGTCTAAGTATTGTTACAAAGCTTTTCCAGCTAATACTAGTGTACTAACCAGAGTTTGATTCTAGGGTGACAAGGTATCCAATGTTCAATGTCAAATGTGGTCATAACAAATAAGTATTAACTAATAATTTAAAACTTAAATTGAAATACATTGAATAAACATAAACATATAGTGTTGGGACCCCAGGCATGGGAGACGCCCGTAGTCGCCGTATGTGTTCCATACTAGTCCCACAATCAGTAGCTAGTACACACATTCATATCATTGAGATCTCATCCATACACATCGCACATAAATAGTTTACAATAAAAAGGAGTGATGTATATATATAAGCAAGGCATAGTGGAGTCTGTACACATAAGCCATCCGACCAAATAACAACAGAGTCTTGAACATAATTCAGCAGAAGTCTAATAACAAAAGTATCTAGTGATTTTCCATCATAACATGTAGGCAACCAACTAGAGTCTAACCCTAGAAGGACCCCTCATCAAAATTTCCCGCTGCCAGGGGCGAAATACGCATCGTCGGGCACGTAATCTTCATTCTCTGATCAATAATAATTTAAATAAGGTTGAATACATTATGTACTCAACAAGACTTGTAGTATATCGTAAAATTTTACATATATGCAAGGCTGTCAAAAGATGAGGCTCTATACTAAGTTATTTTCAGCATAAAGCAGATTTCATTTTGCAATATCGATAAGTAATAATTTACAAACGAAATTATAAGGAGCATTTGACATGTAATAAAATAACATTTATATAACTTTGATAACAGTAGATCAAGTTCATTCACAGTCTTCCTCAGCTGAGAACATCGCACAATTCCCACCCAAGGGCATGGCACATGGAAGACGCTTACTTGCCATCACATATGTTCAGTGAAACAGTTTTAAAAAAGAAAACTATACTCTTTAGAGCTACATCTAAGCTTGCTCATGACCACGAGCACGGCTATTTAAATAGTTTTTAATACTCTACAGAGGTTGTATAGCTTTACTCACACCTGATAATCAATTATATTGCTAGAAATTGCACGCTTCCTTTGGTGTGCGACGAAAGTTGATTATAATATAGCCTTTAGATTATCTAGTCCTAACCTTTCACCGGCCTAATGATCGTCGAACCTCTCTTAGGTATACCCCTAAGAGAGCATTCGAATCCTCACTTAGGTACACCCCTAAGTGAGGATCTTGACTTAGGTCCGTCCACTAAGTGGGTATTCATCGTTATATTAGCAAGTTTTGCCCCCAACACCTTGGTGAAGGGAGCCCCTATGAGCAAACCATCTATGCCTACCAAAATGTAAGGCTAGACATAGACAACTTAATCAGCTAAATCTGGAGCCCACATAGAACATGTGGTTATACGGTGTGACTTAGATGTGTGGTAATAGCATTCGATCCTTAGTTGACCCGAGCAAGAATCTTCCCCTATATACATGTGAAATTCCCTCTCGTGCGAGATTCCCTCATATTTGAAAGAGTATCATAAAACTCGCCTACGTCCAAAAACTAAGTTTTTCATTTTATTTGATACCAAAGTAACAGAGGTTCCCACTCTAGCCCAACATTTTGAAACCATCATGCCCACGTGTAAACTTGTTTGAAAGATCAAACTTAGCAAAAACTAGTACTTGGCTAAGCATTTAGAACATGTACTCATGTTATATACCCAAAATTTTTGACATTGGCTATGTCTAACCATGTCCTAAGGGTTACAACAGTGGGGATATCAAATCTGCAAGGAAGGTTTAATGCATTCGAGTGGTCGTAACTACCATCGCCCATAGTATAGTAGTTTTATTGGAACATACATGTGTGCATAATAGATTTTACAAACAATATACAATAATTAAAATACTGGGATCAACATAGTCAAAGGGCGGTTCTTTCCTTGCTCTTGTTGGTCAGAGAATGTTTCCGATGCGTTCTTAGCGTTGTTTGGCGCGGGGTCGTCTATCCGATAAAATCCAGATACCATCAAATAAGAGCCAAATAAACAGAGACAAGACTATAATATTTTTGTACAATCAAGAAGATCATGATTTTAGAAGAATTTAGAAACAAATATTACTAAATTCGGAGTTCAACTGGAAAAGTTATATGTGTTCGAGTTTTGGCTTGGTTTGAATTATTCATTCTCGGTGAGTACAGAACTCTTTATGACTACCAATGTTCTTCGGCCACTACGGTGCTTGGACACTTCGAATACCGTTCACCAACCACATCGCTTTGACACACAGGTCTTTGACCTACCGCAACTTCGGTCGTACCGCTCACACAGAGCAAGTACAACCGGTCTTCGACCACGAAGGTCCTCCGAGCGTCGAATGGTAACCGAAGCTTAGGATTACCGACCACGCTTTGTAGTTTACGGCTACCGACTTCGTCCTGTGACTTATGACAGATCCAATGTATCTCGCGATCGATCTATTGTACTTATGATTGATCCACTATACTAGACCGATCTACTCTACTTACGACCGATCTACTATACTTACGACCGATCTACTCTGCATACGACTGATCTACTATAGGATTCGACTACCAACTACCGACCATGGCACTTCGACCACGTCAGTCCTATCGCAACACCAGTTGTACTGCTCACACAGAGCCGGTTACCGCAGCTTATGATTACCGACCATGCTCTGTAGTTTATGGCTACCAATGCATTGATATAGTGAAGCTTTTGGCTGAGGGCATCGGCTATAACATTGGCCTTACCGGGGTGGTAATGAATGTCAATGTTGTAGTCTTTGATCAACTCAAGCCACCTCCTTTGCCTTAGGTTCATATCTGGTTGAATGAAGAAATACTTCAAGCTTTTATGATCGGTATACAACTCACACCGATTGCCGATGAGATGATGCCTCTAGGTCCTGAGAGCATGAATCACGGCTGCCAATTCCAAATCATGAGTTGAATAGTTCACCTCATTAGGTCGTAATTAACATGAAGTATAGGCCACAACTTTGCCTCCTTGCATCAACACATAACCAAGGCTGTGTCAAGATGCATCACAATACACAACAAAGCTTTTGTGTGTGTCAGGCAATGCGAGCACTAGGGCTATGGTGAGCTTCTTTTTTAGCTCTCGAAAGCTCTCCTCATAGGTCACTGTCCATTCAAACTTCTTCTCCTTCTTCAGAAGTTGGGTTATTGGTCTTGAAATCTTGAAAAACTTCTCGATGAACCGGCGATGATATCCCGCCAAACTGAGAAAACTCCAGACTTCAGGCACGGTGCGAGGCTGATTCCAAGCTAGTACATCATGTACTTTGCTAGGATCCACAGTCATACCTCCTTCGGAAAGAATATGGCCTAGGAAGCTGACTTCCTTTAACCAAAATTCATATTTACTATACTTGGCATACAATTGATGTTCCTCAAGTTTCTCGAGCACCATACGCAGATGTTGCTCATGCTCTTTTGCATTCTTGGAGTAGATGCGAATATCATCGATGAAGACCACCATGAACTTATCCAAATACTCTATAAAAATCTTAAGATTCATAAAGCTAGCAGGAGCATTGGTATGTCCAAATGACATTACAATGTATTGATACAAGACGTAATGGGTGGTGAACGCAGTTTTTGGAACGTCTTATGGCATGATCTTGAGTTGAAAATATCCAAGCCTAAATCAATTTTGGAGAAGACACAAGCACCATTCATTTGGTCAAACAAATTATCAATCCTTGGGAGAGAATATTTATTTTTGATGGTGACTTCATTTAGAGACCGATAGTCAACAAACATCATTAGACTACCATCTTTGTTTTTCACGAACAGCACGGGCTTCCCCATGGAGATGTGCTAGGATGGATGAATCCTTTGTCCAACTACTCTTTGAGTTGTTTCTTCAATTCAACCAACTCATCTAGGGGCATCCGATATGGTCTTTTGGAGGTGGTGCTGTCCCAGGCTTCAAATCAATGATAAATTCCATGTCGTGGTCTGGTAGCATTCCTGGTAATTCATCTGGGAATACGTCAGAATACTCACATACACAGGCTCTTGATCAAGCTCTAGAACTGAAAGGAAGTTGAGAGTAGGTTGCTACGAAGGCATGGTAGGAGCGGAAGAGAAGACAGCTTGCTCTCCGTCGGAAGTAACAAGAAAGATGGTTCAGTTGGCACAATCTATGAACCCCTAATGTTCGAATAGCGAACCCATCCCAAGAATCATATCTAACCTAGAAGTGTTTATCATGATATGGTTGGCTTTGAACTCTACTCCATTGATTATTATTTTAACCCCTAAACAACCATAATTGGCTTTCGTGACTGACCCAAGTGAATGGATTAGCATGATGTTATCTAGGAGTTTGATTTTTATGTTTTGTTGCCTGGTAAACTTCTCAGATATGAAAGAATGGGAAGCTCTAGAACAAAAAAGAACTAATATAGGCGTTGAGTGCACAAGGAACGTACCCAACACCATATCATGTGGCTCGGTGGTCTCCTCGGTTGTTGTGTGGTTGAGGCGTCCGTGCCCAAAACATTGAACCGGCTTAGGGGCTTGCTGTCATTCTTGACCTTGAGCAGGGCCTTGAGGATGGGACTGGGCATTTTGGTGTTGAGGATGAGGTACAGAAGACTTCTTCTATTGGCAATTATTTGCATCGTATCCACGCTCATTGCAGCTAAAACAAGTGACAGCAGCAGCCCAGTTTTGCCCTTCAGATGCCTGTCCCCCATGGTTATATAGCTGAACCACGCCTTGTTGGGGCCAGGAGCTTGTCCTGGGTTTCTTGGAGGTGGTGGTGCTGAAGGACAAACATTGGAGTGTTGCCTACTGCGCAATTTTTTGCGAGCCGCTGCTCGCTAATTTCTGCACTATCCACTTGCGCTTGCGGGTCTCCACAACCGCCTTAGTGTTATCCTCTACTCAGATTGCCTTGTCTATCAAGGTCTAGAAATCAAGGATATCGTGAGCAGAGAGAGACTACTTCATCTCTTCATTAAGGCGCTCTTGAAAGACTCTTCTCGTTCGGTATCTCAGTTGCAGCATACCGAGCGAGGTAGTTGAAGTGATGGAGGAACTCCATTAGAGCCATGTTCCCTTGTTGAAGGTCGTAGAATTCCTACTGCTTGATCACCATGGGACCTATCAGGACATGAGTGTTGTGGAAGGCCTTCTTGAAGGCGGCCAAAGTGACAACATGGCCTTCGGGAAATATAGCTTGGTAATTTTCCCACTAAACTGATGCGGCGCCCTGGAGTTGGTAAGATGCATAGAGCATCTTCTTTGCATCGTTGCACTGGGCAATGTTTAGCTTACACTCAATGGAGCAAAGCCAATCATCGACGTCCAGTGGGTCCTTGGCCAGTGTGAAGGCAAATGGCCAAGTTCGTATGAACTCGCCTAGCTTTGATTGGGGTTGTGCAGCAATTGTGCCTCCTTGAGCCATAGAGACAAGGGTGGCAGTGTTCTAGACCAACTACTGCAGCAAGAGGGTATTGGTTTGGCATCCTTGCTCGATCATAGCGAGCACTTGGGCCATTGTGGGTGGTTGGTGTAGCACTTCTTCGCGTGATTTGTGGCTTGCGACCGTGCCGTGACATGACGCGCCACTTGGCAGACCATGTCCACCTATATTTTTGCTGAACCATGCATCATTCTTTCTCTATCTGTTTGAATGAGATTCAAATATTTGAATGAGGCTTTATTGAGTTTGATGACAGGTAGTTACCAATGAGTAAATAGCTGGTTAAATATGTCAGTTACCAAAGGGTAAATGACTGCTTTAATCACATTAATTATCAGTCTGTTTATATATATGCTGGAGATGTCCAGAGTATGTGTGAAGAATCTGACTGCCTCCATTTTCTTCCTCCTGCGAATTTGCGTGATGTTATGCTGCGCCGTCTGAACTTCGTCGACTCTTCTTTCCGGCGTGCACCGTGAAGAAGAGGAGCGGTATCTTTGAACTGTTGCTGTAACACTCCAGCCAAACAATGGCCTGAAATGCTACCAAACTAACAACATAATAAAACTATGCTAAGGCATTCTATAAAATTTCGGCAGAGCCTCCTTTGTTTATTGATAAAAATGAAGTTCTAACAATATTATCAAAAGGTATGAATAATCGCAAGCAAAGTAATTTGGCTACTAAGCAGAAACATCTATAAAACTTAAGTAAAGCACGGAAGCAATATGAAGAAGTTCTAATCCATTATTACATCTTAATCTGAAGGTCATAATCAAATACCACTTGAACTAATCAACAAATAATAATTAGAGTTCTCTATCTTCTCCATGGTGAATATTTCGTGCAAGTGCAACAATACTAATCCTCTTTATTCCCATGCATGCTTGACCTCGTGAAGGTACCTAAAATAAACAAACAACAACAACAAAACAACAAAGAAGAGTGAGTCCAATGACTCAAAGAAGTATAATCAGAATAAATGCAAGCATGAACATTAACTCTCAAGTTAAACATTTTACATATGAATTTCATGCTATGCATTATGATCAAAAGCTCCTCTTTCTCATCTCTTTCGCATTTTACCGTGACGCGGAGTGTGCATCCGTCAATGCACACCATGCACTGCCCTCGGTGCAGGGGACCAATTGCCCACACTCCGCAAGTGTGGGGACCTCGATGCTTGATCACCGCATGATCAAGACTTCAACAATTCTCAATATGATGCATATATGTGAATGTATCAAAAGATAAAGAGCATTCACCATACTACGCATCAACCAATCTCATAAATGCCATAATGTAAACAGAACATAAATAGCATTCTCAATTCATCACTTACTCATACTCACAATTTAAACAATCATGATTCAACCATCATCCAAACAATTCAACAAATCCATAAACACACGATTTTCACATCACAAATATACTTGCCTCAACCATGAGAAAATGAAGAACACGTAGAAGGCACAACCCGGAATCCGCACTCCTCCTGAATATTTAATTAATAATTACCAACATGACAATAGCGGGTTTCTAGATATAAAATAACAGCAACCCCAATTAACCCAACAATTTATCTCAATTAAATCCCCAACTCCCTCGCCAAATCTGTCCAACCACGACACCGACTTCCAAAAATCATAACTTTCAGTACGTAACTCCAATTAAGCGTTCTTGGACTCTCTGGAAATATAATTAAATTATCTACAAAAACTTAGTTGGGGAGACTCTCGATTCGCCATTAACTAGCCGATCCAAACCCTTTTCTAAAGCATCCAAATTCACGTCGGACTCTCTGGACAGCGCACTAAAACAGGCATAACTTTCGCCCAGAAATTCGGAATCCGGACTTCTTTACCTCTATTGAAAGCTAAGAAACTTATCTACAACTTTCTCAATTTTAAGGACTCCTCAATCGCAACTATTTCCGTCGCACAAACCGATGTACTAAACTCTGTCCAGAACTACCCCGATCTGCAGAATAGTAACACTAGAAAATTCATAACTTTCGCTACACAAATCTGAATCACGTGTTCTTGTACTCCTGGAAAGATAATTAAACCCTCTACAACTTTCTAGAAGGGTCCAGACCTGAATCCCGACGAAACTAGATCAAAACCGCCGAGAAACAACTACCGTCCCAAAGAGCCCAGAAAACCGACGAATCTAACTTGATTAAAACCAATCTAGAGACTACCGGGATTACCCTTGACGACACGACGGCGAACACGACGAACATGGCGACGAACACGCCCGCGATCTCCTCCTCTCTTCCTCCGGATCCACGCGATGCGATTTAACGTCGGCGACGGCGCCGGGGAGGAGACGACGACGATGAAGACGACGACGACGCACCGGAAGAAGACGTCGGGCAGCACAGGCGGCGGCTGGGGTGGAGGCGCAGGGTGGAGGCGCAGGGGTGGGGGTTGCCTAGGGTTTTAAGAGGTGGCCTCCCCTCCCCTCTTGGGCCAAGAAAAACCCACCTGGGCCAAGGCCTAGGCCCAGGTTGTCTTAAATTTTCATAAAACCCCTCAAAACTCTTATAAATTTAATTATTTCACAAAAGTCCCTCTCTCTATTAATTAAACAATTATTTCATAAGTTTTACATCATTAGTTTATTATATTTGTCTCCTAATAAAATGTAGAATTAAAATATTACTCATGTTTTCAACAAGCATGTCTGCCTTAAGATCGTTGACAATGGGTTTTAGCAAAAAGAACCACATCGTCGGCATAAAGCGACACCGGATGAGGGATACCTTGCGGACCATCCAGACGCTCCAGCAAACCGCTGTAGTTAGCTTTGGATACGAGGCTATTGAGGACATCCATGCAGATTACAAAGCGCATGGGGGCGACCGGGTCATCTACAGGAAACTGTAAAACATCGGCATTTGCTTGGAACACTTTAAAATCGAGGTTCGGAACAAAACTAATATGAAAATAGAGGATGGACTCATACGACTGAGCTAAATTGACATAAACATAGTTTTTACTCTTACGCAATTTAAATTTATACATGAATAGAAGAGAAATAAATCAAAAAAAATAAGAGAGATTAAATTCTAGTCGAAGCCTCTTTAATTGAGTTGTTCTCTCATGGTTTGAACAGTGCTACTTGAATTGCTTGTGAAATAGCTATGCAAAGTTCGTTCCTCCATTATTACAAATCTATCAACAGATTATAAAGTTCATCACTACAAAAAATACAGCTACACTACTAACTGGACGCCTCATCACAGACTGTTTTTTTAATTCATCAATGTTGCAATTTGTAATATCCCGGAATAGATTCAACAGGTAATCGAATGAATAAAGAGAGTGACCTTAAGAGAAAGGATAAAATATCAAGTCTTTGAAGGGTTTTTCTCAATTTTCTGGACTGAGAGACCATGTGGTGGTCATCCCGTTGAGAATGATGAGTAATTGACATCGTTTTAGGAAAAGTCGAGTTTGAGTCGGTTGGTTCGGACCTTGACGTTACGGGATGTAACGGACTCGGTCGGACTCGGTCGAACCTAGTCGTTTGGGTTTAGGTTGCATATTCTGATGACTCGACAGATTTGATCTCTATTTATGCTTTCATGTATCGAGCGGTGCTATTTGACGTGTTCTTGTCTGTGTGACTGCAGGACGTCGAGGCGGAGTCGTGGCGAGACACGGTGGACCGGACTAGGCGCAGGTGGCGCTGAGGTCAGAACGGTCGGGACGTGTCGAAGACGACGTGGACTCGAGGTGGTTGCGAGGCAAGGAGCGCGGAAGCTTCCCGGAAGGTGCAGGAGGGGCGAAACGGGAATTTCGCAAGGCTGCACAAGCGGGAGCGGGCGCCGTTGGATTTAGCGGGCGTAACGGGGCGGAGACCCATTAGCCAAGGCTATAAAAGGAGTGGAAGGGCTGCATCTCCACAAGGACACAAGAGAGAAAGTTAGGGTTTTGATTAGTCAAAAGAGACTTTGGAGAAGGCTTTAGCTTTGGAAGCTTTAGTTGTTATGAGTTGTTGAGGTGTGCAGGGGGCTGTCTCCTCCTGGGTGTGTGCCTCACGTAGCTTCTCTTTATGAGATGGCATGAAACTTGATATCTAGACTCCTGAGGCTATCCTTTAGCTATCTTCAAAGTTTCGTGAGAAAAGATTGAGAAATCATGGAGTATTTTGAATTTTTGTGCAGCTGCTGTAGCTTTTCAGTTTTCGGGTCAAAACTGAATTTCTTGATCTCTTGTTGGATTTCTTTGGTCTCCTAGTTTCCTTTAGATATTGTGGTTATATCTTTGCTGTTCTTGATCAGAAAAATCTAAGGATATCCCAGAATTACTCTCCCATTTGTTCTCTGCGCTCTGTTCTACAGGTGTTGATTCGCCAAAATCCGCTTTGTCTCAATTTTCATTTACATTTTCGTTTACATCTGCAATGTATCTTTGCTTTCCTATTCAGTCAAGAGCAAGATTTCATAGCGTTGCTTGATTGCGCTTTCGGCTAGCAAATTTGTTGCACTTAACTCAACGCAAACCAACTAGCATCGAAATTTCTCTGCTTGTTTTGTTTCGATTTACTGCAAAGTTGCTCTCCGTTAGTCTGTTTTCATCTTTTCGGTCATCTCTTCGGTCATCTCTTCGGTCTGAGTTTATCAGTCATATTGCTGCAGTTTTCAGCAAAAAGATATTGCAGTTTTCACTCAAAAATTACTGCAGTTTTTCTCCCAAAATACTTCTGCAGCCATCGCATTTTCTTCTTGTTTTAGATCGCAGTTCTTGCGATTTCATCCTCGATTTCAATTTTCGAATTGCCAACTCCGCTTTTCAATGAACGCAACTTCGCTTGTGTGCTATTTTTAGTCATTGAGCAGAAGTTCTCGGGGTGTATTGTCGATCGCACTAAGAACCACCAAGATATATACATGTATTTGTTGCCTTGGTACGCAATCCTGGACTGCTTCTTGCCAATTGATTATATATTTTTAGCACTGCAGTCAAACCTGTTTTGTTAGTCTTTATTTGGGCAGCTAGCAGTCCTTTTATTTCTCCTCGGTTAGCATTATCTTTTAGCCTTGTCTCTTGTTTTAGCTGCAGTTTGGTCTCCCTTTTTATTCTCTTTGGCAGAAATCTCAGGTTGCAATTCTTGTGTCTCTTTGGTTTCAGATTGCAGTCCGGTGTACTCATTTAGTTTGGTTCCTTTTGTCGGTCTTTTGTCTTGCTGAAACTTTCATCTCCTTCGTAGCTTTTTATAGCTATCGGAGAAGTTGAGACTTGTTGTGAATAATTAGGGGGCAATTTTTGAAGGCACCATTCACCCCCCCTCTGTTGCCATTTCCGATCCTACAATTGGTATCAGAGCCGGTTAGCTCTTTTCTATAGATCTTAACCGGTCTGCGAGCCATGGCGACAGACAAGTATTCCACCAAGCCGCCCATCTTTGATGGCCTGGATTACCCCTTCTGGAAGGGCCGAATGGAAACATACATCCAGGCTCAAGGGTATGCCATCTGGCGGAAGGTGAAGGTCAAATTCGCTGTTCCTGCCGATGAAAACATAAATGTGGCGAACATGCCCGATGTTGAGGCCAATGCAAAGGCAAGGAACATCATAATACAGGGTTTGAGCAGACATCTGGACGACTCTCGATGCATACCATGAGGGTACCACCCAGATCAAGACGGTTCGACAGGACCAGTTCAAGCGCGAATGCAGTAAATTTGAGATGCTTGCTGGTGAGTCCCTCGACGAGTGCTTTTCACGTTTTCACAAAATCTTGAGCAACCTCCGAGCCGCTCGGTCTCACATACTCCGACTCGGATAACGCCGACGGATGCTTTCACTCGATCTTCGTGTTTGGGAGATGAAGGTGACTACCATCAAGGACACCACGGACCTCTCGACCCTGACTCTTGACGTGCTTTACTCGCGCCTCAAGACTCACGAGATTGACATAGTCTCTCGTCGGTCGAAGTCACAGTCGATGGCATTAGTCACCGATCCCACTTCTGGATCCTCTTCTGCTGAGCCTTTGTGCGGATTCTCCCTCGCTGCTCTCTGTGACATAACTGATGATCGCTTAGAGCGACTTGCGGATGAACGACTAGCCTCCTAGCGAAGATTTTCTCATGCTTACAAGAGGAGGATGGATGGAAAAAGAGGAGGACCCGTGATCTGTTTCGAGTGTGGTGGCCCCAACCACATCCGAGCAAACTGTCCCAAGCTTGGGAAGGGTAAAGGTGACTTCGGCGGTTCGGGCAAGAACGATTACACCGATAGGAACCGCAACTCGAAGTCCTCAGCACCGGTCCAAGGCAAAAAGAAGTTCCGCAACTTCGGGAAGGCCAAGAAGTTGTTCCATCGCGTCCTCACCGCCTTCGACGACCTTGATCTCAGCGAGGTGGAGGGGTGGAGCAATGATGATGGGAAGGACGAGCAAGATCCCAAGGATGGCGAGGACTTCTCCCAAGATGTGCTTCATGGCCCTCGAGGGCGAATTGAGCGACAGCGAGCTGTACTCCGACTCCGACGAGGTGAGCCCTACTTATGACCAGCTTAATGATGCTTTCCTTAAGCTAGGTAGTTTTCATGCCAAGTCTAGGGCTAGGTGTGCTGATTTGGAGAAGGAAGTAGCTAGACTATCACGGGAGCTTACTTCGCTTACATCTGCTCCCTCCCGTGATGACTGTGATACATGCATTGCCTTGCTTGGAGACATGGAGAAACTAAGGACCTCGCATGATAGTCTGTCCTCGGAACTTGACATTGTTAAGGTGGAGAACATTAGTCTTCTTGCTGAGCTTGAGATGAGTAGGGTAGTTCATGTTTCATCCTCTACTGTTGAGACTATTTCTTGCACCTCATGTGAGGATAAGGACAATGCTTTTAGAGGTCTTTATACCATGTTGCTCGATCTGCCGAGACTTGTGAAAATTGCAATAACTTGAAACCGAACCTAAAGCAGGCGAGATCATAAAATTGCCGAGTTGCATGCTTCTCTACTTGAGCCTATTGTTTCTTGCACAAACCGTCCTAAGTTAGCTACGAACTTGAATCGTCTCAAAACAGTTTCAAGAAATGATTGACTACAATAAGAAAATGGCTCAGTATGCTTCTAAGGCCCCTGTTAGCTCACCATGCAAAGATTGTGATAAACTAAAATCTGATTTGATTGCTTTAGATGAAAAATGTGTAAAGCTAACTAAGGACCTTCTAGAAAAATCACATCATCCTTGTGCTTTCTGTGCTGAGGTGTTGCAAAAGGATAAGGACATGGTAGAGACGTTTAGAAAGAGTTACGAGAACTAAATGGCTAGGATTAGGGCTGCACCCTCTATGTCCTGCGAAGCCCTCAAGGTTGAGGTGGCCGTGCATAAGGAAAAATACGCACGTGCTATTCGCTCTTCTTCTGTTGGTTCTTCTTCCTCTCCTCCTGCTGTTCTTTCTTCTTCTACCTGCTCCTCTTGCACCTCTCTCTTTCGGGAGTGTCAGTACCTTATGAACACTCTCGAGAAATTTGTAGGAGGCAAGAAGAATCTCAATCTTATTCTAGACCAATCAAAGATTTGCAAGTTCAAACAGGGTCTAGGATATGATCTCCGTGAGGATGTAAGGAAACATCCACCTGTCGTGCTCAAATCTGTAGCGTTAAGCCCAAGAACAAGAAAGTTCAATTTAAATCAGCGGGCTTTGTCCAAGGGATTTCTGACAGCAAGGTGATTTCACCGCAGCTTGACCCCTCGGCGCGGTATCATTGCACCTTCTGTCAGAAGGATGGGCATTTGTTTGACCATTGCTTCAAGCGCGCAAAGATCGTGCGAAGAGACCGTGTTGAGTCTCTTAGGCATATCCAGGGTCAGCCCCAGACCTTGAGTGCACCTAAGACCAACACGAGGTCTAGGCTTGCTACTGTTGGTGGATTTGGGCAGCATCGAGGACTTGGTTCTTCCGAGTTTTCTGGTTTTCGTCCTCATGCTCCCTTCGATCATGACTTCTGCCGTCCTGAGGGTAGATCTCGTTTTCCCAATCGAGATAGCTATCCGCGGCGAGATCAGCATGTTGCCGGTGCTTCGACTCGCTCTCCCGTAGCGGTCGGACCCGAAGAATACTTGGTCTCTCACAGATCTTCTACTTCTTTGAGCGACGGAGAGTGTAGGGTAGATAGAGGTCAGTCGTGCTTGACTACTTCATCTGCTCGACGTGTTATTCAGTATTGGGTGCCAAAATCACTCTTGATTTATCCCAGTACTGAGACTTTGCTCTCTTGTTGACTCAGGTTCGCCGGGCAGGGAAGGGAAAGGTTTGGCTTGTAGACTCTGGGTGTTCACGACATATGACCGGAGATTCCGTTGGTTTTCTTCCTTGCCGTGCCCGGTGATGAGGCGATCACCTTCGGAGACGCCTCTTACGGCGAGTCATCGCCAAAGGTCTTGTCTTGCGCATTAATAATTCTTTTATTTTGAAAGATGTTGCCTTGGTGAGTAAGCTGCGGTATAATCGCTTTCGGTTTCTCGACTTCTGATGACGATTTTGAGGTAAGTTTTAAGAAAACAATTGTAAAATTCTTGATTCTTGGTGATACGGTTTATGGATTTCTCGTTTTGGGAGGATCTTTCGTGCTGATTTTTCTGAGTCTTCTGCTGATCCTCTCCGTTGTTTAGTTGGTTTTGAGTCCTGCGACCTTTCCTTCTGGCATAGGAGACTTGATCATATTGGATTTGACCATTTGACCCGAGTTAGCGGCCACGATCTCATTCGTGGTCTGCCGAAACTCAAGATGGTCAAAGATTTGGTTTGTGCTCCATGCCGGCACGGCAAGATGGTTGCCGCCTCTCATCCTCCGGTCACAGTTACTATGACCGATGCACCGGACAATTGCTCCATATGGACACGGTTGGACAAGCTCGAGTGCGATCGGCGGGAGGAAGTGGTATGTTCTTGTCGTGGTCGATGACTTCTCGAGGTACTCGTGGGTGTTTTTCTTAGCCTCGAAGGATGAGACGTTTACACATTTCCGAGGTCTTTTCAGTAGGCTTTCTGTTGAGCTTCCGGGTGCCTTACGAGCGATCCGCAGTGACAATGGTACGGAGTTCAAGAATTCCTACTTCGAGAGGTTCTGTGTTGAGACAGGTGTAGAGCACCAGTTCTCTTCTCCATACGTCCCTCAGCAAAATGGCGTTGTGGAAAGGAAGAACCGTACCTTGGTCGAGATGGCCAGGACGATGCTTGATGAGTACTCTACACCGCGGAAGTTTTGGGCTGAAGCTATAGCCACCGCGTGCCATGTTTCGAACAGAGTTTTTCTGAGGGCACACTTGCACCGCACCTCTTACGAGTTGAGGTATGGGCGAAGGCCAAGTGTTTCTCATTTTCGTGTGTTTGGTTGCAAGTGTTTTATTCTGAAGTCTGAAAACCTAGATAAGTTCGAGTCACGTTCTTGTGATGGACTCTTTCTAGGCTACTCGACTTCTTCGCGGGCCTATAGGGTGCAGGCTGCGAGTCTAGCAAAATGGTAGAAACACGTGAGGTAACCTTGATGAGGCGGTCAGGGACTAGGCCCGATATCTCGAGTTCACTAGAGCGATCCGAGACCATCTTCGTGGATGATGAGGATGATGGAGATGAGGGTTGTCTACCTGATCCAGTCCCTCATCCACCCCTTGAGGTGCCTTCTTCCACCGGACCTCGAGGTGATCAGCCCTTACCTTCTGCTTCTTCTGGAGCTAGTGGCTCTGTTCCTACCCCGTCAGGTAACGAGATAGAGGCTACTTCTTCATCTCATCCAGGACCTCCAAGACATATTCAAAAATCTCATCCTTCTGAGCAGATGATTGGAGATCTCTTTGAATGAGTCACACGCTCCAAGTCTGGCGTGTCGTTTTTCTGTCTCCACTCTGCCTTCGTAGCTTCTTTTGAGCCCAAGGATGTTTGTCATGCTTTATCTGATGAGTCTTGGGTCAATGCCATGCATGAGGAGCTCGAAAGTTTCGAAAGAAACAAGGTCTGGACGCTTGTTGAGCCCCCTCGAGGTCACAATATCATTGGAACCAAGTGGGTGTTCAAAAACAAGCGAGCGAGGATGGGGTAGTCATTCAAACAAGGCTAGGCGGTTGCTCGGGGTACTCCTGTGTTGAGGGTCTAGATTTGAGGAGACCTTTGCCCTCGTAGCTCGTCTTGAGGCCATTAGAATTACGCTTGCCTTTGCGCTTCTAAGGGTTTCAAGCTTTACC
The DNA here is from genome assembly GCA_036346245.1 of Bonia amplexicaulis. NCBI lineage: Eukaryota > Viridiplantae > Streptophyta > Magnoliopsida > Poales > Poaceae > Bonia > Bonia amplexicaulis. Next base: position 12,340,521 of record CM070753.1, on the reverse strand, counting down.
GATGGACGTCAAGAGTGCCTTTCTCAATGGCTTCATTGAGGAAGAAGTCTATGTCGATGACCTCCGTGTTTCGAGAACCCCAAATACCCTAGTCATGTCTTCAAGCTTTCCAAAGCGTTGTATGGACTTAAGCAGGCCCACAGGGCTTGGTATGAAAGGCTTAAGTCCTATCTGTTGAGTCATGGTTTTGAAATGGGTAAAGTCGACAAGACCTTGTTCGTCCGCCGGCTAGGCACTGACTTTCTGCTCGTCCAGATTTACGTGGATGACATCATCTTTGGCGGCTCCTCGTGTAACACCCCAGCCAAACAATGGCCTGAAATGCTACCAAACTAACAACATAATAAAACTATGCTAAGACATTCTATAAAATTTCGGCAGAGCCTCCTTTGTTTATTGATAAAAATGAAGTTCTAACAATATTATCAAAAGGTATGAATAACCGCAAGCAAAGTAATTTGACTACTAAGCAGAAACATCTATAAAACTTAAGTAAAGCACGGAAGCAATATGAAGAAGTTCTAATCCATTATTACATCTTAATCTGAAGGTCATAATCAAATACCACTTGAACTAATCAACAAATAATAATTAGAGTTCTCTATCTTCTCCATGGTGAATATTTCGTGCAAGTGCAACAATACTAATCCCTCTTTATTTCCATGCATCTTGACCTCGTGAAGGTACCTAAAATAAACAAACAACAACAACAAAACAACGGCAAGAGTGAGTCCAATGACTCGGCAAGTATAATCAGTAACAAATGCAAACATGAACATTAACTCTCAAGTTAAAGATTTTACATATGAATTTCATGCTATGCATTATGATCAAAAGCTCATCTTTCTCATCTCTTTCGCATTTTACCCAGTACGCGGTGTGCATCCGTCAATGCACACCCATGCCTGCCCTCGAGTGCAGGGGACCAATGCCCACACTCGCAAGTGTGGGGACCTCGATGCTTGATCACCGCATGATCAAGACTTCAACAATTCTCAATATGATGCATATATGTGAATGTATCAAAAGATAACGAGCATTCACCATACTACGCATCAACCAATCTCATAAATGCCATAATGTAAACAGAACATAAATAGCATTCTCAATTCATCACTTACTCATACTCACAATTTAAACAGTCATGATTCAACCATCATCCAAATAATTCAACAAATCCATAAACACACAGATTTTCACATCACAAATATACTTGCCTCAACCGCGAGAAAAATGAAGAACACGTAGAAGGCACAACCCCGGGAATCCGCTCTCCTCCTGAATATTTAATTAATAATTACCAACATGACAGTAGCGGGTTTCTAGATATAAAATAACAGCAACCCCAATTAACCCAACAATTTATCTCAATTAAATCCCCAACTCCCCTCGGCCAAATCTGTCCAACCACAGACAGCCGACTTCCAAAAATCATAACTTTCAGTACGTAACTCCAAATTAAGCGTTCTTGGACTCTGTAGAAAGATAATTAAATTATCTACAAAAACTTAGTTGGGGAGACTCTCTGATTCTGCCATTAACTAGCCGATCCAAACCCTTTTCTAAAGCATCCAAATTCACGTCGCACTCTCTGGACAGCGCACTAAAACAGGCATAACTTTCGCCCAGAAATTCGGAATCCGGACTTCTTTACCTCTATTGAAAGCTAAGAAACTTATCTACAACTTTCTCAATTTTAAGGACTCCTGAATCGCAACTATTTCCATCGCAAAACCGATCTACTAAACTCTGTCCAGAACTACCCGATCTGCAGAACAGTAACACTAGAAAATTCATAACTTTCGCTACACAAATCCGAATCACATGTTCTTGTACTCCTGGAAAGATAATTAAACCCTCTACAACGTTCTAGAAGGGTCCAGACCTGAATCCCGACGAAACTAGATCAAAACCGCCGAGAAACAACTACCATCCCAGCAGCCCAGAAAACCGACGAATCTAACTTGATTAAAACCAATCTAGAGACTACCGGGATTACACTTGACGACACGACGGCGAACACGTCGGCGAACACGACGAACACGGCGACGAACACACCCGCGATCTCCTCCTCTCTTTCCTCCGGATCCACGCGGTACAGCGACGAGCGTCGGCGACGGCGCACGGGGAGGAGACGACGGCGATGAAGACGACGGCGGCGCACGGGAAGAAGACGTCGGGGCAGCACGGGCGGCGGCTGCTGGGGTGGGCGCGGGGTGGGCGCGGGGGTGGGGGCTGCCTAGGGTTTTAAGAGGTGGCCTCCCTCCCTCTTGGGCCAAGAAAAACCCACAGGCCAAGGCCTAGGCCCAGTTGTCTTAAATTTTCATAAAACCCGTCAAAACTCTTATAAATTTAATTATTTCACAAAGTCCTCTCTATTAATTAAACAATTAATTAAACAATTTCCGGTATTACATTCTACCCCCTAAACAGAATTCGACCCAATTCTAACCGCAACCGCAACAAAAACAAAACAACCAACTAGCAATTAACTAGCACCCGACGTGAACAACGCCGGCATCGCTTTCAAGCATGCGAGACTCCAACTCCCAAGTTGCTTCTCTCTCGGTCTGCTGCGACCAAAGCGCTTTGACATACTAAATATTTTTTTCTAATTGCTTGCACCTCGCACATAGGTTCTTGAAGATCCAAGTGGTTTGCCAACCTCCGATCCTTGCTCCTTACATCTGCATAACTTTTCAGCCCGCTCTGGGCAGCCAACAGATTCTGACTCACCAAGGCCACTCGTTGAACTTACGCCCCTACAACACTTCGAATTGTGTAGCTTTAATTCTTGAATGGTGGCTGGTCTTACTCGTTGGTCAACGGTTTTAATGAAGCCCACGCTCCAGATCTTTCAAGTTCTCCCTCGATACCAAGTCATACAAAGCGCTGTGTATCCCACACTAGAACCCAAGGTAGTCCTAGTGATACACAAACCCCTAAAACTTCGCAATTAACAAAAGCGATTAAATACACATCGGGTTATCATTCCCTTTAGTACCAACCCACACAATCAGACACACATATATCTCATGTTTCCATTCTCAATCGATCTCTTTACCTTAGCAATGAGCACCCCTTAAACACGGGCACACCACGGGGTCAAGGTAAACCCACTCTTTCACACACGAATACAACCGAAAATAAGGGATTCTTATTGCAATCACGCATCACCCACTCCCCACCAAAGGGTCAAATCATGAAAGAAAATCGAGGATTCAACATAAGAACCTCTCCACCTTCCAAGTAGGTGGTTTGCAAACAAACAACACATACGTCAAAGGGGAATCACTCAAATGTCAAACCGTCCATTTTTTTTCCTAAACCGGAAAACCACACAAGCCAACAAAAGTCAACTCAAACCACAAAGACTTTTCTCTCATCACGTAGCTCAAACAAGAATCGGGGAGCATTTTACTACCGATTTTTTATTAAACTTCCTCTTGAATCACGAGGTTCCAAATTATCCCATACCATACTAGCTCAATTACATTAAATTGGCAACATCAACTCTATGTTCAAACCGAGTGCATCCAACACACTTTTGTAGAGGGACTCTACTATTCTCATAATAACATCTTGTAGTCAACTCCTCTTCCCACATGTTACTTTAACGAATAATTTCCAATGCACCTCATCGTTATTTTTCACCCACCAACACTTCACCACAAATCTTAAGGACAATCAACATGAATTTCTCGGATCACATACCCATTTACTACATCCAAAGGATACTATCAAGGAACATCATAATATTCGAATCCACTCCTTCCACTATTCTCACGCAATAACATTAGCCTCCAAGGTTCTAGCATAGATCACCAACCAAAATTTCCCATCTCTAAGGCTTCTATACATATACTTGATATATTTAATACAAAGACTCTTAAATTCAAGTGACTAAAATTTCCACAATCAACCATACTCAATCATTAACAACCATATGAAACATATTCTCAACTTGATTATCTCAGAAAGATTCTAACTCCTAGAGGGTTACTCACCGAGCTAAGTTATACATGGCAAAATTCAACAATCCTTACTATCTCAATAATTCCCACAACGGTTGGGCTTCTTCACAATTATAAACTCATTAACTACACCATCATAATGATTCTAATAATCCTTGCAAAGTACCCCATCATGATGCTCCAATAAAATTGATCAAGATTCCCATACTTTCAATAATTCCAACGTTCCAAAGAAAATGAACGTAACACTCATGAACCACAGCTAGGTTCTTCTAGTTGCAACAATAAAACTATTTAGCCCCAAGGACAACATCTTCTTTAAATCAAATCCTCATCGAGAATTATTCAACGAACAATTTATCACTCCAAGAATCTCAAGTATCTTGATACCCACAATCTCACCGGACTAATCACAAAACCACACCAACCGGTTGCCATACACATCTTAAAGGTCTTTGCAACCCAAACGCATACCCTTTCTTGGAGAAGCAAAGAAGAAAATTTCAGACAATGTCCATCTGTAATAAACACAAAACCAAGAAAACAAAGATCTTGGACAACAAAGGATAAGACCACGGTGAAGGCGCATGCCTCCTCGAGACGAAAACATCAAATCTCAACCAATACGAATACAAGATTGTCATTTGAGCTCGAAACTCTTAAGCGTAAAATAAGAAGTCAAACACACTTCACAAAGATTGCACAACTTGACTTCAACCTTCAAAACTTTTATCAAACTTTTCCTTTTAACAAAGAGAACAACCTTCTTTGAATACGGTATCACCTTAACAATTCCAACAAAAGAAGAGTTGAAGACCACAACACATTAATTCTTTAAGAACTAATTAAAATCCTCAACACGACACTTTGCTTAAAACAATTTCAGCTACCACATAAATCATGAGATCAAAGATCGCATACACACTATCAAAACTTTTGATTTAAATAGTACCAAGGAATTTATTCAAATTCTTCTATTTAATGAACCTTCAACATTACCATCATAACCACAAATGGACCAACATACTAACATCAGAATAATACATTCTTAACAAGCATCATCATATCCTCAACTCCCTTCATAAACTTTTCCAAAAGAAACATAAGAAATCATTGCATCATGTTTCTAATATCTAAGTAAGGTTGCAACTACTTGATCTAGGAGAACCTAGTGCATAAGCCACATAAATAGAACAAAGCTCTTAAACAAGATGATACTAGAACAAGATAATCTCGAAATCATGCTAGTATAAATTTCTTACTAGATTTCATATATTCCATTCTTTATTGGTGCTCAACTCTAACTTAGCACCAATTGATTGTACTCTATTCACTATTGGCAATAATTGATTATTATTCGGTCATAACAACATTCATGATCCTAACTCCATTTTACAATTATAAGACATTCATGAGCATAGATTTTGTATCCTACCTTACATTCGAAATTAGAATGGAAATGACTTTAAACTTCAATGATACCAGCTCGTAAGACAAGTTTCTACAAGTCAATGCATCAACCTTCATCTATTCATTTATACGTATTTCAACAATCTAGCATGGTAAAAGATAGATGAAACTAGCAATTGTGCATGCTCATAAAGCATCTAAATAAAAGACATATTAAGGGTCAATATTACCAAGGTAATATTCTAACACCTCCTTACTTAATCATTCCAAGCGGTCGGATTAATTACTAAAGACATAGATAATTCAATTTATCCAATCATGATAGACATTTTAACAATCATAATAATCATTCCGTTCTTATTACACACTCCTCAATAACTCCATGAGTTACTATCATGAGTAAACAAATTCTTAATCATAGTTCTTCTAAAAACTATTACAGGGCAATATCAAATTAAACAACTACACTTCCAAAGATATTAGTAAAAAATTTAATTATACACTATGCTAACATATCAACTCGATAATTCAACCTTATGAATTAGTTTATCGACTACCACCTTCCACTTAAGCATAGCAAAACAACATAAAGGATTTTAACACTCTCTTTCAAAGGAAAAGGAACAATAAACTTCAACGCCGAGGTAAAGAGAAAACATAGATCCAAAGCTTTCACATAACAATGAGTTTTGCAACTCAAAATTCGCATTAATAAAAGAAAACACCAAGCGAACAATGAGCCATGATTCGCAACAAGACAAACTCCCACGAAGGAACTAACCTTACAAATCAACAAAAAGCACAGGTAGCAAAGTATCTCGGTGGTCAGAAAAGAAACAATAAGCGCTTCAAGGAACGGTAGAGACCAATTGCATACCCTCAACGCAAGAACCACAATCTCAAAAGAAATTCATTAACTCCAATCGACCAAGAATTGGCGAAATCAACAAGGATAATAACAACTTTTCTAATAAATTCACCAACACCGCAATTAAGTTACACGAGGTAGCTACATTGCTAATCCTCATACTACAAACAATGATATAATCGGCAATACCAAGGTAGCACATCACAACATCTATCGGCACCAAAGGTGTCAATTTAATAGTTTAATTACCACGGACCTAAAGCCCGCTCGATACCAATCAGTAACACCCTGACCAAACAATGGCACGAAATGCTACCAAACTAACAACATAATAAAACTATGCTAAGGCATTGTATAAAATTTCGTGAGCCTCCTTTGTTTATTGATAAAAATGAAGTTCTAACAATATTATCAAAAGGTATGAATAACCGCAAGCAAAGTAATTTGGCTACTAAGCGAAACATCTATAAAACTTAAGTAAAGCACGGAAGCAATATGAAGAAGTTCTAATCCATTATTACATCTTAATCAAGGTCATAATCAAATACCACTTGAACTAATCAACAAATAATAATTAGAGTTCTCTATCTTCTCCATGGTGAATATTTCGTGCAAGTGCAACAATACTAATCCATATTTATTCCCATGCATGCGACCTCGTGAAGGTACCTAAAATAAACAAACAACAACAACAAAACAACGACAAGAGTGAGTCCAATGACTCAAGAAGTATAATCAGTAACAAATGCAAGCATGAACATTAACTCTCAAGTTAAACATATTACATATGAATTTCATGCTATGCATTATGATCAAAAGCTCCTCTTTCTCATCTCTTTCGCATTTTACCGGTAGACGCGGTGTGCATCCGTCAATGCACACCCATGCCTGTACCCTCGGCACAGGGACCAATGCCCACACTCCGCAAGTGTGGGGACCTCGATGCTTGATCACCGCATGATCAAGACTTCAACAATTCTCAATATGATGCATATATGTGAATGTATCAAAAGATAACGAGCATTCACCATACTACGCATCAACCAATCTCATAAATGCCATAATGTAAATGAACATAAATAGCATTCTCAATTCATCACTTACTCATACTCACAATTTAAACAGTCATGATTCAACCATCATCCAAACAATTCAACAAATCCATAAACACACAGATTTTCACATCACAAATATACTTGCCTCAACCATGAGAAAATGAAGAACACGTAGAAGGCACAACCCCGAATCCGCTCTCCTCCTGAATATTTAATTAATAATTACCAACATGACAGTAGCGGGTTTCTAGATATAAAATAACAGCAACCCCAATTAACCCAACAATTTATCTCAATTAAATCCCCAACTCCCTCGGCCAAATCTGCCCAACCACAGACAGCCGACTTCCAAAAATCATAACTTTCAGTACGTAACTCCAAATTAAGCGTTCTTGAACTCTCTGGAAATATAATTAAATTATCTACAAAAACTTAGTTGGGAAGACTCTCTGATTCTGCCATTAACTAGCCGATCCAAACCCTTTTCTAAAGCATCCAAATTCACGTCGGACTCTCTGGACAGCGCACTAAAACAGGCATAACATTCGCCCAGAAATTCGAATCGGACTTCTTTACCTCTATTGAAAGCTAAGAAACTTATCTACAACTTTCTCAATTTTAAGGACTCCTGAATCGCAAGTATTTCCGTCGCACAAACCGATCTACTAAACTCTGTCCAGAACTACCCGATCTGCAGAACAGTAACACTAGAAAATTCATAACTTTCGCTACACAAATTCGAATCACGTGTTCTTGTGCTCCCTGGAAAGATAATTAAACCCTCTACAACTTTCTAGAAGGGGTCCAGACCTGAATCCCGACGAAACTAGATCAAAACCGCCGAGAAACAACTACCGTCCCAGCAGCCCAGAAAACCGACGAATCTAACTTGATTAAAACCAATCTAGAGACTACCAGGATTACCCTTGACGACACGACGGCGAACACGGCGAACACGGCGACGAACACGCCCGCGATCTCCTCCTCTCTTCCTCCGGATCCACGCGGTGCAGCGACGAACGTCGGCGACGGCGCACCGGGAAGGAGACGACGACGGCGCACGGGAAGAAGACGTCGGGGCAGCACGCGGCGGCTGCTGGGTGGAGGCGCGGGGGTGGAGGCGGGGGTGGGGGCTGCCTAGGGTTTTAAGAGGTGGCCTCCCTCCCTCTTGGGCCAAGAAAAACCCACAGGCCAAGGCCTAGGCCTGGTTGTCTTAAATTTTCATAAAACCCTCAAAACTCTTATAAATTTAATTATTTCACAAAGTCCCTCTCTCTATTAATTAAACAATTAATTAAACAATTTCCGGGGTATTACACCTCGCATGCTCTCGTTTCCCAGTTTTCCGATGTCATGAGCTCGGAATTTGAGATGACATGATGGGCGAGTTGAGTTTCTTGCATCAGGGCAAGTACACTCGAGACCTCCTGAAGCGCTTCGATATGAGTGATGGGAAGCCGGTGTCCACTCCTATGGCTACATCAATTCCACTCGACCCAGATGAAGACGGCGAGCCACCGATCGAAGGAGTATCAAGTATGATCGGCTCCCTCTTGTACCTCACGCCTCGAGATCGGACATACACTTCTCTGTGTCTTTGTGCTCGGTTTCGTGCTTCACCTCGCGTATCTCACCACCAAGCGGTGAAGCGCATCCTTCTACCTTGAGCTACCATTGACTATGGTATCGGTACTCTTCCTCATCCTGCCTTTCCCGAGAGCCTACTCGGATGCGACTTTCTTTGGTCAGTAGGATAGACAGGAAGAGCACTTCGCACCGCCAATTCATTGGCACTTCTCGTTCCGGTCCTCGAGGAAGCGGTCCGGTGTTACAGATCCACCGCAGAGGCCGAGTGCGTTGTCGCAACCGATTCTTTGTAGCCAAGTGCTTTGGATGGTCTCGACCTGCGGGACTTTGGGTTAGTTATCGATGTGTTCCACCCTTTGTGATAACATTTCTGCGATTAACATTGCTAAGAACCCAGTGCAGCATTCTCGGACCAAGCATATCGACATTCGCTTTCACTTCCTTAGAGACCATGTGGAGAAGGGTGACATCGTGCTCCAGTTTGTGGATGGCTCGAGGTTTTCAACTCTGCGGGGAGAGCTTGGGGTGGTGTGTCCTTACGGACTGTTGTGAGGGGGAGCTTTGGGCTTAACTGTTTTATCATATTAATTATGCTTCTGTCTCCTTACTGTTGCATCGGATTTATATGGGTGCATTGGGTTTAGTCCTTCCAAATAGGTTAGAGTGGTTCTTTTGTCTAGTTGCTTAGACTTCTTACTCTTATCTTATGCTTCGGATGCTCTATTAGTGTTTCTTATCTCCCTAGATTGAGCTCACTCACTTCTTGCGATCTAGCGAGGGCCTGGCTACCTTCTGTGAGACAGTGCGTGTTGCTCTCTAGTGTGTGTTTTACGGTCGGCTATTAGTCACGGAGTCATATGGGGTAGATGAGAGTCGATCGAGCCATAGTATCCTCTATATCTTATCTATGCTTTAAGGACCGCCTGTTTTCTTTGCCGACTTCGCTTTTATTGCTTTGGTTCAAGGGAGTTCATTTGGGAGCTTACGGAATGTAATATTGACTTAACTCAACTTGAACTAAAAGTTGCATCACATGTTGAGGGGGAGCTGGATTTTTCTGCATGTTATTTTACATTGTAATATAAATACATTGAGCCTTGATTATTATCTGGTTATGACATGCTTACGATGCTTTACATCTTGCCATAATTTATGCTTATTTGCTAGATTTATCATGACTTCATATGTGTAGACTAGCTTATGCCATGATGAGTTAATTAAACTTGCTCAATTTACACTAAAAACTTGTCATGATTAGCACTCAAGTTTAGTCTTTCTTGAGCTATCCTTTTATGATTCATGCCATATCAAATAGGCTGAGTTGAGCGTTGAATATCTTTTGAGCCTTAGATTGAGCTGTCTTAAACTCTTGATGTAACATGAGTTAGTACAACTTGTCAAAAAACAAAAAGATCTCTTTTGTGCGAAAAAACTGATCTCACCAATTCTTTCTCATGAGACGGCTTGCCATTGCACTAGGCATAAACTCAGGGGGAGTTTTGGATGACCTAGACTATCTTCTTAAGCTTCTTGCTTGGAGTAGTCGCAGAATGGCTTGAGATCTAGCACATGATAAAATATTGGTTGAAAACAACCATAAGTTCCAAAAGAAAAATGTCATTTGTGCTCAATTTGCTTGAGCTATCAAAAGAATCAAGTACTTGAACCATTGTTTCACTCTTGAGTATATAACACTCTATTTGGACTCGATATTAGATTCTTGGTTCCGCTTAGCTTGATTGACATGGCTTGCATCATCCTTGGATGTCTCTAGCTAGACTTTGCTTATTGATGACTTGACATGCTCATAAATGCACTAAAATTCAGACTGTCATCTAATTGCTTCTAGCTAGCTTATACATATCCTGTCATGATCTGGATAGCAGTTCATTGAGTTATGGCTTGGTGTAATACATTATGGTCATTATGGATAATTCTCATGGCTCTAAATGCTTAGAATAAACAAACTTCAGTCATTTCATCCATCATCTTGACTTATTCTCTCTTTTGTATTCTTGATGTGTTTATTGCCAAAAGGGGGAGAATAGATTGGAGAAAAAGTCTTTTGGGAATCTAGAGCTTGTAGAACAATTTACTCTTTCTTGAGTTGCTCTAATGATTCTTTCTGTCGACATGGTCATGAGTTTCATTTTGTTACTAATTTTTTTCTTGCGTATATTCTGAAGTATGATGAGTAGCCTATTATTAGTCATAAGTTTTACATCATTAGTTTATTATATTTGTCTCCTAATAAAATGTAGAATTAAAATATTACTCATGTTTTCAACAAGCATGTCTGCCTTAAGATCGTTGACCATGGGTTTTAGCAAAAAGAACCACATCGTCGGCATAAAGCGACACCGGATGAGGGATACCTTGCGGACCATCCAGACGCTCCAGCAAACCGCTGTAGTTAGCTTTGGATACGAGGCTATTGAGGACATCCATGCAGATTACAAAGCGCATGGGGGCGACCGGGTCATCTACAGGAAACTGTAAAACATCGGCATTTGCTTGGAACACTTTAAAATCGAGGTTCGGAACAAAACTAATATGAAAATAGAGGATGGACTCATACGACTGAGCTAAATTGACATAAACATAGTTTTACTCTTACGCAATTTAAATTTATACATGAATAGAAGAGAAATAAATCAAAAAAATAAGAGATTAAATTCTAGTCGAAGCCTCTTTAATTGAGTTGTTCTCTCATGGTTTGAGCAGTGCTACTTGAATTGCTTGTGAAATAGCTATGCAAAGTTCGTTCCTCCATTATTACAAATCTATCAACAGATTATAAAGTTCATCACTACAAAAATACAAATACACTACTAACTGGGCCTCATCACAGCATCGCTTTTTTAATTCATCAATGTTGCAATTTGTAATATCCGGAATAGATTCAACAGTGTCGAATGAATAAAGAGAGGACCTTAAGAGAAAGGATAAAATATCAAGTCTTTGAAGGGTTTTCTCAATTTTCTCGGACCGAGAGACCATGTGGTGGTCATCCGTTGAGAATGATGAGTAATTGACATCGTTTTAGGAAAAGTCGAGTTTGAGTCGGTTGGTTCGGACCTTGACGTTACGGGATGTAACGGGCTCGGTCGGACTCGGTCGAACCTAGTCGTTTGGGTTTAGGTTGCATATTCTGATGACTCGACAGATTTGATCTCTATTTATGCTTTCATGTATCGAGCGGTGCTATTTGACGTGTTTCTTGTCCGTGTGTTGCGGGCGTCGAGGCGGAGTCGTGGCGAGACACGGTGGACCGGACTAGGCGCGGTGGCGCCGAGGTCGAACGGTCGGGGCGTGTCGAAGACGGCGTGGACTCGAGGTGGTTGCGAGGCAAGGAGCGGAAGCTTCCGGAAGGTGCGGGGAGGCGAACGGGAATTTCGCAAGGCTGCACAAGCGGGAGCGGGCGCCGTTGGATTTAGCGGGCGTAACGGGGCGGAGACCCGTTAGCCAAGGCTATAAAAGGAGTGGAAGAGCTGGATCTCCACAAGGACACAAGAGAGAAAGTTAGGGTTTTGATTAGTCAAAAGAGACTTTGGAGAAGGCTTTAGCTTTGGAAGCTTTAGTTGTTATGAGTTGTTGAGGTGTGCAGGGGGCTGTCTCCTCCTGGGTGTGTGCCTCACGTAGCTTCTGCGTCTCCCCTGTTCTTGTGTTCCAGGGTGACAGAGTATGTGCTCTTGATTTTCCAAGCATGTATGGGGAAGTAGAGATGGTGTGAGTTTATTCTCCATTGTAATCATGTATCTCATTTCCTCTATATCAATGTGAGATGGAGGTGTCTGAGTTGATTTCAGTTCTTGTGTCCCTGCTGTTTTTCTCTTAGATGGTCTCTATTGCTGATTTTTGAGATTTTGTGTTTTGGCTTGTTCTTTGTTGGGAAGTGGCAAAATGGGTTGGTCTAGGATGGAATTACATTTCTAGACCCTTTGATTGACTTCTCCAAAGAGCAAATCAATTTTAATCTCAGTTTTGATATTTCAGCTTCCTCTGTTCATCCATCCCATTTCTAGGGCTTTGATGTTTTTCGCATTTCTCTTTATGAGATGGCATGAAACTTGATATCTAGACTCCTGAGGCTATCCTTTAGCTATCTTCAAAGTTTCGTGAGAAAAGATTGAGAAATCATGGAGTATTTTGAATTTTTGTGCAGCTGCTGTAGCTTTTCAGTTTTCGGGTCAAAACTGAATTTCTTGATCTCTTGTTGGATTTCTTTGGTCTCCTAGTTTCCTTTAGATATTGTGGTTATATCCTTGCTGTTCTTGATCAGAAAAATCTAAGGATATCCCAGAATTACTCTCCCATTTGTTCTCTGTTTTCTGTTCTTCCTGGAGTGTTGATTCTGCCGAAGTCTGCTTTGTCTGAATTTTCATTTCTGTTTTCGTTTCTGTCTGCAGCTGTATCTTTGCTTTCCTATTCTGTCAAGAGCAAGATTTCATAGCGTTGCTTGATTGCAGTTTTCGGCTAGCAAATTTGCTGCACTTAACTCAACTGCAAACCAACTGCTGTCTGAAATTTCTCTGCTGTTTTGTTTCAGATTTCTGCAGCAAAGTTGCTCTCCGTTAGTCTGTTTTCATCTTTTCGGTCATCTCTTCGGTCTGAGTTTATCAGTCATATTGCTGCAGTTTTCAGCAAAAAGATATTGCAGTTTTCACTCAAAAATTACTGCAGTTTTTCTCCCAAAATATCTGCTGCGCCATTCGCATTTTGTCGCTATTTTCGATCGCAGTTCTTGCGCTTTCGATCCTCGATTTCAATTTTCAGTGAATTGCCAACTCCAGTTTTCAATGAACTGCAACTTCAGTTTGTGTGCTATTTTTAGTCATTGAGCAAAGAAGTTCTCGATGGAGTATTCTTGATCGCAGAAGAACGAGCCCAAGATATATACATGTATTTGTTGCCTTCGGCTGCAATCCCTGGACTGCTTCTTGCCAATTGATTATATATTTTTAGCACTGCAGTCAAACCTGTTTTGTTAGTCTTTTTTTGGGCAGCTAGCAGTCCTTTTATTTCTCCTCGGTTAGCATTATCTTTTAGCCTTGTCTCTTGTTTTAGCTGCAGTTTGGTCTCCCTTTTTATTCTCTTTGGCAGAAATCTCAGGTTGCAATTCTTGTGTCTCTTTGGTTTCAGATTGCAGTCCGGTGTACTCGTTTAGTTTGGTTCCTTTTGTCGGTCTTTTGTCTTGCTGAAACTTTCATCTCCTTCGTAGCTTTTTATAGCTATCGGAGAAGTTGAGACTTGTTGTGAATAATTAGGGGGCAATTTTTGAAGGCACCATTCAACCCCCCTCTGTTGCCATTTCCGATCTTACATGGACAACCTAGGCCTGGGCCTTGGCCTAGGTTGGAATTTCGGCCTAGTGGGGGAGGGGAGGCGCCCACCCCTCCTACCCTAACCGCCCCCCTTTCCTTTATGCGCCGCCGCCCCCTATCCTAGGCGCTGCCGCCCCCTCTGCCTCTAGGCGCGTCGCCCCTCTACCTCCAGGCGCCGCCGCCACCCCTGCCTCCCAGGCGCCGCCGCCTCCCCTCCCTTGCGCCGCTTGGATCCGGAGAAAAGGGAAGAAGAAGGGTAAGAGAGGAAAAGGAGAAGAGGTAGAGTTCGTGGGGAGTTCGTCGTGCTCTTCATCAATTATTCAAAGGGTAATCCCTGTTCCCCAATTAGATTAATAATTTAGTTGTGGTAGCATTGTCGTGTCTGGACCGCTAGGACGAGTTCATTAGTCATTTGTTTTGGGGTAGGTCCGTGGGGATTCAGGTCTGGACCTCTCCTAGAGAATTGTAGAGGACGTAATTATCTTTCCATGAAGTGCTAGAACACGTTATTCGGACTAGATAATTTTCTTAGCTTTCCAGAAAGGTCAAGAAATCCTGATTCCAACTCTCGGGGTGAAAGTTATGGCCATTTTAGTGCGCTGTCCAGAGAGGTCGTTGTGATTGCTGATGCTTTAGAAAAGGAATGGTGCGGGTAGAAAATGGCCGAATCTGGGAGGCTCACCAACTAAGTTTAGTTAGATAATTTAATTATCTTTCCAGAAAGTCTGAGAACGCCCTATTGGACATCTGTACCAATAGTTTTGAATTTTTGAATGTGACTGTCAGTAGAGGGGCAGAGATTGGCCGAGAGAAATTAGGGATCAAGTCAAGCTAAACGTATTGGGTTAGTTTGGGGGTGTTGTTATTTTATCTAAAGACCTGCTACTGTTGTCTTAGCAATTATTATAATTATTGTTCAAGAGGAGGACGGATCCCAGGGGCCGCACCTTCTGCTCATCTCCCGTTTTCTCGTGGTTAAGGCAAGTATATTTGTGGTTTTAAAACTATAGTGTGGATTGTTTATGATTGATGCTTTGATGATGATCGTTCCAAATTATGGAAATGTGTGTTCATGATTATGTTAATGATTTGTTGGTATTGCTTATGGTCAAACACAATTGTAGTATTCATGAGAATTTATGATGCCTAGATATTGTGAATGCAAGTTTATTTATCGAGATATTCACATACATGCATCATGCTGATTTATTGAAGTCTTGGTCATGAGATGACCAAGCGCCGAGGTCCCTGTCATGTTGATGTCATGACGGGCTAAAAGTCCCTATATTTGTGGAGTATGAGCAATTGGTCCCTGCACTAAATGGTACAGGCATGAGTGTGCATTGACGGATGCACACTCCGCATTACCGGTAAAATGCGAAAGAGAAGAGAAAAAGACATTTTTGATCATCTTGCATAGCTTGGTTGTTTATATGACTAAAATGATGTTCATAGTTGTTCATGTCACTATCTTTTAATACTTGCTGAGTCGTTGGACTCACTCTTGTTGTTGTTGTTTGTTCTAGGTACCTTCATGAAATCAGCATGCATGGGAATAAAGAAGGATTAGTGTTGTTGCACTTGCACGAATTATCACCATGGAGGAAATATAGAACTTTAAATATTATTTGTTGATTAGCTCATATGGTATTTGATTTATGACTATCAGGTTTAAAATGTAATAATGGATTAGAAACCTTTTATATTGCTTCCGCGCCTTAATTAAGTTTTATAGCTGTTTTGCTTAGTATTTATTACATTGTTTACGGTTAATTATATCTTTTGATTATACTTGTGGGAACTTTAGTTTTAGACAATAAACAAAGGAGACTCTGCCGAGATTTTGTGGAATGCAAATAGTTTAGCTTTGTTATGTTGTTAGTTTAGTAGCATTCTAGGCCATAATTTGGCTGAGGTGTTACACAATTATCACAGACGATTTTACATACATGACATATATTAGTAGCGATGGATAGAACCTCCCATAAATATATGCATGTACAATCGTCCTCCTTAGTTGTGCATGAAGCGAAAAATATTTGATGTCACTACTTATCCAATAGTAGAAGCAACCTAGAAACGATATTGATATGTACCTAGCACCATTGTTGGAAGATCTTGTGACGATGTGGAACGAATGGGTACAAGTGTGGGATACAGACAAACGAGATAATTTTACTCTACGCGCCATGTTATTTTGCACCATTAACGATTTTTCTGCCCTTTGTATCCAATCGAGGTTGAGTACAAAAGGAGCCAAAGCATGTCTGCACTATTTAGATTATACCAAGAGTATATAGTTGAACAACTCGTGCGAAACTGTGTACATGAGTCACTATAAGTTCTTTCCAAGGTATCACCCATACTGTAAATGAAGAAACAAATCAACAAAAAAAGGAGGACAACTCAGCTCTAAGGCCTTTTAGCGAGAAAGAAATCTATGATATGGTTAAGGATATTGATGTTGTGCTTGAAAAGGGACGTAAGTTAAGAATCCATCAAAAGAACATGTGAATGAAGATATCAATATTTTAGGACTTTCCTTATTGGGAGCACTTAGAAATTCGCAATTGCATCGATGTCATGCATATAGAGAAGAATATATGTGGTAGCTTGATTGGCCTCTTACTGAACGCTCATGATAAAATAAAGGATGGTGTCAACGCACAACATTGCTTGATCGCTATGAAAATCAGGATTGAGTTAACACTAATAAAGGCTGAACGTACCTTCCCTCAGCTTGCCACACTCTGTCTAAGGTCGAGAGAACTAAACTGTGCCAATGCTTGCACAGTGCGAATGTTCCGTTCGGTTACTCCGCCAGCATGAACAAACTTATTTCCATGGAAGATATGAAATTAATTGGTATGAAGTCTGATGACTGTCATGTGCTAATGACACAATTACTTTTTGTTGCAATTAGAAGTATTTTGTCGAACAAGGTTCAAGTGACAATCATAAGGCTGTGTTATTTCTTTAATGCAATTGCTCAGAAGGTCACCGATCCTGATGGACTAGATGCTCTACAAGCCGAGGTGGTGACGAGTCTATGTCATCTTGAGATGTAGTTCCCTCTGTTATTTTTTGATATTATGGTCTATATTATTGTCCACGTTGCGAAAAAGATAAAGATATGTGGCCCCCGTGTTTGTACGTTATATGTACCCATTCGGGAGGTATATAATTCTCAAGTCCTATTTATGGAATCGATCTCGGCCGAAGGGCAGCATCATTGAAGGTTATGCAACCGAAGAGGTCATTGAGTTTTGCATTGATTATATGGTTCAGGTCAAGCTGATAGCTGTGCCTCTATCTCGTCACGAGGGGAGGTTAGAGGGTATAACTCCCAATCTAGATACATACGCTCAAGCCTATTTCACGGTCTTGCAACACATACCTGAAGTATATTGGTGCCATTGGGTCCAACTCCCATAGGGTGTAAAGGTCGACAAGTACGTCATCACTACTGTGGACCTCAAACGTATAGGATACAAATATAAGCCTTTCGTACTTGCAAGGTAACTTGTTTAAGTTTTTTATGTAACCGACTCAACAAATAAGAAGCGCCACGTAGTTCTTCATGGAAAAAGAAGCATTGTCGGAGTTGAGAATATCGTGGATAAGGAAAAGTACAATCAATTTGACAAGTTGCCTTCTTTCGATGACGGCATCGGGCTCGAGAAAGAACCAAGTGATGAAGCTAACTACATGCGTGTCGATCATCGTAAGGATTTTTTAAAAAAGTAAATAGACAAGTGGAATGATCCCACACGACGAACACCTATTTGGAAATTATTTCATTATAATTAAGAAACTCGGCATGTAATTAGGAAAGTATTCCATTGTAATTGATTCAGTAATTAAGAAATAATTCCATCTGTGAATATATTTGATTGCTTGTTTTTAGAGAGCATGGCTATGATAATTCCTTCTATAAGTAGGGCTCCGCTAGGGTTTGTGCCCATACTCACACATTCGGCCAAATCCTTTCACACAGAACGCTGCTGTCGAATCCCAGAGCAACAACTTCGAAACCCTCTGTGTTAATCGCACTAGTCCAGGATCAACCAGTGCACACAATGGATAACAAAGATAAATATCATACATAATGACAAACTTTATTTAACTGAATATGAGCCTGATGGCCAAAGTTTACATCAACGGCACATAAGCCAAAATTAAATGTAAGTAGCGGAAGAAAAAACCGAAGCGGAAGAAGCTGAGCCTGCCCACAGGCAAACGACAGTAAGATGCGGCCTAGACATTCTGATCCTCACCGAAGTCGAAACTGCCCTCTAAAAAATGATGAATTGAGCAACATGAGTACATAAAGTATTCCACAAGTTACACCAGAAGGTTTAACAGAGTTGATGCATGCATAAGGATTGTCAAAGGAAGACATAATATGGTTATTTGCACAAAACCAACATTGGAGTAAATATCGTAAAGTAAGTACAAAAGGTGAATTTGATACAATAGATAGAAATAAGATTATAACAAAATAATATCGTTAGTGCAGGCTCCAACCAAACACTAACCTATCCATGAGCATCCCACCCGGACCATCTGTTCCAAAAAGATCTCATACGGATTCCATCCATCCATATGTTTTTCAATTTCTTATGTATTTCATCCATCCATAAGGTTTTCATAAACCATTCATAGACCATTTTGAAAATCAAAGTCTAATCCGTGAAAAACTTTACTCAGCTTGCCCATGACGGTGGGCACAGCTATCCAGGATAAATTATACACTCTGCAAAGGTTGTACAGCTTTACCCACAAGACATGATTATCCCATATTGCCACCGGATAAACACACTTCCTTTGGTGTGCGGCGAGGAGATCATGACAATGCCTTTACAATGCAAAGCCTTCAACCTAGCTAAGCCAACACTGAGGTTTCACCCCGGTAAGGAATCCACCAGACCAAGACCCCCTCTTGAGCCGAGTGAGACTTCTCATGGCCTACGCCACACTCACTTTCAACCTACAGCGAGACACAAGTTGGGAGTTGACAATTTAATCAGCCAAGACTGTCCCATACCAGCCTTGTGGTAGTACGATAGGGCTTTGCTATAGAAACTCAAAGACCGGTCCTTAATTGACTTAGGCCCAACCACATACCCCTCGTGTCTGGCAATCAACATTGTGTCACCAAACAACAATGCATGCCAGCAAGCACCCACCACTCTAACTAATGCCTAAGTCTAAACCAAAATTTATAATTCTATTTTATCAAAATTTCATAGACTTACTTGACTCACCAAAGTCAAGAATAGATTTTATCAATCATTATTTTGTGTGAAACAATTCTTCCCACCTAAAGTATTCTAAGCATGGCTAAGCAATTCTATGAAATTCCCAGTTAATACTAATGTACCAACTAGGTTCTCAGCTATGGTGACAAGGCATATTTGTTCAATATCAAACTTGGCTATGCACAAAGGAGTTGGGCATAACTAGAGTTTAAACTAAATTTAAACTAGATTGAATAAAAATACGCATGCATAATAGTTTCAAAAACAACATAAATAATTTAAAATAATAGGAACAACATGATCAAAGGTGTAACTTACCTGCTCAAAGACTAGATGTTGCAAATCGTTGAAATCGTACTCTCTGGATTCGTCGTAGTCTATACGCGAAGAACCAAAGCAAATAAATTCAAATAAAATACAAATAAAATACAAAATTATAATATATATACTAAGAGATAGATTAAGATTTTAGATGAATTTAGAAGAAAGAATCAATGGATTCGTAGTTTGTATGAGGGAGAACGAATATCTAGAAGTTTTGAATATCACATGAAATGATAAAAAGAACATGGTGGAGGCGTCGACGAGGTAGGATGCGAGGTGGCCGACAAATGGGCAAAATGGAAGCCTGGCGACAAGGTGAAGGTGGTGAGGTAGGTACGGCAGCAAGGAATGGTGGCAATCACCGGCGGTGAGGGAAACACGGCAGTGACGGCGTGGTTACGACAACGACAGGTTGGAGAGAGGTAGTACCGGGTATAGAATGTGGAGATATAGGGTAAGAACGGGGTAGAACACGGTATGGTGAAGCTATGAAAATTATTGGCTAAGTTGAAAATTCATCGGACACAAAACAATCGACGTTTGAACGACGACGATAGAGAAAAAGGAAAAACTTGATATCTTGGTACTCGGTGTAGCGAATCTAAAACCACTTGGAAGATAGATACCTGAGATGGTTAGGCGCGTTTTGACGTGAAAGAATTGGAGAAAACACTACTGGATAGATGGGGAAACGTGATGCCATTGACGGCCAATGCGAGCTGTCGAAAGCGAAAATTTGTGGAGGATTTTCGAGGAAAAGGAAGGGAGCATGGCATAAAACGTAGTGAGGCAAGTCTAAGAAAAATTACGGCAAAGGCTAAAACTCCAAAGAGACGACGAATTGACGCCGGGAGTCAAAAACGGACATTTTCGCGGAAAGTTCAATTTCTGACAATTGGCTCCACGAAAAATTAAATAAAAAAAGGTAAATTTCTTAGAGGCTAGGAGATGATATGATGTGAACAAAAATCAAAGCGCTTACAAAAAAAGTGGTGTACACGCGAAGGCACGGTTTCAGTGTTTGGCTCAACAAGGTCGACGGGGACTCGCGGAATCTTCAAGTGATGGTGATGGAAGCACAACGTAGAACTCGTCGAGATGAACTCAACGGTACAGGCGGCTCAGCCAAAGGACATCGGATGATGGCGGAACACGGCGGAGAAGACATTTGGCGACCGGTGGATTGACATCGGCGTTTCGGGCAAACGGAGAGGAGTTAGCAGGTGGGGTTTACGGCGAAACGAAGAGGAGAACATGGGAAACACAATGCTCACCTCGGTCATGGTGGAACAAGCACGGTCGGCTCGCAACGAGGAGAGAAGCGACGGCGCGGTTTGGCCACGATGGTCCGGCGAAGCTCCGGCGAACGCGAGGGAACCACCGCGTAGAACGCACAAAGGCAAAGCCGGTAATATGGTCAAAGGTGGCGGAAATACACTGTAGGAGGCTGAAGGATCGGAAATGACAACAGAGGGGGGTGAATGGTGCCTTCAAAAATCGCCCCTAAGTATCCACACCCGATCTAACCAGAAGAAGCTACAACTGAAGACTTAAAATCCGGAAGCTATAAAACAGAACTCAAGAGTCTAGAACAAAAGCAGAACAGAGACTACTCTCCTGCCGAAATCAAACAGAAGGAAAAGATCAGAGGACAGTCTAAAACTGTACACTGACTAAAAACTAGACTGAACAGTAGAACTGAAAATCAGGGAAAATGATGAGTGCTTACTGCTCTTCTCAGGGTCATCGATCAGCACTACAAAAGAAATAGCAGACCGAAAAGAAAAGATTGTAGCTGGAAACTGAAGCTCTGAACCAAACCAGTGGACTGAAAAAGCAAAACAGAAAATAGAAGCAGAAAGGAAAAACAGTCATGCTACCTGAGGAAATCTGAAAACTACTAATTGATAATAGCCGAGAAAAGACCACAGAAGAATCAAGCAGAACCGATCTTTGCCGCTTGACCGAAAACAGGCTTCAAAGAAGATGGCGACCAAAAGATCAAGAAATGAGTGCTCTCGGCGGAAATAAAATGAATCGACAAAATGAAAAGAACGAGAATCGCAGACTAGAAATAGAAGACAAAAGAAGGACAGACTGGAGATAGTGTTTGGTCTATGAGAATTGAGCTTCTGAGAAACAGCCGAACCAAAACAGACTGCCAGCTGAGAACCACTGAAACTGAGGATTTTCTTTCAGTGATAGGCGACGTGCCCATCGTAAGCGATGTGCCGTGGTGATTTCGTCATTTTTTCATCAAACTTCGCTCATCTAGTTTTCCTTAGGCGTCGTGTACTGGGTGTTTGGAAAAAAGTAGTAGAATAATATGGATAAGTCATATCCATTTGATGTATGTGCACAAATTCTCGACCTCTCGGGCCTCTTTCACTTTCTTTTACCAAAAAATTCTATCATATGCCAATTAATTACTCTCCAATTCACTATCTGATATTGAATAACTCGTTATTCCTTCTACGCAATCGGTCCACCATGCCATCGCATTATTTCCTAGCCGTTAAGTCTAAAATCCAAGTAACTTTTGTTTTTGATATTGTACGTAATGCCTCTCCTATCACAAAGTTTATGGCAACTACGACCACTTAATCTAAAATTAAGTAAATTTAAATTACACAAATTAAAAAAATAAATAAAATAAACCAAAGATAAACTCATAAATAAAAATATTCTTAACCAAATAAAATTTGAAATAATATAAATTCAGGATGTTTAAATTCAAATTTATAAATAGAGTATGCCGCACAAGACCAATCGAGGTACTCCGGCCAAGAGCACCGTAGAACACCAATCACCAAACACACTGCTCCTCCCCTTAAATCGATCAAGAGCCAGCCAGATTTATCCCTCAGAGACAAAGCCCCAAATCTCCTAGCGAGGAGCCAGCCGGGTAATGCCCAAGAGGAGAAAATTTGGACTTCCCTACTGCCCAAGTCGATGAAGAACTCAACGGAGCAGCGATTCCAGCGCCCATCAAGATCCAACCAGGGAAGAGGAAGATAGTCGGAAGTAGGGGGCTCACTTGATGTTCCTCTCAAACGGGAAGAGAAAGCCGGCATTTATAGGGATGAGAGGTGAAAAAGGGAAAAAAATGGGAAAAAAAAGAAAAATTTCCACCCTAACCCTTTTGGGGAAAAGAGGGGGGGGGGGGGGGGAAAAAGGGAAATTGGGGGAAAGGGGTCTTTCCCTTTGAAAAAAGGGGGGTGGGGGGGTTGGGGGGTGGGGGGGAAAAGGGGGCCCTTTTTGGGCCAAATTTTTGGGGAAGGAAGTTGGGAGTGAACCCGGGATGGCCCCCAAAACCCATTTTTAAAGGTAAAGGGGAAAAAATTCCTTAAAATCGGGGAGGGGGGGGGGAAAAAAAGGGGTAAAAAAATGGAGGAAAAGGGGAAATTTTAAATGGGGGGGGGGGGAAAGGCTGGGGAAGGTGGAAAGGGGGGGAAAGGGAAAGGGGGGGTGGGGGAAAAGGCGGGGTTTTGGGGTGGGGG
The DNA here is from genome assembly GCA_036346245.1 of Bonia amplexicaulis. Taxonomy (NCBI): domain Eukaryota; kingdom Viridiplantae; phylum Streptophyta; class Magnoliopsida; order Poales; family Poaceae; genus Bonia; species Bonia amplexicaulis. The sequence goes on along the minus strand of CM070753.1, from coordinate 12,317,218 downwards.
GAGAGGGGCCCTTTTTTTTTGGGGGTTGAGGAAAGTCCAAAAAAAAAAATTTAAAGGGTAAAAAACAATTTTTTATTAAATTTTTTTATTTAGGTGTCTCGCCTAATCTTCCGACCACGCAAAGCTGGCCCATCCTATCATGTTACTACAAAAAGCTGGCTCATCCTGTCATGTCACTGCGCAAAGTTGGCCCATGCAGTCATGTCGCTGTGCAAAGTTGACGTGTGTAGTATTGTCACTGCTCAAAGCTGCCCCGTCATGTCATATCGCTGTACAAAGTTGGCCCGTATGGTTTTGTCGTTGCGCAAAGCTGCCCTATGTCATAAAGCACGCCGCGACACCGCAATTACACTATAAAATGAATGGCCGAGGCATTGATGATACGAACAACTATCTTCTCCATCTAGAGTAAGCTACCATGATAGACACCGAGGGGCTAGTCGAATATGGGTCACCAAGGAGGGACCTTCCGCTTGAATGGAAGGAGGACTTCGGCGTTACGTACCGGTTGTTGCCAAACAGCACGCCGCCAAGCCGGGCCGAAATGCAGACACATACAGGACGCGATGGTGTAGGTGGCAAAAGGCCGTACAGATGGCGGACGATGTTTCTTCGATGCCTATACTCCGAGATACAAGTAAGGCCAACAACGTAAGGAGAAGTACAAGCAAGCTCACTACGAATGGTTCATTGTAAAACATCACTAAATAAAGAAGAAACGTAAGTAGTACATGAACAACAAGTGTACAAGCAGCACTAACCATCCTCAACAGCATCCCTAGCCCCCCTCGTCGCCACCCTGGCCCCCTCCGTCTCCGCGTCCGCATCCTCCCATACGGCCCCTCTTGGCCATCTTCCTCAGCACCGGGTGACGGCGCCCCGACAAGGAAAGACAATCAGGAGACCATCGCACACGTCCCTGAGCTGGTTGAGTGGACTGCACCGCCGCCTGTGTGACCACCGGTGCACTGGTGAGGACACTCCCAAAGAGAACCTCCGGTGTGGCCCAAGGTGCGGAGCCCATCACCGCCAAAGCACCCCGAAAAGTATTGGTCTCAGGTCGCCCTGCCCGAGAGACCCCCATCCACAGTCGGGAGGACAAGACCTGCAATGCAAATATCGTTAGTTCGTAAGATAAAGCGATGGGATGAAACCGTCAAGAGGCGAAGCGTACCCTCAGCTAGTTCCATGGCGTCTAGAGAGATGTACGGCACGGAGTACGCCCCCTGCATGGGGAAGCCGGAGATGCACGAATGACGAGTAAACAAGCGCCTCAAGGTGTAGGAGGCCGCCCCAGTGACCCTCCCGACCTCGTTAGGCTGAGGTGGTGTAGGACGTGCCCAAATAGAACCCCCGCGTGGTGCCATGCCGGTCAGGGCGGCCCCGGTGGACAAACCGTGTGTGCACCAAGCGTGGGCGTGTAGACCTCTAGTTGCCTCATGCAAGACAATAGGGCTACTATACGTGCACCCAGGCCTCCACATGACGCCAAGTGTGCACCGTCTCCTCCTATGTCACCTCCACACTACTAGCGATCCTTTCTACCGTGGTGTGAGACTCCCTCCAAATCATAGCACCGACGACAGCTTGTAGGAAAAACATGAAATGGTCAATCATCTCAGTGACAATGCCATTAGGGAATATTTAAATTTTTGATGTAACCTACTGCGATGTAAGTGTCCCACACGAGGTGAGTGAGGTACATGTTTGTCGGTGCGATGACGTGTGCTATAGGCTGGTCAACGACATGTACAAGCCTGGTACATGTCCAAGGCTGGTACCAGCATGGAACCTACTTATGGCAACAGTACAACGCTGGCGGAGTGCACACCTGGCTGTCCAGTGGGGATCTAGTCTCCAGGCGACTCGAGATGTGCGTGTCCGGACCACTCCCAAGTCAACTGGCTCCTCTGCGCTCCCTAGAGGCGGGACACGACGGGAAGCGTGATGGAGCTGGTCAATGTGCTCGTCCAACAGGCGTTAAGGCCAGTCTGATCCGCGAAGATCACGAGTCATACCTGCAAAAAATGAATTCAAGTTAGCATTTATACGGAACAAAAAAACATCGCATGTAAAGCAACAGTAAATAAAACTTATAAGTAAACAAAGGAAACAATACTAGGCTACCAGCACAACACCAACTATATTACTGAAAAGGGGGAAGTAACATAGCAATTGTACAAATGGTATATGCAATGTACGATACATTTAGTACGATAGTAAGCACATCAAAAGTGCTAACTAACAAAGTACAGTTCACAACGAAAAATTATTTGTAGTCACCAATAACTAGTTGTAGAAACCATGCCGCTCTGCCTACTGATTAGTACATGACTTGCAGCGTCTAGCTATGTGCCCCTCCTGACCGCATCGCTTGTAGCACGCACCAGGTGCTCTAACTTGCGCTTCGTCCATATTATTTGTAATACACCGACTCTATCGCCGATTCTTCCCACTCTTTAGCATGTCGACATTTGGAATCTAGGTCATCTCTGCAATATCCAAGGTGGCGAAGTTCCCCACAACCTTGAACCCCCTAAGCTCGCCACACCACGCATGCATCACCCTCTCCTTGAAGAAGTACTCCGACATAATGTTTGAAGGATCCATGCCCACGGTCCCGCATGCAGCGAGGACATAAGAGCATGTCTTGTGTAACAGATTTGGCTTGTTGCACAAGTAGCTAGGTTTATTTACATGATCTCTAAGGCGTACCTCATGGGTAACAAGGGCATGAGCCGTCCTAAATCCGGCTATATCCTGGAGTACCACGTTGAAACGATGCTCCCTGTTGCCCATGACGTACACCGTGTGCAATTGGCTTTTCTGTGCCTTCATCTCCATATATGCCCTAATTTTCGACGAGTACAATGTTCATGGGTTGGCCGCATGAAGTGTGGCATTCGCATGTCTCTCCCTGAAGTAGCCAATAGTGCTATGTAGAACACTTTCCACGATGGCAATGAAGGACTGAGAACAAAGGCCCCTGAGAACCCAATTGTACACCTCCGCAAGGTTAGTCGTCATTATATCATACCTTGCACTGTCTGTGTATGTAGCAGTGACCACTTCTCCAATGATTCTCCCTCGACCCGCTACGAGAAACACTTGATGTTCCGTGAGCTCCTCTACCTCGGACCAGCTGCGTTAGAATCATCGAGTGTTGCCAGCCATTCTGGTTGTACTGCGCCAGGCATGACCGGCCCCTTGTTCCTCTCCTCGATGTGCTTCCTGCTGTGCTCATCCAACAACGCCAATAAAGCTTCAAATTTTCTCTGCTGGTTCTGCATAGCCAGCCTCTTGAACAACTTCATCAACGGTTGTTTCAGGAACTGCTTGAAAAGGTTTACCCCTAGGTGAAGAATGCACCATCTGTTCCTCATATCCGACCAAGAGAAGGGCTCCTTGGGGTCCTCCTGAAGTTTTCTTGTGGCCTTCACAATCCCGACGTGGCAATTATGGCTTATACACACACTAGAACGAGTGCCGACAACTCCAACCCTCACATATGTAAAGAACCACAACTAGCTTTCGTAAGTCTCACTTTCTACGAATGCGATAGCCAGCGTCAATATTTGATTGTTGCCGTCAACGCCTATGGCCGTCAAGATCTGGCCTTTGTATTTGCCGGTTAAAAAGGTCTCATCAACTGAGATCACTGGTAGCATGTACCTGAATGCCTGATGCATGCACCAAATGCTGAGAAGACCCTCTACAACACCGCATAACCTGACGGCCTTGTAGAAGGCTTGTCCTTCATAGCGATATACGTGCCCGAGTTCCTGTCTTGTAACACCTGAAGCATACGAGGAAGATTGTCGTACACCGTCTCAAAAGACCCGAACCGCTTTTCCAACGCCTTCTGCTTCGCACACCACGCCTTCGCGTAGCTAATCTTGTACTTGAATTTCTTCTCAATAGTTACCACGATTGTGTAGCCTCCACATCTTTCTCCACTATCTCTCCATACATCAGATTGGCTATAAAGGCGGACGTTAGGTTACGATGCCTCACCAAAATACTACTCAGAATGCAAGAGTGTGACTCCACCTTCGACACAATCTAGTGAGTCTCATAATTGGCTCTACATGCGTGCACCCTCCAAGGACAACCGACCTACTCGCACTTCACGGTGTACTGATCCTGACTAGATTTCACGACCCGAAAAGTCCGCTGCATAGGCAGGGTCCACAGCTTGATAGCATCCAACAGTGATGCCTTGTCAGCAAACATTGAATGGAACCGAACCTCTGTCCCATGATACTCCCACAGTGATTCGTGCTCGTCATGTGCGGAAACACCCTCAGCATCAAAGTGGTTCCATTCCTACGGGACAAGAGCTTCATCCTCACCCGAACTATCCTCGTCGTCCTCTTGTACAACTTCTTCTTTAGCCCAAGCTGTCTGGTCATCGTACTCCATCTGATGCTACTCCATATGCTCCCCTTCATCGGCTTGTCATGTTCCCTCAGCATAGCGTGACCGTTCTCCCTCTCCTCCATGTACTGCATCGGCCTCGTCACGAGCATCTTCCTTCTCTTCGCCAACATGTGGGCTGCCCGAGCTGCTCGCACCTCCTGAATGATGGTCGTCCGCATGACCTTGCACAGCTTCTACTGGGCATGGTTTCACAAGCATCACACACTCGTATCCACAGCGCCGGCACCCTTGCACAAACTCCTTCCACGCAACAGTGCGCATCAATGTTCTCAACTCCAATCTGATGTCCGTGGGAGACCGACTCCAAAGCCCTTGTATGATGATGTTGCACACCTCGGGGTCCAATGAAAAGTTGCGGGTAAGCGCCTTATATCTGCGATTCGAGCATTCTCGTCGTCCAGGTGTACCAGAGTGGCTTGCACAAAACTGCTCAAATACATACCATTCGAACCTTCACGAACGGTTCCAATACCGTAATACACTCTCAATGTAATGGGTATTAGCATTGCTGATGTCTACCTGCATATATTTTTAATTTTGCTACTAGTCAAATCACATCGCACACTATGAAAGTACTGATGTATCAGAATCGATATTTCACCGATCGTCACCGTCAGAACCAACTACACTAACCTCGTATCATTAACTTCCTATCGGCAGACTGCACACCGACGCCGCTCTTCTCTCACTACTCGAGTTGTCCCCTACTGCAAATAATTCCTAATGGTTTCAACAATCTACATGTCATATCGATTTAAATGCATATATACTAGTTACAATGGTACACATGTTTTTCTAACGTACTAACGACATTACATTCATTCGTAATTAATCATAAATACTACGTATTATTGTGTTTTACAAAGTAAATTATGAAATTCTTACAAAAATATTAACTTAATTTTTAATAACTACAAATTTCTATGGACGATTAATTTCTATGTAACGTTGACCAATTTTCTACAACTATAATTTTGTATGCATGCCAATTTACTAACGATGCTAATTTTGTACAACTGTGTTCACTAAATTATATATAATTACAGGTTACTATGGCTACTAATTTTCTAAAACTAAATTGACTAAATTTTTTATACCAAAAGTTGAACTATTTTTGTCTACATCTATAATTTTCTACTCATACTAATACTAAATAAACTATCTACTGTATATACAAAATTTAAAATACAACAAAAAAAATTGCCTCACAAAAATCGCTTCTTCCTCTCCTATCCTCCCCTCCTCCCTCTCCTCTTCTCCTCCCTCTCCTCTTCTCTCCTCTCTTTTTTTTCCTCTTCTTCTCCGCCGTCTCCTTTTCTCCCGCCTCTCTTCGCCGCTTCGCTCAACGTGCGGTCGCAGCACCTCGGCCGCTCGGTCCGCGCGTCCTTTATCTGTGCTTTTAGTCACCTAACCGATTGGCAACAACAACTGCAGTCGTTCGACCGTTCGGCGACTGCAATAATTCACCCAACGGCCAGCGGATTGCTTGCTTGCCACGTGGTCATTGGGCGATAGGCTCCAGTCATCTGACGGTTTGGCGACTAGAGCCTATTTTAAAAAAAATCAGCAAAAAATATTTCTGTTATTTTAAATAAAAATAGATTATTCATAAAAAAAATCATAATGAAGCAATCAAGCCCAAAGCCCAGCACGCGCTCGGGGATATCTCTTCGCTTGTCCCACCGATAGGTGTGACCCACTTCCTCTTTTTTTCTTTTCTTATCTTTTCTCAAAATGAGAAAGTACAAAAAGACCCTCACACTCCAACAAATATCAAGTGTTGATGTGGGATCCAAGATGTTCTTAAAGACGCAAGATGTACTCAATTGTCTTTTAGGGAAACTTCACAGCATCCATTAGAACACCTTCCAAAGACACCGAACATACTGTTTAGAATAGAAATGTACCTATAGTGTAGTTCAAATTTCAAAGAACAGGGGTATACTAATTACCTTGTAGATATCATCCCACACACAAGATTCTCGCCACGTGCTCTCTGTGCATCGATGACAATATACTACAACAAGAACCAGAGTGATTTATCAATATCAAAAATCACCATCAAACAACAAATTACTCTCACCGTTAATACCAAAGGACTAACTGTTAAGCAACACACAGATCTGCATACCTACATAATATTACTAGCCACATCAAGTAAGTCAGCATCCTGCATCGCACACGCGTGTAGGCCTCATCATACTCCAATTAAATTTGAGTCCGCCATCTCCTGTCACCTGAGTCCTATTCATCCACGAAACCTCTTTTTTCACTAAAAAGAGTTTCATTGACTTTCCAGTATGGATGAAAATTCTCATCAAATCTGCAGCTTAAATCCGATTGGAAAGGCAAGCTGGTGCAATAAAATCCAAGTAACGGGCAAGCATCCAATTGTGAAAAGTGGCACCAACATGACATTGGATGTTATGAATTCATCTCATGAAGCTAATTTAAGAGGGGAAGACAGACATACCAGATTGGTATGAGAACTTGGACAAGACAGGAGAAACTTAATAATTTCTTGTATGCCTTCTAAAGAAATACAATGCGTCCTTATATAAAGGATATCTTCTTGATATTGACTCACGAACTCTATCTCTAACATTCTCCTAACAGACCAAGAACAGACTATCTAGTTCTCTTGGACTCTATCTCTATCTTAGGCTAAACTAAACTGACTAACTATTCTACATCTTGGACACGAGCATGGGCCTGAAGACATGGACAAAGACATCAATTAACTGACTCTCCTAACACTCTAGGGACAATCTGCTTTGTCATTGCTTTGTGATGACAACGACCTCTTCTCTTTGGACCTCCCGCCACAGACATGTGAGACCCAGCATTCGCTGTGCCTTACAATCCACGTCTGTACTGCTTATGCATGTCTATGCTGCTGCCGCCATCAATGCTCCTGTTGCCTGGGCCTTTGTCGACAACACATACTGCCTAACTATCAAAATTTTAAGGATTTTCTACTGACATCATTGTTAATTTTTCTTGAATCTGTCCTAATTCCAAAGATGAATCATTGCATTTTGCGCCATCACTACATATTTCTTTGCCGATGTCAGCCACTTTACTCATTAGCATAGCATATCTCATTGTATTTTCAGAATGGTTTATGCCATGCTTCTCCAAGCATTTTTCCTTGTACTGTTTTAGCTGCTCTTCTTTGAATTTGTGAGTCCATCTGGGCACTATGTATTGCGCTGGTATTTCATTAATTCCAAACTGTGTGAAAAGTCTGAATATGTGGCAGCACAGTATTCCATCCCTCGAAAACTTTCCGCATTGGCATTTGAATGCATTATTGCTAGGTTCAACTAACACTTCGAATGAATTTCTATCAAACTCTGGGTTCTCGTAGTTGAAGACCTTTTCAAGTATGTACACTGCTTCTCTTTGTATCTCCCGCAGAAATATTTGCCTTGTGTAAATATGTGCTGCGTGCTTTTCTATTGGCTGCATGGAGAAGAATGTCGGGTTAGTTCCTGACTGAAATCTATCCTCGTCATCTGTTTTTACCATCTTCTCTTGTATCTCCTCATATTGTTCAATGAACTTCTTTATTCTGTCCTTAGGAAGCGCTATCTTTGAATAATGAGTTCCCCTCGCTGCATCCAGTTGATTCAATAAATGGATAGAAATCTTCTCTGAAATAAACAGGCACCCAGTTTTTCCTTGTTTGCCACATGAGCAGTAGGTGCTGGTTGTCACTTGCATCATATCTCTCAATAAGCGCAGCCCACCCTTCTTCAAATTCCGCTTCACGCTGAGTGGTTTATCAAGTTATGCAGCTCTGCATTTATGTCACCTCTTGCTTCCATGAAGACTCCTAGCTTTTCCTGTGCTTTCCTCATGACGTGCCACTTATAAAACCTGTGCCTTACCTGTGGCATGACTTCTGTGATTGCTTTTGTCATCGTGCATCCTACTCTGTTATGATTGCTCTAGGTATTTTTCCTCCCATCACTTGCAAAAATGTTTGGAACATCCATTTGAAGATCTCGTCTTTCTGATCTTGTAGCAAGGCGCAACCTAACACGAGGGTTCTCCCACGGTTATTTATTCCAGTAATAGGAGTGAAAGGCATATTGTGCCTATTTGTGCTATAGGTGGTATCAACCGATATGACATCTCCGAAAATCTCATAATCCATCCTAGATCTCGCATCAGTCCAAAAAATACTCCTAATTGTTCTGCCTTCATCTATTTGCATGGTGTATAAAAAACATGGGTTTCATAGCTGCAGTTCCTTGAAGTGCTTCAATGTGCTTTCAACATCTGAGTTTGTTTTTCTCCATTGTTCTGCATGCTGTAATTTGCTCACATCTTTGCTCTTGAATTGTATGTTTCGAATATTGCCTCTCATTCTCTTGAAAATCTTCATAACTTTCTTAGGAGGTATCCTGGTTTGTTGCAGAACTCTTAAAAACGACCTTTCTTCAGTTGACATGTGTTTGTGGTTCAAGAAGAATCTTGTGAGCGAAGGGCTTGGACATAACGGATGATTGTGCTCATTCCGAACTGTTGTGATCTCCTATTGTCCCTTATCGAGCTTCACTATCACCTTTGCCTGGCATTGTGTCTTGTTTATAGCGTTTCTCTTCCTCTTCCTCTTCCTCTTCCTCTTCCTCTTCCTCTGCAGGTTCTCAGCTGGCTTTGATTTGCCACTCATGTTGCATTCTAGGTGATACTTCTTTCTCTTGTAATTTGTTCCCCTAATTGCCGCAAAACCAGCTAGAAGAGCATGTGTGTTATAGAATCTGTGTGCATCTTCAAGGGTTGGGAATTTCATTCCTACTTCTGGTGATCTTGCATTCTCCAATTCCTCAAAACTTGGATAAAAGTACTTTCCTAGTCCTTTATCTGACTCACTCCTTGAGCTGTTGTGTGAATCACTTTCATTGCTTGTATCATCGCTTGACATTTCATTGCTTTCCATATTAGCATGTAATTGGCTTTGTCCTTCAGCGTGCTGAAGTGAATGGTCCAATGAGTTGGCTTGTTTCTCCAATTTATCTGCCAATAGTCCTTCGGCACTATTGTCTATGCCGTTTGAAGATTGTTCCTGCATGCAAGTGAATAATGCTTGTTAACCTACTATGTAATGCCATATTCAAGTGCCAGTGCTCACGACACATAGAAATACTCGTTATGTTTTGTTTGGTTTCCATACCCAATTATTATTACCGGGTGGGTGTAGTCTTCCTTCTAACATTGGTTGGAGCAGGGTTGGCACAGGAGAACCTTTATCACCAACTATAATATCTGCCCCTCTCTTATCTGTGGAGTTCTCTGCGATCTCTGTTCATGACACGTTCAATTCCGTGACCCCTTTTGTCACTAGAACCTATAACAATTTCATAGCCCATTTACATTTATGATACATAATTCCAAGTTTCCGCAAGAAATTTCCCAGATACATGTATCAGTAATTTACTTGATTGGAATTGGTTGGAAGAACATGTCTTGACTCTTGTTCCCTGAGATTATCTGCTGCTTGCGTTAGTAGCTCACTGTCTCTTTGAACATGAAACTCTATCTGGTTGGGAGGATTTGACACCTAAATTGAAGCAATTAGTATGTAACCTGCACTTGTATAGGAAAAAGATTAATTATTTTCGTGTATACCTCATAAACATCAGAAGCAGGTATTCTTCCTTGGATCTCTACTCCTCTCCTCTCCTCTTGGGAATTTGGATCTGGCCGTGGGCGGGCGAGCTCCGATGGGAGAAGGTTGCAGCTGCTGTTGGGAGGAGCCGAGGGGGAGAAGAGGAAGGGCGTTATTGGGGTGGCTTGAGAGGAGGATCTGGCCGTGGGCAAGCTCATGGCGCCATGCCGTTGAGACTTGAGACGGGTAGCAGTGAAGTCGCGGCGCTTGTCAGCTTGCTCGACGGTTACCGTAAGGGCATTGTAACATATACAAGGGGCATACCAGAATTTGCTAATCAGTTATGGTATTGTTTTACATCGTATTTATAAAAATAACAGTATATAAGAGGTATTGATAAAATTATCGTTTTTACTGTCGGCAGACCAGATGGCAGTGCCCACGAGGCGACATGTGGTGCTGCCATTAGCGCTGTCGCCCTCTCACTAAACAGCAGGCAGCCTGTCGCCCGAGGGCCAAACGGTAGCCCTGCCTGTCGTCTCCTCCCGGGAGGAGACGGTAAGTAATTAGGCCGACTAATTTTTTTGTTTAGTGTTCATTTGAATTTTTAAATATATCAAATAAGCTCCAAAAATTACGAAAATTTATGTATAGCCTCCCAACACAACATACATCGCAATGTAATTTTTGGGTAATTTTATCCATTGTGAATATTGCTCAAAAATTTATACAATTTCAATAATTTTACGAGTTTTTACATATAGCAAATGAGCTCCAAAAATTACATAATTTTATGTGAAGCCCCCGATACAGTAATAGTTATTGTGTAATTTTTTAGAAATTTTATATGCTCCGAATTTATCACATTTATTCATGATAATTTTATCGTAATTATCGGCCCGCTGGTGCTATCGTTTCATGTTAATTCAGTCCTCCTTTGAAGTGCGTGACATCTGTCCTTCGCACATATATTGACCCATTGCTGCTATATTTTCTTTTCCACTACGTGCTTCTCACAAATGTCACTCTGCTTGTGTCGTCCTGCCTCGCGTTCTGCCTCGTCCGTACTTATGTCGTTATGTCCCTGCCATCCACCCTCATCCACTCCCTCATCTCCATATTTGTCAGTGCTGCCATGCCGTCCCCCCTCGCCGAAAGTGCTGCGGGTTGAATGCGAGTTGAATGCACTGGGTTCGCTTTGCGCTTAGCTATAAATACGAACATGTCGTAGTTGGTCATCGGTCATCTCAGTCGCTCACCGCTCGCGGAAAGACTAGTAATTTTTTCGGATTGGTAGTCAAATTGCCAGTAATTAATAAACTATTTGTATGTAGTTACGCGCATGTAATTATGTTTGTTGTAACGCTATCATGGATCCGTTGTTATGGCTTCGTGTAGTCACGCACATGGAACACTTGGTAATGTTCTACGGCGATGGTCTTGTACGGGATGGACCCAATGGGTTGGACCTATCAACATACCAATACAAAGTGCTCCAGACCGAGAGACTCGGCATCATGAATATTCATGAGCTACGAAGCTGCATCCAAAGAGAGTTCGCCACGGAGGCAATGGCGATGAAACTTGCCATCGAGGGGATCACCTGCGCTGCTAATGCGCATGTGAGAACCCGTGAAGATGAATGGCATTACAGCACGGAGGCCGTACATGCAAAGTGCCCCCCAGCCTGAGGCGGCCATTTACGGGAGGCCGATGGTGTACCTAAGTTTCAAGCACACGGAATGTTGATGAGCCCTACCGACACCGGGAACCACAAGTGGAGCTTCAAGATGATACCATTCAATGTGTCAGACGGAGGGTATAGTCACCCCGATTTCGTGAGGAATGAGGGTCGCATATGGTGGTCACTCCGCCACGAGTATCACCGACGCAGCCACTTGGGTTGGAGTCCGACAAGGACACTGACCTAGGCTTTGATGATAGCGAGGATGACAGACAGCAGACGGGTGGTCCACCCGGGGAATTGTGTCATCGGAGGTGCCCTATGTGTCCTCCAGGCACGATGATGTTGTGATACGTTCCCTCATACTATACCGCATGAAGAAGGGTCTCAGTGGGGGTTTCAAGCTGACACCCTCCTAGTTGGGCAGCGCTTCCCTAGCAAGGCAGCTGTGCAACAAGCTATTGCACAATACACCTTGTCTATCAACCGTGTGTACCGAGTGCACCGATCCAACCCAGCCAATTTGCTGTGAAGTGCGTAGTGGAAGGCTTCTCTGCAAAGGTTAGCGCTCAACAAGCCAAGATTTTTGGCTTCACATTCTCGATCAAGACGGTGATCGACCACACTTGTGTGCTCAGTAAGCCCCTGCGCCATCATCAGAATGTGACTTTCGTATATGTGGCAACCATCATTAGCCACCTAGTTGCGGTGGATGTTTCCGTCTCTCCGAAGATGATCATGTCAGAAGTCGCCAACGTGGTTGGCTATCCAGTCAGCTACAGTAAGGTCCAACGAGCCAAGCACAAGGTCATCGAGTCCATGTATGGGACGTACGAAGAGGCGTACAACCTTGCACCGAGATTTCTTCACCAGATAGTCGAGTCAAACACTGTCACATACATAAACAAGCTTGAGCGCCCAGATGCTGACGGAGGGCCCAACTACTTCATACTTGACTGGCTATTCTGGGCTTTCGCCAAAGCCATTGAGGGCTTCAAGTTTTATCGTCTTGTGCTCACGATGGATGACACTTTTCTCACAGGGAGTCATAAGGGAACCATTCTCACCACGGTGGCGGCCGACGGAATGACCATCTTCTCCCAATGGCATTTGCCATTGTGGAAAGCGAGAACACGTCTAGTTGGCTCTAATTCCTAGCGAATGTGAAGCAAGCGGTGGTTGGCGATCGACCCAACGTTTGCGTCATCACGGATCGCAATGCTTGGTTGATGGCCGCACTGGACAGCATGCAGCAGGGGACCGAACCCCCTCATTAGTGGAACGACGTGCAAACCCAATGGTGCAAGAGACATCTTGTATCTAACTTGTTCGCACGGTTCCGTAGCCAGGAAGTTGTGAAGATGTTCAAGGCATTGTGTCTCCAAAACCAGAGGCGGAAGTTCGAATTCATGTGGATAGAGCTAGAAAGGCGAACTACGGAGGGAGAGCAACCCTGAGGTGCCATAAGTTTCTCTGAGTGGATTCGTTAGCATGCACGTAAATTATAGAAATGGTCCCTTCTCTATGACATGAATGGTGCAAGGTATGAGATTATGATGACCAACATGTCCGAGGTGTACAATAGCATCCTGAAAGGAGTGCGGTGCCTCTCTATCACTGCGATCGTGCATGAGACATGGAATCGCACTGTTGGTTATTGAGAGACCATGTGAGAGGTGCTCCCATGTTTGTAATGAGTAATTGACATGTGTTATGAAAGTTTGAGTTTGATTTAAGTGATTCGTGCATGTGTTTATCGACTAATGCAAATGTTGATCTCATTATCTTGAGCGGTGCTATGTGATGTGTTTTCTTGTCTATGATTGCTACAGGACATTGAGACGGAGTCATGGCGAGGCACGGGATGACCGGACTAGACACAGGCGGTGTTGAGGTCGGAGCGGTCGGGATGTGCCGAAGACGGTGAGGACTCGAGGTGGTTATGAGATGGGCGGCAAGAAACGAGGAAGCTTCTTGCATATTTACAATTTACACCCATGTATCTTTTACTGTATTGCATTAATTCATATTTACACCCATTTGAGATGTATTTCATAATGTTTGTTCAATACTTATTGACCCCTCTAGCTTAATGCAAAGGAGGACTGAATTAACATGAAACGATAGCACCAATGGGCCAACAATTACGATAAAATTATCATGAATAAACGTGGTAAATTTGGAGTATATAAAATTTCCAAAACATTACATAATAACTACTACTCTATCGGGAGGTTTCACATAAAATTTTGTAATTTTTTGAACTCATTTTCTATATGTAAAAACTCATAAAATTATTAAAATTCTACAAATTTTTGAGAAACATTCACAATGGATAAAATTTCCAAAATTATACTATGAGGTACGTTGTCTCGAGTCCAGACATAAAGTTTTGTAATTTTTGGAGCTTGTTTGATATATTTAAAATTTCAAACAAACACTAAATAAAAAAATTAGGACAGATAATTAGACCGGCTAATTGCCTGAGAGACCATATGAATATACAAAGTAGTTTCTTAGTCATAAGCAGTTCGAACAAATAACCAGGAATAATTGTGGTTTACCGTACATCCATCCATGCAATTGATAACCTTAATTCACCATTATCTATGCTACATGCATAAATACATACATTGATTTGAATACAATGCACCATAATTTCAAAAGGGCCAGCATATAAGAAGCCATCTATTTTTACCTCCTGCAAGAATATCCTACTTGAGGATCAACAGAACAAACTAATTTTAAAAATAAACCGGCTGAACATTATTGCAATTTGCAAGTACCAAAGGGCAGCTTTGTACATGGAAACTTCAATGTAATAGCAATCTCTTGGCCTTCGCTGGAACCATCTAAAACACAAGTAAGAAAGGTTAAAATTAAGCGAAACTGACTGACAATAAACAAATTTTTTTGTGAATCTACAACAGAGGCAAGTGATTACCAGAAGAAAATTTTGTTGCCAAATCACAAGTTTAGCTGATGTCTTCGACGGTGTCATCGAGCTCCTCCATGGTCCAAGGCAAGCAGTACTTGTTCTCCGTGTGTGCAACCATGGCACCAAAAATCGAACCATCGAATGTCCTCATTGTTGAGCTTGCGATGCCTCCAATTGGCCTCCAACTTCCATCACTTGTAGAGCCGTCATTGGGCACTGGAGGGGAGGGGAAGGAATAGAGGAATAAAGGGATAAGCATTGAGGCCCATCAAGAACGATAATGGGTCTGGAGAAGGTGGCCACACACACATCCTCAATAAGATGCAGTGATGGCGACGGTGGCAGAGGGGCGACACCCAATTTGGCATTCTCGAAGGATGGTGGCGGCAGAGGTTTTAACCAGTATAATCTAGGGTTCATTGAATCCCCCAAACCTAAAAATACTCGGCAAAAAATCAAAATTAGCATAACTTCTCACCCTCTCATGAATCAAACTCTTAATTTGTGTATAAATGAAAGAGGGAGAGTTTGGGGAGAAGGGTCGTGGCTTGACTCATTGGAGTAGACAATGGCGGGGAGGAGGGAGTGCTCCTACGAGCAAGGAGGGATTTGGGATTCGCGATGGCGCAAAGGTTGATGCCACGCGTAGCCCCGACCACCACCCTAGGCTTTCCTCTAGGTCACCCAGCAGTACCGGACGTTGATGAAGATCGTGGGGGCGAGTGCAACCAAGATGACATCGACACGTTGGGGAATAGGTGGAGACAGGTGCTAGACCGAAACCCTAGTCTCCACATTGACCCTACCACGATAGCGGAAGGGCGGAGACGGCGTGGGCGGGGACAGAAGCATGAGATAGGGAGAGGGAGAATGGAAGGCAAGAGGAGGAAATGGGGAGGAGGTGAGAGTAGGAGGGGTGGATCATGGTCTAGAGCGACGACAGTGGAAGGCGAGAGGAGGGAGCGACGGGGGAGGAAAAGGGGGAGACGTGGGAGAGATCGTGAGATCTGTGGTGGTCTTGAGGGAAGTTAGAAGGGTGGCGGTGCTTGCGGTTAGGGTTTTAGACTGAGCAGGTGGGGTGGGATGGGAGGGGGCGAGGCCCACATGTCAGCACACTATTTATTGTGAGGAGAGAGATGTAGCAGATGAACCACGGGATGAGCCATCACCACCAACTTACCAACTCGTTCTTTTAAGTAGTAAAGAAATTCTTAATTGCATGTATTCGTAGTGCTAAATCATCAATTATCCTAGGTGTTGTATCTAATACACCTGCTGTTAGGATTAAAGACAACTCGTTTAATATCTGCTCTTTTGAGCTGTGGTTGATGGCTTTTGATTATGATTGATGATTTTTATCATGCTTTTTTAGACAATTGTGGACGATGGATACACCAACAAAGACGGTGCAAACAGTTTTTGGCTCAAAAAGCCGTTTGGATCGACTTGGAGAAGCCACCTTATTTATTTTGATTTTTGAAAAAGTTGAAGTCAAAAACAAAAAAGTAAAAAAAAAACTAGGTTAATAGATTATCTATAATAATCTTATATAATTAATTGGTTATCTATATAGCTGTCTATATATGCCCTAAGGTTGCTTCTATGCTAGTTGCTTGGGCGGTAGTTGCTTATTGGGCAGTTACTAACACATTTTGTTACTGAAGGTTGTTGTTGTAAGACACATGGATGTTTGGGATGATGAATATGATGAATTGGATGGTTTGCATTGATTTTGGCATTATCAAGCGTGTTATTTTCGGCTACGGCTTATGGCTTTTTTGCCCTCGTGCGAACAAACCAAATGTTGATAAGCCAATAAACCATTTTAAAAAGATTATTACAATAAACCGCTTTGAAATAGTGACGGAGAAGCCATCCTATTTGTTTGTTTGAAAAATATCATAAGTTATAAGCTAAAAAGAAGGTACTCATCCTTGATTTGTATTTGTTTGTTTAAAAAGTAAAAGTCATAAGCCCAAAAAAAGTACTCATCTTGGTTTGTATGTAATCTCCGGTGGATTGGAGTCTTGAGAGGGAATGAAAAGTTTCTTATGGATAATTGCCCTCCTTGTCAGACAAATACTTGCCTTTTCTTGTGCTCATCAAATAAACTCCCAAAAGCTGAGGTAGCAAGGTTTCCTATTCCAAACTTACATCTATTCCAGACTTTCCTTTCTCATCACTACAACGGTTAGAAATACAAATTCGAAATGACCCCCTGCAACGGATACAAATTCGAAATGACCCCCTGCAACTGATAGAACACCTTGTACTCCTCTCATTTTACAAACAACACCCTCAAGTTGAAACCCTCCCCTCCTCTCACCGTCTCCTCTCCCCCTCTCCCCTTCTCACAATCCAATTCCTCCGACGAGGCGGCGGCGCGGCGGCGGAGGCCATGCAGCCGCCATGGATCGGTGGAGAATGCGGCCGCAAACCACTGTACCTCGCAAAGTCGAGGGGAACGGAGGGATGCGGGAGGAATCAGGCATCTCGTCTCTCTCCCCCCCAAAAATCCCCTCCCCTGTCGTCTCGGACTCCGTCCCCTACGCCCCGCGGTCATCGGAGGCGGTGGAGGCGGAGGGGGGATCGGTGAGGTGGAGGGGAAGAGGGAGGTGGAGCGGCGTGTCTCCCCCAATGCTTTCTCCGCTTCCTTCGACGTCAGCCATGCCCCCATGGGGGATCGAGGCGTAGATGTGGGAGGGGGAAGCGGCTGCACGCGCCGGCTTTTCGCGGTGGATTCGGTGGCGGAGGAGCATGCTCGCTGCCTGCAGCTACCGCAAGACCTTCCTCTCCCTCGGCAGCGACGACAACGACAAGAATGGGGGACGCTGCTGACCGTCGCAGCTGCAATGGAGCTAGCGGAGCACGCCAGCGACCCCAAGCCCTTCATCTCCATGGGCAGCGACAGCGACAACGGCGAGAAGAACGGGGGAAGCGGCCGGACGCCGCCGGCCGTTGCAGCAGCTGTGGGAGGGCGCTGATGCGGTGGCACCCCGTCTCCTCTCATCCACTTCCACCGGCATTGCCTGGGATGGGGAGGCGGCGTGGCGCTGCCTCGTGGAAAGCGAAGGTGCCGAGGTAGTTCGGTGGGGGTTAATTGGTTTCTTGACCGAATTCTTGTTGTTTTATGGTTCAATTATCTATATACCATATGTTCTCTAAATTAGATAGGAGATGCCCTATTTGAGCGGCATACAATGTTAGGCAAGTTTTGTTGGTCAAATTTCTTTTCAGCTCAACTTCATCTTAGAACGTGTGATTAAGTTTATGCATGCTGCTATATTGATTTGAGGGATTAACGTGGAAGCTGCTTATCTACCTGCTACAGCTAACAGAGGTGATATATAGATTGACTATTTTATTAGCGTGGAACAATTTTATTAGCGTTGATAGATTGACTATTTTTCACATTGTAATACAAATGTACTACTTATGGCTTATTAGGGCTTTTCCAGAGATATGTTCACACCAAGGAAGCAACTCAAGGGGCTCTGTTTGTTGCTTCGATCCTCACCATGATTCTTGGATACAGCACAATATGTGACACATACACTAGGTGCACATCTGATAGTGCTTGTTCTTACGCTGCAATGTAGTCCTTTCGTTCTCGATTTTTCAAGGTATTAATGTTCACATGGTTCTTTTGCAGGAAATTAAGTCCAGTAATATTGACCCCTGTTGTTTGCGTTGTTGTTCTTAAACTTTTTGAGCTTGCCTTTCCCAGGTACCTCTCCTATATTTTTACAAGAAAGGAACCATGTAATGTTTGATTGGTTATTATAGGCTGGGAGATGTGCGGAGATAATTTTGGCAGTTGTTGTGCAGAAGGTAACAACTTCATCTCTGCTAATATATTTTGTGGGAAATGTCTGCTGATTGTCCTCCTATGAATGCTATGTCATGAGGCTGGCTAGGAGACCAGCTATTTAATATGCTATATGCAGTATGTGCCACATTACTTCAGGCATTTCCGTGAGCGAATCACCTTCTTCTTTGGGAGGTATGCGATGCTTCTTTGTATTGCCATTGGCCTTCGCAATTATCCTTATTGCTGCTGGTGCATAAAACCATATTTCACTCAAGGGCTCGAGGCATAGCAGCACTGCCGCACCAATAAGTCTGACCTCATGTCATCTACACCATGGTATAGTTCTAAAAGCCGTTTCTTACGAATAGATCTTAAGAACTCTAGGTTTTCCAAGAAGCCTTTTTCATCTACTCGTTGCATGCATGCACTTTTAGCACCAATTTTCCCTGCTTTAGGCTAATTGAGATTGCAAAGAGATATTGAATTGTGAATATGACTAACTTACTGAAAAAATATCGTTGCACATTTCATATTTCTATTTTTTGTCCCTACGAACCAATTGTAATGCTTGCCATGCAGAGATCGTTGCAAAAGAGCAATATGTACCAGGTGTTTTCTGCATTAGCACCCTCCTTGCATCTTCCTTGGCATACAGCCTTCACCATCAACTGCCACATCATCATGGACATGTATATTTTGTCTGATGGAATGCTTGGGCTTGGTATCCAAGAGCATCTTGCAAGACACCTATATTATTTGGGACTCTTCATAACCGGTACTTTGTCGACCATGCTATCCATTATTTGCAAATTATGAACCCTATTTTGGCTTCTCGATTTGCCTTTCTTTGAAACAAAGGCATACAAAGATAACGACTCATAATTACTACCGATGTTACTGCATCACCGGCAAATCGGCGGAACTGCATGCAATCAGTAGGTATATCTATGCACCTGTGAAATTTGTACAATTACCCCAAGTGCCTATTACTCAATCCTCATCCTATCACACCATATATACTACTGTGTCGTATTAGTATTACAGAATTAAACATAGACAATGCTTTCCATCTTCAAATCACCTGTAAAATCTGTGTCATCACCATTATACAAAAAACACAACCACATGAACCGTTTTTTGAGACTTCAAATATCGAACTACGCATCTCCAAATATTTTTCATATAACCCTACATTTCCATGTCTCTTTATACAACACAACACAATATGCCCTATCTAGTTGTTCTCATGGTGGTCAGTGCTGGCATTGCCCGTCGGGGCGAGGCTCCCATTCTAGTGCCATACATCCGTCTTGTACTCCAGCATTCCCTCATGCTGGGTCCTTTGGCCCCGAAGTTTGGTCAAATTTGACACTGTTTTTCACGCGAATACCAAATTTGATCCCTCGTTTACTTCTCATTTCGGGGTTTTATTACTACCATTTAAGCTTCTACTGAATGATAGAAAAGTGCATACATGTTACAAATACTTTTCATTTTTAAGAACCAAGTCAACTTTAGCTTTTATTTTGCACTTGCAGTATTTTAGTTTTCATTGTGGTCATACCAATGCTATTCATGTATGTACCATTTCAAGTATAGCAATGGTGCATGTAAGGGCATCACGAATAGGCTGGTGGTTATCTACTACTAATGATCCCCATCTGTATTATAACCTATAGAGTATAAATTTATAAGACATTCTGTTCTTTGATTTTGCATGACTTTTTCTTGCCATTACTGAATATGCAAATTTTCTGATGCGTATAGGTGGCTCCTGTTTGGTTTAGCTTCTAATTACTTACTTTTGCCACCACTAAAGCCGCAATGCTCTCTATGGAGTAGTGCGATTATGGAAGGTAGATATGATATGTACCTTGGTTCCTTTGTAGCGCTTTTTCCCATTTTGAACATGTCAGTAGTTCTTCTTCTTCTTCTTCTTCTTCTCTTCTTCCCTCTCTCTCTCTCTCTCTTTCTCAGTTACATACATCGATCCCATGGACTGAATTTTATTTGTGCTCAGGAATTTAGGACAGCAAGGTCACGAGTCGATGAATTGGTTTGGGCCTTACAAGTCACTACAAGATCAAGGTGTGTGTTTTCCTGTTGCTTTCTTTCATCAGTTCCGATGTCAATAGCGAGAGACTTCGATCCAAATGACTTTGCAGCTGATCACCAGGTAGGGTGGCGTTCATTTACCCAATTCTTACACTTTATTTTTGTTGGAGGTGGATGTCTATCCATGCTTGCTCTTACGTTTTGGGATTTCCTGTTTAGAGCATGAACAATTTTATTAGCGTTGATAGATTGACTATTTTTCACATTGTAATACAAATGTACTACTTATGGCTTATTAGGGCTTTTCCAGAGATATGTTCACACCAAGGAAGCAACTCAAGGGCTCTGCTTTGTTGCTTGATCCTCACCATGATTCTTGGATACAGCACAATATGTGACACATACACTAGGTGCACATCTGATAGTGCTTGTTCTTACGCTGCAATGTAGTCCTTTCGTTCTCGATTTTTCAAGGTATTAATGTTCACATGGTTCTCTTTGCGAAATTAAGTCCAAGAATATTGACCCTGTTGTTTGCGTTGTTGTTCTTGAACATTTTGAGCTTGCCTTTCCCAGGTACCTCTCCTATATTTTTACAAGAAAGGAACCATGTAATGTTTGATTGGTTATTATAGGCTGGGAGATGTGCGGAGATAATTTTGGCAGTTGTTGTGCAGAAGGTAACAACTTCATCTCTGCTAATATATTTTGAGGGAAATGTCTGCTGATTTTCCAACTATGAATGCTATGTCATGAGGCTGGCTAGGAGACCAGCTATTTAATATGCTATATGCAGTATGTGCCACATTACTTCAGGCATTTCCGTGAGCGAATCACCTTCTTCTTTGGGAGGTATGCGATGCTTCTTTGTATTGCCATTGGCCTTTGTAACTATCTTTATTGTTTGCTTTGGTGCATAAAACCATATTTCACTCGAGGGCTCGAGGCATAGCAAAGACCGCCGCACCAATAAGTCGACCTCATGTCATCTACACCATGGTATAGTTCTAAAAGTCACATTACCAATAGATCTTAAGAACTCTAGGTTTTCCAAGAAGCCTTTTTCATCTACTCGTTGCATGCATGCACTTTTAGCACCAATTTTCCCTGCTTTAGGCTAATTGAGATTGCAAAGAGATATTGAATTGTGAATATGACTAACTTCTTCGAAAAATATAGTTGCACATTTCATATTTCTATTTTTGTCCCTACGAACCAATTGTAATGCTTGCCATGCGAGATCGTTGCAAAAGAGCAATATGTACCGGTGTTTTCTGCGTTAGCACCCTCCTTGCATCTTCCTTTCCATACTGACCTTCACCATCAACCGCCACATCATCATGGACATGTATATTTTGTCGATGGAATGCTTGGGCTTGGTATCCAAGTGAGCATCGTGCAAGACACCTATATTATTTGGTACTCTTCATAACCTGGTACTTTGCCGACCATGCTATCCATTATTTGCAAATTATGAACCCTATTTTGGCTTCCTGATTTGCCTTTGCTGAAACAAAGGCATACAAAGATAACAACTCATAATTACTACCGATGTTACTGCATCACCGGCAAATCGGCGGAACTGCATGCAATCAGTAGGTATATCTATGCACCTGTGAAATTTGTACAATTACCCCAAGTGCCTATTACTCAATCCTCATCGTATCACACCATATATACTACTGTCTGTCGTATTAGTATTACAGAATTAAACATAGACAAAGCTTTCCATCTTCAAATCACCAGTAAAATCTGTGTCATCATCATTATACAAAAACACAACCACATGAACCGTTTTTTGAGACTTCAAATATCGAACTACGCATCTCCAAATATTTTTCATATCCTACAAAAACATTAACATCCAAAGCACCGTAAGCTTGCTTTCTCTCCCGCTGACAGACAAAGAAAAGATTTTTTTATACTAGTCTAGGGTAGGCCTACGCTAGTTGAATATCTTTTTTGTTTGTATTCTTGCTTAGCTCTCTCTATTCTTTGCTTAAGCTATCGTGTCGTGTAGATGGATGGCATCTCCCTATTCCCACATCCCCGGATATGATTAATGCATGGAAGCTAAGGAATTGGGTCATTCTTCAGCCCAAGATGCAATCATTTGGACTCCATCCGAATATGGCAGTTGAACTCTTATAATAGGCTTGGCTCTGGAAAATGAGCTTATCTTGGGCAAAAAAAAACGCAAATAAAGAAGAGCTTCTTGTTTCCAAGCGGAACTCGAATGGGCTGCTAGCAGATTTGTTGGGGATGGCAAGATGCAATCATTTCCATGTCTCTTCCGGCGCAACACAGTGCGCTGCCCTATCTAGTTGTTCTCATGGTGGTCAGTGCTGGCATTGCCCGTCGGGGCGAGGCTCCCATTCTAGTGCCATACATCCGTCTTGTACTCCAGCATTCCCTCATGCTGGGTCCTTTGGCCCCGAAGTTTGGTCAAATTTAGCACTGTTTGTCACGCGAATACCAAATTTGATCCCTCGTTTACTTCTCATTCAGGGGTTTTATTACTACCATTTAAGCTTCTACTGAATGATAGAAAAGTGCATACATGTTACAAATAGTTTTCATTTTTAAGAACCAAGTCAACTTTAGCTTTTATTTTGCACTTGCAGTATTTTAGTTTTCATTGTGGTCATACCAATGCTATTCATGTATGTACCATTTCAAGTATAGCAATGGTGCATGTAAGGGCATCACGAATAGGCTGGTGGTTATCTACTACTAATGATCCCCATCTGTATTATAACCTATAGAGTATAAATTTATAAGACATTCTGTTCTTTGATTTTGCATGACTTTTTCTTGCCATTACTGAATATGCAAATTTTCTGATGCGTATAGGTGGCTCCTGTTTGGTTTAGTTTCTAATTACTTACTTTTGCCACCACTAAAGCCGCAATGCTCTCTATGGAGTAGTGCGATTATGGAAGGTAGATATGATATGTACCTTGGTTCCTTTGTAGCAGTTTTTCCCATTTTGAACATGTCTTGTAGTTCTTCTTCTTCTTCTTCTTCCTCTTCTTCCCCCCTCTCTCTCTCTCTTTCTCAGTTACATACATCGATCCCATGGACTGAATTTTATTTGTGCTCAGGAATTTAGGACAGCAAGGTCACGAGTCGATGAATTGGTTTGGGCCTTACAAGTCACTACAAGATCAAGGTGTGTGTTTTCCTGTTGCTTTCTTTCATCAGTTCCGATGTCAATAGCGAGATAATTCGATCCAAATGACTTTGCAGCTGATCACCAGGTAGGGTGGCGATCATTTACCCAATTCTTACACTTTATTTTTGTTTATGGTGGATATCTATCCATGCTTGCTCTTACGTTTTGGGATTTCCTGTTTAGAGCATGAACAATTTTATTAGCGTTGATAGATTGACTATTTTTCACATTGTAATACAAATGTACTACTTATGGCTTATTAGGGCTTTTCCAGAGATATGTTCACACCAAGGAAGCAACTCAAGGGGCTCTGTTTGTTGCTTCGATCCTCACCATGATTCTTGGATACAGCACAATATGTGACACATACACTAGGTGCACATCTGATAGTGCTTGTTCTTACGCTGCAATGTAGTCCTTTCGTTCTCGATTTTTCAAGGTATTAATGTTCACATGGTTCTCTTTGCAGAAATTAAGTCCAAGAATATTGACCCCTGTTGTTTGCGTTGTTGTTCTTGAACTTTTTGATCTTGCCTTTCCCAGGTACCTCTCCTATATTTTTACAAGAAAGGAACCATGTAATGTTTGATTGGTTATTATAGGCTGGGAGATGTGCGGAGATAATTTTGGCAGTTGTTGTGCAGAAGGTAACAACTTCATCTCTGCTAATATATTTTGAGGGAAATGTCTGCTGATTGTCCTCCTATGAATGCTATGTCATGAGGCTGGTTAGGAGACCCGCTATTTAATATGCTATCTGCAGTATGTGCCACATTACTTCAGGCATTTCCTTGAGCGAATCACCTTCTTCTTTGGGAGGTATGCGATGCTTCTTTGTATTGCCATTGGCCTTTGCAACTATCCTTATTGCTGCTGGTGCATAAAACCATATTTCACTCGAGGGCTCGAGGCATAGCAGCACTGCCGCACCAATAAGTCTGACCTCATGTCATCTACACCATGGTATAGTTCTAAAAGCTGTTTCTTACGAATAGATCTTAAGAACTCTAGGTTTTCCAAGAAGCCTTTTTCATCTACTCGTTGCATGCATGCACTTTTAGCACCAATTTTCCCTGCTTTAGGCTAATTGAGATTGCAAAGAGATATTGAATTGTGAATATGACTAACTTACTGAAAAAATATCGTTGCACATTTCATATTTCTATTTTTTGTCCCTACGAACCAATTGTAATGCTTGCCATGCGAGATCGTTGCAAAAGAGCAAGATGTACCGGTGTTTTCTGCATTAGCACCCTCCTTGCATCTTCCTTGCCATACTGACCTTCACCATCAACTGCCACATCATCATGGACATGTATATTTTGTCTGATGGAATGCTTGGGCTTCGGGTATCCAGCTGAGCATCTTGCAAGACACCTATATTATTTGGGACTCTTCATAACCAGGTACTTTGTCAATTATGCTATCCATTATTTGCAAATTATGAACCCTATTTTGGCTTCCTGATTTGCATTTGCTGAAACAAAGGCATACAAAGATAACGACTCATAATTACTACCGATATTCTTGCATCACCCAAATCGACTGAACGCATGCAATCAGTAGGTATATCTATGTACCTGTGAAATTTGTACAATTACCCCAAGTGCCTATTACTCAATCCTCATCCTATCACACCATATATACTACTGTGTCGTATTAGTATTACAGAATTAAACATAGACAATGCTTTCCATCTTCCAATCACCTGTAAAAGTTGTGTCATCACCGTTATACAAAAAACACAACCACATGAACCGTTTTTTGAGACTTCAAATATCGAACTACGCATCTCCAAATATTTTTCATATAACCCTACATTTCCATGTCTCTTGCGGCGCAACACAGTGCGCTGCCCTATCTAGTTGTTCTCATGGTGGTCAGTGCTGGCATTGCCCGTCGGGGCGAGGCTCCCATTCTATTGCCATACATCCGTCTTGTACTCCAGCATTCCCTCATGCTGGGTCCTTTGGCCCCGAAGTTTGGTCAAATTTGGCACTGTTTGTTACGCGAATACCAAATTTGATCCCTTGTTTACTTCTCATTCCGGGGTTTTATTACTACCATTTAAGCTTCTACTGAATGATAGAAAAGTGCATACATGTTACAAATACTTTTCATTTTTAACAACCAAGTCAACTTTAGCTTTTATTTTGCACTTGCAGTATTTTAGTTTTCATTGTGGTCACACCAATGCTATTCGTGTATGTACCATTTGAAGTATAGCAATGGTGCATGTAAGGGCATCACGAATAGGCTGGTGGTTATCTACTACTAATGATCCCCATCTGTATTATAACCTATAGAGTATAAATTTATAAGACATTCTGTTCTTTGATTTTGCATGACTTTTTCTTGCCATTACTGAATATGCAAATTTTCTGATGCGTATAGGTGGCTCCTGTTTGGTTTAGTTTCTAATTACTTACTTTTGCCACCACTAAAGCCGCAATGCTCTCTATGGAGTAGTGCGATTATGGAAGGTAGATATGATATGTACCTTGGTTCCTTTGTAGCAGTTTTTTCCCATTTTTGAACGTGCTGTAGTTCTTCTTCTTCTTCTTCTTCTTCTTCTTCTCTCTCTCTCTCTCTCTCTCTCTCTCTCTCTTTCTCAGTTACATACATCGATCCCATGGACTGAATTTTATTTGTGCTCAGGAATTTAGGACAGCAAGCTCACGAGTCGATGAATTGGTTTGGGCGTTACAAGTCACTACAAGATCAAGGTGTGTGTTTTCCTGTTGCTTTCTTTCATCAGTTCCGATGTCAATAGCGAGAGACTTCGATCCAAATGACTTTGCAGCTGATCACCAGGTAGGGTGGCGTTCATTTACCCAATTCTTACACTTTATTTTTGTTGGAGGTGGATGTCTATCCATGCTTGCTCTTACGTTTTGGGATTTCCTGTTTAGAGCATGAACAATTTTATTAGCGTTGATAGATTGACTATTTTTCACATTGTAATACAAATGTACTACTTATGGCTTGTTAGGGCTTTTCCAGAGATATGTTCACACCAAGGAAGCAACTCAAGGGGCTCTGTTTGTTGCTGCGATCCTCACCATGATTCTTGGATACAGCACAATATGTGACACATACACTAGGTGCACATCTGATAGTGCTTGTTCTTACACATGTAGTCCTTTCGTTCTCGATTTTTCAAGGTATTAATGTTCACATGGTTCTCTTTGCAGGAAATTAAGTCCAGTAATATTGACCCCTGTTGTTTGCGTTGTTGTTCTTGAACTTTTTGAGCTTGCCTTTCCCAGGTACCTCTCCTATATTTTTACAAGAAAGGAACCATGTAATGTTTGATTGGTTATTATAGGCTGGGAGATGTGCGGAGATAATTTTGGCAGTTGTTGTGCAGAAGGTAACAACTTCATCTCTGCTAATATATTTTGAGGGAAATGTCTGCTGATTGTCCTCCTATGAATGCTATGTCATGAGGCTGGCTAGGTGACCAGCTATTTAATATGCTATATGCTGTATGTGCCACATTACTTCAGGCATTTCCGTGAGCGAATCACCTTCTTCTTTGGGAGGTATGCGATGCTTCTTTGTATTGCCATTGGCCTTTGCAACTATCCTTATTGCTGCTGGTGCATAAAACCATATTTCACTCAAGGGCTCGAGGCATAGCAGCACTGCCGCACCAATAAGTCTGACCTCATGTCATCTACACCATGGTATAGTTCTAAAAGCTGTTTCTTACGAATAGATCTTAAGAACTCTAGGTTTTCCAAGAAGCCTTTTTCATCTACTCGTTGCATGCATGCACTTTTAGCACCAATTTTCCCTGCTTTAGGCTAATTGAGATTGCAAAGAGATATTGAATTGTGAATATGACTAACTTACTGAAAAAATATCGTTGCACATTTCATATTTCTATTTTTGTCCCTACGAACCAATTGTAATGCTTGCCATGCGAGATCGTTGCAAAGAGCAATATGTACCAGGTGTTTTCTGCATTAGCACCCTCCTTGCATCTTCCTTGCCATACAGCCTTCACCATCAACTGCCACATCATCATGGACATGTATATTTTGTCTGATGGAATGCTTGGGCTTCGGGTATCCAGCAGAGCATCTTGCAAGACACCTATATTATTTGGGACTCTTCATAACCGTGTACTTTGTCGACCATGCTATCCATTATTTGCAAATTATGAACCCTATTTTGGCTTTCGATTTGCCTTTCTTTGAAACAAAGGCATACAAAGATAACAACTCATAATTACTACCGATGTTACGCATCACCGGCAAATCGGTGAATCGCATGCAATCGGTGGGTATATCTATGCACCTATGAAATTTGTACAATTACCCCAAGTGCCTATTACTCAATCCTCATCGTATCACACCATATATACTCTTGTGTCGTATTAGTATTACGAATTAAACATAGACAAAGCTTTCCATCTTCAAATCACAGTAAAATCGTGTCATCAACATTATACAAAAACACAACCACATGAACCATTTTTGAGACTTCAAATATCGAACTCGCATCTCAAATATTTTTCATATCCTACAAAAACATTAACATCCAAAGCACCGTAAGCTTGCTTTCTCTCCCACGACAGCACAAAGAAAAGATTTTTTATACTAGTCTAGGGTAGGCCTACGCTAGGGCAAAAAAAAACGCAAATAAAGAAGAGCTTCTTGTTTCCAAGCGGAACTCGAATGGGCTGCTAGCAGATTTGTTGGGGATGGCAAGATGCAATCATTTCGATGTCTCTTGCGGCGCAACACAGTGCGCTGCCCTATCTAGTTGTTCTCATGGTGGTCAGTGCTGGCATTGCCCGTCGGGGCGAGGCTCCCATTCTAGGGCCATACATCCGTCTTGTACTCCAGCATTCCCTCATGCTGGGTCCTTTGGCCCCGAAGTTTGGTCAAATTTAGCACTGTTTGTCACGCGAATACCAAATTTGATCCCTCGTTTACTTCTCATTCAGGGGTTTTATTACTCCCATTTAAGCTTCTACTGAATGATAGAAAAGTGCATACATGTTACAAATACTTTTCATTTTTAAGAACCAAGTCAACTTTAGCTTTTATTTTGCACTTGCAGTATTTTAGTTTTCATTGTGGTCATACCAATGCTATTCATGTATGTACCATTTCAAGTATAGCAATGGTGCATCCAGGACGCCATTGTAGGATGCGACGTCAAACACGTCCTGGTTGATGAATGTAGCTCCGCGAACATCCTGTTCGCGGCGGCTTTTGACCAGATGGGGATCCTCGGTCGCTGGGCCCTGGGAATCCCATTGCGGGGCTTCGAGGATTCTTTGAAGGTGTTGGGCCAGATACGCCTACAAGTCTCCTTCTGCCAGGGCGACAACGCGAGGAGCGAGGACGTCACCTATGTCGTTGACATCCCGTACTCGTACAATGCCATACTGGGGCGCCCAACCCTCAACTCCTTTGGGGCAGTCCCACACCATGGTTTCCTGTGCATGAAGCTCCCGGGCCCGTAAGGTATCATCACTACCTTCGGCGACCAGGACCTCATCCGGCGCATAGAGCTCGGTGCTCCGGGCCCACACCACAAGGCCCACTGAGAGTCATAAGGCGAACACGACCGCGCAAAGGCTCACGGCGGCCTCAGGAAGTGCCTCGTCGGGCTCCCCACACCGGTTGCCTCAACACCAGAGGCTCCCCTCTTGCTCTACCTCGCCGTTACAGCAACAGCGGTCAGCACTGTTCTTGTCCTCGAGCGGCACGCGGTTAGTATATTCCTTTTGTAATGGCTCACACGTGTAAACGGGAGATCAATAAAGTTCACTGTTTTCAAAACTTGTCTTATTATGCGTAAAGAGGACACGCGGAGGCACACCTCCATGCGCACTCTACGGAGTATAAAAAAGACGAGCGGAGGCACGACCTCCGCGTGCACTCCACGGAGTATAAAATAAGACATGTGGTCACCGCGCGCACTCTTTGGAGTCTAAATACTCTACGTAGTCTAAATAAGATCTTGAGGCCCGCCTCATACGCACTCTTGAGTCTAAATACTCTACTGAGTCTAAATAAGGCGTCTGAGGCCGCCTCCGCGTGCACTCTTGAGTCTAAATACTCTACGAAGTCTAAATAAGACGCGCCGAGGCCTGTCTCCTTGCGCACTCTTCGGAGTCTAAATACTCTACGGAGTCTAAATAAGGCAGCCGAGGCTCGCCCGCGCTCTTTGGAGTCTAAATACTCTCTGAGTCTAAATAAGGCAGCCAGGCACGCCTTGGCAAGCGCAATCCACCTAAACACAACTAAGGCGCATGCGCCGCCTGCTCTGAGCGCTCGAGTGTCTACTTCGGCTAGACGCCACTCACGCCACCATTTCAAGGGTAGAGGACTGCGCTCGGCGTCTACCGGCTCTGCTCGCCACGCCGCCGAGGTGTACGGGACGAGCGTGAAGTCCTATGAGTTCCTACGAGCTCGAGGGACGAAGTCCGCCAACGTTGGTCATATGGCCTCCGTGGCGACAAGTTCGAGGGCGTCGCCTATCGAGGCCACCCAGGGACTTCTCCATCCCTCGAGGGTCCGGCTAGCGAGGTCACCCCCGGAATGTCTCCGTCCCTTGAAGGTCCAACTGTTGACTTTTGTCTTAGTGCGAATGAATAAGCCGATAAGCTGTTTTGAAAAGGCTATCCTGATAAACCACTTTGAAACAGCGACAAAAACCGTCCTATTTATTTTATTAGAAAAACCATAAATCATAAGTTATAAATCGAAAAAACGGACTCATCGAAAAAATCTAATCCCCGTGAATTGGAGGCTCAGAGGGAATGAAAAGTTTCTTACGGATAAGTTTCCTCCTTCAAAGACAAGCACTTGTCGATTAAAATTCCAAGAGCTGAGGTAGCAAGGTTTCCTAATTTGATCTGGACGACGTCGATTGCTCCTGTCATTGTGCACGAGCGAGGACGCCTTCCTATTCCAAACTTTCCATTCTTCAACGAGCACAAGAAATGAAAAACAAATGAACGGCTAGAAATACAAAATCGAGCCCTCTTCAGCGGATACAAATTTGAGCGAACCCCTCAGAACGGCTAGAAATGAAAACTTGGTCCCTCTGGCAGCGGTGCATCCAGCGGTCGGAAAAGACCAGATGAGATAATAGCTAACTACACAAAACCTTGTACTCTCATTTTACAAACAACACCCTCAGGTTGAAACCCACCCCTCACCCCATTTCCTCTCCCTCTCCCCCCTTCACAATCCAATTCCTCCGACGAGGCGGCGGCGCGGCGGCGTAGGCCATGCAGGCACCGTGGAGCGGTGGAGAATGCGGCCGCGAACCATTACTGTATCTCGCGTCGAGGGGAACGAAGGGATGCAGCAATAATCTGGCATCTCGTCTCTCTCTCCTTCTCCAAATCCCCTCCCCTGTCGTCACGGACTTCGTCCCTTAGGCCCCGTGGTCATCGGAGGCGGTGGAGGGGCGATCGGTGAGTGGAGGGAAGAGGAGGTGGGCGGCGTCTCCCGATGCTTTCTCCGCTTCCTTCGACGTCACCCATGCCCCCATGGGGGATCGAGGCGGAGATGTGGGAGAGGGAAGCGGCTGGGCGCCGCGGCACAGATTCGTGGCGGAGGAGCATGCGCTGCTGCAGCTACCGCAAGACCTTCCTCTCCCTCAGCGACGACAACAACAAGAACGGGGATCTCACGACCGTTGCGGCACCGCAATGGAGTCGGAGCACGCCGGCTACCCCAAGCCCTTCCTCTCCATGGGCAGCGACAGCGACAACGTCGAGAAGAACGGGGGAAGCGGCCGGACGCCGCCGGCTGTTGCGGCGGTGCGATCGGCATCTGCGGAAGCGATCGCGAGGCCTCAACGGCGACAATGACGAGTACCTGGGGAAGTGGGAGGCGGCGTGTGGTGCCCCGTCTCCTCTCCTCCACTTCCACTGGCGTTGCACGGATGGGGGTTGGGAGGCGTAATGGCGCTGCCTCGTGGATAGCGAAGGTGCCGTGGTAGTTCGGTGTACTCCCCTCCCATGTTCGTGCCCATGTCTAAGTTTATCTGTTTCCCTTCCCTGTGATGGAGAAGTTTTCTAGTGCCTATGTTGGTTTTGGATGACTTAGAGGTGGGGGTTAATTGGTTTCTTCACCCAATTCTTGTTGTTTTATGGTTCAATTCTCCATATGTTCTCTAAATTAGATAGGAGATGCCCTTTTTGAGTGGCATACAATGTTAGGCAAGTTTTGTTGGTCAAATTTCTTTGCAGCTCAACTTCATCTTAGAACGTGCTAATCGCATCTTGTTGGTGTTTATGCATGCTGCTATATTGATTTGAGGGATTAACGTGGAAGTTGCTTATCTACACTTTCTGACCAACGGAGGTGATATATTTGAGGTTTTACTTGTTCAATGTCCGAAATCGCCAGATTTAAGTTTCTTCATCTTCGTTGACTGTGCTTTTGTTCCATGATTTGCACATTTTCATCCTTATAGTTTAGTTATTGTGGCAACATTAATATGCTCCATCTGATGTCCTTCTAACGTGTTAAAATGAACATTAAAATTGTCATCAAGATGAATTTTTGACATGCCAATTGAATTACTTGTCAGTAATCATACTCAAGCAATCTGTTATCTCATTACATGTTGTGTAATTAGTGAAATCCCTTTTGCGTATCTTCCAAACACTGTTGGGTTATTAACTTTGTTCAACACACGTTTATACTAGTTGAGCTTTCGTAGGTGCATGCTGTAGTTGCAGAAGGGGGCAGTCCATCATTAGCTGATGATGCACTTCTTACTCTAAGGTGAACTTAGGTGGTATTTTCCTTTTTTTATTGCTTCATATCCTCATACTACAATTTGCCTCATTTTTATTGTTCTGATCCTGGAGGACTTTCCCTTAATTACATTTTCATGGTTTTCACTACTGACGATTGGGAGATTGCCGAGAGCTTGAAATTTTGGTGATAATGTATGATTTTTTGTTTGATGCATCCCGGATTCTTCATTTGTCAGGGTTAAATAGCAAAGCATGCATATACTTTGGACAAATTATGCGCTAGTTTCCTTCTTGATTGATTCTATAGTGGACTGTGTTTTGTGATTTGATAGTGTGGGTTGGATTCTAGGATGACATGTTGGGGTTATCTGCTGTTTGTACAGCAGTGTCTTCAACCGCTAGTAGGGTTGGGATCGTGCAGGAGCACTTGATTTTCTTGGGAACTCAGTCTTCTTACAAAATTGTGTAGGTTTCGTCTGTTGTAAAACATGTTGTGGTTCTTCTGAGTGTCTCATAGCAAAGTTTCTACCACTCTTACCTTTCACTCAATGTGTTATTGGAGGGTTATGAGATACTTCACTATATATGAGCATGCATCACTATCGCAGGAGACTGCCCATTTTAATGATCCTCTCTATATTCGGTACTTCTGAGGTGACGCTTAGTTCTCAGAATAAAATATATTCCTTAAGGTAAGTTCTCACAATAAATTATCTTTCTTTTATATACTCAATATCACCAAAACAGTGCCACCAGATCAGGATTATTCTTGTTTACTATCAGTTATTAGTTAT
The DNA here is from genome assembly GCA_036346245.1 of Bonia amplexicaulis. NCBI lineage: Eukaryota > Viridiplantae > Streptophyta > Magnoliopsida > Poales > Poaceae > Bonia > Bonia amplexicaulis. Next base: position 12,283,961 of record CM070753.1, on the reverse strand, counting down.
AAAATATCTAGCGCACTTCATTGCTGGCATTGATGAACATACAACCAAAAGAGAATCTTTGCGAGAGAGGATTATTCTTGTTTAGTATCAGTTATAACATATCTAGCACACTTCATTGCTGCAATTGATGCACGTACAACCAAGAGAAATCTTTGCAGAGGAGTTCTTTGCCTTGTTTTTGTTCTCTGCTAAATACTCTTTTGTTCCATGCTTAAATTAACTGCTTTCCATTCTTGTCGAACTTTTCCTCTCATCGTTAACTGAACATTTTAACTTACAGATGGCTGCATTTGGTTTCTACAATTCATAGTATCTTCCCTCTTTCTATCACTAAATCATTAAGCATACCTTGTCATTCCCCTGCTTATCCTCTCGCTTCCTTATGCCATGCCGCCATGTAATTATGATAATTTATAGATTGATCTTGATGACGTTGGTATGAAGCTTCTTGATGAACCAATGGCCCAATGCACTTTATAATGAACTAGGAGGAGGTTCTTGTTGATTTCCCTACATATATAAGCAAGGTATGTTTATTCTTTGCAAAAGAATCACTTATTTTCCATGGATGATGGCGCCTTGTTATACTAGTTGCCTGTCACGTATATCTTTCGGTGCTTGTAGAATGAAAACTAGAAGAGGCACCATTTTAAGAACGATGTTGGTACTGTGTGCCTAGAGCACATTGTCTCAACTAGAGCTTTAGCAACACATCCTTGATAGCTTGATTCCACCATTTAGTTCATCTTTGTCGTCCTTTTCATCACTCTCTTGCCTCTTCCAACTTGATTCTATTTGTTGCAGTTATTGCTTTGCTATCTGGTAGATTATTCACCATCATTTGGATGTTGTTTCTTTCCTTCTTCTCTCAATTCCTCCATATAGCCGATAACTCTTTTCTTTCCTAACCTCTTATCTTTCTTTTCTTGCCTTCATCATCAATCTCTTCTCTCTTGGCTCTCTTTGAGGATATGTTTCCTTTATATTAGATGTTATTTACCCAAAAGACTAAGCACATGAGATATTTGTACAAACCGAGGGCATATGATTATTTGGTCCTTTTCGTTTCTGCTGTTTCTTAAGGGTTATGATTTGAGGGTTGTTGAGGTTACAGACGAAACAGTAAACCAAAGGGGCTAGCTGGGAGGCCTCGGAGGGGCTGCTGGAGCCTTACAAGTGGAAATCTTGCTAGAAGTCTGTGCTGTTCGAATTTGTCTGAAAAGGAGAGCCCTCTCCCCCATTGCACACCCAGACACATATTTATAGTCATGGGGGCCTATTACATAAACCTCTAATTGGGTGTACACTTATAGGAATAAACATATCATTCCCTTACTTAAAGTTACATAAATATCCCTATCTGAGCCTACACTTATAGGGATACACATGACATTTCACTAGTCCTATAGGTTCCTACCAGGCTACCGACCGCCCCATCGGCACCATAGGCCGACCCAGGCCAACGAGGGGCCACCCTCAACAAAGAGCCTCTCATAGTTGAGAGGCCCTATTTTCGTGGGCCGAGACCATACCTGGCACCTCCTGACCCCTCTGTCCCTTCGGTCCATTGGAAAGTTGTCTGTATGGATTCCCGCCAAAGCTATACTAAGCGGGCCATTGCGCGCAACCCGCGAGACACGATTAAGCGTGGCAACGGCTGTCGGGCACATGTGGCGACGGTTGGTTTTTCGGTTTGCGCGAGACAAGGCGTCGTGCCGATCGTGGTGTGGCATGTGCCTCCTTGATTCTCGTGCCCACTGCTCGGGCATTAATTGGTGTTGTCGCACCTTCCTTCAGCGTCTGGCCGTATACTCCTGGGCGGGCCGCTCGGAAGGCACCCAGCCTCGCACGCGGTCTTCGCGTCCCTTCATGATGCACGCTGCCAGCCGAAGCACCTTGGGCCTGGTTAGTTCTCCAACCTTTGCAACATTAGCTTGTAGGTCTGCATTCCTTCAAAGAGCCCATGTCACGAAATGCACACTGATCCTGGCTTGATTTCACGTCACGAAATGTCCGCTGCATTGAAAGAGCCCACAGCTTGATGGCATCCTGCAATGCTGCCTAGTCAGCAAACATAGAATGCAACCGAACCTCTGTCTCATGATACTCCTACACTGATTCATGCTCATCATGTGTGGAAACACCTTCAGCGTTAAACCGGTTCCATTCCTGCGGGATAGGAACTCCATCCTCATCCGAACTGTCCTCGTCCTCGTCCTGTACATCTTCCTCTTAAGCCCATGCCCTCTGGTCATCACAGTCCATCTGCTGCATGATGTACTCAATATGCTCCTCTTCATCGGCTTGTCCAGTTCCCTCTCTATGACTTGACCACTATACCTCTCCTCCATGTACCGTATCGGCTTCATCACGAGCAACTTGATCATCTTCGCCAACATGCGGCCCGCCCGAGCTGCTAGCGCCTCCTGGAGCAAGGGCGGACGCATGACCTTGCGCAGTTTCTAGTGAGCACGGTTGCACAAGTAGGACACACTCGTATCCACGGCGTCGGCACCCTTGCACAAAGCCCTTCCATGTAGCAGTGCGCAGCAATGTCTTCAACTCCCATCTGATGTCCGTGGGAGACCAGCTCCAAAGCCCTTGCACGACGACGCTGCACACCTTGGGATCCAACGAAAAACTCCGTGTCAGCCAATACAGCACATCTAAGATCCGAGCATTCTTGCCATCCGGATGTACTAGAGTGACTTGCGGAAAACCGCTCAAATCCACACCATTCGGACCTTCACGAACGGTTCCAGTACTGTAATGCACTCTCAATGTAGTGGCTATTGTCATTGTTGATGTCAGCCTGCATATATGTTTCAATTTTGCGACATGTCAAATAGCATCGCACAATACTAAACTTTCTATACTAAAAATTGTACTAAAATTTCTATACTCAAAATGTTCCATACTAAAAAATGTATACTAAAAATTTTCTATACTAACATTTCTATACTAAAAATTGTAATATGTTTTGATATCTACAATTTTTACTAACACTAACATTCGTACAAAATAAATACTACAAATACAATATACTAAAAAAGTAACTGGATCTAAGGATTTGAATGGATGGAACAGCTCCCACTCCTCTCCTCCTCTCCCTCTCCGCTTCTCCCCCTCCTTCTCTTCTTCCCCTCCTTCCTGTCCTTTTCTCCCCCTCATCTCCCTCTCTTCTTCTGCCCCTCCTCTTCTTCCTCTCCTCTTCTCCCCCTCTTCTCCCCTCCTTTTCTTCCCCTCCTTTCTCTCCTCTTTTTTCTCTTCTCCTCTCCTTTCTTTTCTCGGCGCCGAGTGAGCGAAAAAATGAGCAGGGTGGCTGTTATGGCTGAATTGTTGGCTTTATTGATCTATTAGAGATGAGCCTGATCGCCCTCCCAGGAGGCTCTGATCATAATAACTCTCTCCCCTTTCTTTTCCCCATCCGTTGGGTATAAATATCCATAGAAGCTAACCCTTCCTTACAATTTCTCTCCTCTTTCCTATTATTCCTTCTAGCCTTCCAAACTATCCTCATGCAGACAACTATTGAAAGACTTGCCAATCTTCCAGACGTGGCTGTTCAGTCGCTTGGTGTTGTAGACGCCGGCGCTGGAGACACCGGCTTGAGCTTATTGCGGCGAGTATATGTTTTGCCGATAAAAGCGTCCACAACACTACCTCCCTCCTAGAGAAACAGCTCGTCCTCGAGCTGGAATTGTGGATGCGCCTCGGTAAAAGAATCCAGGGCCTCCCAGGTTGCTTCAGCAGCTGGTCGGCCGACCCAACGAACCAGTAACTCCCAGCGGCCACGATTGAGACGGGTGCGGAGGATGGATTCCGGTGTTGGTACCACACGGCCACGTGACAGAGGTGGGAGAGGCACCAACGCATGTGGAGGAGTGCCCACAAACTTCTTGAGGAAGATAACATGGAAGACATCATGAATCTTCGCCTTGGGCGGCAGCTGGAGACGATAAGCCACCGGACCCACTCGCTCCACAACTTGATAGGGCCCATAGTATCGGGGTGAAAGCTTGCCGCTGGATTTGGTGGTGATGCCGGTGGCTGTGCGGTGGTGAAGACGGAGCCACACCCAGTCACCAGCGGTGAACTGAATGTCGCGATGACCCGCATCATAGTGCAGCTTCATGTGGGTCTGAGCATGCAGCAGCCGCTCGCGTATCTCCGCCGAAATGCGTCACGTTCGGTGAGTTGTTTGTCGAGCTGCGGCGAGCCACGCGGGTTGATAGCTCGCCAAAGTCGGTGGTGCCCTGCCATAGACCACCTGAAAAGGAGTTGTTTGAAGCGCCGTCTGGTATGATGTGTTGTAGCAGAACTCGGCCCAGGGCAGCCAACGCAGCCAACTGCGGGGGCGGTCGCCAGCGAGACACCGGAGGTAGACGCCAAGCACCCTGTTCGTCACCTCAGATTGGCCATCGGTCTGTGGATGAAACGCAGAACTGAGTCGTAGTTCCACTCCGGACAGAGTGAATAGTTCAATCCAGAATGTGCTGGTGAAGACGGGGTCACGGTCGCTGACGATGGAACAAGGTATGCCGTGGAGCCGGACTATGTGGTCGAAGAAGACGCGCGCCACCGAAGTCGCCGTGTAGGGGTGTCCGATGGCGATGAAGTGGGCGTATTTGGAGAAACGGTCCACCACGGTGAGTACCACTGATTTGCCGCCCACCTTGGGAAACCCCTCCACGAAGTCCATGGCGATGTCTGCCCAAACCGAGCTCGGGACCTTCAGCGGCTGGAGGAGCCCAGCAGGATGGAGATGCTCGGTTTTGTTCTGCTGGCAGACGGTACAGCCCTGCACAAAATCACGGACAATCCGATTGGTGTGAGGATTATAGAAAGATGCCCGCAGTCGATGCGGCGTCTTACGGGCATGCCGTGCCCGCGCCATGGGCCGTGGCAAGGATCTGTGGCCACAGTGCCGAAGAGTCAGGCACGTAGATGCGACCGCGGTGGAGGACGAAGCCGTCGACCACGGTCCAGGAGGCGCCGGCGACACCTTGTTCCACCTCGGCGCGTTTGGCCAAGAGTTCCGGTAGGTGTGCGGCCTCACGTCGGAAGTCGTCGAATATAGCCAAGTCCGGTTGAGAGATGGCGCAGGTGGAGACGGCCGCAGTGTCCTCGTCCCGGCGAGACAGCGCGTCGGCGGCCGTGTTCAAGCGTCCCGGTCTGAATTCCACCGAGAAGTCGTACCCGAAGAGGCGACTCACCCACGTGTGCTGCGGAATTGTGGAGAGTCGCTGGTCGAGGAGATATTTGAGGGCGAAGTGATCTGTGCGCCACGGAAGGAGCGTCCCCATAGATAGGGCGCCGATGGCGCACCGCCTTGACCGATCCCTATGAGCTCACGCTCATATCCGCCAATTGGCATGTTGCGGCGCTATGGCGGTGAAGAAGGCGATGGGGCGGTGCCACAGTGGAGAACGGCGCAACCCAGGCGGGGGCGTCGCAGTCGACGGTGAACCCTTTGGAGAAGTCAGGAAGTTGTAGAGCAGGACCGGATGTCAGGGCTGCCTTTAGCGCCATGAAGGCGTCCGAGGCTGCCGGGGACCAGCAGAAGGCGTCCTTCTTCAGGAGTGCTGTCAATGGGGCGGCGATTGCGCCATAATTGCGGATGAAGCGACGATAGTAGCCCGTGAGGCCGAGGAAGCCCCGCAGCGCCTTGATAGTCCGAGGTTGAGGCCATTGTTGGACGGCCTCCACCTTGGTCGGGTCCATGGCCACCCCCGTCACCGATATGACGTGACCCAAATACGCCACCTGGCGCTCGGCAAATGTGCACTTGGAGCGCTTGAGGACCAGCTTGTGGGCGTGGGGTGGTGAAGACAGCGCGCACGGCGCAAGTGGTCCGACCGGATGAGCAGTAAATTAAGATATCGTCAAAAAAGAGTACCGAGCGGTGGAGTAAGGGTAGGGGACCTCGTTCATCAATGCCCGGGCGTTGAGGCGCGTTGGAGGCCAAAGGGCATCACGACGAACTCGAAGTGGCCATGATGTGTTCGGAATGCCGTCTTGTCGATGTCCTCCGGAAGCATGCGGACCTGATGATACCCACTGCGGAGGTCCAACTTGGTGAAGAAGGTGGCGCCCTTGAGCTCGTCGAGGAGCTCGTCAACGACCGGAATGGGGAAGACGTCGCGCACGGTCTTGGCGTTGAGAGCGCGGTAGTCGACGACGCCACTGCGTCCTTCTTGCGCACGAGGAGGACAGGAGAGGAGAACGCCGATGTGCTAGGCCTGATGATGCCTTAGCGCAGCATGTCGGCGCATTGCTTCTCGATCTCATCCTTGAGCGGTGAGGGTAACGGTAGGGCCGCCTTTGCGATCGGTGGGGTCTTGGGCGGCGTGATGCGGTGATCCGGTGTCGTTGAGGTGGCGGCCGGTCGGTTCGCGAAGAGGTCGAGAACTCACCAAAGCGGCGAGGACGATAAGTCGATCGCTCCATTGCGTGGGCGGGGCCGACGCCGGGCATCCGATCCGCGCCACTTGACGTGGTGAGTGCCACGCCAGAATGTCATGGAATGGTGCTCAAAATCCCAGAGTATGGGTCCAAGCGTCTTGAGCCACTGGCATCCCAGGACCAGCTCGTAGTCATCGAGGGGAATGACGTAAAGGTCGAGGCAGAACCGTTCCTCGCCGATGGTCACGGGCGCCTGCTTGCAGACCCCGTCGGAGGGAACGCGGTCGCCGTTGGCGGCCCACCGTCAAACCGGGGCGGCTCGGCTCGAGCCGGGCGGCGTCTTTGTGGAGGACGCCACAAGCGAATGAGTGGGCCGGAGTCCACCAATGCACGCAGTCGCTCGGGGTCGATAGTGACCGGCAGATGCATAGTGGCCGTCGTGGTGATGCCGGTGAGGGCGTGAAGGGAGATTTCGACGTCGTTGTCGGATGGTGGATCATCCCCCACCGCTCCGTCGACCGGAAAATCATCAGCTAACTCCATCAGGTACAGGCCCTTCATCGAACAGGACTTGTGATGGTCCCTGGTGAATTTCTCCGGGCAGTTGAAGCAGTGGCCGTCCGCCCGGCGCTGCGCCATCTCCTGCGGTGTGAGCCGCTTGAAACGAGCGCCCGTCGGCGGTGCGCTCTTCGTCGGGGCGGGCGGAGTGTGTATCGGCGCCTTGGCGGCCGGGGCCGGTGTCCGTGGCGCGGCCATGCTGTCGTTGACGCCTGGCGCTGCGTCGGTGTGGGTCTTGGAGGCACGCGAGTGGCGCCGATGTCGTCGTCGTCGTCGTCGTCCAATTTCAGGCGACGTTCGAAGGCGCGCGCGAGACCCATGGCGTCGTCGAGGGTCGCCGGGCACTGGAGCTCCACATCGGTCTGGAGAGGGTTGCGGAGGCCAGCGGTGAAGATGTCGATCTGTTGCTCTTCCGTGATCTTGCACCGCCAACAGGGCAGAAATTTGGCTTGGTATTCCTCCACGGTGCGGTCGGCGAAGCTTCATGAGGCGCCGAGGCGTTCTTCGCATCGGAGGTCGGCGGCGCAACACCCTCTCGGCGAACTCCGGCCAGGTTGGCGCGCGCGGTTACGCTCGGCGGTAGTACCAATCCTGGGCGGCGTCCTCCATGTAGAAGGAGGCGAGCCAGACCTTCTCTTCCGGCGGTGTGCGCTGCTGGCGGAAGAACTGCTCCGCCTTGTGGAGCCAGACCACCGGATCCGTAGCGCCATCGTAGCGGGGAAAGCGAAGTTTGTGGGCAGCCTGGTGGGGAACAAACGGCGGCTGGATGGGAAAAGCGTCTTTTGTCCCGCCGCGGTCGGAGCCCTCAGCCTCGATTTTTCCGGACTGCAGATGGTTGACGGCGACTGATAGACGACTCTGTTCGCCCTTGATGGTGGTGATCTCCGACTTGATGGTCGTGAACTCGGCGAATATCTTCTCCATTGAGTCCCTGAAGTCGGCGGAAGTGAGGGAGTCGCCCATGATCAGGCGCAGGATCAGAAATCTGATACCAAAGATGTTATGGCTGAATTGTTGGCTTTATTGATCTATTAGAGATGAGCCTGATCGCCCTCCCAGGAGGCTCTGATCATAATAACTCTCTCCCCTTTCTTTTCCCCATCCGTTGGGTATAAATATCCATAGAAGCTAACCCTTCCTTACAATTTCTCTCCTCTTTCCTATTATTCCTTCTAGCCTTCCAAACTATCCTCATGCAGACAACTATTGAAAGACTTGCCAATCTTCCAGACGTGGCTGTTCAGTCGCTTGGTGTTGTAGACGCCGGCGCTGGAGACACCGGCTTGAGCTTATTGCGGCGAGTATATGTTTTGCCGATAAAAGCGTCCACAACAGTGGCGGCGCCCGAGCATGCTGCCGTTTTAACCCCCCTGTCGCCCGGGCGTTGGGCGACTAGAGTTCCAGTCGCCCAACCGTATAGCGACTGAAGCTCCAGTCGCCCAACGCTCGGGAGACAGCAATAATTCGCCCAACCATTGCCATATTCCGCACGTGTCGTCTCCTGTTTGGGCGACTAGAGCCTATTTTTGTAAAAAATTTTCCCGCGGGTATATTTCTGTAATTTCGAATAAAAAATGGATTATTCGTACAAAAAATTCGGTAATTAAGCCGGTTTAATCACCTGTCGTCCGTGGGCTGGTGGCAGGCGCTTGCCGTCTGCTCATGGAGCGGCAGGTGCCACACGTCGTCTTCTCCACGTTACCGCCCACCCACCGGACGACAAAAATGTCATTTCTGCAAATACGCTATATATACAACTAGTTTTATAAATACCATCACAAACAATACTAAATCCGCTAAAAACTCTTCTATTCACAAGTTACCATCATATGTATGGTAATCAATAAAAGGTAAAAAATTTGTGTAAAATAAATACACTAGAAAAAATTGTAAGAACAAAACTTGACTGAGAGAGACAGAAGACCCACTTCTGACTTCTCTTCCCCGAACGACTCAGTCCTAAGTCTCCATCCTTACCAGAAAAAGAAAAATAATTTCTTAAAATTGGAAAAATGACGACCTAATAAAACAGATTTTTTAATATTTTTTGGTTGGTGGTGCCGTGGAGAGGGGGAGGGCCGGAGGGGAGGCCACGACTAGGCGACGAGCGGAGGGAGGGAGGCGCGAGAGAGCCGAGATTCGGCGGCGACCAAAGGAGGAGGAGGAAGAGGAGCTTGCAGCCACCATGGATTCCGACCTGCGGATCTCGCGCCTCATGGCCGCTTAAGCGCCAAGATGCTGCAGCTGCAAGCCTGCGCACATCACCATGCCACCACCGCGTCCAACCACGGTATACTTCCTTCTCCTTTCTTGATCCGACCAAGAAAGGTGCGGCTTTCTTGAGGCGACGATGGTGCGGCTTTCTTGAGGCGACGATGATCTGGCGTGACAAATTTGTCTGGATTAAGCTATGCCATTGCGCGGGGTTTCTGTTGGATCTCGATTCTCTGCTTGCGGATTCGCGGGGCTCGGTCGTGATGGATTAATCTCTAGGAGTTCGCTCGATTGTTCTTGGATTTATGTTCTTTGGCGACTGATTCAAAATATCATTGATATTTCTCTATATAAACCATTTGCCTAAGTTTCAAATGTTGCACTTGCAGATCGGTTTGGGTATGATGATATTGAACCAGAGGATGAGGTACGTCCAGAATTCCCATGCCCTTATTGCTACGAAGACCATGACATTACATCTCTTTGTGCCCATTTGGAGGATGAACACCCTTTTGAATCTAAAGTTGTGGTAAGTATCACTGAATTTATCCATTCTTTCTAAATGTGTTATTTGCTTCTTGTATCTAACACTTAATTAAATATCCATAAATAAGTCAAATCTGTGAAAAATCATTTCCATGGTAGGTACTTCTTTCATTTTGGCCAGATATTAATTAATAGACTTCTTGCGTAAGTTAGTACAGTTTGATGTGAAGGGGTTTTTTTCTATCTGATTGGGGATTCAGGAACTAATACATTATAAGATTGCGGGAGAAGTTATGAGGGGAAACTGAACGGAACTAGCAGTTGCTAGATAGTGTCTAGCATAAATCATTAGTTCAAATTATATTTATTGTTATAACACATGTTTGTCCTTTCTGATCTGATTGCTTCAATTTGTTTGCCCTCATTTAGTTATATAATTTGGGGATTTTTTTTTTGCAAAAATCCACCTGCAAGTAGGGGAGTTTGCCAAAAACCCACCTGCATCTTAAAGTTCATGAAAAATGCACCCACAAGTTCTATGTGGTTGCAAATCCCACTCCACCCCTCCCAAACGATCAATTTACTCGCTGAAACTTCTAGAAGTCAAGAACTGCTAACTAGGGGATAACATCCAAGTCCATCCAGACCGCAAGAATTCTCCGTCTACTCCCCCACCTCGGCGATCGCCTGCTGATTGTCCTTTTTCCTTGTCCCTCTATTCTCCTGACTCCTGCGCTCGGCTTGTGCACCCTACCCTACATTAGTGTTATGAACCTTAGTTCATGAGGGATAAATACCACCGAGAGGATGGCCGGGTGGCGTCGGCGTAGAGGGAGAGAGAGACTAAAGACTAGAAAGACTTTGGTATTTCTCTGATTCCTCCCAATAGCATGCGGTAGCCCTCTTATATAGATGGCTCCCCCTAACAGATGTAATCTAACTCCAATCATATCTCTAACTATATCTCTAATACAAGGAAACCAATCTCTAACTCAAATAGAAACCAATCTCTAATTCCTAATAATAACCCGGCTGGGCCCAAGGCCTACGCCTATAACACTAAACCCCTCCCGGACATGTAGCTCGTCCTTGAGTTGCTAGATGGCGGCCGATGGAAGACCTTTGACGCCGATGTAGAAGACGAACGGTGGCAGGGTGCTGCAGCGGATGGAGATGGGCGGCCAGATCCACGCGGAACAAGGCTAGACGAAGTGCAACGCCTTCGGGAATATAATGCCTGCAAAATAAGCTTTTTTCTGAATTTTTTTTTGGTTTTTTTGATTTTTTTGGCCTTAACTACTCAATCGGTCGGTTAAAAACTGACCGAGATCACCAGGCCACCACACCTCCCAAACGACTCGGTCGGTGGCGACGGAAGGAGCGGCGGCTGAAGACGCAGCGGCGGCGGCTCCGGGCGACCCACGGCGGTCGGCGGCGGCGATGGTTCCGGTGACCCACGGCGGGCTGCGGCGGCGAATCGGCCTTTGGGGTTTTTGACAAACTTTGAGATGCATGTGGGTTTTTGACTAACTCCCCTACTTGTAGGTGGGTGAAAAGTACTTAATTTAGTTGGCATGCTGTAGGAGTAGCTTCTTTTAGTTCTTATACAATGTCATCTCCTCTTTAAAACGCCCAATTTCGATGCTGAGAGATAGTTCTCCATGAATGTTTAAAGCTTTAATGTAGACACCAAATCCCGCTGGTTACTAGTTGTTACTGGATTTTCCTAGTAAGACTGGGATTTGGTAAACTGCCTAAGTTCAACCTTTTCAATAAAATTAAAATTTAAGGTTTAGATTTTTGTAAATTACCAATGGTTGCTAGCTGCGAACCGCTGGTAAGTGTTTTTAATTCAAAACTCACCTTTTCCGTTCACTGACATGATATTGACAGTTGGATGCATAATTATGGCAATTTGGATAGTGAAGTTCATATGAAAAGACATGGCATTCATTTTTACCATCCTCGAGTCCATCTTGATTGTTATGAGCACAGTTGGCCGGTTGGGTAAGGGTATGAGGACTGAGGTTAGGGCATTTGCCCTTGATCGGCTGGCCATGCTACCCCCAAGGCTTTGAGGCATGATTGTAGAAGAGGGGAAGAGAATAGGAACATCTTTGTTTATTCATTGCGTAATCCCCCGGTGCATGAGGGACACGTCTAATTAAAAGACTAACCGAACAACTCAAACAACTAACAAAATAACAAATCCCCTAAAGAATAGAGCTAACCATATCCTATCCAACTAAAAGAGCAACTAGTTGACTTATTTCCTAAGAAAGCCTCCTAGCTGCCTTCCTGGTATGCAAGGACCATGCCGGGATGCCTCATGCGTGGCTGCTGCTGCTAGGCCCACGACCATAACATTCGGTGATAGCACAGTGTATTGTTTTTTGGGATTGGGTGAAAACTTATCAGGCTAAGCCCGGAAGAAATGTCTAGAAGGTTTGTAGTGAAAATGTAGATTGAAAGTCGAGTCTCAAAAATTGTGTGCCTGTCTATACTCCATACCAGTGACATTCTGCGGGAGACGTAACAACTAATAAGTGTCCTTGGTCCTCCGTTGTTGGGCACTTGGGCTAGTAAATTTGGTCTTAATAAGTTACCAGTTGTTTTTGCTGAACGGTTGTATGGTTCATTTTTCCATGAACCTTTATTGGACAATGTACTTTGTTGGCTATTTTAATTTAATTGTCTCGTATATTTTATTCACAAATATAGCACTTATATGTGACCAGATCAGAATGGTAGTTAGGTAACGGTTCTCATACTTAGAAAACGTTAGAAGATGAAAATAATTAGGCTTTTCTTTTGTGTTTTATGGAACTAGATGAAATCTCACATTGCAGATTCTGGTAAATAATGTCTCGACAATATTGTACATGACCTGCAATCTTATTCAACTGTTCTGAGCTCATCTGTCTACAAATCGGATTGACCAAGAGACTAAGATGCACATTCAAAATTTTTCATGATAGCCCATCAAGGTTGACTTGAGTAGTTGAGTTTGTTAGACATAGTCTTTGGGCTTTTGGGCTTGGGCCTTTTGGTGTGCTTAGTATAGGCAAGGATCTCTCAGGTTGGCCCATAATGCTATTAACCTAACCCTAGACATCCTTGCCTATATATACTTGTATCCCCTGTGCCTTGTAGAGCATTCTACTTAATATATTTGCAGTTTGCTCACATGGTATCAGAGGGTCGATCTCGACCGTCCGATCCTGCCCTCGGTCGATCTCGACCATTCCTCGCTGCTTAACCCTAAATCCCGTCGCTCTCCTCGCGATGGCAGCCGGCCCGCCGCCAACCTCGTCTTCTCCTCCCGACGCCGAGACACTACCGGGCGACGCCGCCGCCAGAGCCGCCGACGACGCTCGCACCGCCGTCTTACCTCCCGATCCCGCCTCGCTGCCGCTCCCAAGGCCCCGCGCCGCCGCTTATCGCGCTGGCCCGGCCGCTGAGTCGAGGCCGCCGCCGCCCCAAGATTGCGCGCCGCCGCCGACCGGGGCCTTGCCGCTCTAGCGCTGCTGCCCGTGAGCGCCGCCGCCTCTGGAGAAGACGACTCCGACGCCGAGTCCGTCCATGAAGCCCCTCCTCTCCTCCACGACGCTCTTCTTCTCCATGAAGCCGCCGCCCTCGTCAACCTCCATGCTCAAGCCGTCGGTGTCCAGAACATCCGGCTGCTGGTCCCTCGTCCTCGACCTCACCTCCGGTCACTATACACGGTGGCGCGAACTCTTCCTCCTCGCCCTTGGGAAATACTCCCTCGAGGAATATGTCCTCAGCGACGCCACCAACCTGACCCTGCCCGACTGGATCCGCATGGACTGCGTCGTCAAAGCATGGATCCTCGGCACCCTCTCCACCGACCTCGTCGAGACCGTGCTGGAGCGCCGCGCCACCGCCCGCGTCACATGGCTTGCCGTCGAGACTCAGTTCCTCGGCAACCGGGAGTCGCGCGTTCTCTACCTCGACGCCGAGTTCCGCACGTTCATCCAAGGAGACCTCTCCATCGCCGACTACTGCCGCCGCTTCAAGAGCATGGCCGACGCACTCACCGACCTCGGGGAAGCCGTCGCCGACCGGACCCTTGTCCTCCACGTCATCTGCGGCCTCAACGAGCGGTTCACCGCCATCGGCCTTCACCTCCAACGGAGCCGGCCCTTCCCCTCCTTCCTCGAGGCCCGCGCCGACCTCCTTCTGGAAGAACTTCACATGACCAACCGGAAGACGTCTTCGGCCACCGCTCTCCTCTCCTCCGGCGTCCTCCCCTCCACGCCTCCTGCGAACCGCTCCTCTGCTCCCAGCGGCTACGGCGGCAACACTGGAGGCCGGGGCGGCTCCTCCCAAGACAGGTGGTCGCGGCGGCACCAGACGGGAGGCGCTGGCGGCATCGGCAACCCAGGCACACCCAAACTCGGCGGCTGGCCCAGTTTCTACAACCCCTGGACAGGTACCATCCAAATGTGGCCTGGCTCTCGTCCTCCTCTCGCTCCTCTCCCGCAGGGACGCAGCTTCGGGCAGGCTGCGCCTCACGGTCCGCCTCCACCTCTGCCACCTCACGCCCTGCTCGCCGGCCAGCACCAGTGGGCTCCTCCTGCCTCTCCTCAGCCTCCGTCGCCACCACCTGCTCCGCCAGCCACTCATCACCCGTGGGCCTCTCCCAGTCCAGCCACCGGCCTCTACGGCGACTCCCCTGCCGGCCATGGACCTGGGAACTTCACCCCCTGGGGCCAGCACAGTCTTGCCGGCGCCCTCTCCACCATGACGCTCACACCCCCTCACCCCGAGTGGTACTTCGACTCCGGGGCTACCTCCCACATGGCGTCTGACCCGGGTATTCTCTCTCACCCCTCCACCCTTCCACTCTCCACTCCTTCCATTATTGTCGGCAATGGATCTTTACTTCCCGTGACTTCTACTGGCTCCACCAACCTTCACGGCTCCCTCCGCCTCAACAACGTCCTTGTTTCCCCCCCTCATTAAAAATCTCATTTATGTTCGTCAATTTACGTCTGACAATAACTGTTCGGTTGAATTTGATTCGGCTGGCTGTTCTGTGAAGGATCTTCGGTCTCGGAACGTGATCATCAGGTGCAATAGCTCCGGACCGCTCTATCCTCTACATCTTCCCACCGCCACATCCTTCCTCACCGTCTCCTCCACTTCACTTTGGCATCGCCGTCTTGGTCATCCCGGTCATGAAGTTTTGTCTAAGTTAGCAAGGTCTTCTGTTTTTCCTTCATGTAATAACACTTCGGGTCCATCCATTTGTCACACATGTCAACTGGGTCGTCATGTTCGCCTTCCATTTCATGTATCAACATCCCGTGCTTCAAAGAATTTTGATCTTGTACACTGTGACCTTTGGACATCACCTGTTGATAGTGTTTCTGGGTACAAATATTATTTGATCATTCTGGACGATCACTCACACCATCTGTGGACCTTCCCTCGTCGGTTCAAATCCGACACCTTTCCGACACTTGCTAACTTCTCGTTTGTGTCCACTCAGTTCGGCGTCACCATTAAAGCGGCCCGGTGCGACAATGGCCGCGAGTTTGACAACTCAAGACCCAAGACGTTCTTCCTCACCCATGGTGTCCATCTCCGTATGTCATGCCCCTACACCTCCCAGCAGAATGGCAAAGCTGAGCGTATCATCCGTTCCATCAACAATGTCATTCGCTCACTTTTGTTTCAGGCATCTATGCCGCCATCCTACTGGGTTGAGGCATTGAACACCACCACCTATCTCCTCAATATCCTTCCCACCAAGACACTAAGCTTCTCCACACCCCACCATGCCCTCGTTGGCTCTTCCCCCTCGTATGATCATCTTCGCGTTTTTGGATGCACCTGCTACCCCAATCTTGCCTCCACCGCCCCCACAACTCGCCCCGCCTCCGCCTATGTACCTTCCTTGGCTACTCCTCTCACCACAAGGGCTACCGCTGCCTCGACATGACCTCCAATCGGGTCTATGTTTCCTGTCATGTCACCTTTGACGAAACTTCCTTTCCCTTCGCCGCCCTTCCTTCCACCCCGACCACGACAGACTTCCAGTTCCTGGATGACCATACTAACATTGTGACGGCTCCCATTGGATCGTCACCCATCTCTTTGCCTGCAGGTTCTCCCACAGCGACTCCTCCGGCACACACGGCCCCAACTGACATTGCCGCGCCCACCACATCACCATGCGCGGCTCTCGACAACCCTACACCACCATCCCTCGCCGGACGTACCATTCGCCATGTTTACACACGGCGTGCGAAGGTGGACCCTCCACTATCCACCTCAGTACCTTCCCGGCGACGGAGGTCGACGCGTTGCACCAGGCGCCCTCCACTTCCCCCGCATTGCCACATGCGGCCCCCGACGGATGCACCATTCGCCATGTCTATACAAGGCGTGCGAAGGTGGGGCTCCCACCCTCTGCACCGGTTCATTCTCCGGTGCCCCTTCCCCCAGGCGCAGTGCCGGCGTCTCCCGTGCTCAACAAGCACCCGATGACAACGCGCGGCAAGTCTGGCTTTCGACTACCTGCTCTCTACCACGTCGAGCCATTGTCACCTGTACCTCGGACATACCGCACCGCCCTTGCCGACCCCAATTGGCGGACTGCTATGAAGGAAGAGTATGCAGCCCTCTTACAAAACCATACCTGGGATCTAGTTCCTCGACCGAACAAAGCCAATGTCGTCACTGGAAAATGGATTTTCAAGCACAAACTCAAGGCAAACGGGTCTCTCGAACGCTACAAAGCCCGCTGGGTACTCCGTGGCTTTACCCAGCGCCCAGGAGTGGACTTTGCCGACACCTTCATCCCGTTAGAAACCAAAGAACTGCGTGCGGACAAGGTCTGGCCCTTGTCCTCTCCAGAAAATGGCCAATCCATCAACTGGATGTGAAGAACGCTTTTCTTCATGGGACTCTATCTGAGACAGTCTATTCTTCACAACCGTCAGGGTTCGAGGACTCCACTCATCCAAGGTTTGTCTGCCGTCTGAACAAATCACTATATGGTCTTAAGCAGGCTCCTCGTGCTTGGTACAGCCGGTTCGCTTCCTATCTGCTATCTCTTGGGTTCATTGACGCCAAGACGGACACATCCTTGTTTGTCTACCACCGCGGCACTGAGACAGTCTATTTGCTCCTCTATGTTGATGACATAGTTATCACCGCATCCTCTACCGCACTCCTTCGCAGCATTATCACAGCATTGCAGCAGGAGTTCTCCATGAAGGATCTCGGTGAGCTTCATCACTTTCTGGGGATGCATGTACAGAAGTGTCAAGATGGTCTTCTACTCTCCCAACGTCAGTACATGATAGATATCCTGGAGCGCGCAGGCATGGCCGATTGCAAACCGTGCACCACCCCTGTTGACACCAACCCAAAGGTATCAGCCTCAGCCGGTGACCCTGTCAGTAACCCCAGCGATTTCCGCAGTTTAGCCGGGGCCTTGCAGTATCTCACATTCACCAGGCCGGATATCTCTTATGCAGTTCAGCAGGTGTGCCTCCACATGCACGACCCTCACGAGCCCCACCTTGCTGCTCTCAA
The DNA here is from genome assembly GCA_036346245.1 of Bonia amplexicaulis. NCBI lineage: Eukaryota > Viridiplantae > Streptophyta > Magnoliopsida > Poales > Poaceae > Bonia > Bonia amplexicaulis. Next base: position 12,266,729 of record CM070753.1, on the reverse strand, counting down.
ACGGATTCTTCGGTACATTCGTGGCACTCTCCATCTTGGCCTCATCATTCAGCCCTCCTCGCAGTCTGAGCTTGTTGTTTATTCCGATGCTGATTGGGCCGGCTGCCCGGATACACGGAAGTCCACTTCAGGCTATGCCGTGTTTCTAGGAGATAACCTTGTCTCCTGGTCTTCCAAGCGCCAGAACACCGTGTCACGCTCCAGTGCAGAGGCCGAGTATCGAGGCGTGGCAAATGCCGTCGCAGAAGCCTCCTGGTTACGCCACCTTCTGTTGGAACTTCATATCCCACTTCAGCAGGCCACCTTGGTATATTGCGACAACATCATTTCGACTACATGTCCTCAAACCCGCTTCGACATCGTCACACCAAGCACATTGAGATTGATCTTCACTTTGTTCGCGAGCAAGTGGCCCTTGGTGACATTCGTGTACTGCATGCCCCCACCACTTCACAGTATGCTGACATCTTCACCAAATGCCTTCCTTCCTCAGTCTTCCGTGAGTTTAGATCCAGTCTAAACGTCCGTGCTGTGGACGCTTCGACTGCGGGGGGTGTTAGACATAGTCTTTGGGCTTTTGGGCTTGGGCCTTTTGGTGTGCTTAGTATAGGCAAGGATCTCTCAGGTTGGCCCATAATGCTATTAACCTAACCCTAGACATCCTTACCTATATATACTTGTATCCCCTGTGCCTTGTAGAGCATTCTACTTAATATATTTGCAGTTTGCTCACAGAGTTGATATCGAGTTGTCAAGCTTAGTTCTACTGTTTTAGGTTTTAAACTAGAACTGCAGAGTAGAAATTAAAGCTTAGATCTTCCGTCTGCTTTTAGGAAACTGTAGTATGGGGACTAATTTCATTATTGGCAAGCTATGGATGGTGATTATTCAATAACCAGTCAAGTGTTTAAATGGCCACCTTTGTCAGGACTCAGGAGTCACTCCATACAAGAAACTTGTGTTCAGGCCACAAGCTATGTAGTTTGTTACATGGAGGACAGTGAGGGAGTGATAATCCCTCTTCAAGTTCTTTTCTTGAGTTCTCAAAACTTATTACAGATTCACAGTACAGTATTTTAAAGTCATTGTGACCCTAGAAGGCCTGTTTTTCAATGGCTACCTTAGAAATTACAGCGCTTCACATATTTCCTTCATTTCAACATAAGAAAACTTTTAGGCAGGTGATTTATTCATAAAAAAGCCGCTATTAGGTCTTTGAAAATTGGCTGATGAGAGTGCATAAGCACTTTGGCACTTTGCCATATTATATTGGAACTTCAAGTTACAACAAAAAGGAAAGGGGGTGCATCAGGCAAGTACAGTGTTCTTCTCTGGTTTACGAATGGGTTTCTCATATAATTATTGCGTGTAAGCTTAGTGAGATACAGGTACTGAAATATTCAAGGAAACAATGAACATACTGGTTAAGCGAACTATTGCAAACATCTGTAGCAACTGTCAAGACAATAGCTGAGGCTGAGTGAGCTATCTTTTCTGCTGGAAAAAAAATCAATTGTGGCCATTCTGAACTTAAGTCGAGCTAAAACCTTGTTAGGTGCTACAAGATTTCCAACCCATGAACATTTGTCAGTAATGAGATGTACAACATCATATGTTTCTTCAAACTACTGAACATAAATTGAGCAAAAGTTTGTCCTATATAACAGTTAGCATGCTTAATTTTGTCCACAATAATGCTCACGTAGAACACACACCCCGAAGGTAGAATTACTTCTTTGTTTGGCCCGTTATCCCCATAATGTTGCTTATATACCGTTAGGACATTACTGATATTAATATTTTTCATGTATCTCACTGCCTTGTCAAATTGAATGTAGCTGTGATTAGGGTATTTGGTGCAGCGTCATGGCTTATTCCTAGCATAAGCTAAAGTTGCAGCCAAATAACCATTTTATCTGAGGAGCATAAAAGGCTTGCTTCAGCTTATATAGTTAACTATGGTGTGGCCTTCCCACACAAGCCTCATGGGTCTTTTTCCATGCATATAATCAAGAAATTCCCACGGGGTTTTTGGGCTTGTGCCAAAGACCAGTTTTTTGAGGCTTATAAACAATAAGCCCAAGAAGCCAACTTTTGGCATTAAGAGCTCCTGGGCCTAATAGGCCTGTTATATAAATCTACAGTTCCTAACCTCGCTTTTATACTCCACAGGCTTGCCCAGTTTGCTCGGCTAGGGTTTCAAGGGCCTTGTTGGATCATATAACTCTTCAGCATGTCTACCTGTTTAAAATATCCTTTTCTAGATGGTTAAATCTCCGTAGGCAAATTGCATAATTTTGTAAACTGTTTTTTGAACTGTAGCTGTCATATGTTTCCTTAATGATGTGCCACTTGCAGAGACATCAAAGATTAGGTAGAGTTGCTGTACCTAGCAACAGTGCTCTCTCCCTTGCAGGGAGAGATTTACAGGAGACCTACTTAAAGGTGCTTCTTGGAAATAGTAGTCGAACAAGTGGTACCAATACATCAAGCGCAGTCACTGATTCACTACTATCTTCGCTCGTTTTAAATTTGTCTTCATCAGAAGCAGAAGATACAACAAAATCTTCTGCTCCTGCTGAGGTGGAAAATAGTTGGTTTAAAAGAGCACTACCTTCAAAGACTTGGAAGACAAGGTATGATCAATGCCCTTCCCGTCTCTTACTAGTTACTACTATTAGTTTGCTCTGTGTGTGTTTTTTTTGGCGCTCTATGTCAGGTGAAATTATTTTACCCTTTTTGAGCTGAAAATCCTCATTCCACCTGTTCAAATCTGGTTCCTGGTACATATAATTTGAATGACTTGCTTGGCCTAGCTTAGTTTTATCCCTACCAGTTAGCTTGTGCCTTATTGTGTATAACTGTGTAGAGCTTAATGTTCATTTGTATTTGGTAAGCTATAAAAGCTGTTTGTAGACTTGTAAGCTTCATAAACTACCCACACTAAATTCAGCTTATCTGTTAAAAATACAGGTTAATACTAAGTGTTAGCTTAATATCTACCTATTTAGCTCAGGTTTTAACCTATTTTTCTTGTTAGACTAAGAGCTTGTTTTGCCTAGTTTGGACGCGTTCTGTAAGTCAACCTATTGGGCTTACAGCTTATGAACAAAACAGCTTCCAAGAAGCACTTTTGTTGAATCTAGTTTATAAGCCCTTGCAAGGGTTAAAACTTAAAAGCCCCACTTCGTGTTTGACATAGGTAATGTGCCAAACGATTGGCTTAGTTCCGAAGTTCTTTGATAAGCCTAAACTCCTTCTACATAAAAACATAAGTTTGACTAAACATACCTTGAGCTTAAATTGATCAAACCAGTCTAATCATATTATATTATATTATCTAGTTGTTGCATTAAGTCTGCTTTTTAAATACACTATTATGAGAAATATACGTGTCCAATGTTGCAAAGCATTGCAAAACTGTAGGCGGGCATAAGCTCCAATGCTCCATACCAGATCATCGTTGTGTATTCTTGTCTAACCCTGGAGTGAAGCTTGTTAAACTGTAGCTAATTCCAAAAAATTGAATTAATGCATGCGAATGAAGTTGGACCAGGGTTTCAAATACCGGAACGGGACCAAATCCCGGCCAGGGGTCGGTACCGGTTACCGGAAAACCGGAAGAAAACCGGTCGAATTTTGTGTCAAAATTTGAATTTGAAATCGGTAACTTGAAAAACCGGCCGGTAACCGCCCAAAAAACCGGAAAAACCGCTAAAAACCGGACAAACCACTAAAAACCGGAAAATTCTTGATACATTCATGGCAAAAAGCATGAAGTCAAACATGGGAGATGCATGCATCCTCCTAATATATTCCATTAGTGTTAAACAATGTAAACATCATTAGGGAAACTAACTTTTACATTCAAAATTTTATATTTGAATGTAATAAAAAACCGTCGGTCTAATACATTCATGGCAAGAAAACATGAAATCAAGCACGGGAGGTATATGTATCTTCCTAATATATTCCATTAGTATTAAACAATGTAAACATTATTAGGAAAATCAACTTTTACATTCAAAATTTCAAATTTGAATTAAATAAAAAATCGCTGGTTTTTTTTCCGGTAGCCACCGGTATAACCGGTTACCGCCGGGATTTGGAACCATGAGTTGGACCCACATGTGTGGCTGTTGAATTCAAATAAATGTCGCAGCCTTTCCAACAACCCACTTTGGGTTTATTTAGGCTATCCACTTCACGAATGTATCCGAGCTACACCACTGATCGCTTATTTCTACGTAGATGAAATATAAGTATTGTGGTTAGAATTTATATTCAAGCAGAGCAAAATCCGGAGTATGTGTCACATGATTTGCATGTTGTAGGCCATGAAATAGGCCAATAGTCCTGAGTTTTCGGTTTCATAAACATTCATGAAAGCCTACACCATTTGTGTGTTACCACCCGGTATGGAGCCAGCGTCGTTTCGCTTTCACAGAGGCCTTCCTTCAGCGTCGGATTGACTTTGGTAGATTTCTTATACCTAGCTTATGTGCAGATGTGTCTACAACCAGGATTCGAAAAACCGGCGGTTACCGGAAATACCGGTCGGTATCGGGATAAAAAACCTGCCGAGATTACTCAAATGTAAATTTAGATTTATGACTGCATAATGCATTTGCTAGGTTGGTTTAGGCATTTGTTGTGCTAGATTATCTATTGTATGAAGTAAATACACATTAATTATTTTTCTCTCGTGTTTTCTCTGGCTTTTTCTAGTTTTCCTAGCGGTTTTGCCAGTTTTTGACTGGTTACCGGAACGGTTACTGGTTTCAAACCGTCCAAATTCAAATTTCAAATCACGAAATTCGTCCGGGTTTTTCTCGGGATTTTCGGTAACCGGCCGGTTATCGTTTCTAGCCACTGGCCGGGATTACCCCCGGTTCTGGGTTTTGGAACCTTGTCTACAACCATTGCCTTCTTGCCCCTTGATGTTGAAGTCATTAGCCAGTGGCCACCCAAGGCAGTCTATAATAGTTTGGTATATTATAGCTGTCTTATTGCCTCTTATATGGTTTTAGGTTTTGGTGTAAACAAACTAGTTGACCTCCGATTTCCCTGACCTCAGTAACCATAGTTGGCGAGGCCTCTGTTTGAATCCTAACCATGTGATCGTGAGTAAAACCTAGTGCTGTCAGGGCCGAACGTTTAGTCCAGTCGTTGAATGCCTTTTCCTTATGGATAGGATAGAAGATCAAGTTATGCTTCAGAACAACCTAGTGGTACTGGGAATGGAGTCCAGTAGTCGCATCAAGGGGTTCAATGGTCACACTACATCAGTTGAAATGGGGCCCAAGTATTAGTGAAATTCGACCTATAATGGCCATCGAAACCAATTTAGGGAAATAGGCCCACTTCTTTATCAATCGGTGAATATAATGCTAAAATCAAGGAATTAGGATTTTCTGAAAGCTCCAACTCGAAGAGTAGATTCCAGTCGGAATTCCAATATAACTAGAACAGCATTTCTGAAGTATAACTAGGGAAAAAATGTTAATGCACTGTCTTTTTTGCAGTCCCGAATCCAACCTTAGTCATGAAGAGAGGGAGCAGAGGCGGAGGCGAGCTGCCGTGAGAGCATCTTTTGTACAGCACCTGCTCGTCTCTACCCTTTTCGATGATTAGCAGGACAAATGCACTGGAATCAAATGGGCCTTCTGCCCACTCCCACTCATTTATCAGGATGACTAATGACCCAATCAGCTTCCAAATCCCAAAGTTGTTCATCAGACTGAGGTTGGTACCCGATCCCACCAACCCCAACGGTATACTGAAGAAGCGGCAAGGCCTCCTACATGTTATTGAAGCAGCTCTAAACATTTGTTTTCCAGATCCAATTCAGATTACCAGGCTATTCGCTAGCGTTCCTGTAGCGGACATACTGTTTGTCCATGTGGGTTCAGTTCGTGCCGCAGAATGCAACGCTGCATTGCCCTGTTTGATTCTTATTATGAACATTTGAAGGTTATTTTTCCAACTTTGATATGTTCATGGAGTTAAAGGTCTATCCCCAGGTTCTTGTAATATATGCCATGTCCCGTGTGTGTTTATTTTTCCAGAAAATAACAACGGCAGCTCAAAAAACGCTCAGAACGCCACTTGGGTCTAGATTTGAATTGCCATCTGGGTGGTGCGTTTTGGGATTGAATTTGTACTTTGATCGTCACATAGTCAGCGATGTTCGCTTGACAGGTAGTATACATTCCCAGCTACAGTATTTAAATCAGCCAGATGCTGCGTCGTTATTTTTTTTAACAGGTGATGTGGCGTAAGGACATTCTCAATAATGCTTTGGGTGGGCTCTTCTCGACTACAGTTTATACCTGTGACTGGTGACTTTGAACCTAACGCAAATGCTTGTGCAAGCGAACCAAATGTTTATAAATTGGTAAGCTACTTTGAAAAAGTTATCTCGATAAGCCGTTTTAAAATGTTCACTTGACAGGTAGCACACATTCCCGGCTACAATATTTAAATCAGCCCGATGCTGCGTCGTTATGTTTTTTTACGAGGTGATGTGGCGTAAGGGCATTCTCAATAATGCTTTGGGTGGGCTCTTTTTGGCTACAATTTATGGCTGGCTGATGGTTTTTAATTCTAGCCTAGCGTTTGTGCAAATGAATCAAATGTTAATAAGCTGATAAGCTATTTTAAAAAGATTATCCTGATAAACCGCTTTCAAACGGTGATAGAGAAGCCGTCATGTTTGTTTATTTGAGAGAAGTCATAAGCTGAAAAGAATACACTTTTTATCACTTGATACTAAGAATTTGCCATGTCGGATTTTGAATAATGTGGAAACAGGAAGAGAGGGGGAGATGATATAGAAGAGAGAAGGAAAGAGAGAACTTGTTACTTGCATGAGGGGATATGGAATTAGTTCAGAACCTGCGATCCAAACTGCCTAAAAAAAAGAAGTTACCGTGTTCTAAATAGGGCCTAAAAAATGTTCAGAGCCTGTGTTGCGCCATATGAACACCAATATGGAATACACCCTCAGTTCATAAAAACATATTGTCTTAGATATCGACATGATCTTCAAAATATAACTTTAATAACTTATTTCTACTATTATATATTTATAGAACTCTATAAAATTATAATATTAAGAAAGCATTTTCGAAACGAATATACATATAATTTTCGTATATCCAATCTAAATATCTAAAAAGATGTCGATAGCTAATTGTTTAAAAGTTTTATTGCACATATTACAAAACAACATGTTTATGTGAACTAGAGAGAGTATCACTTTTGTATACATGCTGATCAAACTATATATAAAAAATAATTGTATTTTGGTGACGACACCAAGTCCAAAAAAAACATCCTCTTTTTTGGCGGAGGATTAAATCGTGTGCGCGCGCGAGCTTGAGGGCTCTTGACCAAGTACTCCACTTCTGATTTACTAGCAAATGAGCCGACCATTTCGTGAATCCCCAACGAAAGACGCAAACCTTGAATATTTCTTTGCACATCCCATCAGAACTTGTTGATAATCTGTTTCCAACATGATCCTGGTCAGCTGCTTTTCGGAACATGGAAATATTCAATTTCAGCAGCAGAAATAACATTACAAACATATGCCAGTAGTATCTGTCCTTGATCTCTCCTCTCTTCAAAATTGTCCTTCGCATGACGTAACCGTCCATCTACGTCACAGAATGCAACACGCGATTGCTAACAGCAGCTCACTTGTCGAGATTTTTTGTCGGATGTCGAACAACGAAAATGCCAACTCTGCTCCGAAGACTTAAGGATTCCTTTCTTGAGTTAGGCCCATCCTGTTGGTTCCATAGTCGCCAAATGACAAGAAATTAAGAGCACGGCTGATGAAAAGCCAATACTGCAGTTGAAAACAGCAATGTGCTGCGGGGAACGCTTGGTTTGTTAGATTTGTATTCACAGCTAGAGGATTATGGATCACACACCGTGCAAAAATGCAATTTTTTAGTGTTAGACAGCAAATTATATGTTTGTTGCAGGAGCTCGCAACTGTGCAAACAGGTGAACATCATTAGGTGTTGTCTGCAGTTGATCCAACTACTATCATCACCACCAGCGCGGGCAAGATTTTTATGACGAATAGTAGTAATATGTATCATATCACACGGTAATTATATTATAGCTCTAACAGTAAAAAGTTTGTTTGTATACAGGCTGTTGGTTTACCCACCAAGCAAACCGGGAAGGGCAAGAGATTTATCAGAGTTCCTAGCAAGCTTGTCTCCCTATTTAAGTGCCATGCCACATGACTATTTGTGCCAATTGACATGGCCATCAAGGTTAGGGCGCTCATAGTGAATGACTAGAGCCTAAAAGGGTAAGATTTTTCCCTTTTGTTTTCTCTCATATGAGCGTGTTTGTTTTTTTCATCATCTACATCGTGATGTGACTTACCATTGGTTTTTCCTTTCAACTGTAGCGAATAGCCTGGTAATCTGAACTGGATCATTGTTGTCAAACCCTTCTATTTCAATTGTCAGGTCTTTCTTCCCTTGCACAATTCTCACTAGTCTATGTACTACATAAACATTGTGCACAGACGCATCGATATGCTAGACTCGAACGACTATGTTGAAAAATGCACCAACCCTAATGACCATCATCGTGTAGTTCAGCAACGTAGTTGCACGTTTGAATGACGCCTTCATGCCGCAACCAGTGGGAAGTTCCGAAGTTTGTGAACTGTGGGAGGCTGCTATTTGTCATGTTGAAATAGGTTCTCCCGAACGACTGCGCCTTCTTCACTATAAATTTTCTGGAATTTTACAACCGATAAGCAGTAATTTATTCTCTGACATGAAGTAAATTGTATCGGAATATGTAGTAATTTTATGTTACGACGCATTTCTTTCATACCCAGGAGAGGAGCAACATATATGGGGTAGAGCTACTATTCTACATGCACTTCCACACACTCAACATTAATAAGCCCCTCCATAGTATTCTAGAGAACCTTTGGCCAGACAGCTTGTCGAATTAGATGTTGTGAGTTTCTTTTTGTATATTATGGGAAATAATTTGTTACATAAATGACAAGAAAAGCACATACACAACATACTAAAACCACCAAAGTAATCACTCTTCGTCGTCGTCCGACCAACCGTTGTCTCCATCAGCCTCACCCACTGCCATTGCCAATAGCCCCCTTGGCCTTTGCGCACTTCCCTTAGCCCCTATGGCCCTGCCACTGCCACACTACCGCATGCGGTAGTGGCACTGACAGTGCTGCCGCTGGGGCTGGGCCGCCTGTCCTCGTCGCCTCCTCCCTCACAACCCCGCCTCTTTCGGCCTCCTCTCGCACAGCCCCACCTCTTCCGGCCTCCTCTCTCACAACCCCACCCCTGCCAGCCTCCTCTCCTCCCTCCTTGTCGGCTGTCGCCTCCTCCCACCCTGCCCACGGCACCTACTCCGTCCCCTCTCGTTAGTCTCCCTTCTCACCGACCATACGACCACTGCCTTCAGCCTTCTTCTCTTGTGTAGGCAGCAATGGTGGTATGGCGGCTGCGGGCAGTGCAAGGTCGTGGGCGGCAGTAGCTGCTGCAGACGGGGCAGTACCGAGGGCTACGTCGAACCAGGCCACCTTACTCAATGGGCCATCGGTGGCCCGTTAGACTAAATGTGCCCGGGTCGGCCTAGCACGGCCTGACCTCTCTCTGTGCCGTGCCTGAGTCAAAGGGCAGGCATGTGGACTAGCACGATATGATAACTTATTCGGGCTAGTCGTGCCGAGCCTAATCGGATTATGCTCTATTTATACCTGTGTTGTGCCATTACAGGTGGTCCATTTGGCTAGATCTGCTCACTGGAGATGGCGGTCAAGATTGGCCTGCCCAACAGACTGGAAATCTCGGCCTGGCCCGTCAGCATGTGCCAGGATAGAATGGCGTGCTTTCTCTCGGCCCATTAAACACCCAGCCAAATTGCCACCTCCTACGGTACTAGTGGCCTGATTACTGATCATGAACCAGCGCGCAATGCCCCTCGACCAGGTACGTAGTCACTCAAAAGACCTTTTCCAGCAGATTCTTAGGGGAGTAGATGACGACCAGGTTACCAAGTGAGCAGTGACTTGGTTTTGGGCATGTTTGGCAACAGCTGCGGTTTATGATTTTTAGCTAAAATTTTTAAATTTTGGTTGTTTACGGTACAGATTACGGAGAGAGATACTCACTTACGATTTTGGATGGTATAGATGTTGGGCTTTTAACGTGTACATCGTTTAACTTGTAGACCCCGTCTTAAAAAAATACTCCGTTTAAAAGTTAGATACTATAGTAAAAATCAAAAGCCGCTAGCTTTGGAGGAAAAGAACAGACCCTCTGTGACTTCTGGGCTTACCAGAGGATCACAAGCGTTACTCGGCTCTTCCTCTGAAAAAAAAGTGTTACGTGGCTGAGCAATGGGTTGCAAGCCTATATTATATTCTACCTTTGGAAGTGGAGATGTTAGGGCCACCACAGTAAATACAAATGAGATATTTTTTAAAACATGGTCTACGTGAGCCCTACACAAATAAATGCTCTCTCTAGTCATAAATATATATTCTTTTGTGATATGTACCGTCAAACTTTCAAAACTTTAACTATTTATATCTTTTAAAGTATTTAGATTGGATACATGAAAATTATATGTATACCACATCGCAGAGATGCCGGGCGAGGGGGGGGGGACATGCGATAAAACCGGGGTATGGAGCCAGCTCTCAGAGCAATAGACCATTATGAGCAAGCGGTCAGATAGCAGCCGGTGGGACGCAAATAGGCTCCCTGTGTAGTACCGAATGAGGTTCCATCCCCATGACAACATACGTCTCAATACGCCGCTCAAGGAAAGCCACCCGATGGTGAGTCTCCACCAACTCACGAACCACCCGACGGTGATACCTATCCAAGGAAACCACAAAGTCGGCAAGGTATCGGAGGGTTGTGTCCATCTCACGGAGATTGTTGCCGTAGAGATTGTAATCTCCGGCAGTTGGGCGAGAAGGATGGTAGCGGTACACCACGGACAACTTTGGAAGCATATGGCGGAGGCGAACAATTGACATATATGAGGTGTTGCACATGACCATGTAGATGAGGGATCCAAGAACATTGAAGCAAAGTGGCGGTCCTTCTGTGTGATCCCAGGATTGGTAAGTACCACAACACTGTACTCATCTGAAACTTAGCTAGTAATGGCACGGTACACTGAATAATCCGGGTCTTGTGCAAAGCCAGTGTGCTGTAACATGGGGAAAATTTAATCATATGCCACTCTTATGAGTAGAGTGGCAACAGATTTGCCACCCTGGCCCGTTGTCAGTGACTCAGGCGGGCCCATATGTAAGTGACAGAGTTAATTGGCCAATCTTAAAAGTGGCAAAAAGTTGAAATCCCCGTAACATGGTGGCTAAGCTACCAGGTAATCCACTTGTCAGTTGAGTGCTCCTATGGTGGCAAAGCACCCCAGTAAGGCATCTATAGTTTGAAAGAGGAAAAGATAAGTAACCGTTTTGTAACCAAGTGAAAAGTGAGATATGAAAAGAGGCTCAGTAAGGAAAGAAGTATAACAAGTATAACTTACATTTTTCATAACCATTTGATAAGTTTGTAAATAAAATTTTAAAACCACAAGTCCTTAATCTAATGGCCAATTCTAACCGAGGGTCCAACATACAATTAGTATGGCTTTGATACCAACACTGTCATGACCTAGAATTTGCATTCCAAATCCACATGTGTTTATCGTGCAAGTCCCATGATCAATGGCTAGCACACACATACAACAATATTTATATCACATCAATACATGATAAGTTTAAACAAGGTAGTACATATAGGTAACAACCAAACATATGCCTACATGACGAGGTTTACAACACATGGGCCAACCGGCCAAATAGAGCATATAACATAAAATAGCTCAGCGGAAATGAAGATAAAAGAGGCATCAAAACTAGCGAGTATGCCTCAACCCATACGTAGCAACTGACTGGGGTAAGATCCTAGTAACTGTCATCCTCATCGTCAAAACCTGCTGTGTAAAAGTAACCACACGACGGGCCTTCTTTCACATCCTCTGAATATGTTCAACAAGCAATTGTGAGTGCACAAATATACTCCGCAAGATTTTATATCAAAGTATTATATTATGCAAGCTATCTATTCTAGTTTGATTTGCACAAACCAGCTTTTATTTGCAGTAGAGAGTAATAGATTACAAACAAAAATTTGTAAGAGCATTTGAATTTGATAATCAATTAGTATTAAAGAATAAATAGCACATTTAAACAAGTGGCTTGCTGCCCTAAACCAAACAATGGCAACTTTTGTTTGCCGACTAAGTTATGCATGGATTTCCCATGCATAATTCCTAGAACCATTTTATAAGACCTAAAGCTACTATTGTGGGATATAAACAAACATTCTCTATAACCGGGGACACAAACATTCAAATAAATTTACACTCTATAGAGGTTGTACAACTTTACCCATATGACATAAACATCCCACCATGTTATACATGTCACGCGATACCGTAGGTACCCAATTTGAGAGTTCATGACAAAGCTTTTACATTACCAGTCCTAACAACCATTGTGTTGTGATGCATTCTTAATATGAGAAGTGCCCTCTAACGTCCCTAGACTCATATGATGTGTTGGTAAACCTTACGTACCCATCAAGGTTTCTATGAACATGGTACTCTCCATGCCTGCACTAGCCAAAATCACCTACAATCTACCATACGGTACATATGCGTCATTTTGGAATGGCCCGACCTATTGCATGGACTGGGGCCATTTTCCTTTCCTTGTGATTCGGCATTGAACTACTCGGCGGTCTCTTTGGCCTTGACTGCCATTTTTCTCCTTTTCTCACGCTCTCGCTTGCAAACCTTGTGCTCCCTAGCGTGCACGCCTCGAGATGAGCTTTCGTCTCCCGACGTATACGCTCTGTTTGCTTATCGTTGCGGCGGTCCTCTTAGATCCCGTAGGCCCTTTTGACTTCCCACTCCTCGTAGTCGAGAGTTCACTGGTTATGTGGGTGGATCTCTAGGTCGATCCTCTTGCAGTAGCCACATAGCGGTTTCGGGGACTACGGGTAGACGAAAGAGGTTGTTAGTGTGTATTTTGAAAGAGAAATAGTAGGAGAACACACTAACTGCTCCTTACCGGCTGTTGATAGCTGCTCATATCCCAACGGCGGTTGGGATATTCACAGAAGTAGTTCGCACAGCCTTAGTAATGCATGCCCAGGTTGAGCCGCTGTTTAGACCTGAAGAACTTGCATGGTCCCTACACCAACAGAGGGGTGGCATCTCCCCCTCGGGCGGGTGTTGCGGCGAATGCTCGGTTGGAACATTTGGAATGGGGTTGCTACCACAGGGGCATCATTGCGGGGAGGTGCCTTCGTGGCACGCTCTGTTTGTTTGTGCCGGGCCACATCAGCCCTTACTTGTTCATCACGGGCCGCAACAGACCTTGCTAGTTCGTGGGTATCCTCCTATTGCTTCATCATCTTGTCCCATGCTTCTTTGTCTCTTGTCCATCCCGACGTGGTGAAGCAAGCTCTGGTGTAGTGTTGAGTTTGGTTGTGTAGTGTTCTCTCGTAGATCTATTTCAACTCCTTTTATAAGCCAAAGTGTTGGCATGGTGTGGTTAGTTTCATATGAGTAGCTTGCGAGATAGAGTGTTGCCTTGTATTTCTGAAAAGTTACTGGCGAGGCAGAGTGTTGTCACGTCTTACATTGTAGGGAGCTATCACGTCATGCTTTGCAAATTAACTGAATATTGTGTGCTATTTTCTTTATTGTGTTCATTATTGTGTTCAAGCTGTAGCACTAGGAGTGTCATTTTGATTCGCGTTGTTACCTTCAGTGCTATGTATGATTTATGTATGTATAATGCATGTCATGTTTGGTGTTGTCAGTGCGTAAGGCGCTCTCGTTTGGTCTTGTTAGCGCGTAAGGTGACATCGATTTGATAGATTAGAGAGCAAGATTAACTTAATGTTGTGTGCTATTTTTTTTCTTGTGTTTATTTTTATCCTCAAGGTGTAGTCCTAGGAGTGTTGTTTTCATTCACGTTGGTACCTGTAGTGCTATTTTGTACCAATATGCAAGCCCGGAGAAGCTTGTACGACAATACTCTCCTCTATTTTACGTGTGCGTCAAGCTAGAGGCGTCGATATGCATTGAACAAAAGTACATCATCAAGTAAGATGCAATAGTATTAAAGACATCACATAGTAAGTTAAAAGATAAGTATTACAGGAACAACAAAAGTACAGCTAGTGTAGGTGGACGGCTTGTACTAGGCCCCCCAACAACACCCCCAGCACCCCTCCCTCGTCACCATGGCCTAGTCCATCTCCTCGTCCTCCTGTACGGCCCCACTTGGGCCTCCTACACTGCACCGGGTGTCGAGACCTTGGCCCCACCAGGGAAAGACGCTCAGGAGCCCTAGTCTGACGAGCTCCCAAAGCCTGAGGGGTGGGCAACACTGGCTACTGTGTAGGTAGTAGTGCACCCTTGAACGGTGGCCCAGAGAGAACCTTAGTGGGTGTGCCACTTTGCACACTCCAAGAAGTGCTACCGCAAACTATGGTAGTGTGCCTACTCGTCAGTAGCTACCTTGCATCGTCTGGTTGTATGGCCTTCCTAGTCATAGCGGCCGCAGTGTCTACCCAACGCCCCCACTTGCGCTTTCGTCCATATCATTTGTAATACGATGACTTTGCCGATGACCCTTCCCACACTTAAGCATGTCAACATCCAGAATCCGGTCCTCTATCCAATATCCAAGGCGATGAAGTTTTCCACCACCTTGAACCCCCTAAGCTCACCACACCATGCCTATGTGACCGTCTCCTTGAAGTACTCCGATATGAAGTTGGAAGGGTCCATGTGCACAATCTCGCATGCGGCAAGGACATGAGGTTGGCTTGTATAGGAGCTTCGGCTTGTTGCATGCTCAACTAGGTTCATTGATATGATCTCCAAGGCATACCTCGAGGGTGACTAGAGAACGAGCCATCCCAAATCCGGCCCTATCCCGAAGGAACACATCGAAACGATTCTCCCTATTGCCCATCACATACACCATGTGTGACTGGCCCTTCTCTGTCCTTACCTGCATCTGTCTTTACCTGCATGTATGTTGTAATATTGTGAGACCATGTGGAAGTCACCCTATGGTTGTGATGAGTAATTGACTCTTGGTCTAGAAAGATTGAGTTTGGTTTTTGAGGTTTGAGCTAACTCTGCAAAGTCGTAAGCCTTAAGAATTGTCAGCAGACTGCTTACGACTACGTTATCCATGGTTGGAACCTAGTAGATGCGTTTTCGAGTGGTCGAAAGGCTTTACGACCATGTTGGTCATGGTCGAAAGCCGTGCGCTCTGTTTACGACCACGTTGTGGCGTATACGACCACTTTGGGCGTGGTCGAAGGTCACCCGAGAGGTTTACGACCACTCTGGCCGTGGTTGAACAGCACCAGAAGGGAGTACGACCGTTTTGGCCATGGTCGGAAGTCAGCCAAGCTGTTTATGACCACTTTGGCCATGGTCGAAAGCCACTACGACAACATTGGCCGTGGTCGGAGGTCGCCAGACAGCTTACGATCACGTTAGTATGAGAGGAAGTCAGAGGTCTAGGCTTCGACTGCTGCGGTCGATAGTCGGCAGACCTTGACTACAACCACGTGGAAAATCGGCGGACTTCGACCACGTTGTGAGGCGGTCTAATGTGGTCGATAACGGTCGGCTGTGGTCGTAGCTCTTCGAGATTGGTCGGATTCGATCAATTGGGGACTTAAGCGGTCGGAGGTGCTCGTCGCGCCCGGTTGTGATCGGAAGCGGTCGCACGAGCTTGGAGCGCGGTCGGAAGTGGTCAAACGTGGTCGGAAGGGTTTCGACCACGGTGAAACAAGTCGTACGTGGTCGGAATGGTTTCGACCACGGTAAATCTTGTTGTGCGTGGTCGGAAGGGCTTCGACCACGGTGAAACTCGTTGTACGTGGTCTGAACGGGGTTCGACTACGGTGGAAAGTGATGAATGTGGTCGGAAGGTCTTCGACCATGCAGTAAGCAGTCGTGGCTTGTTGAAAGCGGTCGTAATGACCTCTGGGGTGGTCATAACGATCTGGGAAGAGGTCGTATACTTTGAGCGTTGCATATCCTGTGAGTTCGACCAGTCGTAAGTTGTTGAGACCTGGTTGGGTAAGTCGTAGCGGCTAGCGATGGGCGTGGCATGTGTCTGCATGGTCGTAGCGAGCTTTGAGGTGGTCGTGATGACCTGCTGTGTGGTCGAAGGAAGTAGGGAAGTCTTCCAGGGCTTCGACTACTTCTTAAGTTGTGCATTCGAGTGGTCGTAGGAGGTTTACGATTAGGTTTTGTGCACTGAGATCTTGTTGGTTGTACCGATTGATGGTCTACTTATTTTGAGCGGTGCTATGTGATGGTGTGCTCGTCTGTGTGGCTGTAGGACTTCGGAGCTAGGTCATGGTGAGGCGTGGGAGGACCGGGACTAGGCACAGGAGGTGTTGAGGTCCAGACGGTCGGAGACGTCGAGGATGATCGAGGCTGCTGAGTTGGTTGCGAGCCGGGAGACGAGGAACCGGAGCTGGAGCTGCCGAAGGTGGATACGACGGGCAGCGGTGAGGTGGATCGGGACTAGGCTCAGGGAGGAGTCGGAGGTCCAGATGGTCAGATGCCTGGTGCGGTCGTGTGCGACGGAACGGATCAGGACTAGGCTCAGGGAGGAGTCGGAGGTCAAGATGGTCAGGGTGCCGGTTGCGGTTGTGCGAAGCAGGAAGCTTCCGGGAAGGCATTGGAGTGGCATTTTGGAGAAATGCGGAAAGCTGCAAAGGGAAGTGGATTCTGTTGGCGTTAACGGGCAAAGCAGTGAAGCCGGTGGAGTTAACAGGTAAAGCACTAAGTTTGTTGGTGCTAATGGGCAAAGTGAGTGATAAAACTAAAGAACCGAAATGGCGACAGAGGGGGGTGAATATCGCTCTCTTAAAAATCGCCCCCCGAGTACTGTTCAGATTGCCGAGCTCTTTCAGATTGCCGAGAGCAAGAAATCAGACAGAGAAACAGCCACGGCAAAGAGACTTGGCTCAAACACTGTCACAGCAAGAGACGCAGACACGGCAAGAAAACAGCTCGAAATCTTGCCACGGCAGAGAAATTTGCACAACTCGGCTGCCACGGCAACGAAAAATCTGATTCTGCTGCCAAAGAAGAAACTGAACACAAGACTGCAATTGCCAAGAGATAGCACTCTTTTCTTTGGTACAGCACTTTAGAAACACAGTCCTTAGTGCTGAAGGTACACAGCTGGCCAAATAGAAAAGAAACAACACTTTAATCCAAACTGGACTGAGCAAACCGAAAGAAAAAGCAAAGAGACCAAACAGCAAAAGTATAGCCCCTACTCACTGATGAAAGGGCTCTTCAGACAATAGATGAAGAATGAAGACGGAGCAGAACTCACTGATACTTTGCTGCCGCAAAAGAAAGAACTGATGGCAGTTGGCTCATTCTAGCAAAAGAGAAGCATTATATCTCTTTTGAACCGAAAGCAGCATATCTCTTTTAAACCGAAAGCTAACTTTAAAGCGACCAAAAACTAGAAACATGGAGTTCTTGAATAAGTTGGGCACGGAACTCCTGAAAACTACTGGGAAAGATTTGAGAGAACAAGCACCAAAACACCTTTCAAAGAGAAGATCAAAAGCATGGAGAAACCAACAGAAAACCAATCGAAAGAAAGATCCAAAACCAGAGGAACTGAGAGAGCTCTTCGAGTCAACATATTGCCAAATGCTCCACTGCCTGGCCGAGAGCAGTACATAGAGTAGCCTGCTGTAAACAGGAAATAGAGAACGAATAAGCAAGAGCTAACACACAACTCAAGAAGATACTACTCCAGATTTCTCAAACACTAGACTTCTCAGACTAAAATTGCCATGAATTCATCCAAAGAAAAACAACGAAGAACAGAAAAAACTTCAGATTTTATTCATGAGAACCAAGAAAGAAATTACATGAGGGATCAAACCACTCTCACTCTCTCCATCTCTTAATCCTCAAAAACACCAAGAGCCTCACAAGCTTCTTGGGAGGAACACAACACACGAGATATGAACTCTTAAAACCCTAACTCTCTCTATTGTGTCCTAAGGGGTATGCAGCCCCTCACCTCTATTTATAGCCCTTGGCTAACGGGTCTCAACCCGTTACGCGGCTAACCCTAACGGAGCCGCCTCCGCTTGTGCAGCTTTGCGAAATTCCCCGCCCTCCCCGCACCTTCCGGAAGCTTCCGCCCTTGCCTCGCACGCCTCGCAACACGTTGAGTCCACGTCGTCTTCGACACCTCATGACCGTTCTGACCTCGCGCCACCGCGCCTAGTCCGGTCCACCGTGTCTCGCCACGACTCGCCTCGCGTCCCGCGGACACACGACAAGAAAACACGTCACATAGCACCGCTCGATACATGAACGAGCAAATAGCATTAGCAAGATCAAACATGTCGCAACAATGGAATATACATCCTAACCCATACGACTAAGTTTGACCAAAGTCCGACCGAGCCCGTTGCACCTTGCAACTTCTGGGTCTGAACAAACCGACTCAAACTCGACTTTTGAGAAACGATGTCAATTACTCATCACTCACAATGGGATGACCTTCACATGGTCTCTCAATCTCCCCCTTGATGAGTATATTGACAAACCCAGAAAAAGCATAAAGTTGAGTTTGAAGAGTCTAACATGGTCCATAAGTAAAGAGTGAAGTTAATGACCATGTCGACAGAAGGAGCAAAAGAAAGAACAATTTTGCCTCAAAGCTCCCGAAGTGGCTTTTTCTACCACTAATTTCTCCCCCTTTTGGCAATAAACGCATCAAGAATGCAAAAGAGAGAATAAGTCATGGTGATGGATGAAATGCTGATTTGATCATTTTTAAGTGTGTAGAGCCATGAGAATGATCCAAAATGACCATCATGCATTATATCAAGCCATAACATACAAATATGCTACAAAGATCATGACTAAGTATGTAAAGAGAAGCTAAGCAACATAAGGTATAATCTGAATTTTAATTGAAGTGCTTAGCAAGTCAAGTCAAACAAGATTTTAGTCTAGCTAATGATATCCACAAATGATGCAAACCATGTCAATAAGCTAAATGGAATCAAGAAGCTAGTGTTGAGCAAACTAGAGTGCTATTTGTTCAAGAATGATACATTTGTTTAAGTACTTTGACATTTTTGCAATTGAGCACAAATGACATTTTTCTTTAGAGATCACATGGTTGTTTTCAACCATCTTTTATTCACCATGTGCTAGACCTCAAGCCTTATGCGATCATTCCAAGCGAGAAGCTTAAGGAAATGATCTTGGTCATCCAAAACTCCCCTGAGTTCATGCCTTGTGCAATGGCAAGCCGTCTCATGAGAAAGAATTGGTGAGATCAGTTTTTTCGCACAGAAGAGATCTTTTTTTTTGACAGTTGTACTAACTTATGTGTCATCAAGAAATTGTATAGCTCAATCTATTGCTCAACTAAGATTCAAGACTCAACTCAGTCTATTTGACATGGTAAGAACCATAAAAAGATAACACAAAGCTGACTAGTCTCAAATATGAACATGACATGAATTAGGTCAAAATTTAGCATTTTAATTAACCTATCATGGCAAAGACTTGACTACACATATAAAGTCATGATCAATACTAGCAATGGAGCATAAGTCATGGCAAAATGTATTATAATGAAAACATGTCATGAAAGGACAATAATCAAGGCTCCATATGTTACAAATACAAAAGAAGAACATCCAGCTCCCTTTTAACAATTGATGCAAATTTCAGTTCAAGTTGAGTTATATCAATATTAAGATCTAGAAGTTCCCAAATGAACTCCCCCTGAACCAAAGCAATAAAAGAAAGAGCTGGCAAATAAATCAAGAAAGGCAGTCCTTAAAGCATAGATAAGATAGAGAATACTAATGACTCGGACTAACTCTTATCTACCCCATATGACTCTGTGACAACAAATGTCGAGTAAAACACACACTAGAGAGCAAACACGCACTGCCTACCCGAGGGTGGCCCAACCTCGCTAGAACCTAAAAGAAGTGAGTGAGCTCAACCTAGTGAGATAAGAAACAGCTATCCTGAAAGCACAAGATAAGAGCAAGAAGTCTAAGCAACTCAGCAAGAGACACACTCTAACCTATGCTAGAAGGACTAATCCCAATGCACCCGCAAATGCAATACAACAGAAATGAGACAGAAGCATAATCAATATAGTAAAGCAGTAAAGTCCAAGCTCCCCCTCACAACAGTCCATAAGGACAAACCACCCCAAGCTCTCCCCGCAGAGCTGAAAACCTCGAGCTATCCAAAGGCTTGGTGAAGATATCAGCCAACTGGAGGTCACTCTCCACAAACTAGAGCACGATGTCACCCTTCTCTACATGGTCTCAAGAAAGTGATATCGATATCGATGTGCTTGGTCCGAGAGTGCTGCACTGGTTCTTAGCAATGCTAATCGCAGATGTGTTATCGCAAAAGAGCGGAACACGATCGATAGCTAACCCAAAGTCCCGCAGAGTCGAAACCATCCAAAGGACCAGCTACAAGAATCGGTCAAAAGAACATACTCGGCCTCTGCGGTGGATCAGCAACACCGGATCGCTTCCTCGAAGACCAAGAAAGGAGAGAAGTGCCAATGAACCGGCAGTGCGAAGTGCTCTTCCTATCTATCCTACACCGCAAAGTCTCGCATCCGAATAGGCTCTAAGGGATAGACAGATGAGGAAGAGTACCGATACCATAGTCAATGGTAGCTCAAGGTACCGAAGATGCGCTTCATCACTTTGGCGGTGAGATACGCGAGGATAAGCTGAAACCGGGCACAAAGACACACGAGAAGTGTATGTCCGGTCTCGAGGCGTGAGGTACAAGAGAGCCAATCATACTTCGAACTCTTTTGATCAACTGCTCACCGTCCTCATCTGGGTTTAGAACGGTCAGAAGCCATCGAGTCGACACCGCTTTCCATCACTCATGTCGAAACGTCTCAGAGATCACGGTGTACTTGCCTTGATGCAAGAAGGTACCTCCCGAGTCTCGCTTGATTTGGAAGCCAAGGAAGAAAGTCAACTCACCCATCATGCTCATCTCAAACTCGGTGCTCATGACATCCGAGAACTGTGAAACTAGAGCATGAGAAGAGCCGCCAAAGATAATGTCATCGACATAAATTTGGGCGAGCAGAAGGTCATTGCCAAGCCGGCGAATGAACAAGGTCTTGTCAACTTTACCCATCTCGAAATCATGTCTCAATAGATAGGACTTAAGCCTCTCATACCAAGCTCTAGGAGCCTGCTTAAGTCCATACAACGCTTTGGAAAGCTTGTAGACATGACTAGGGTATTTGGGGTTCTCGAAACCTGGAGGTTGTCTCACATAGACTTCTTCCTCAATAAAACCATTGAGAAAGGCACTCTTGACATCCATCTGGTAGAGCTTGAAACCCTTAGAAGCTGCAAAGGCAAGCGAATTCTAATGGCCTCAAGTCCGCTACGAGGGCAAAGGTCTCCTCAAGTCTAGACCCTCAACCAGGAGTACCCACTGCAACCGCCTAGCCTTGTTTCAATGACTACCCCATCCTCACTTTGCTTGTTCTTGAACACCCATTTGGTTCCAATGATATTTTGATCTCGAGGGGGCTCAACATGCGTCCAGACCTTGTTTCTCTCGAAACTCTCTAGCTCCTCATGCATGGCGTTGACCCAAGACTCGTCAGATAAAGCATGGCAAATGTCCTTGGGCTCAAAGGAAGCTACGAAGGCAGAGTGGAGACAGAAAAGTGACACGCCAGACTTGGAACGTGTGACTCGCTCAAAAAGATCTCCAATCATCCGCCGTAAGGATGAGATTTTGGATATGTCTTGGAGGTCCTGGATGAGATGAAGAAGTGGCCTCTACCTCGTTACCTGACGGGGTAGGAACAGAGCCACTAGCTCCGTAGAGCGAAGGTAAGGGCTGATCGCCTCGAGGTGCGGTGGAAGAAGGCACCTCAAGGGATGGAGAAGGGACTGGATCGGGTAGACAACCCTCATCTCCATCATCCTCATCATCCACAAAGATGGTCTCGGACTGCTCTAGTGAACCTGAGATATCGGGCCTAGTCCCCGGATTGGCCTCATCGAAAGTTACCTCACAGGTTTCTACCATTTTACTAGACTCGCAGCCTGCACCCTATAGGCCCGCCAAGAAGTCGAGTAGCCCGTAAAAGTCCATCACAAGAACGTGACTCGAACTTATCTAGGTTCCCGGTCTTCAGAATAAAACACTTGCAACCAAACACACGAAAATGAGAAACACCGGCTTTCCCGTATCTCAACTCATAAGAAGTGCGGTGCAAGTGTGCTCAAGAAAACTCGATTGGAAACATGGCACGCGGTGGCTATAGCCTCACCCAAAACTTCCGCGGTGTAGAGTACTCATCAAGCATTGTCCTGGCCATCTCGACCAAGGTACGGTTCTTCCTCTCCACAACGCCATTCTGCTGAGGGACGTATGGAGAAGAGAACGGTGCTCTACACTGCCTCACCACAGAAACTCTCAAAGTAGGAATTTTGAACTCCGTGCCATTGTCATCGCGGATCGCTCGTAAGGCACCTGGAAGCTCAACAGAAAGCCTACTGAAAAGACCTCGAAATGTGTAAACGTCTCATCCTTCGAGGCCAAGAAAACACCCAAGAGTACCTCGAGAAGTCATCGACTACGACAAGAACATACCACTTCCTCCCGCCGATCGCACTCGAGCCGGTCCAACCGTATCCATATGGAGCAGTTGTCCTGCATCGGTCATAGTAATCTGGACCGAGGATGAGAAGCGGCAACCATCTTGCCGCGTTTCAATGGAGCGCAAACAAGATCTTTGACCATCCGAGTTTCGCACCACGAATGAGATCGTGGCGCTAACTCGAGTCAAATGGTCAAATCCAATATGACCAAGTCTCCTATGCCGTAAGGAAAGGTCGCGGGACTCAGAAGCAAGCAAACAACGGAGAGGATCACCAAAAGACTCAGAAAAATCAGCACGAAAGATCCTCCCAAAACGAGAAATCCCGCAAACCGTACTCACCAAGAATCAAGAATTTTGCGCTTGTTTTTCTTAAAACTCACCTCGAAATCATCATCGGTGGTCGAGAGACGAAAGCAAATTGTACCGCAGCTTACTAACCAAGGCAACATCTTTTAAAACAAATGAATCATTAATGCAAGACTGTACCTTTGGCGATGACTCGCCCGTAAGAGGCGCTCCGAAGGTGATCGTCTCATCACCGGAGCTCGGGCAAGGAAGAAAACCAACGGAATCTCCGGTCATGTGTCGTGAACACCCGGAGTCTACAAGCCAAACCTTTCCCTTCCCTGCCCGGCGAACCTGAGTCAACAAGAGAGCAAAGTCTCGATCGGGATAAATCAACATAGATTTTGGCACCCAATACCGAGTCACACGTCGAGCGTAAGAAGTAGTCACGCACGATCGACCTCTAACTACCCTCGCCTCCGTCGCTCAAAGAAGCGTAAGGTCTATGTGCAAACTGAAGTCATTCTTTGGGTCCGATCGCTACGGAGAGCGAGTCGAGCACCGGCAAGACGACGCGATCACGCCGCGGTAGCTATCTCGAAGGAAACGAGATCTACCCTCGTGATGGCGAAGTCACGACCGAGGGAGCATGAGGACGAAAATGTAAAACTCGGAAGAACCAAGTCCTCGATGTCGCCCAAAGCTACCAACAAGAGCAAGTTTAGACCTCGTGTTGGTCTTAGGTGCACTCAAGGTCTGGGGCTGACCCTGAATACGCCTAAGAGACTCAACACGGTCTCTTCGCGCGATCTTGGCGCGCTTGAAGCAATGGTCAAACAAATGTCCATCCTTCTGACAGAAGGTGCAATGATACTTCGCCTTCTGAGGGGCTGAAGTAGCATGAGATGGCTTCGCCTTCGAGAGGTCAAGTCGCAGTGAAATCACCTTGTCGTCAAACCTTGGACAAAGCCCGCCGATTTAAATTGAACTTTCTTGTTCTTGGCTTGACCTCGATCACACCTGCGGCTACGGATCTGAAAGCACGACGGTGGATGTTTCTCACATCCTCATGAAAATCATATCCTAGACCTTTTTAAACTGAAATCTTAGACCTGTCTAGAATAAGGTTGAGCTTCTTCTTACCTCCTACAAATTTCTCGAGAGTTTTCATAAGATACTGACACTCCCGAAAGAGAGAGGCGCAGGAAGAGCAAGGAGGAGAAGAAGAGACAGCAGGAGGAGAGGAAGGAGAAGAACCAATAGCGAAAGAGCGAATAGCACGTGCGTATTTTTCCTTATGCACGCCACCTCAACCTTGAGGGCTTCACAGACACACAGGGGCAGCCCTAATCCTAGCCATTTGGTTCTCGTAACTCTTCCTAAACGTCTCTACCATGTCCTTATCCTTTTCCAACATTTCAAAGACGTAAAGCACGTGAAGGATGTGATTTTTCTAGAAGGTCCTTAGTTAGCTTCACACACTTTTCATCTAAGGCAATCAAATCAGATTTTAGTTTATTACAACTTTGCATGGTGAGCTAACAGATCCTTAGAAGCATCTTGAGCCATTTTCTTATTATCATCAACAAAATCTTGAAACCGCTTGGAGACGATTCAAGTTCAAAAGAAGCTTGGGACAATTCACGCAAGAAGCAATAGGCTCAAGTAAGAAGGTTTGAAATTCTGCAATTTTATGATCCGCCTGCTTTAGTTTCATATTCAAGTTATCACAATTTACACAAGACTCGGGCAGATCCAGAAGCATGGCATAAGGTCCTCTAGCATCAAAGTCCTTATCCTCACATGAGGTGGGAGCAATAGTCTCATCAGTAGTAAGTAGGGTAACAGCCATCCTACTCAATTCTAAATCAGCTAGCAGACTAACATTCTCCACCTTAATTGCATCAAGCTCAGAGGACAGACTATCATGTGAGGTCCTTAGCTTCTCCATATCACCGATCAAAGCACAAGATGTATCACACCACGGGAGGGAGCGATATAAGTGAAGTAAGCTCCCGTGACAATCTCTCTACTTCCTTCTCCAACTCGCTACATCTAGTCTTAGCTCTTGGTCATAAGAGGGACATACCTCATCGGAGTCGGAATAGAGATCGCTGTCGCTCAGTTCGCCCTCAAGGGCCATGAAGCACATCCCGAGAAGTCGCTGCCGCCCTTGGGGTCTTGGTCACCGGTCCGTCGTCGTCGCTCCATCCCTCCACCTCGGTGAGGTCGAGGTCGTCGAAGCGACGAGAACGCGGTGGAAGAGCTTCTTGGCCTTCCCAAGGTCGCGGAACTTCTTCTTTCCTGGAGCCGGTGCTGAGAGCTTCGAGTTGCGGTTCTTGTCGATGTAGTCGTTCTTGCCCGAACCGCCGAAGTCACCTTTACCCTTCCCAAGTTTGGGACAGTTTGCTCGGATGTGGTTGGGGCCACCACACTCGAAACAAATCACGGGTCCTCTTTTCCTTCCGTCCCTCCTCCCTTTGTAAGCATGGGAGAATCTCAGGCGAGGAGGGCTAGTCGCTCATCCGCAGTCGCCTATCTCGATCATCGGTTATGTCACGAGAGCGCCGAGGAGAATCCGCAAGATGGCTCGTAAGAAGTGGATCCAAGCGGGATCGGTGACTAGTGCCATCGATCGAGACTTCGACCGACGAGACTATGTCAATCTCGTGAGTCTTGAGGCGCGAGTAAAGCGCATCAAGAGTCAAGGTCGAGAGGTCCGTGGTGTCCTTGATGGTAGTCACCTTCATCTCCCAAACCCTAAGATCGAGTGCGTAAAGAATTTGACGAGCGCTATCCGAGTCGGAGTATGTGAGACCGACGGCTCGGAGGTTGCTCAAAATCTTGTGAAAGCGAGAAAAGCACTCGTCAAGGGACTCACCGCAAGCATCTCGAATTTCATCAGATTCTCGCTGAACCGGTCTTGTCGAACCGTCTTGATCCGGGTGGTGCCCTCATGGTATGCATCGAGGGTCACCCGATGTCGAGGCGACGACAGTGAGAGATGCGATCGAACTCGCTTCTACCCCCTCGACCCCCGCCCACGACCGCCAATGGACCGCCGCTATGCATACGCATAGATTGTTATAGAAACACATTCATGTCGTATGGTAGAATATGTTCTACGCTAACTTGTTTTTGCAGGAATGATGTGAATGGTATGGCATAGATGCATATGTGATGCATGTGTGTTTTGGCGGCTGTGTGTCGTATTAATCACAAAGGGTTGAGGTCGTTTTTAATTGTATAACGACCTGCGTGTCGACTTGTGATGCTTGAGCTTCTCATGTAATTCATTTGCTACCTATTAGTTGTAATAGTTTAGTTCTTTGCTATGGAGGCTTCAAGCATGATGACAAAGAGGACAAGAAGTGTGGCTAAGAATATCACCGTGGAACCATGGCGATGGCGACCACTACGATACAAAATGCCATACCATTCACAAGATAATGTGATTATATGCATGTGATGTTTATTTCTTGTCATACTATTCTTTCATGCCATACCAACTAAGGGTTAGTTTTTCATGATAGAATAGCTTCTCTCAAGAAAAAAATTAAGAATTTGTTTTGATGCCCTTCCAATTGTCGCGCTATAAGAATCATGATCATTGTTTGGTAGGTCCGCCAAAGCGAGTACCATCAACTATCTTGATCTAATAGGGTGGATGTCGGACATCCACATGCATAGTATTGGTTTACTTGACAAGGCTATCAAATTAGATTTGGGCCTTGGGGCATGGTGTTGGAAGCCGGGCATTGGATGCCACCCAACAAACAAGAGTCACATAAGATGTGATTAGCAAGTGTTGCTTACCTCGCCACTAAGTTTCTAGCAAAGGATGCCAAAGCTCACTAGAACTTAGATGAACATGGATCTTGACCACTATATGTCGTTAGAGGGAAGACGATTACAAAACATATAGTGGGAGTATCTTTTGTTAAATTGTTTAATGGAAGATCAAACATGAACATAGTGCTAAACTTTGCATATTCTTTGTTGTAGATCATGTCAACTAATGCCGCATCCAGTTCTTTTAATTTGCGATCTATTCTTGAGAAAGAAAACTCAATGGAACGAACTTTTGGATTGGTATCGCAACCCGAGAATTGTTCTCAAGCAAGAGCGCAAGGAGCATGTCCTTGAGTCTCCTTATCCCGATGACTTGCCCGATAATGCTACCGTGGCTGCACGGAAAGCTTATGAGAAGCAAACGAATGATTACCTTGATGTGAGTCTGTCTCATGCTTGCCACAATGTCCTCTCGAGCTTGTAGCAATATGAGAACACAGATGCCTACAATATCATTGTGGGGTTGCGTGGTATGTTTGAGAACCAAGCAAGGGTCGAGAGGTTCAACACTTCAAAGTCCTTGTTTGCGTGCGAAGCTTGCGTAAGGGAATCCGTCGACCCTCATGTGATTAAGATGATTGGCTACATTGAGAGTCCGAAAGCTTGGTTTTCCCTTAGCCAAGAGTTGGCTACTCGATGTGATTCTTCACCGCCCCCGAGCTTTGAGCCATTCATTCGAACTATCACATGAACAACATGGACAAGACCTTGGTCGAGTTGCATGGGATGCTAAAATCAGCCGAGGAAAGCATTAAGAAAAGCAGCCATCATGTGATGATGATGCAAAAGGCAAGGGCAAGCCCTATGTAAAGAAAGGCGCGGTCAAAGAAAGTTAGCTCGATGAGATCGCGAGCGCTTCTAAGGCCAAGCAAGTCAAGAAGGGCCCTGCTCGATGCGATTGCTACCATCAGAAGCAATCGTGACATTGGAAAAGGAACCGCCCAAAGTACTTGGAGGATCTTGAGAAAAGAAGGAAGTACGACTTCCGCCTGTGTATAAATGTTATAGAAATCAATCTTGCTACTTCATCTATCGATTCTTGGGTATTTGATACCGGATCGGTTGCTCACATTTGCAAATCGTTGCAGGGCTAAGAAGAAGTAGAAGTTTGAGGAGGAGCGAAGTGGATCTTCGCTGGCAATGGAGCAAAAGTTGTCATGTGGTGCTGGCACCATGCCATTGTCTTTACCTTCGTGATTAGTTTTGGAATTGAATAATTGTTATTGTGTTCCATCTCTTTCCAAGAACATTATTTCGCTTCATGTTTACAAGCGAAGGTTATAACTTTAGATCCGTGAACAATGGTTGTTCTCTTTATTTCAAAGATATGTTCTATTGTCATACTCCATTGGTGAATGGGTTATATGTTCTTACTCTTGAAGAGTCATCGGTCTATAACATTAATACAAAGAGGCAACGATCAAATGATTTGAATCCCACTTTTATTTGGCACGCCGCTAGGTCACATAAATGAGAAACGCATGGAGAAGCTCCATAGAGATGGTATTCGCACTCATTTGATTTTGAATCATTTGAGACATGCGAATCTTGTTTACTTGGCAAGATGACAAAAGCACCTTTCACCGGTCAAGGTGAACGGGCAAGTGACTTATTGGCACTCGTGACATTCTAATGTATGTGGACCAATGAGCTCAACACCAGAGGTGGTTTTCAAGATTTCATAACTTTTATCGATGACTTTAGTAGATATGGATATATCTACCGATGAAGATAAGTCCGAATCCTTTGAAAAGTTCAAAGAATTCCAAAATGAAGTGCAAAATCATTTAGGCAAGACAATCAAGTTTCTACGATCCGATCGTGGAGGCGAGTATTTGAGCCATGAGTTTGGTAATCATCTTAAGGATTGTGGAATTGTTCCACAATTGACTCCGCCCGAACACCTCAATGGAATGGGGTATCTGAACGAGAAATCGCACCTTATTAGATATGGTGCGCCCATGATGAGCCACAGTGATCTTCCGTTGTCTTTTGGGGTACGCCTTGAAATGTACCTTTCACACTAAATGTAGTTCCATCAAAATCGAGAGAAAAGACACCATATGAGATGTGGACAGACAACGCCCTAGCTTGTCTTTTCTTAAGATTTGGGGATGTGAGACTTATGTAAAACGCTTACAATCGATAAGCTCACCCCAACCGATAAATGCTTCTTTATCGGGTATCCTAAGGAAACAAAAGGATATTACTTCTATAATCAAGAAGAAGGCAAAGTGTTTGTCGCCCAAGCATGGTGTCTTCTTAGAGAAAGAGTTTCTCTCAAGAAGGGATAGTGGGAGCATGGTGCAACTTGAAGAAATTCGAGAAACACCGAAAACGTTTCAGCTCCTACGTAACCACAACAGATGAACAAACTGTTGAAGAACCTGCTAGGACACACCGCACCACGTAGGTCGAGAGGTCACGTCGTGTACCGAGAGGTACATGTTCTTGACTACTCAACAACGGGATATATTGTTGTTAGACAACGATGAACCTAAGACCTATGAAGAAGCGATGGTGGGACCAGACTCGAGAAATGGCTTGAAGCCATGAGATCCAAATTGAATCCATGCACAAGAATCAAGTTTGGAACTTGGTTGATCCACCGATGGTGTTAAAACCATTGAGTGCAAATGAGTTTTCAAGAAAAGATAGACATAGATGGAAATGTTCACATCTATAAAGCGCGATTGGTGGCCAAAGGTTTCAAACAAATTCAAGGTGTTGATTATGATGAAACTTTTTCGCCGTCGCAATGCTAAAGTCTATTCGGATCGCCTAGCAATTGTCGCTTATTTCGACTATGAAATATGGCAATGGATGTCAAAACAGCTTTCCTTAATGGAAATCGAGTGAGGATGTGTACATGACACACCCACGTGTTTTGTCGATCCGCAATCGCCTAGAAAGATATGCAAGTCGCAAAGATCCATTTATGGATTAAAGCAGCATCTCGAGTTGGAACATTCGCTTTGATGAAGTAATCAAAGGGTTTGGTTTCATCAAGAACGAAGAAGAGCCTTGTGTTTACAAAAGGCTAGTGGGGCGCACTCGTGTTTCGGTCTTATATGTGGATGACATATTATTGATCGGAAATGACATTCCTATGTCGAATCATAAGTCTTCATTGAAAAGTAGTTTCTCTATGAAAGACTTAGGAGAGGCGATATATTCTCGGGCATCAAGATCTATAGAGATAGATCAAAAGGTGATTGGATTAAGCCAAGATACGTCCATTGACAAGGTGTTGAAAAGGTTCAACATGCGAGATTCCAAGAAAGGCTTCCTACCTATGTCACATGGTATAAATCTTAGCAAGAATCGGTGTCCTAGTACACCGATGAGCGGGACAAAATGAATGCGATTCCATATGCTTCACTATTGGATCCATTATGTATGCCATGCTTTGTACACGCCCGGATGTCTCGTATGCTTTAAGTGCTACGAGTAGATACCAATCGATCCGGTGAAAGTCATCGGATTACCAGAAGAACATCTTGAAGTACTTGAGAAGAACTAAAGATGTGTTCCTCGTCTATGGGGTGAGGAAGAGCTCGTTGTAAATGGTTACACCGATGCTAGCTTCCAAACCGACAAAGATGATTTTAGATCGCAATCGGGATTTGTGTTACGCTCGAATGGCGGTGCGGTAAGTGGAAGAGTTCCAAGCAGAGACAGTTGTTGATTCTACAACAAGTTTAGTACATAGCGGCTTCAAGTCGCTAAAGAGGTCGTTTGGATCAAGAAATTTGTTTCGAGCTTGGTGTGATGGCTAGTGCCTCCACCCAATGGACCTCATCAGACAACAAGGAGCCATTGCGCAAGCCAAGGAGCCTAGATCGCACTGTAAGTCCAAGCACATTCTACGGCGATTTCATCTCATCCGCGAGATTGTGGAGAGGCGATGTTAAGATATGCAAAGTACACACGGATTTGAACATTGCGATCCGCTGACAAAGCCGCTTCCCGGCCAAAGCATGAGGCTCACACTAGGGCAATGGGTATTAGATACCTACATGGTTGACTCTAGTGCAAGTGGGAGATCATGGTGATATGCCCTAGAGGCAACATGGAGATGTTGAATATATCACATACTATGTTTATGATACATTGCTTTGTTCCTTGAAATAGACATTATCATTATTGATCAATGAGTATGTGACTTATTCATGAGACTCTTAATGCCAAAATGTTGCTATTTCTAAATGATCCCCGATTATATTTCATATGAGGAACAAATATGATTCAAAGATCAAGATATGTATTGATTGATGATCATGTCTCATGGATCATGGTATGGAGATACCAAATCAATAATATGGACATGTGTTAGTGAACATATGTTGGATAGACCCGCCATGAGACACCGCAGAGATTCCAAGTGTCATCGCTGGTCTCAAGTAGTGTTTATGTGGAATCCTTAGACTTGAGATCATCATGGTTCCCAAGATGCGTAGTAGCTACTTTGGGACTACTAAACACTACTCCGTGAATCGGGTAGTCATAAAAGTAGTCTTTGGGTTTGCCATGAAACATGTAGTGGGATGTGAATGATCAAGATAGAATTTGCCCCTCCTTATGGGAGAGATATCTCGGCCCCTCGATGTAATGGATTATGAAAGTGCATGGCCATGCCAAGGTGATTGAGGAGTCAATCACGAGTTTATAATCCATCACGGAATCGAGAGAGTGATTGAGCTATTAAGAGGATGACACAGTCTCACCTTGAGCTTAATCTATATCGTGAGGCAAAGGGATTAGTACATGAGAACATTACGTGTTCAAATTGATATGATCTTTACGTATACTTTGGGGTTAATATGTCTTGCTAGAGGCCGCTATTAATGGGTGACCGAAAGGTGTTTCGGTCGCGACCAAGTATACGTGAACCTGCTGTGGTCGCACACTTAACGGGTTGGAACACTAATTCGAATGTGATTCGGATATGGGCTCAATTCGGATAGAGATCCGGATAGACTCCTATTGGGCCTCGGTCCACGAGGCCCAAGTGAGGAGGTCTATATGTATGGAGGCGAGGGCCGAGGAACGCACCGATAATCCCGAGCTAATCCGTAGCCGCCACCTCCGAGCCAAACCCTAGCCGCTCATGAGTGCCGGTACACTCGCGATCGGCTGCCCACCGGACGTGTGGATACCGTGGAGGCGCTGCTCGTTGCGGCGTTGATCGGCATCAACAACCTCTGATTGGATCCGCTCGTGGTGTGGTTGATCGCGTGGAGGAGACGATCGGTTCGGGACGATCGACTACTTCCACTACTACTTCGACGCCGCGTGGTTGGATCGGCTTCTCCAACTCTTCTTCATTGCGCTGGCGTCTAGTGGTAACGATCCATGATCCTCCTTAAGCATGATGTTCTTGTGTGCGCGGTAGAAAAATTTTGTTTTCTGCTCTCGTAGCCTACTCGCGATCCATTACTCATCGGCAGGAACAACAAACTGTATCTTCACCTTCCGCCAGATGGCATACCCCTGAGCCTGGATGTAAGTTTCCATCCGGCTCTTCCGTAAGGGGTAATCCAGCCATCGAAACGGGCGGCTTGGTGGAATACTTGTCCGTCGCCATGGCTCTTGAGACCGGTTAAAGATCTATCAAAGAAGAGCTAACCGCTCGATACCAATTGAAGGACCGAAATGGCGACGAGGGGTGAATGTCGCTCTCTTAAAAATCGCCCCGAGTAATCGTTCAGATTGCCGAGCTCTTTCAGATTGCCGAGAGCAAGAAATCAGACAGAGAAACAGCCACGGCAAAGAGACTTGGCTCAAACACTGTCACAGCAAGAGACGCAGACACGGCAAGAAAACAGCTCGAAATCTTGCCACGGCAGAGAAATTTGCACAACTCGGCTGCCACGGCAACGAAAAATCTGATTCTGCTGCCAAAGAAGAAACTGAACACAAGACTGCAATTGCCAAGAGATAGCACTCTTTTCTTTGGTACAGCACTTTAGAAACACAGTCCTTAGTGCTGAAGGTACACAGCTGGCCAAATAGAAAAGAAACAACACTTTAATCCAAACTGGACTGAGCAAACCGAAAGAAAAAGCAAAGAGACCAAACAGCAAAAGTATAGCCCCTGCTCACTGATGAAAGGGCTCTTCAGACAATAGATGAAGAATGAAGACGGAGCAGAACTCACTGATACTTTGCTGCCGCAAAAGAAAGAACTGATGGCAGTTGGCTCATTCTAGCAAAAGAGAAGCATTATATCTCTTTTGAACCGAAAGCAGCATATCTCTTTTAAACCGAAAGCTAACTTTAAAGCGACCAAAAACTAGAAACATGGAGTTCTTGAATAAGTTGGGCACGGAACTCCTGAAAACTACTGGGAAAGATTTGAGAGAACAAGCAACAAAACACCTTTCAAAGAGAAGATCAAAAGCATGGAGAAACCAACAGAAAACCAATCGAAAGAAAGATCCAAAACCAGAGGAACTGAGTAATGGATCGCGAGTAGGCTACGAGAGCAGAAAACAAAATTTTTCTACAGCGCACACAAGAACATCATGCTTAAGGAGGGATCATGGATCGTTACCACTAGACGCGCAGCGCAGCGGAAGAAGAGTTGGAGAAGCCGATCCAACCACGCGCGTCGAAGTAGTAGTGGAAGTAGTCGATCGTCCCGAACCGATCGTCTCCTCCACGCGATCAACCACACCACGAGCAGATCCAATCTGTAGGTTGTTGATGCCGATCAACGCCGCAACGAGCAGCGCCTCCACCGGTATCCACACGTCCGGGGCTGGAACGCCGATCGCGAGTGTACCAGCACTCGCGAGCGGCTAGGGTTTGGCTCTGGAGGTGGCGGCTACGGATTAGCTCGGATTATCGTGTGCGTTCCTCAGCCCTCGCCTCCATATATATAGACCTCCTCACTTGGGCCTCGTGGACCGAGGCCCAATAGGAGTCTATCCGGATCTCTATCCGAATTGAGCCCATATCCGAATCACATTCGAATTAGTGTTCCAACCCGTTAAGTGTGCGACCCTGTAGGTTCACGTATACTTGGTCGCGACCCAGAAACACCTTTCCGGTCACCCTGTTAATAGCGGCCTCTAGCAAGACATATTAACCCCAAAGTATACGTAAAGATCATATCGGCTGAACCTGTAATGTTCTCATGTACTAATCCCTTTGCCTCACGATATAGATTAAGCTCAAGGCGAGACCTGTGTCATCCTCTTAATAGCTCAATCACTCTCTCGATTCCGTGATGGATTATAAACTCGTGATTGACTCCTCAATCACATTGGCATGGCCATGCACTTTCATAATCCATTACATCGAGGGGCCCAGAGATATCTCTCCCATAAGGAGGGCAAATTCTATCTTGATCATTCACATCCCACTACATGTTTCATGGCAAACCCAAAGACTACTTTTATGACTACCCGCCACGGAGTAGTGTTTAGTAGTCCCAAAGTAAGCTACTACGCTTGCTGGGAACCATGATGATCTCAAGTCTAAGGATTCCACATAAACACTACTTGAGACCAACTGATGACACTTGGAATCTCTGCAGTGTCTCATGGCGGGTCTATCCAACATATGTTCACTAACACATGTCCATATTGTTGATTTGGTATCTCCATACCATGATCCATGAGACATGATCATCAATCAATACATATGTCGATCTTTGAATCATATTTGTTCCTCATATGAAATATAATCGGGATCATTTAGAAATAGCAACATTTTGGCATTAAGAGTCTCATGAATAAGTCACATACTCATTGATCAATAATGATAATGTCTATTTCAAGGAACAAAGCAATGTATCATAAACATAGTATGTGATATATTCAACATCTCCATGTTGCCTCTAGGGCATATCACCAACACTGAGAGAGCTCTTCGAGTCAACATATTGCCAAATGCTCCACTGCCTGGCCGAGAGCAGTACATAGAGTAGCTCGTCAGAACAGAAATAGAGAACGAATAAGCAAGAGCTAACACACAACTCAAGAAGATACTACTCTAGATTTCTCAAACACTAGACTTCTCAGACTAAAATTGCCATGAATTCATCCAAAGAAAAACAACGAAGAACATAAAAAACTTCAGATTTTATTCATGAGAACCAAGAAAGAAATTACATGAGGGATCAAACCACTCTCACTCTCTCCATCTCTTAATCCTCAAAAACACCAAGAGCCTCACAAGCTTCTTGGGAGGAACACAACACACGAGATATGAACTCTTAAAACCCTAACTCTCTCTATTGTGTCCTAAGGGGTATGCAGCCCCTCACCTCTATTTATAGCCCTTGGCTAACGGGTCTCCAACCCGTTACGCCGGCTAACCCTAACGGAGCTGCCTCCCGCTTGTGCAGCTTTGCGAAATTCCCGCCGCCCCCCCGCACCTTCCGGAAGCTTCCGCCCCTTGCCTCGCACGCCTCGCAACACGTTGAGTCCACGCCGCCTTCGACACCTCATGACCGTTCGACCTCGCCACCGCGCCTAGTCCGGCTCTCACCGTGTCTCGCCACGACTCGCCTCGCCGTCCCGCGACACACGCACAAGAAAACACGCCACATAGCACCGCTCGATACATGAACGCGCAAATAGCATTAGCAAGATCAAACATGTCGCAACAATGGAATATACATCCTAACCCATACGACTAAGTTTGACCAAAGTCCGACCGAGCCCGTTGCACCTTGCAACTTCTGGGTCTGAACAAACCGACTCAAACTCGACTTTTGAGAAACGATGTCAATTACTCATCACTCACAATGGGATGACCTTCACATGGTCTCTCAATCTCCCCCTTGATGAGTATATTGACAAACCCAGAAAAAACATAAAGTTGAGTTTGAAGAGTCTAACATGGTCCATAAGTAAAGAGTGAAGTTAACGACCATGTCGACAGAAGGAGCAAAAGAAAGAACAATTTTTCCTCAAAGCTCCCGAAGTGGCTTTTTCTACCACTAATTTCTCCCCCTTTTGGCAATAAACGCATCAAGAATGCAAAAGAGAGAATAAGTCATGATGATGGATGAAATGCTGATTTGATCATTTTTAAGTGTGTAGAGCCATGAGAATTATCCAAAATGACCATCATGCATTATATCAAGCCATAACATACAAATATGCTACAAAGATCATGACTAAGTATGTAAAGAGAAGCTAAGCAACATAAGGTATAATCTGAATTTTAATTGAAGTGCTTAGCAAGTCAAGTCAAACAAGATTTTAGTCTAGCTAATGATATCCACAAATGATGCAAACCATGTCAATAAGCTAAATGGAATCAAGAAGCTAGTGTTGAGCAAACTAGAGTGCTATTTGTTCAAGAATGATACATTTGTTTAAGTACTTTGACATTTTTGCAATTGAGCACAAATGACATTTTCTTTAGAGATCACATGGTTGTTTTCAACCATCTTTTTATTCACCATGTGCTAGACCTCAAGCCTTATGCGATCATTCCAAGCGAGAAGCTTAAGGAAATGATCTTGGTCATCCAAAACTCCCCTGAGTTCATGCCTTGTGCAATGGCAAGCCGTCTCATGAGAAAGAATTGATGAGATCAGTTTTTTCGCACAGAAGAGATCTTTTTTTTGACAGTTGTACTAACTTATGTGTCATCAAGAAATTGTATAGCTCAATCTATTGCTCAACTAAGATTCAAGACTCAACTCAGTCTATTTGACATGGTAAGAACCATAAAAAGATAACACAAAGCTGACTAGTCTCAAATATGAACATGACATGAATTAGGTCAAAATTTAGCATTTTAATTAACCTATCATGGCAAAGACTTGACTACACATATAAAGTCATGATCAATACTAGCAATGGAGCATAAGTCATGGCAAAATGTATTATAATAAAAACATGTCATGAAAGGACAATAATCAAGGCTCCATATGTTACAAATACAAAGAAGAACATCCACTCCTTTTAACAATTGATGCAAATTTCAGTTCAAGTTGAGTTATATCAATATTAAGATCTAGAAGTTCCCAAATGAACTCCCCCTGAACCAAAGCAATAAAAGAAAGAGCTGGCAAATAAATCAAGAAAGGCAGTCCTTAAAGCATAGATAAGATAGAGAATACTAATGACTCAGACTAACTCTTATCTACCCCATATGACTCCAGGACAACAGCTGTCGAGTAAAACACACACTAGAGAGCAAACACGTACCCTGTCTACCCGAGGGTGGCCCAACCCTCGCTAGAACCTAAAAGAAGTGAGTGAGCTCAACCTAGTGAGATAAGAAACAATATCCCGAAAGCACAAGATAAGAGCAAGAAGTCTAAGCAACTCAAAGAAGAGACACACTCTAACCTATGCTAGAAGGACTAATCCCAATGCACCCGCAAATGCAATACAATGTAAATGAGACAGAAGCATAATCAATATAGTAAAGCAGTAAAGTCCAAGCTCCCCCTCACAACAGTCCATAAGGACAAACCACCCCAAGCTCTCCCCGCAGAGCTGAAAACCTCGAGCTATCCAAAGGCTTGGTGAAGATATCAGCCAACTGGAGGTCACTCTCCACAAACTAGAGCACGATGTCACCCTTCTCTACATGGTCTCGAAGAAAGTGATATCTGATATCGATGTGCTTGGTCCGAGAGTGCTGCACTGGGTTCTTAGCAATGCTAATCGCAGATGTGTTATCGCAAAAGAGCGGAACACGATCGATAGCTAACCCAAAGTCCCGCAGAGTCGAAACCATCCAAAGGACACAGCTACAACAATCGGTCATAAACAACATACTCGGCCTCTGCGGTGGACTGTGCAACACCGGACTGCTTCCTCGAAGACCAAGAAAGGAGAGAAGTGCCAATGAACTGGCAGGTGCCCGAAGTGCTCTTCCTATCTATCCTACAGCCGGCAAAGTCTGCATCCGAATAGGCTCTAAGGGATAGACAGGATGAGGAAGAGTACCAGATACCATAGTCAATGGTAGCTCGAAGGTACCGAAAGATGCGCTTCACCGCTTTGGCGGTGAGATACGCGAGATAAGCTCAAACCGGGCACAAAGACACACGAGAAGTGTATGTCCGGTCTCGAGGCGTGAGGTACAAGAGAGCCAATCATACTTCGAACTCTTTTGATCAACTGCTCACCGTCCTCATCGGGTTTAGAACGGTCAGAAGCCATCGGAGTCGATACCGGCTTTCCATCACTCATGTCGAAACGTCTCAGGAGATCACGGGTGTACTTGCCTTGATGCAAGAAGGTACCCTCCCGAGTCTGCTTGATTTGGAAGCCAAGGAAGAAAGTCAACTCACCCATCATGCTCATCTCAAACTCGGTGCTCATGACATCCGAGAACGTGAAACTAGAGCATGAGAAGAGCCGCCAAAGATAATGTCATCGACATAAATTTAGGCGAAAGGAAGGTCATTGCTAAGCCGGCGAATGAACAAGGTCTTGTCAACTTTACCCATCTCGAAATCATGTCTCAATAGATAGGACTTAAGCCTCTCATACCAAGCTCTAGGAGCTCTTAAGTCCATACAACGCTTTGGAAAGCTTGTAGACATGACTAGGGTATTTGGGGTTCTCGAAACCTGGAGGTTGTCTCACATAGACTTCTTCCTCAATAAAACCATTGAGAAAGGCACTCTTGACATCCATCGATAGAGCTTGAAACCCTTAGAAGCTGCAAAGGCAAGCGAATTCTAATGGCCTCAAGTCCGCTACAGGGCAAAGGTCTCCTCAAGTCTAGACCTCAACCCGGGAGTACCCCTGCAACCGCCTAGCCTTGTTTCAATGACTACCCCATCCTCACTTTGCTTGTTCTTGAACACCCATTTGGTTCCAATGATATTTTGATCTCGAGGGGCTCAACAAGCGCCCGCACCTTGTTTCTCTCGAAACTCTCTAGCTCCTCATGCATGGCGTTGACCCAAGACTCGCCGATAAAGCATGGCAAATGTCCTTGGGCTCAAAGGAAGCTACAAGGCGAGTGGAGATGTAAAAGTGACACGCCGGACTTGGAACGTGTGACTCGCTCAAAAGATCTCCAATCATCCGCTCGTAAGGATGAGATTTTTGGATATGTCTTGGAGGTCTTGGATGAGATGAAGAAGTGGCCTCTACCTCGTTACCGACGGGTAGGAACAGAGCCACTAGCTCCGAAGAAGCGTAAGGTAAGGGTCGATCGCCTCGAGGTGCGGTGGAAGAAGGCACCTCAAGGGGTGGAGAAGGGACCGGATCGGTAGACAACCCTCATCTCCATCATCCTCATCATCCACAAAGATGGTCTCGGATCGCTCTAGTGAACTCGAGATATCGGGCCTAGTCCCGGATTGGCCTCATCGAAAGTTACCTCACGTGTTTCTACCATTTTACTAGACTCGCAGCCTGCACCCTATAGGCCCGCCAAGAAGTCGAGTAGCCCGAAAAAGTCCATCACAAGAACGTGACTCGAACTTATCTAGGTTCCGGTCTTGAAATAAAACACTTGCAACCAAACACACAAAATGAGAAACACCGGCTTTCGCCTGTATCTCAACTCATAAGAAGTGGTGCAAGTGTGCCCAAGAAAACTCGATTGGAAACATGGCACGCGGTGGCTATAGCCTCACCAAAACTTCCGCGTGTAGAGTACTCATCAAGCATCGCCCGCCATCTCGACTAAGGTACGGTTCTTCCTCTCCACAACGCCATTCTCACGAGGGACGATGGAGAAGAGAACGGTGCTCTACACTGCCTCACCACGAAACTCTCAAAGTAGGAATTCTTGAACTCCGTGCCATTGTCATCGCGGATCGCTCGTAAGGCACCGGAAGCTCAACGAGAAGCCTCACCGAAAAGACCTCGAAAATGTGTAAACGTCTCATCCTTCGAGGCCAAGAAAACACCCAAGAGTACCTCGAGAAGTCATCGACACGACAAGAACATACCACTTCCTCCTGCCGATCGCACTCGAGCCGGTCCAACCGTATCCATATGGAGCAATGTCCGGTGCATCGGTCATAGTAATCTGGACCGGAGGATGAGAAGCGGCAACCATCTTGCCGTCTTTAAGATGGAGCGCAAACAAGATCTTTGACCATCTTGAGTTTCGGCGCACCACGAATGAGATCGTGGTCGCTAACTCGAGTCAAATGGTCAAATCCAATATGACCAAGTCTCCTATGCCGAAGGAAAGGTCATGGGACTCGTAAGCAAGCAAACAACGGAGAGGATCACCAAAAGACTCGGAAAATCAGCACGAAAGATCCTCCCAAAACGAGAAATCCCGCAAACCGGACTACCAAGAATCAAGAATTTTGCGTTGTTTTCTTAAAACTCACCTCGAAATCGCCATCGGTGGTCGAGAGACCGAAAGCAAATTGTACCGCAGCTTACTAACCAAGGCAACATCTTTTAAAACAAATGAATCATTAATGCAAGATCGTACCTTTGGCGATGACTCGCCTGTAAGAGGCGTCTCCAAGGTGATCGTCTCATCACCGGAGCTCGGGCAAGGGAAGAAAACCAACGGAATCTCCGGTCATGTGTCGTGAACACCGGAGTCTACAAGCCAAACATTTCCTTCCCCGCCCGCGAACCCGAGTCAACAAGAGAGCAAAGTCTCGATCGGGGGATAAATCAACATAGATTTTGGCACCCAATACTGAGTCACACGTCGAGCAGAAGAAGTAGTCATAGACGACTGACCTCTAACTACCCTACGCCTCCGTCGCTCAAAGAAGCGTAAGGTCTATGTGCGCACACTGAAGTCATTCCGGGTCCGACCGCTACGGAGAGCGAGTGAGCACCGCAAGACGCGATCACGCCGCGGGTAGCTATCTTGATGGAAATGAGATCTACCCTCAGGATGGCAGAAGTCACGACCAGAGGGAGCATGAGGACGAAAAACAGAAAACTCGGAAGAACCAAGTCCTCGATGCTGCCCAAAGCTACCAACAGTAGCAAGCCTAGACCTCGTGTTGGTCTTAGGTGCACTCAAGGTCTGGGGCTGACCCTGAATACGCCTAAGAGACCCAACACGGTCTCTTCGCGCGATCTTGGCGTGCTTGAAGCAATGGTCAAACAAATGCCCATCCTTCGATGAAGGTGCAATGATACCGCCTACGAGGGGTGAAGTAGCATGAGATGGCTTCGCCGAGAGGTCAAGCTGCAGTGAAATCACCTTGTCTGTCGAAATCCCTTGGACAAAGCCCGCTGATTTAAATTGAACTTTCTTGTTCTTGGGCTTGACCTCGATCACACCTGCAGCTACGGATCTGAGCACGACAGGTGGATGTTTCCTCACATCCTCATGAAAATCATATCCTAGACCTTTTTTAAATCTGGAAATCTTAGACTGGTCTAGAATAAGGTTGAGCTTCTTCTTACCTCCTACAAATTTCTCGAGAGTGTTCATAAGATACTGACACTCCCGAAAGAGAGAGGCGCGGAAGAGCAAGGAGGAGAAGAAGAGACAGCAGGAGGAGAGGAAGGAGAAGAACCAATAGCGTAAGAGCGAATAGCACGTGCGTATTTTTCCTTATGCACGCCACCTCAACCTTGAGGGCTTCACAGGACATACAGGGGGCAGCCCTAATCCTAGCCATTTGGTTCTCGTAACTCTTCCTAAACGTCTCTACCATGTCCTTATCCTTTTCCAACATTTCAGCATAGAAAGCACATGAAGGATGTGATTTTTCTAGAAGGTCCTTAGTTAGCTTCACACACTTTTCATCTAAGGCAATCAAATCAGATTTTAGTTTATTACAACTTTTGCATGGTGAGCTAACAGGATCCTTAGAAGCATACTGAGCCATTTTCTTATTATCATCAACAAATTCTTGAAACTGTTTGGAGACAGATTCAAGTTCAGCAGTAAGCTTGGGACAATTCACGCAAGAAGCAATAGGCTCAAGTAAGAAGGTTTGAAATTCTGCAATTTTATGATCTGCCCGTTTTAGTTTCATATTCAAGTTATCACAATTTACACAAGACTCGGGCAGATCCAGAAGCATGGTATAAGGTCCTCTAGCATCAAAGTCCTTATCCTCACATGAGGTGGGAGCAATAGTCTCATCAGTAGTAAGTAGGGTAACAGCCATCCTACTCAATTCTAAATCAGCTAGCAGACTAACATTCTCCACCTTAATTGCATCAAGCTCAGAGGACAGACTATCATGTGAGGTCCTTAGCTTCTCCATATCACCGATCAAAGCACGATGTATCACACCGTCACGGAGGGAGCAGATATAAGTGAAGTAAGCTCCCGTGACAATCTCTCTACTTCCTTCTCCAACTCGCTACATCTAGTCTTAGCTCTTGGTCATAAGAGGGACATACCTCATCGGAGTCGGAATAGAGATCACTGTCGCTCAGTTCGCCCTCAAGGGCCATGAAGCACATCCCGGAGAAGTCGCCGCCGCCCTGGGGTCTTGGTCACCGGTCCGTCGTCGTCGCTCCATCCCTCCACCTCGGTGAGGTCGAGGTCGTCGAAAGCGGCGAGAACGCGGTGGAAGAGCTTCTTGGCCTTCCCAAGGTCGCGGAACTTCTTCTTTCCCGGAGCCGGTGCTGAGAGCTTCGAGTTGCGGTTCTTGTCGATGTAGTCGTTCTTGCCCGAACCGCCGAAGTCACCTTTACCCTTCCCAAGCTTGGGACAGTTTGCTCGGATGTGGTTGGGGCCACCACACTCGAAACAAATCACGGGTCCTCTTTTCCTTCCGTCCCTCCTCCCTTTGTAAGCATGGGAGAATCTCCGTGCGAGGAGGGCTAGCTG
The DNA here is from genome assembly GCA_036346245.1 of Bonia amplexicaulis. Classification (NCBI taxonomy): domain Eukaryota; kingdom Viridiplantae; phylum Streptophyta; class Magnoliopsida; order Poales; family Poaceae; genus Bonia; species Bonia amplexicaulis. Next base: position 12,224,047 of record CM070753.1, on the reverse strand, counting down.
CTCATCCGCAAGCTGCTCTATCTGATCATCGGTTATGTCACAGAGAGCAGCGAGGGAGAATCCGCAAGATGGCTCAGAAGAAGTGGATCCAGAAGCGGGATCGGTGACTAGTGCCATCGACTGAGACTTCGACCGACGAGAGACTATGTCAATCTCGTGAGTCTTGAGGCGCGAGTAAAGCGCATCAAGAGTCAAGGTCGAGAGGTCCGTGGTGTCCTTGATGGTAGTCACCTTCATCTCCCAAACCCTAAGATCGAGTGCAGAAAGAATTTGACGAGCGTTATCCGAGTCGGAGTATGTGAGACCGACGGCTCGGAGGTTGCTCAAAATCTTGTGAAAGCGAGAAAAGCACTCGTCAAGGGACTCACCGCAAGCATCTCGAATTTCATCGTATTCTCGCTGAACCGGTCTTGTCGAACCGTCTTGATCCGGGTGGTGCCCTCATGGTATGCATCGAGGGTCACCCAGATGTCGTAGGCGGACGACAGGTGAGAGATGCGATCGAACTCGCTTCTACTCAACCCCTGAATGATGATGTTCCTTGCCTTAGCATTCGCCTCAACATCAGCCATATTCCCGGCATTGATGTTCTCATCGGCAGGAACAACAAACTGTATCTTCACCTTCCGCCAGATGGCATACCCCTGAGCCTGGATGTAAGTTTCCATCCGGCTCTTCCAGAAGGGGTAATCCAGGCCATCGAAAACGGGCGGCTTGGTGGAATACTTGTCCGTCGCCATGGCTCTTGAGACCGGTTAAAGATCTATCAAAGAAGAGCTAACCGGCTCTGATACCAATTGAAGGACCGAAATGGCGACAGAGGGGGGTGAATGTCGCTCTCTTAAAAATCGCCCCCGAGTACTGTTCAGATTGCCGAGCTCTTTCAGATTGCCGAGAGCAAGAAATCAGACAGAGAAACAGCCACGGCAAAGAGACTTGGCTCAAACACTGTCACAGCAAGAGACGCAGACACGGCAAGAAAACAGCTCGAAATCTTGCCACGGCAGAGAAATTTGCACAACTCGGCTGCCACGGCAACGAAAAATCTGATTCTGCTGCCAAAGAAGAAACTGAACACAAGACTGCAATTGCCAAGAGATAGCACTCTTTTCTTTGGTACAGCACTTTAGAAACACAGTCCTTAGTGCTGAAGGTACACAGCTGGCCAAATAGAAAAGAAACAACACTTTAATCCAAACTGGACTGAGCAAACCGAAAGAAAAAGCAAAGAGACCAAACAGCAAAAGTATAGCCCCTGCTCACTGATGAAAGGGCTCTTCAGACAATAGATGAAGAATGAAGACGGAGCAGAACTCACTGATACTTTGCTGCCGCAAAAGAAAGAACTGATGGCAGTTGGCTCATTCTAGCAAAAGAGAAGCATTATATCTCTTTTGAACCGAAAGCAGCATATCTCTTTTAAACCGAAAGCTAACTTTAAAGCGACCAAAAACTAGAAACATGGAGTTCTTGAATAAGTTGGGCACGGAACTCCTGAAAACTACTGGGAAAGATTTGAGAGAACAAGCACCAAAACACCTTTCAAAGAGAAGATCAAAAGCATGGAGAAACCAACAGAAAACCAATCGAAAGAAAGATCCAAAACCAGAGGAACTGAGAGAGCTCTTCGAGTCAACATATTGCCAAATGCTCCACTGCCTGGCCGAGAGCAGTACATAGAGTAGCCTGCTGTAAACAGGAAATAGAGAACGAATAAGCAAGAGCTAACACACAACTCAAGAAGATACTACTCCAGATTTTTCAAACACTAGACTTCTCAGACTAAAATTGCCATGAATTCATCCAAAGAAAAACAACGAAGAACAGAAAAAACTTCAGATTTTATTCATGAGAACCAAGAAAGAAATTACATGAGGGATCAAACCACTCTCACTCTCTCCATCTCTTAATCCTCAAAAACACCAAGAGCCTCACAAGCTTCTTGGGAGGAACACAACACACGAGATATGAACTCTTAAAACCCTAACTCTCTCTATTGTGTCCTAAGGGGTATGCAGCCCCTCACCTCTATTTATAGCCCTTGGCTAACGGGTCTCCAACCCGTTACGCCGGCTAACCCTAACGGAGCCGTCTCCCGCTTGTGCAGCTTTGCGAAATTCCCGTTTCGCCCCTCCTGCACCTTCCGGGAAGCTTCCGCGCTCCTTGCCTCGCACGCCTTGCAACACGTTGAGTCCACGTCGTCTTCGACACCTCATGACCGTTCTGACCTCTACGCCACCTGCGCCTAGTCCGGTCCACCGTGTCTCGCCACGACTCCGCCTCGCTGTCCTGCGGACACACAGACAAGAAAACACGTCACATAGCACCGCTCGATACATGAACGCGCAAATAGCATTAGCAAGATCAAACATGTCGCAACAATGGAATATACATCCTAACTCATACGACTAAGTTTGACCAAAGTCCGACCGAGCCCGTTGCACCTTGCAACTTCTGGGTCTGAACAAACCGACTCAAACTCGACTTTTGAGAAACGATGTCAATTACTCATCACTCACAATGGGATGACCTTCACATGGTCTCTCAAAAACCCGGTGTTAGGTGGGGTTTACGGGTTATCCCCAGTGTGGACTAATGGATGGATCCATTAGGGTTAGTCTCGGGTGCGAGGCTATAAAAGGGAGAGGGGAGGCAAGTGTTGGACTTGAGTTGGCCGGCTGGGCCTTGGAGGCAGCCGCCTCTCCCTCCCATGGGAGTTTGTGTGCGTGTGTTCGCTCTAGGGTTAGAGCTTGCCCTCCCGAGGGGAGTGGCTATTGAGAGTGAGACTGTACGGGAGAAGCTAGCAGAGTGTCTGCTTGAGCTCCTGCGTATGTGTTCTTTCCATTATCCAATTGCGTATGGGGACTCCTTTTGTAATCATTCATCTCTCTGTATCTATTTGAGTTATGCTGTCAGTTTGTTGTTTGGTCATCCTGATTGTGTTTTCTCCGTTTGTTCTCTTTTCTGTGTTCTTGGCTATCTCTTGTTCTTGGCTTGTTTTTGAATCGCAGTGACATGTGGGATTGTGTTCTAAGCTAAGTTGGCTAGCTTTGACCCACGAGCGGTTCGAATCTTTGATTTCAGTTTATAAACTCATTTCTTATGCGCTCTTGATCAAATTGCAAAAGGTCTCAATCAGATTGATAAGAGTTCAATTTAAGATTGGAATAGCTTCTTAAGACCTTAAGCAATATGCGCACAACATTTCCTGGCCAGACGAGTTCGTAATCGAAAGATATTTGGAGTATGGATCTTATGGTCAAGCGCCTCGCTGCTTCCTCTGTTTTGGTTTCGACCATTCCGTTCTCTTCGGACATGGCAGAGAAGTCTTTATTGACTGTCTGATCTCTGGTTTTCAGTGGATCATCTGTTTGTACTGAGTGACTCGATCGACCACGAGTTGGCGTTCGATTTCTCTGTCACAGACGGTCTATCTCTTTGTCAGATCGATCATGATAGAACATTTCGACTATTTTGTTTTGTCCTCGGCCAGCGCCAGTTCTAGTTCGGGTGTCGGTCTGGTTTACGGTTCTCTGGTGAACATTCGATCTTCGTCTTCGTAGCTTGGTAGCTATTGGAGAACAAGATTGTGTGAATACTGGAAAAGGTTTTAAGGCACCATTCACCCCCCCTCTGGCTGCCAGTTCGGTCCTACAATTGGTATCAGAGCAAGGTTGGCTCTGAATTTGATCTTAACCGATCTTGAGCATCGCAACTAGTAGGGAATCTTGTGAGTTTTTCTTTGCATCTTGTTGGGGGTGTTTTTGCCATTGATGTCCCTTGAGACAAGAGGCTTGATTTCGGCTAGAGGGTGATTTTATTTGCAAGAAACCACAAGTATGAACGTTGTGGTACATTCTTTACCTCTTATTGCTCAAGTGCCAGAAAGGAGAAAGTCTTGGAGAACATACGGATGATGATGCTAAGAAGGACGAACGACAACATATCATGAGCAAGGTAAAATCTCAATGTGACCTTGGCCTTGTCCAAGATGAATATACTTGCTCTTAGGAAGAATGTGAGATGCCTAGATGATAAATTGCTAGTTTGATTTTGCTAGGTAGAAATCTCATTTATCATGTGTAGATTGTGAGTCTAATTCTGTAGATGGCTTAAATTTAATTTCTCTACTTGCTTGTTAAAATCTAAAAATGAGAAATTAAAATTGATTCACTACACATGTGTAGAGGAGCTTGAGTTTTGCTAGGGCTGAGGTTAGAAGGCTATTTTCTTCTATTCTAGCCTCTCTTGTTTTATGTTTGTACTAGCCATGTTGCTCTTGTTGATCCAATTTGTTTGCATTTCCTTCCCTAGTTTATATTGTGATTCTGTAAGGGATGGTGTAAATACTTTGAGGAGAGAGCACGATGATATGAGTGCTGCATCTTGCGACTTAGCCTCCTCTGTTCTTTTGAATTGGGAGCCGTTTTGTAGTGAGCATAAATCTTTCTGTTTTATAGCCTTTGCTCCTACTTTAGCTAGTGCATTTCTTGTTGGCTCTTCCCGTGAGGTCCAAGGGACTTCTTTTTGAGCAAGAATGATGCTTTATCCTTTTGGATCTTGTCTCGTAGTAGACGCTTGCACCATTACTCATTTTTGTGAGAAAGATGGACATCATTTGCTCATTGGCATCGTGGACTTGTTTCGTGTGCTTTCTTTTCTTGTCCACGTGCTGTCCTGAGGATGAATTTCCGCCGTTTCTCAAATGGTGGACCTCGTTCGTCCAAACGAGGTGCGCATCTACGGCGATGAGAAGTTGTGAGCTTCTTTGGTACTTTTGTTGGTTCTCTTCTTTGTGCTTTCAGGTTAGGTTTTCACCGTTTTTTCAAATTTGGGACTTGTTTCTCTTATCGAGTTGTCCTTTGCGGTGTGCCGCTAGGATCAGTCTTCTTGCATGAACCATCATTGTATCATGATAACTTACATACTTCTAGTGTGCAAATGTGTCAAGTCTTGGGTTCCCATGTACATGCTTACTAACCCTTCGGGATCCAAGACTCGGGCACATTGTTCTTGTAGGTATCCAGACGCTAGTTGGAGAACATGTGATTGATTGGGTTCTAGTGTTTTCCTTGATCACGTGATTAGAACGTTTGGTGGTTCTCCACTACATGGCCTCCATGAGGCATACTCTTTCACATTTGTGTCTCCACCTACTTTGTGAGCTATTCTGTACCCTCATGCTTTTATATTCATGATGATCATAATTAGCATGTTGTGCGTGTTCTTGTGCTCACTTGTACCATACTGACATGTTTTACTCTTGATACCTTCCTGTCATGCCTTTATGTGTATGTTGCTTAAGTATCCTTGTACCTAGTTATAAATGTTAGTTAATTGGATGCTAAAGCTTTGACCTGACTTCACGAGCTGAGTAGAATGTGCATATTAGAAGTCAAGTATCGTCATGGCCTTGTGCTTTGTAATATCTATCATGGTTTAATGTTCACATCTTGCTCCTTATGTCCATTTACCATTATTTATACATGTTAGCATACTTTTCCATGATTTTTGTTTGACATGATGTATGCCCACATGATGGACGCTTGTATATGGACAGTATGAGTTTGATTATATCTTGGATAGTTTTCTATGTCATGATGCTGTGTTTATTCATGCCTTCTTATCTTTCCTTGTATACATGCTTATATCCATGCGAGCATATGCTTTTGTGACTTTTCCTTGTCACCTGCTATGTGTATGGTTGTGATCCATTGAGATGCATGTATACCTTGATCTTATTCAGTTATGGCATGAAATAAACTATATGACATCTTGGTAGCATTAGTTTGTGCTTATGCTTAGATATCATGAGATCCGTGGTTATGTCATAAGCTCCTTCTAGTATTGGGTGGCACTAGACTTGGTGTTCTAGGTGCTTTTGATGAGGACTAGATTGTGCTTGTGTGGGTGTGTGTTCTCATGTGTTCTTTGTCATTAGTATTTGTAATGCTACTGTTGATGTCATTTGACACTGTTCTTGGTTCCATGTTGTATATCATTTACCCCAGTACTAGGACACCAGTCGTCCCAGTGTTTGAAATGTAGGTTGTGCATGTGAGGGGGAGACTGGTACGACCACTACGACGTGGTACCCCAGTTCGACTACGACCACGTCCTGGACTCGTATTCGATCTCGGCCAAGGCAACACTCATACTCGATCAGGTATGCGATCACGACTCTCCACCGAGCGATCGTGAGAGAGGTTTGCTCCCTTGTGATCTTTAGTACTTTGCTTCCCATCACTTAGCTTTGCATGTGTTATTTATTCTAGTAGTAGGAAGGGTCCGATTGGATAGATGAGAGCCATCTCTAGGTGGTATTATCTCAGTCACACCTCTCATCTAAATGGTTCTCTAGGATTATTTACTACCTAGTCTGGGCTTTGGTTCTCTAGGTTTATCTTCTGCCTAGCTTGAACTTTCTTCTTGGCCACTAGAGTCTTGTGAGTTGACATAGTGTGCCTTTGCTCCGTGGTATGAGGTTATAGGCTAGAAACCATGAGGATAGAGTGTGTTTGAGAATCACCTCTTTGAGTTAGAACCTTCCCTTTCTGGATTTTGTGCCAAACTTCCTGGTTCTTCTCAAGTTGCCTCCTCTAGGGAGAGTTGAAGCCTTTCTGTCTGTTCGGGCTAGTTTTCAGGGGGAGTTCATCTCTTGTGCATTCACATTGCATTTCATTCACATGAATGCCTATACAAATTTTGTAGCCCTGACTATTATCTTTATGTGACATGATATCATGGTTTACACCTTGCCATATCTTGTGATAGCTTGATTTATCATGCCCTTCTATGTGTTGCTTAGCTCTTGCCATACTAGCTTAATTAAATGTGAACAACTTGAATCAAATCATGTCTTGTTCAATCTTGTGAATAGTCTGGCTTTAGTGATTCTCTCTTGATTCGGGCCATGTCGAATATGCTAAGTTGAGTCTTGAATCTGTTTTTGAGGTTTAGATTGAGCTAAGTTAGTTCATTAGTGATGCATGAGTTAAGTTTTAACTCTTTGTTCATGAACTAACTCAAATAAATGCAAAAAGATCTCTTTTGTGCGAAAAAACTGATCTCACCAATTCTTTCTCATGAGATGGCTTGCCATTGTACTAGGCATGAACTCAGGGGGAGTTTTGGATAACCAAGATCACCTCTTTAAGCTCATTGCTTGGAGTGATCGCATAAGGCTTGAGATCTAGCACATGTCTAAGAAAACAAATCTTTGTGAAAAATGGTTGGAGCCAACCATAAATTTATGAAAAGTGCCAAATGTGCTAATTTTGCTCAGCTACAAGTATTCTACAAGTGGTATCCAAAGTACTACAAGTAGTGAATTGCATGTGATATCTAGTGCTTGAACAAAATGTCTCATTTTTGAACTTATAGCACTCTAAAATTGACTCAGCTATAGCTTCTTAGTTCCACTTAGAATATTGACATAGCTTGACTCATGTTTGGATACCTTCTTCTAGACTATAATCTTGAGTGACTTGACATGCTAGTCAAACCATTTAATTTAAAGATCATGTCTCATTTGGCTTGAGCTTGGCAATACATGGTTTGTTATGATCTAGATAGCATTGTCACCTTTTATGGCTTGGCATAATTTTCTGTGAAGTCACTTTGGATAATCTTCATGGCTCCCTTTGCTTACAATGAATCAAACCCAGTCACCCCATTTCATTCATGCTCTATTTTTCTTCCTTGCATCTTGATGACTTTATTGCCAAAAGGGGTGCAAAAGGCATTAAAATGGGAGAATGCATTAAGGGATGGGAGAATGATAAAAGGCATTAAGGGGGAGAATGCTTGGTCATCTTGCTATGACAATGATCATGTGGGCAACTACTTTTTGGACCATGAACAAGATTGGACTTTTTGTGTGTTTTGGAGCTTCTATAGAAAATTTGATCTTTCTCTGTCTGCTCCATTTCTTTCTGTGTCAACATGGTCATGAGTTCCTTCTTCATTCTTTTTAGACCATGTGTGGCTTTTGCATCACCTTCATGCCTTCTTTAAAAAAAACAAACTCTTGCCTTTTTCGGTGTTTGTCAATATACTCATCAAGGGGGAGATTGTGAGACCACGTGGAAGTCACCCTATGGTTGTGATGGGGAGTGGCTGTTGAGAGTGAGCCTGTACGGGAGAAGCAAGCAGAGTGTGTGCTTGAGCTCCTGCGTATGTGTTCTTTCCATTATCCAATTGCGTATGGGGACTCCTTTTGTAATCATTCATCTCTTGTATCTATTTGAGTTATGCTGTCAGTTTGTTGTTTGGTCATCCTGATTGTGTTTTCTCCGTTTGTTCTCTTTTTTGTGTTCTTGGCTATCTCTCGTTCATGGCTTGTTTTTGAATCGCAAGGACATGTGGGATTGTGCTCCAAGCTAACTTGGCTAGCTTTGACCCACGAGCGGTTTGAATCTTTGATTTCAGTTTATAAACTCATTTCTTGTGCTCTCTTGATCAAATCACAAAAGGTCTCAATTAGATTGATAAGAGTTCAATTTAAGATTGGAATAGCTTCTTAAGACCTTAAGCAATATGCGCACAAAATTTCCTGGCCAGACGAGTTCGTAATCGAAAGATATTTGGAGTATGGATCTTGTGGTCAAGCGCCTCGCTGCTTCCTCTGTTTTGGTTTCGACCATTCCGTTCTCTTCGGACATGCCAGAGAAGTCTTTATTGACGGTCTGATCTCTGGTTTTTAGTGGATCATCTGTCTGGACTGAGTGACTCGATCGACCACGAGTTGGCGTTTGATTTCTCTGTCACAGACGGTCTATCTCTTTGTTAGATCGATCATGATAGAACATTTCGACTGTTTTGTTTTGTCCTCGGCTAGCGCCAGTTCTAGTTCGGGTGTCGGTCTGGTTTACGGTTCTCTAGTGAACATTCGATCTTTGTCTTCGTAGCTTGGTAGCTATTGGAGAACAAGATTGTGTGAATACTGGGAAAGTTTTTAAGGCACCATTCACCCCCTCTGGTTGCCAGTTCGGTCCTACAAATATCTGAGTAGTACATTGTTTGTGGATTGGCGGTATGGAGTGCAGCATTTGTATGCTTCTTTCTGAAATAGCAGATTGTGCTATGCAGAACACCTTCCACAATGGCAATGAGATGTTGAGAATCTAGGCCCCTAAGAACCCAGTTGTACACCTCTGAAAGGTTAGTAGTCATTATATCGTACCTTGCACCGTCCGTGTCATGCAGTAGGGAGCACTTCTCCATGGCTCTGCCTCAATCTAGTGTGGGAAGCACTTGATGTTCCTCGAGATTCTCCTCCTCGAGCTAGCAGGTTCAGTCTCTCCCAATGGTGTCAAGCGTTCGGGTTGTGCCACCCCAGGAATGGGCGATCCCTTGGTCCTCACTTCGATGTGCTTTCTGGTGTGATCATGCAACAGTGACCATAGAACGTCAAATTTGCACTGCTGGTTCTGCATAGCTAGTCTCTTGAATAGTTTTATCAATAGTTGCATTGGAAATTACTTGAAGAAGTTCACCCCTAGGTGCCGAATGCACCATCTGTTCCTCCTATCTGGCTAAGGGAACTTCTCCTCGGGGTCTTGCTGAAAATTTCTTATGGCCTTCAGTATCCCAGCATGGTGATCATGGATTACGCACACACTAGGACGAGCTCTAACAACTCCAGCTCTCAAATGTCGAAAGAACCACAACTAGCCGTCATAATTCTTGCTTTCAATGAATGCAATGGCCAAGGGTAGAATTTGATTATTGACATCAACGCTAATGGCCATAAGGATCTGTCCCTTGTGTTTCCTGGTCAAAAGGTCCCATCAATTGATATCATGGGCAGCATATGGCTGAAAGCCTTAATGCAAGCACCAAAGGCTAAGAAGGCCCTCTGTAGTACCGCAAAACCTGGTGGCGTTATAGATGGCTTGTCCTTCACAATAGGGTACGTGCCTGGGTTTCTGTCTTTTAGCACCCGATGCATACGAGGAAGGTTGTTGTACGTCATCTCAAAGGACCCGAATTGTCTTTCCAAAGCCTTCTGCTTCGTACTGTAATATCCCAAAAATGATTCGAGAGATAATCAATTAATTGGAGGGAAGGGCCTTATAGAAAAGAATTAAAAACAATGATTTTAGAGAGGAAATTCTGAAAATACCTAGCAACCTGGGCCTGGGCCTTGGCCCAGGGGAGGCCGGCCAAAAAGGGGGGGAGGCTCCCCTCCCCACAAACCCTAGCCGCCACGTCTTTCCTCCTCCCCCTCTCTCCCCTTGTGCCGCAACTCTCCCCCCTGCGCCTTGCACCTCCAGCCACCCCTCTCCCTCCCCTCTCTTCCATTGAAGCCCCTTCTACCGGTGAAGAAGATCCCCGTCGCTGCCGGTCGAGCGGAGGAAGGAGATCGATCGCCGGGAGGTGCTTTTGGTCCGGAAGAAGAAGAAGACGGGTGATCTCAAGGGGATCCTCTAGGTAACTCTCCCTCATCTCAAATCCTTCTGTTTTGAGAGTAATTGGGGTTCTTGGCATGGGATTAGAAGGGGATTAGCAGATTGATTATTTGATTAGAGATTTCCTGTCGCTCAGTAGATCAATCCAGCAGTGACTGTTTCTTGCAGCTTTAGACCCACGAAACGATTTTTTCTGCGGGTCTGACACAAAAGAAAATTGTAGAGGACGACGAGATCTATTTTCTATAATGTTTCCAGAATTTTAGGCCGCGGGATTTGGGCGCAGTAGAGTCGGGAACTTTGCTGTTTGGCTGAGATGCAAACTGAGACAGATTTCGTTGGACGGCTATTTTGGGGTAGTTTCGTGGGGATTCAGATCTGGACTTCTCCTAGATGGTTGTATAGGACATTGTTATATTTCCATGAAGTGCTAGAATGTGTCATTCAGACCTTTGTAGCAGAAGTTATGATTTTTCTTGTAGGACTGTTATGCAGATTGGAAGTTTTCTATCAGGTTTTGGTAGTTTGGATTGGGCGATTAGAAAACGGGAGAATTAGAGGATCGCAATATTATCAAAGTTGTAGATAATTTCCTTAGCTTTCCAGTAAGGTCAAGAAATGATGATTCTGACACTCGGGCTGAAAGTTATGGCAATTTTAGTGCGCTGTCCAGAGAACCCAATGTGAAATTGATGTTTTAGAAAATTGGATGGTGCGGCTAGAAGATGGCCGATTCAGGGGGGATCACCAACTAGGTTTAGTTACATAATTTAATTATCTTTCCAGAAAGTCTAAGAACACCCTATTCGGACTCCTTTACCAATAGATATGAATTTTTGAAGTTGATTGTTCACAGAGGAGGCAGGATGACCTGTAGGATTTGGGGATTGGAACCAAGTTAGACGAATTTACTAGTTCATGATTGTTTTTATTTGGGCAAAGGTCAGCTACTGTTGTCTTAGCAAATATTATAATTATTATTCAGGTAGAGGATAGATCCCAGGGGCAGCACCTTCTGCACGTCCCCCGTTTTCTCGCGTTTAAGGCAAGTATAATGATGGTTTAAAATTGTGAGTGTGGATTGTTGATGTTCGATGAATTGTTGATGTTTGATCTATATTATGAGTATATGTGTTCATGGTTGTGGTAAGGATGTATTGGCGCTGTTTATGGTTGATTGCAATTTAAAGTGATCATGAGTATTTCTGGTGCATAGATAATGTGGATGCAAGTTTTACTTATTGAGACATTCACGTATATGCATCATGTTGATTTATTGAAGTCTTGGTCACGAGATGACCAAGCGCCGAGGTTTCCGTCATGTTGATGACATGACGGGCTAAAGGTCCCCATACTTGTGGAGTATGGTGTAATACACCGGAAATTGTTTAATTAATTGTTTAATTAATAGAGAGAGGGACTTTTGTGAAATAATTAAATTTATAAGAGTTTTGAGGGGTTTTATGAAAATTTAAGACAACCTGGGCCTAGGCCTTGGCCCAGGTGGGTTTTTCTTGGCCCAAGAGGGAGGGAGGCCACCTCTTAAAACCCTAGGCAGCCCCCACCCCTGCGCCTCCACCCCTGCGCCTCCACCCCAGCCAGCCGCCTGTGCTGCCCCAACGTCTTCTTCCCGGTGCGCCGTCGTCGTCTCCTCCCCCGGTGCGCCGTCGCCGACGTTCGTCGCTGTACATCGTGGATCCGGAGGAAAGAGAGGAGGAGATCGCGGGCGTGTTCGTCGCCGTGTTCGTCGTGTTCGTCGACGTGTTCGTCGTCGTGTCGTCAAGGGTAATCCCTGGTAGTCTCTAGATTGATTTTTAATCGAGTTAGATTCGTCGGTTTTTTGGGCTGCTAGGATAGTAGTTGTTTCTCGGCGGTTTTGATCTAGTTTCGTCGGGATTCAGGTCTAGACCCCTTCTAGAAAGTTGTAGAGGGTTTGATTATCTTTCCAGGGAGTACAAGAACACATTATTGGATATGTGTAGCAAAAGTTATGAATTTTCTAGTGCGACTGTTCTGCAGATCGGGGTAGTTCTGGACAGAGTTTAGTAGATCGGTTTGTGCGACGGAAATAGTGGCGATTCAGGAGTCCTTCAAATTGGGAAAGTTGTAGATAAGTTTCTTAGCTTTCAATAGAGGTAAAGAAGTCCGGATTCGAGTTTCTGGGTGAAAGTTATGACTGTTTTAGTGCGCTGTCCAGAGAGTCCGACGTGAATATTGATGCTTTAGAAAAGGGTTTGGATCGGCTAGTTAATGGCAGAATCAGAGAGTCTCCCCAACTAAGTTTTTGTAGATAATTTAATTATCTTTCCAGAGAGTCCAAGAACACTTAATTGGAGTTACGTACTGAAAGTTATGATTTTTGGAAGTCGGCTGTCTGTGGTTGGGCAGATTTGGCCGAGGGGAGTTGGGGATTTAATTGAGATAAATTATTGGGTTAATTGGGGTTGTTGTTATTTTATATCTAGAAACCCGCTACTGTCATGTTGGTAATTATTAATTAATTATTCAGGAGGAGAGCGGATTCCGGGGGTTGTGCCTTCTACGCGTTCTTCATTTTCTCGCGGTTGAGGCAAGTATATTTGTGATGTGAAAATCTGTGTGTTTATGGATTTGTTGAATTGTTTGGATGATGGTTGAATCATGACTGTTTAAATTGTGAGTATGAGTAAGTGATGAATTGAGAATGCTATTTATGTTTTGTTTACATTATGGCATTTATGAGATTGGTTGATGCGTAGTATGGTGAATGCTCGTTATCTTTTGATACATTCACATATATGCATCATATTGAGAATTGTTGAAGTCTTGGTCATGCGGTGATCAAGCATCGAGGTCCCCACACTTGCGGAGTGTGGGCAATTGGTCCCTGTACCCGAGGGTACATGCATGGGTGTGCATTGACGGATGCACACTCCGCATTACCAGTAAAATGCGAAAGAGATGAGAAAGAGGAGCTTTTGATCATAATGCATAGCATGAAATTCATATGTAATATGTTTAACTTGAGAGTTAATGTTCATGCTTGCATTTGTTACGATTATACTTGCCGAGTCATTGGACTCACTCTTATTGTTGTTTTGTTGTTGTTGTTTGTTTATTTTAGGTACCTTCACGAGGTCAAGATGCATGGGAATAAAGAGGATTAGTATTGTTGCACTTGCACGAAATATTCACCATGGAGAAGATAGAGAACTCTAATTATTATTTGTTGATTAGTTCAAGTGATATTTGATTATGACCTTCAGATTAAGATGTAATAATGGATTAGAACTTCTTTATATTGCTTCCGTGCTTTACTTAAGTTTTATAGATGTTTCTGCTTAGTAGCCAAATTACTTTGCTTGCGGTTATTCATACCTTTTGATAATATTGTTAGAACTTCATTTTATCAATAAACAAAGGAGGCTCTGCGAAATTTTATAGAATGCCTTAGCATAGTTTTATTATGTTGTTAGTTTGGTAGCATTTCGTGCCATTGTTTGGTGGGTGTTACTGATTGATATCGAGCGGGCTTTAGGTCCGTGGTAATTAAACTATTAAATTGACACACCGGTGCATGAGGGATGGGATGGGTCAAGCATTGCATTTATGCTTTTGACATGTTGTATTGATGATTTACATTATGAGATAATCTTGTATGCTTATTGATAATCTTGTATGATTATGATTTGCTCCTATGACTGTTATGAGTGGGAATAGTCAATGAGATGATGTAGATGTTGTGATGTGCTACCTTGGCATTGCCGTTTACCTTTGGGTGTAGTATAAGGATTAGCAATGTAGTTACCTCGGTAACTTAATTGTAGGTGTTATGGTGAGTTTCTTAGAAAAGTTATTAATATCCTCAAGTTGATTCCAGCTAATTCTTGACCGATTGCGCTTAATGAATTTCTTTTGAGATTGTGGTTCTTGCGCTTGAGGGTATGCAATTGGTCTCTACTGCTCCTTGAAACAGTTATGGTTTCTTCCCACTCTTGAGATACTTTGCTACCGTGCTTATTGTTGATTTGTAAGGTTAGTTCCTTCGTGGAGTTTGTCCTGTTATGAATCATGGCTCATTGGTTCGCTTGGTGTTTTATTTTTTTAGTGCAAATTTTGAAGTTGCAAAACTCAGTGTTATGTGAAAGTTTTGGATCTATGTATTCCTTTATCTCGAGCGTTGAAGTTATTGTTCCTCTTTTTTTTGAAAGAGAGTGTTAAAATCCATTATGATTGTTTTGCTATGCTTAAGTGGAAGGTGGTAATCATATAAACTAATTCATAAGGTTTGAATTATTAAGTTGATATGATAGCGTAGTGTATAATTAATTTCTTTTACTAGTATCCTTGGAAGTGTAGTGGTTTAATTTGATATTGCCTTGTAATAGTTTTGAGAAGAACTACGATTAAGAAGTTGTCTATTCATGACAAGAACTCATGGAGTTATTGAGGAGTGTGCAAAAGAATTAGAATGATTATTATGATTATTGAATTTCTATCATGTTGGACAAATTGAATTATCTTTGTCTTTAGTAATTAATCCGACCGTTTGGAATAATTAAGTAAGGAGGTGTTAGAATATTACCTTGGTAATATTGACCCTTAACATGTCTTTTATTTAGATGCTTTATGAGCATGCACAATTGTTGGTTTCATCTATCTTTTACAATGCTAAATTGTTGAAATACGTATAAAGGAATAGATGAAGGTTGATGCATTGACTTGTAGAAACTTGTCTTACGAGCTGGTATCATTGAAGTTTAAAGTCATTTCCATTCTAATTTCTGAATGTAAGGTAGGATACAAAATCTATGCTCATGAATGTCTTATAATTGTAAAATGGAGTTAGGATCATGAATGTTGTTATGACCGAATAATAATCAATTATTGCCAATAGTGAATAGAGTACAATTAATTGGTGCTAAGTTAGAGTTGAGCACCAATAAAGAATGGAATATATGAAATCTAGTAAGAAATTTATACTAGCATGATTTCTGAGATTATCTTGTTCTAGTATCATCTTGTTTAAGAGCTTTGTTCTATTTATGTGGCTTATGCACTAGGTTCTCCTAGATCAAGTAGTTGCAACCTTATTTAGATATTAGAAACATGATGAAGTGATTTCTTATGTTTCTTTTGGAAAAGTTTATGAAGGGAGTTGAGGATATGATGATCCTTGTTAAGAATGTATTATTCTGATGTTAGTATGTTGGTCCATTTGTGGTTATGATGGTAATGTTGAAGGTTCATTAAATAGAAGAATTTGAATAAATTCCTTGGTACTATTTAAATCAAAAGTTTTGATAGTGTGTATGCGATCTTTGATCTCATGATTTATGTGGTAGCTGAAATTGTTTGGTAGCTGAAATTGTTTTAAGCAAAGTGTCGTGTTGAGGGATTTTAATTAGTTCTTAAAGAATTAATGTGTTGTGGTCTTCAACTCTTCTTTTGTTGGAATTGTTAAGGTGATACCGTATTCAAAGAAGGTTGTTCTCTTTGTTAAAAGGAAAAGTTTGATAAAAGTTTTGAAGGTTGAAGTCAAGTTGTGCAATCTTTGTGAAGTGTGTTTGACTTCTTATTTTCACGCTTAAGAGTTTCGAGCTCAAATGACAATCTTGTATTCGTATTGGTTGAGATTTGATGTTTTCGTCTCGAGGAGGCGTGCGCCTTCACCGTGGTCTTATCCTTTGTTGTCCAAGATCTTTGTTTTCTTGGTTTTGTGTTTATTGCAGATGGACCTTGTGCTGAAATTTTCTTCTTTTGCTTCTCCAAGAAAGGGGTACGCAGCTTTGGGTTGCAAAGACCTTTAAGATGTGTATGGCAACCGGTTGGTGTGGTTTTGTGATTAGTCCGGGTGAGATTATGGGTATCAAGATACTTGAGATTCTTGGAGTGATAAATTGTTCGTTGAATAATTCTCGATGAGGATTTGATTTAAAGAAGATGTTGTCCTTGGGGCTAAATAGTTTTATTGTTGCAACTAGAAGAACCTAGTGTGGTTCATGAGTGTTACGTTCATTTCTTTGGAACGTTGGAATTATTGAAAGTATGGGAATCTTGATCAATTTTATTGGAGCATCATGATGGGGTACTTTGCAAGGATTATTAGAATGATTATGATGGTGTAGTTAATGAGTTTATAATTGTGAAGAAGCCCAACCGTTGTGGGAATTATTGGGATAGTAAGGATTGTTGAATTTTGCCATGTATAACTTAGCTCGTTGAGTAACCCTCTAGGAGTTAGAATCTTTCTACAGATAATCAAGTTGAGAATATGTTTCATATGGTTGTTAATGATTGAGTATGGTTGATTGTGGAAATTTTAGTCACTGAATTTAAGAGTCTTTGTATTAAATATATCAAGTATATGTATAGAAGCCTTAGAGATGGGAAATTTTGGTTGGTGATCTATGCTAGAATCTTGGAGGCTAATGTTATTGCGTGAGAATAGTGGAAGGAGTGGATTCAATATTATGATGTTCCTTGATAGTATCCTTTGGATGTAGTAAATGGGTATGTGAGCCGAGAAATTCATGTTGATTGTCCTTAAGATTTGTGGTGAAGTGTTGGTGGGTGAAAATAACGATGAGGTGCATTGGAAATTATTCGTTAAAGTAACATGTGGGAAGAGGAGTTGACTAGAGTATGTTATTATGAGAATAGTAGAGTCCCTCTACAAAAGTGTGTTGGATGCACTCGGTTTGAACATAGAGTTGATGTTGCCAATTTAAGAATTGAGCTAGTATGGTATGGGATAATTTGGAACCTCGTGATTCAAGAGGAAGTTTAATAAAAAAAATCGGTAGTAAAATGCTCCCTAATTCTTGTTTGAGCTACGTGATGAGAGAAAAGTCTTTTGTGGTTTGAGTTGACTTTTGTTGGCTTGTGTGGTTTTTCGGTTTAGGAAAAAAATGGACGGTTTGACATTTGAGTGATTCCCTTGACGTATGTGTTGTTTGTTTGCAAACCACCTACTTGGAAGGTGGAGAGGTTCTTATGTTGAATCCTCGATTTTCTTTATGATTTGACCCTTTGGTGGGAGTGGGTGATGCGTGATTGCAATAAGAATCCCTTATTTTTAGTTGTATTCTGTGTGAAAGAGTGGGTTTACCTTGACCCCGTGGTGTGCCCGTGTTTAAGGGGTGCTCATTGCTAAGGTAAAGAGATCGATTGAGAATGGAAACATGAGATATATGTCTTTGTGCAGATTGTGTGGGTTGGTACTAAAGGGAATGATAACCCGATGTGTATTTAATCGCTTTTGTTAATTGCAAAGTTTTAGGGTTTGTGTATCACTAGGACTACCTTGGGTTCTAGTGTGGGATACACACGCTTTGTATGACTCCGGTATCGAGGAGAACTTGAAAGATCCGAGCGTGGGCTTCATTAAAACCGTTGACCAACGAGTAAGACCAGCCACCATTCAAGAATTAAAGCTACACAATTCAAGTGTTGTAGGGGCGTAAGTTCAACGAGTGGCCTTGGTGAGTCGAATCATTGGTCGCCCGAGCGGTGAAAAGTTATGCGGATGTAAGGAGCAAGGATCGGGAGGTTGGCAAACCACTTGGATCTTCAAGAACCTATGTGCGAGGTGCAAGCAATTAGAAAAAAATATTTAGTATGTCAAAGCGCTTTGGTCGCAGCAGACCGAGAGAGAAGCAACTTGGGAGTTGGAGTCTCGCATGCTGTGAGCAAGATGCCGACGTTGTTCACATCGGTGCTAGTTAATTGCTAGTTGGTTGTTTTGTTTTCTGTTGAGGTTGCGTTAGAATTGGGGTCGAATTCTGTTTAAGGGGTAGAATGTAATACACGGAAATTGTTTAATTAATTGTTTAATTAATAGAGAGGGACTTTGTGAAATAATTAAATTTATAAGAGTTTTGAGGGGTTTTATGAAAATTTAAGACAACCTGGGCCTAGGCCTTGGCCCAGGTGGGTTTTTCTTGGCCCAAGAGGGGAGGGGAGGCCACCTCTTAAAACCCTAGGCAGCCCCCACCCCCTGCGCCTCCACCCCAGCAGCCGCCGCCCCGTGCTGCCCCAACGTCTTCTTCCCGGTGCGCCGTCGTCGTCTCCTCCCCCGGTGCGCCGTCGCCGACGTTCGTCGATGTACCGCGTGGATCCGGAGGAAAGAGAGGAGGAGATCGCGGGCGTGTTCGTCGCCGTGTTCGTCGTGTTCGTCGTCGTGTCGTCAAGGGTAATCCCTGGTAGTCTCTAGATTGGTTTTTAATCGAGTTAGATTCGTCGGTTTTTTGGGCTGCTAGGATAGTAGTTGTTTCTCGGCGGTTTTGATCTAGTTTCGTCGGGATTCAGGTCTAGACCCCTTCTAGAAAGTTGTAGAGGGTTTGATTATATTTCCAGGGAGTACAAGAACACATTATTTGGATCTGTGTAGCAAAAGTTATGAATTTTCTAGTGCGACTATTCTGCAGATCGGGTAGTTCTGGACAGAGTTTAGTAGATCGGTTTGTGCGACGGAAATAGTGGCGATTCAGGAGTCCTTCAAATTGGGAAAGTTGTAGATAAGTTTCTTAGCTTTCAATAGAGGTAAAGAAGTCCGGATTCCGAGTTTCTGGGTGAAAGTTATGACTGTTTTAGTGCGCTGTCCAGAGAGTCCGACGTGAATATTGATGCTTTAGAAAAGGGTTTGGATCGGCTAGTTAATGGCAGAATCAGAGAGTCTCCCCAACTAAGTTTTTGTAGATAATTTAATTATCTTTCCAGAGAGTCCAAGAACGCTTAATTGGAGTTACGTACTGAAAGTTATGATTTTTGAAGTCGGCTGTCTGTGGTTGGGCAGATTTGGCGAGGGAGTTGGGGATTTAATTGAGATAAATTGTTGGGTTAATTGGGGTTGTTGTTATTTTATATCTAGAAACCCGCTACTGTCATGTTGGTAATTATTAATTAATTATTCAGGAGGAGAGCGGATTCCGGGGGTTGTGCCTTCTACGCGTTCTTCATTTTCTCGCGGTTGAGGCAAGTATATTTGTGATGTGAAAATCTGTGTGTTTATGGATTTGTTGAATTGTTTGGATGATGGTTGAATCATGACTGTTTAAATTGTGAGTATGAGTAAGTGATGAATTGAGAATGCTATTTATGTTTTGTTTACATTATGGCATTTATGAGATTGGTTGATGCGTAGTATGGTGAATGCTCGTTATCTTTTGATACATTCACATATATGCATCATATTGAGAATTGTTGAAGTCTTGGTCATGCGGTGATCAAGCATCGAGGTCCCCACACTTGCGGAGTGTGGGCATTGGTCCCCTGCAGGGGTACAGGCATGGGTGTGCATTGACGGATGCACACTCCGCGTCACCGTAAAATGCGAAAGAGATGAGAAAGAGGAGCTTTTGATCATAATGCATAGCATGAAATTCATATGTAATATGTTTAACTTGAGAGTTAATGTTCATGCTTGCATTTGTTACAGTTATACTTGCCGAGTCATTGGACTCACTCTTGTTTGTTGTTTTGTTGTTGTTGTTTGTTTATTTTAGGTACCTTCACGAGGTCAGCATGCATGGGAATAAAGAGGGATTAGTATTGTTGCACTTGCACGAAATATTCACCATGGAGAAGATAGAGAACTCTAATTATTATTTGTTGATTAGTTCAAGTGATATTTGATTATGACCTTCAGATTAAGATGTAATAATGGATTAGAACTTCTTTATATTGCTTCCGTGCTTTACTTAAGTTTTATAGATGTTTCTGCTTAGTAGCCAAATTACTTTGCTTGCGGTTATTCATACCTTTTGATAATATTGTTAGAACTTCATTTTTATCAATAAACAAAGGAGGCTCTGCCGAAATTTTATAGAATGCCTTAGCATAGTTTTATTATGTTGTTAGTTTGGTAGCATTTCAGGCCATTGTTTGGCTGGGGTGTTACATATGGGCAATTGGTCCCTGTACCAGATGGTACAGGCATGGGTGTGCATCGACGGATGCACACTTTGCATTACCAGTAAAATGCAGAAGAGAAAGAGATAAAGAGATTTTTGATCATCTTGCATAGCATAGCTTATTTATATTATTGATGGATGAATTTGTGAAGTGATGTTCATGAATGTTCTTGTTACTATCTATTATATTTGCTGAGTCGTTGGACTCACTCTTGCTGTTGTTGTGTTTTTTTAGGTACCTTTACGAGGTCGACATGCATGGGAAAAGGAAAGATTAGCATTATTGCACTTTGCACATTCTACTTACAATGGATGAAAGAGAGGAGATTAAATAATAGTTGCATGAATTACTTAAGTAGAAGATGATTATCGATTGTCGGATTTAAATTGTAATAAAGAATTAGTATTCTTTTATGATGCTTCCGTACTTTATCTAAATTTTATAACTATGAACGTTCTAGTAAACCTAAGCCGATATTGCATAGAATTGATTATATTACTTGAGGTTATTCATTTCTTTTAAATATGCTTGTTGAAACCTCTGACTTAGACAGTAAACAAAGGAGGTTCTGTCGAAAATTTTGTGTAGCATATTTAGTTTGTCATTGTTTTACTACTAGCTTGGTAGCATTCCAGGTCACTGCTTGATTGCGGTGTTACACGTACGCCACACATTCACGTAGTTAATCTTGTACTTAAATTTCTTGTTGATAGCTACCATGATGTGCTTAGCCTCCATGTCCTTCTCCACTATATCTCCATACATCAAATTGTCTATGAAGGTGGACGTTAGGTTATGATGGCTCGGTAAAACACTACTAAGCATGCAGGAGTGTTGCTCCACTGTAACACCCCAGCCAAAATAATGACCTGGAATGCTACCAAACTAACATAATAAAGATAAACTAAATTCATCCTACAAAATTTCGGCAGAACCTCATTTCGGTAGAACCTCCTTTGTTTATTGTCTAATTCCGAGGTTCCAACAGGTATAACCAATGGATATTATGAACAGTAAACAATATAATCAATCCTAAACAAACTGGCTATAAAACTTAAATAAAGAGCGGAAGCAATATAAAAGGTTTCTAATCCATTATTACATTTTAAATCTGATAGACAAAATCAAATACCACATAGGCTAGTCAACAATAATATTTAAAGTTCTCTAGTTCTTCCATGCTGAATAATTCGTGCAAGTACAACCATATTAATCCTTCTTTACTCCCATGCATGATGATTTCATAAAGGTACCTAAAACAAACAACAAACGACAACAACAACAACAAGAGTGAGCCCAACGACTCAGCAAATATAATAAGTAATAACCAGATCAACCATGAACATCATCTCACAAATTTATCCTTCAATATATTGGCATGATGTATATATGTGAATGTCTTACTAAATAAAAACTTGCATTCACCATATCCATGCATCATAAATTCTCATAAACAACTTCAATTGCAAACTACCATAAATAGTACCAACATATCATTATCATAATCAAGATCACATACACTCATAATACCGATCAAACATCCACAAACCATCATTCATCAACAATCACACTATAAAATTTCAACCATCATTATACTTGCCCTAACCGCGAGAAAACGGAGGATGAGTAGAAGGTGCAACCCCGGGAATCCGTTCTCCTCCTGAACAATAATTATAATATTTGCTAAGACAACAGTAGCGGGTCTATGGATAATAAAACAACACCCTTAAACTAACCCAACACATTTAACTTGACCAAATCCCCAATTGTCTCTCAGCCAACCTCTGCCTTCTACAGACAGTCACATTCAAAAATTCATAACTTTTCATACAGAGATCCAAATAGGGCGTTCTCAGATTCTCTCGAAAGATAATTAAATTATCTAGCTAAACCTATTTGGTGAGCCTCCCATATTCGGTCATTTTCTACAAGCACCATTCAATTTTCTAAAGCATCAGCAATCTGAACGGGCCCTCTGGACAGCGCACTAAAATGGTCATAAGTTTTGCTACGAAATTCGGAATCTAGATTTCTTCACCTTTCTAGAAAGCTGAGAAAATTATCTACAACTTTCCTAATATGGAGATCCTCTGATTCTCCCGTTCTCTAATTACCAAAATCAATCTACCGAAATCTGACAGAAAGTCCCCCGAGATGCAGAACAGTCACCTTATAAAAATCATAACGTTTTCTACACAAGTCCGAATGACGCGTTCTAGGACTTCATGGAAAGATAATTTTGTCCTCTACAATTCTTTAGGAGACGTCCAGACCTGAATCTCCACGGATCTATCCCAAAACAGCCGTCTAACCCGATCTGTTCTGGCTGTCCAGAAAAACGACGATGCTACCACTACTAAATTATTAATCTAATTGGGAAAACAGGAATTACCCTTGAAGAAACGATGAAGAACACGATGAACACCCACGAATTTCACCTCTTCTCCTTGGCCCTTTTTTTTCTTTTCTTTCCTCTTCCTCTTCTCCTTCTTCTCCCCTTCCCTTCCTCCTTTCTTCCCTATTATCTCTGCCACGGCAGCACAAACCTTGCCGCGGCAGCCAAAAACCTCACCGTGGCAGCCGAAAACCTTGCCGTGGTAGATATTTTGGAGGTGGCGGCTGCAATGGGGGGAAGAGGGTGGCGCCTGCAATGGGGGGAAGAGGGGGAGGCGGCTAGGGTTGGAGGGGTGGCGCCTCCCTTCCCCCCTTGGGCCAAAAATCCCACAGGCCAAGGCCCAGCCCGTGTTGTACTAAAATTCGAAATCCCCTCAAAACTTGTTATTTTATTCTTTTCTTTAAGGTCCTTCTCTCCAAATTACACAATTAATTCTCGATAGACTTTTGGGATATTACATTCTAACCCCCTTAAACAGAATTCGACCGCCGAATTCTTTCCGTGCTTAGACTAAGGATTAATCACAACTAAAAACTTGACCATACTAACACGCATATGCTGCGAATATTATCGGATATTGCTCACGCTTGCGAGACTCCAATTTCTATGTTGCCTCTCTCTCTGTCTGCTGCGACCAAAACACCTTGACATACTTTAAAATTTTTATTCCTCCATGCCTGCACCCCGTGCTTAGATTCTGGAAGATCCGAGCGGTAAGCCAACCTCCCGATCCGAACCATGATCGTGAAAGGTCCAACGTACCTCGGGCTAAGCTTCCCTTTGGTACCGAACCTTACCACACCCTAGGTGGGAGATACTCTCAAAAGCACCGATCCCCACTACAAATTCTAGATCCCTTCGCACGCTCTGGATGGCCAATGATTCTATCTCACCAAGTCCACTCGTTCAACTGTCTTTTGGACCCAAAGCGGTCAACCTCCGAATCCTCGCAACTAATGAGCGGTTAAATATACATAGGGTTATTATTTCCTTTAGTACCAACCCACACAACCTGCACAACACTTGTATCTCGTGTTTCCACTCTCAATCGATCTCTTTGCCTTAACAAGGAGTACCTCCTTCAACCAAGCACACCAAATAGCGCTCGTTGTAAACCAACTCTTTTACTAACATAATACAATTGAAGATAAATGATTCTTGTTGCAATCACACATCACCCACTCCCCACTAAAGAGTCAAATCATAAAAGAAAAGAAAATCGAGGGTTCAACACGAGAACCTCTCCACACTCCAAGTAGGTAGTTTGCAAGTAAACATCACATACGTCAAGGGAATCACTCAAATGTCCAACCCGTCCATTATATATATGTATATAATTTTTTTCCGAACCGAAAAACCACACAAGCCAACTTAACATAACTTCAAACCACAAAAGAATCTTGCTTTCATCACATAGCTCAAACAAGAATCAAAAGAGCACTTTGCTACCCAAATTTTTTTTCTCTTTTAGGAATAAACTTTCTCTTGAATCACGAGATTCCAAATCATCACATACCACACCAGCTCATTTCCTTTAAATTCGCAACATCGACACTATGTTCAACCCGAGTGCATCAACCTCACCTTTGTAGAGGGACTCTACTGTTCTTACAATAACATACTCTAGTCAACTCCTCTACCCACCGGTTATTTTAGTGAATAATTTTCAATACACCTCATCATTAGTTTCACCCACAATCTCTTCACCACAATTATCTAAGGATAAACGACCATGGAATTCTCAGCCCACACACTCGTTTACTACACCGAAGGATATTATTATGGTATATCACACTATTTAGAATCCACCCATTCCACTATTCTCACACAACATCATTAGCCTCCAAGGTCCTAGCATAGATCACCAAACCAAAATTTTCCATCTCCAAGGTTCCTATACATGTACTTCAATATAATTGATACAAAGACTCTCGAATTCGGTGACTAAAATTTTCACAATCAACCAAGTTCAATCATTATCAACTATGTAAAAACATATTCTCAACCTAATTATCTGTAGGAAGATTCTAACTCATGGAGGGTTACTCACTGAATCCAAGTCATACATAGCAATAATTCAACAATCTGTACTATCCCAATAATTTCCATAACAGTTAGACTTCTTCACAATTATAATCTCATTAATATACCATCATAATCCTCCTACTAACCCACTACAAGTACCCAATCACGATACTCTAGTAAAATTGATCAAGATTCTCATACTTTCAATAATTCTAATGTTCCATCAAAATGAACGTGACACTCTTGAACCACAATTTACTATAGGTTCTTCTAGTTGCAACAATATAACTAATTAGCTCTAAAGACAAACATTTTCTTTAGATCAAATCATCACCTAGAATTATTCCAAGGAATCAGTTTATCACTCCATGAATCTCAAACAACTTGACATCCACAATCTTACCAAAATCAATCTCATAACCACACCAACTAGTTGCCATACCTATCCTAAAAGGGCTTGCAACCCAAATCGGTTACCCTTTTTTTAGAAGAGACATAAAAGTAAATTTCGGCACATGGGAAGATGCTACCAATTGCAATAGACACCAGACCAAGAGAAGTAGCAATGATCTTGGAAAACAAAACATAAGATCACAGTTGAAGGCACATGCCCCTCAAGAAGAGAAATATCCAATATCAACCAATAAGAATACAACATTGTCAATTTTAAACTCAAGAAACTCTTATGCGGTGAAAATAAGAAGTCAAGTACACTTCTAAAAGTTACAAATCTTGAATCCACTCCCAAATACTTTTACCACAATCTTCCCTTTAACAAAGAGAACAAATTTCTTCATTTACTGTGTTACCTTGACAATTCCAATGAAAGAGACTTAAAGACCACAACTCATAAATCTTTTAAGAACTAATAAAACTTCTCAGCGCGTTAGTTTGCTCAAAACAATTTCAGCTACCAGCTAAGTCATGAGGTCTAAAAGGTCGCGTACACAAATCTCAAAACTTTTGATTTAGATATTGTCATGGAAATTATCAAATCCTTTTATTTATAGAACATTCAACATTATCAATAAAACCACATATTGACAATCATACTAACATTAAAATAATACACTCCTAACAAGAATCTTCATATCCTCCTATCCCTTTATAACTTTTCCAAATGGAACATATTAATTCAATTCATCACATTTCTATTATCTAAACAAGATTGCAACTACTTGATCTAGGAAGGGCCTAGTGCACAAGCCACCATATTAAAACAAAGCTCTTAATCAAGATGATACTAGAACATGACAATCTGACAAAACAGTTATGAGCATAGATTCAACATTCCACCTTATGTTCAACAATTAGAACGGAACATTCAAACTTTAATAATATAAGCTCTATAAGACAAGGTTTTACAAGTCAATACATCAATCTTCCTCTATTTCTTTACACATATTTCAATAATTTAGCATGATGAAAAATAGATGATCCTAGCATCTGTACATACTCATATAGTATATAATAAATGACAGATTAAATGATAATATTACTAAGGCAATATTCTAGGACCTCCTTACTTAATCATCTCGAACGGTCAGATTAATTACCGAAGACAAAAATAATTCAATTCAACCAATAGGATAGAAATTTAAACAATCATAATAATCATTCTAGTTCTTTTTGCATACTCAAAATCCATGAGCTCCAATCATGTATAGACAAATTCTTAATCACAGTTCTTAAAGAAACTATTACAAGGCGACATCAAGTTAATCAACTATACTTCCGAGAATGCTAGTTGAAATTAATTATGCACTACGCTAACCTCTCAACTTGCTAATTTCATACCTTATGGATTAATTTGTATGATTCCCACCTCCCATTTAAGCATAACAGTACTCCTCAAAGATTTTAACAATCTCTTTTAGAAAGGAGAGGAATTAAATTTCAACACGTGAAATAATCCAAATGAAATATATTGATCCAAAGTTTTCCCATGTTAACGAATTTGCAACATAAAACTTTTATTAATAAAAATACCAAGCGAACAAATAAGACATATTTTCTCAACATGACAAAATTCCCACGAAGGGACCAACCTTGCAAATCAACAATGTTCCCAAATAGCGAAAGTGTCTCAATAGACTGAAAAACAATATTTCTCTCAAAGAACAGGTAGAAACCAATTGAAAACCCTCAACTGCAATGAACCACGAACCCAAGATAATTTCATCTTCCACCATAGGATAAGAATTTACCAAATTCAGCTTTAAGGAAGAGAAGAACTTTTCTAAAGGACTCATTCCTAACTTCTGAAATTGAGTTGCCTCAGGAAAGATCCCTCACCAATTTGATACCACGGATAATGCCATACCTTGGTCATGCCTACGGCCGCACCACGATCTCTATCCCTCGACATCAACTATCACCACTCATAACAATCATATAGTCAAATCATGGGCACCAAAAGATCATCTCATAACAAGTACAAAGTCAAACATCAAGCACATATTCAACTATGATAATCGACGGAAACGTAGATGCAATGCAAAACCCATTCCCACATACAGTGCTTAGTGTGTCAAATTTAATATTTCATTAACCACGGATCTACAGCCCACTCTGATACCAACTGTAACACCCCAGCCAAAACAATGACCTGGAATGCTACCAAACTAACAACATAATAAAGATAAACTAAATTCATCCTACAAAATTTCTGAGAACCTCCTTTGTTTATTGTCTAATTCGAGGTTCCAACGGTATAACCAATGGATATTATGAGCGATAAACAATATAATCAATCCTAAACAAACTGGCTATAAAACTTAAATAAAGAGCGGAAGCAATATAAAAGGTTTCTAATCCATTATTACATTTTAAACCTGATAGACATAATCAAATACCACATAGGCTAGTCAACAATAATATTTAAAGTTCTCTAGTTCTTCCATGGTGAATAATTCGTGCAAGTGCAACCATACTAATCCTTCTTTACTCCCATGCACGCTGATTTCATGAAGGTACGTAAAACAAACAACAAACGACAACAACAACAATAAGAGTGAGTCCAACGACTCAGCAAATATAATAAGTAATAACCAGATCAACCATGAACATCATCTCACAAATTTATCCATCAATATAGGATCCAACGTGCTACTGTTTCTGAATACAGATGTGCAAATTAAACCCTCAAACAACAATAAAATAGATTACTTGATAGTTCAGTAGAAGCGTGGAAGCGCCATACTAAGGCTCCGTTTTAACATAATCATTAACATAACCATGTCATTATTCTCGTTCTCATCATCTTTTCATTAGTGAAATGCAACACTATTTTACCTGCTCTTTTGCTCATCACATTGCTTATACTGGTATAGCCGAGTGAAGACCCGTCGATGTTCACCCCATCATAGGCCCGTTCTCATCGGCACGAGGGTCTTTCCACTCCCATGGCGACATATCGAGGTAGGCCTTACATATCCACCCATAGTGGATATTTTTTCTCATCGTACGAGTGCACATGATGCAAATACATATGTCCACTGCCATTAACATGTTCTATAAATTGTCATCATTTGCATGGTAGCCTCATTACTCACTGTAGGATCGGAAATGGCAACAGGGGGGTGAATGGTGCTATTTAAAAACCGCCTCCAAGTATTCTCATAGATTTTCTTCCCCGATAGTTATAAGAGCTACGAAGCAAGAGAATAAAAGGCTTCGCTGAGAATTGAAGAAACAATCAGACAACAGTGCAAAAAGCCAAGCAAAGAAGAACTGAACATGGACTGCTTTCAAGACCAACAATAATATATCTGTAGAACTGACTGCAAGCTTGCTCTCTTTTGATTCTCAGGAAGAAGTGCTGAAAACAGCAAACTGCTA
This sequence comes from Bonia amplexicaulis, assembly GCA_036346245.1. Lineage (NCBI taxonomy): Eukaryota > Viridiplantae > Streptophyta > Magnoliopsida > Poales > Poaceae > Bonia > Bonia amplexicaulis. The sequence goes on along the minus strand of CM070753.1, from coordinate 12,195,481 downwards.
ACAGCATGCAGTTGGCAGAGAAAACCGAAATCAGAGAAAAACTGGAAAAAGGAGTTCAGGCAGCAGTCGGCACGGAGAGGATTAATAACAACTAACAAATTCGGTTTTGCATATCGAAACCTGCAGATAGATCGAAGCAAACAAAATGGATCAGGAAAGAAAAAGCAAAAACTGAAAAAGAGAGAGCATACTGAAAAGAGAAACTGACTGGAGACTTGAAAGAAGAAGCAGACGGCGACTGTTTGAAAATAGCAGGAACAGTGAGTACCGAGGAACACAAAACAAGAGAGACTGCCGTTCTTCTGTTGCTCTTCTCAGTTCAAAGAAGAGCAAATCACGAGAGAAATAGAAGGAGCAGAATGCAAGCGATTTTACTACAACACAGAGTTGACGGCAAACTGAAGATGTAGACTGTAAAACTGAAGCAGCTGCCGAATCAGAAAGTACTGGAGAAGTAGCCGAGAATAGACCACAGAAGGATCAACTGAAAATTGAAGCTGCAGCCCAAAAACTGAACATACCAGATACTACTGACTGGAGAAAGCAACAAAAGAAAGGCAAACTCAAAGCAAAACCGAAGAAAAGCATTCAGAGGACACGAAGGGGCAGATGGTAGCTAAAACTTGACAGCACAGTGAAAACTGAAGTAAAGATGAAAATCCAAACCAAAGAGGATTGAGTGCTCCTTTTCCCAACTTAAACGATTAGAACTCCAATCCAAAAGACAGCTTGACCTCAGGAACAAGCTGAACACAACAGAGAGCAAGTTTGCTGAAGGGATAAAAATGGACAGATCAAGAACGCAGAGACCAAAGCAAATGATTTTGCAGGCACTCAAATTCAAAGTTTCAACTCAAACTTATCTCTAGCAGAGAGGAGCAGAGAGTGACAAAGAGAATAACTGAAACAAAGAACACAGCAAATGAAGTCATGAAACCGTCTCATACAGATTAGAGGAGATGAATGGTTACACATAGTCTTGCTACAACCCACTCAACCATCTCTTACAATCTGAGACAACACTCAAATCAGAAAAGAGATAACAAAAAGAAAACCCTCACAACACACACACACATGGAGAGCAAATGCACAAAAACCCTCAAAGGCTATTAGAGAACACCCTCTCTATTTATAGCCTCCACTAACGGGTTCACCATTTGCTTTATCCATTAGTTCTCAACAACTCTGCGCTTTATCCATTAGCGCCAACAACCTCCGTGCTTTACCCGTTAAACCCGAACGGAGCCCGCTCCCGCTTGTACAGCCTCGTAAGATTACCATTTCGCCCCTCCTGCACCTTCCAGGATGCTTCCGCGCTCCTTGTCGTCAACGACGCGCAACCACCTCGAGTTCACGCCGTCTTCGACACATCTCGACCATTCTGACCTCGACACCGCCCATGTCTAGTCCGGTCACCTCGTGTCTCGCCACGACTCCGTCTCGACGTCCTGCAGTCAACACAGACAAGAAACACATCAAATAGCACCGCTCGATACATGTAAACATAATAACATCAGCAAACCTGTCGAATCATCAGAATATGCATCCTAATTCTATACGACCAAGTTTGATCAAGTCTGACTGAGCCCGTTACCCCACGCAACGTCAAGGTCTGAGCCAACCAACTCAAACTCGACTTTCCTAAACCGATGTCAATTACTCATCATACACACGAGATGACCTCCACATGGCTCTCAATCTCCCCCTTGATGAGTATATTGACAAACCCAGAAAAAACATGAAGTTGAGTTTGAATAATCCAACATGGTCCAAAGAAGGAAATGAAGCTAATGACCATGTCGACAGAAGGAATAACTAGAGCAACTCAAGAAAGAGCAAATTGTTCTCCAAGCCTAGATTCCCAGAAGACTTTTTCTCCGCTATTCTCCCCCTTTTGGCCATAAACACATCAATGATGCAAAAGAGAGAATATGACATGACATTGGATGAAATGGCTGAAGTTTGTTTGTCCTAAGCATTTAGAGCCATAAAAATTATCCAAAATGACCATAACGAATTACACCAAGCCATAACTCAATTAAAAGGCTATCTAGATCATGACAAGATATGTATATGCCAGCTAAACCAAAGAGATGACAATCTGAAATGTAGTGCAATTTGTGAGCAAGTCAAGTCATCAATAAGCAAAGTCTAGCTAGAGACATCCAAGGATGATGCATGCCATGTCAATTAAGCTAAGCGGAACCAAGAAGCTAATATTGAGTCCAAATAGAGTGCTATATACTCAAGAGTGAAACATTGGTTCAAGTACTTGGTTCTTTTAGTAGCTTAAGCAAATTGAGCACAAATGACATATTTTCTTTTGAAACTTATGGTCGTTTCCAACCAATATTTTTATCATGTGCTAGATCTCAAGCCTTATGTGACCACTTCAAGCAATGAGCTTAAGAATATGATCTTGGTCATCCAAAACTCCCCCTGAGTTCATGCCTAGTGCAATGGCAAGCCGTCTCATGAGAAAGAATTGGTGAGATCAGTTTTTTTCGCACAAAAGAGATCTTTTCGCCTTTTAACAGATTGTACTAACTTATGCATCATCAAGAGACTAAAACAGCTCAATCTAAGGCTCAATAGAGATTCAACGCTCAACTCATCCTACTTGACATGGAATGGATCATAAAAGGATAGCTCAAGAAAGAATAATGTCAAGTGTTAACATGACAAGTTTTAGTTCAAATTCAGCAAGTTTAATTAACTTATCATGGCACAAGCTAGTTTACACATATAAAGTCATGATAAATATACAAATAAGCACAAGTCATGGTAAGGTGTAAAGCATTTTAAGCATGTCATAGCAGGATAATAATCAAGGCTCAATGTAGTTATATTCATTGCAGAATGACATGCAGAAAATCCAGTTCCCCTTCAACATAAAGTGCAACTTTTAGTTCAAGTTGAGTTAAGTTAACATTAAGATCTAGAAATTCCCAAATGAACTCCCCCTAAACCAAAGCAATAGAAACGAGAAGCTGGCAAAGAAAACAAGGAAGGCGGTCCTTAAAGCATAGACAAGATATTGCAGCAACTATGGCTCAGACTGACACTCATCAACCCCATATGACTCCAGGACTATCAACTGGACATCTAACAGACTAAGGAGCAAACACGTACCCTGTCTACCCAAGGGTGGCCCAACCCTTGCTAGAACCTACAAGCAGTGAGTGAGCTCAACCTAGTGAGAAGAGAAACAGCTAATAAGCAGCATCCTAGAGTCACAAGATAAGAGTAAGAAGTCTAAACAACTAGACGTGAGAAATACTCTAATCTATGCTAGGAGGACTAACCCAGATGCACCCGCATGCAATGCAGCTGTAATACCCCGGAAATTGTTTAATTAATTGTTTAATTAATAGAGAGAGGGACTTTTGTGAAATAATTAAATTTATAAGAGTTTTGAGGGGTTTTATGAAAATTTAAGACAACACAGGCCTAGGCCTTGGCCGGTGGGTTTTTTGGCCCAAGAGGGAGGGAGGTCACCTCTTAAAACCCTAGGCAGCCCCCACCCCTGCGCCTCCACCCCTGCGCCTCCACCCCTGCGCCTCCACCCCAGCAGCCGCCGCCCGTGCTGCCCGGCGTCTTCTTCCCGGTGCGCCGTCGTCGTCTTCATCGTCGTCGTCTCCTCCCCCGGTGCGCCGTCGCCGACGTTCGTCGCTGTACCGCGTGGATCCGGAGGAAAGAGAGGAGGAGACCGTGGGCGTGTTCGTCGCCGTGTTCATCGTGTTCGTCGACGTGTGCGTCGTCGTGTCGTCAAGGGTAATCCCTGGTAGTCTCTAGATTGGTTTTTAATCAAGTTAGATTCGTCGGTTTTCTGGGCTGCTGGGACGGTAGTTGTTTCTCGGCTGTTTTGATCTAGTTTCGTCAGGATTCAGGTCTGGACCCCTTCTAGATAGTTGTAGAGGGTTTAATTATCTTTCCAGGGAGTACAAGAACACGTGATTCGGATTTGTGTAGCGAAAGTTATGAATTTTCTAGTGTTACTGTTCTGCAGATCGGGGTAGTTCTGGACAGAGTTTAGTAGATCGGTTTGTGCGACGGAAATAGTTGCGATTCAGGAGTCCTTAAAATTGAGAAAGTTGTAGATAAGTTTCTTAGCTTTCAATAGAGGTAAAGAAGTCCGGATTCCGAATTTCTGGGCGAAAGTTATGCCTGTTTTAGTGCGCTGTCCAGAGAGTCCAACGTGAATTTGGATGCTTTAGAAAAGGGTTTGGATCGGCTAGTTAATGGCAGAATCAGAGAGTCTCCCCAACTAAGTTTTTGTAGATAATTTAATTATCTTTCCAGAGAGTCTAAGAACGCTTAATTTGGAGTTACGTACTGAAAGTTATGATTTTTGGAAGTTCTGGGCAGATTTGGCCGAGGGGAGTTGGGGATTTAATTGAGATAAATTGTTGGGTTAATTGGGGTTGCTGTTATTTTATATCTAGAAACACGCTACTGTCATGTTGGTAATTATTAATTAAATATTCAGGAGGAGAGCGGATTCCGGGGGTTGTGCCTTCTACGTGTTCTTCATTTTCTCGCGGTTGAGGCAAGTATATTTGTGATGTGAAAATCTGTGTGTTTATGGATTTGTTGAATTGTTTGGATGATGGTTGAATCATGACTGTTTAAATTGTGAGTATGAGTAAGTGATGAATTGAGAATGCTATTTATGTTCTGTTTACATTATGGCTTTTATGAGATTGGTTGATGCGTAGTATGGTGAATGCTCGTTATCTTTTGATACATTCACATATATGCATCATATTGAGAATTGTTGAAGTCTTGATCATGCGGTGATCAAGCATCGAGGTCCCCACACTTGCGGAGTGTGGGCAATTGGTCCCTGCACCGAGGGTGCAGGCATGGGTGTGCATTGACGGATGCACACCCGCGTCTGGTAAAATGCGAAAGAGATGAGAAAGAGGAGCTTTTGATCATAATGCATAGCATGAAATTCATATGTAAAATGTTTAACTTGAGAGTTAATGTTCATGCTTGCATTTGTTACTGATTATACTTGCGAGTCATTGGACTCACTCTTCTTTTGTTTTGTTGTTGTTGTTTGTTTATTTTAGGTACCTTCACGAGGTCGACATGCATGGGAATAAAGAGGATTAGTATTGTTGCACTTGCACGAAATATTCACCATGGAGAAGATAGAGAACTCTAATTATTATTTGTTGATTAGTTCAAGTGGTATTTGATTTTGACCTTCAGATTAAGATGTAATAATGGATTAGAACTTCTTCATATTGCTTCCGTGCTTTACTTAAGTTTTATAGATGTTTCTGCTTAGTAGCCAAATTACTTTGCTTGCGGTTATTCATACCTTTTGATAATATTGTTAGAACTTCATTTTTATCAATAAACAAAGGAGGCTCTGCCGAAATTTTATAGAATGCCTTAGCATAGTTTTATTATGTTGTTAGTTTGGTAGCATTTCGGGCCATTGTTTGGTGGGGTGTTCTGACGAAGAAAGCGATAAGAGCATAATAAGTATAGTAAGCGATAAGCACAAGCTCCCCCTCACAACAGTCCATAAGGACAAACCACCCTAAGCTCTCCCCGCAGAGCTGAAAACCGAGAGCTATCCAATGGCTTGGTGAAGATGTCAGCCAACTGGTGGTCACTCTCCACAAACTGGAGCACAATATCACCCTTCTCCACATGATCTCTAAGGAAGTGATATCTGATATCAATATGCTTGGTCCGAGAATGTTGCACTGGATTCTTAGCAATGTTAATCGCAGAAGCGTTATCACAAAAGTGTGGAACACTATCGATAACTAACCCAAAGTCCCGCAGGGTCGAGACCATACAAAGCACACAGCTACGAAGAATCGGCGACAGAACGTGCTCGGCCTCTGCGGTGGGCTGTGCAACACCGGACTGCTTCCTAGAAGACCAAGAAACAAGAGAAGTGCCAATGAATTGGCAAGTGCCAGAAGTGCTCTTTCTATCTATCCTCCAGCCAGCAAAGTCTGCATCCGAATAGGCTCTGAGGGAAAGACAGGAAGAGGAAGAGTACCAGATACCATAGTCAATGGTAGCTCGAAGGTACCGAAGGATGCGCTTCACCGCCTGACGGTGAGATACGCGAGGAGAAGCCTGAAATCAGGCACAAAGACACATGGAGAAGTGTATGTCCGGTCTCGAGGCAGTGAGGTACAAGAGGGAGCTGATCATACTACGATACTCCTTCTGATCAACTGGCTCGCCGTCCTCATCTTGGTCGAGTGGAACTGATGTAGCCATCGGAGTGGACACTAGCTTATCATCACTCATATCGAAGCGCTTCAGGAGATCTCGAGTGTACTTGCCCTGATGCAAGAAGGTACCCTCCCGAGTCTGCTTAATTTGGAAGCCAAGGAAAAAGCTTAACTCGCCCATCATGCTCATCTCAAACTCCGAGCTCATGACATCGAAAAACTAGGAAACGAGAGCATGCGAGGATCCGCCAAAGATGATGTTGTCAACATAAATCTGGACGAGCAGAAGATCATTGCCATGCTGGCGGATGAACAAGGTCTTGTCTACTTTACCCATTTCGAAACCATGACTCAACAATAGGACTTAAGCCTCTCATCCCAAGCTCTAGGGGCCTGCTTAAGTCCATACAATGCTTTGGAAAGCTTGTAGACATGGTTTGGGTATTTGGAGTTTTCAAAACCAGGAGGCTGTCTCATATAGACTTCTTCCTCAATAAGGCCATTGAGGAAGGCACTCTTGACGTCCATCTGTTAAAACCTGAAACCTTTAGAAGCTGCGAAGGCAAGCAGGATTCTAATGGCCTCAAGTCTAGCTACAGGGGCAAAGGTCTCCTGGAAATCTAGACCCTCAACTTGGGAGAACCCCTGAGCTACCAGTCTAGCCTTGTTTCGAATAACCACACCATCCTCACTTTGCTTGTTCTTAAACACCCACTTAGTCCCAATGATATTGTGACCTTGTGGGGGCTCAACAAGCAACCAGACCTTATTTCTCTCGAAATTCTCTAACTCCTCATGCATGGCATTTACCCAAGACTCGTCAGATAGAGCATGACAAACGTCCTTGGGCTCAAATGAGGCAACGAAAGAAGAGTGGAGACAGAAGAGTGACATGCCAGATTTTGAGCGTGTGACTCGCTCAAAGAGGTCTCCAATCATCTGCTCAGAAGGATGAGCTTTCTGGATATGTCTAGGAGGTCCAGGATGAGATGAAGAAGTGACCTCTACCTCATGAGCTGACGAGGTAGGAACAGAGCCACTAGCTCGGAGGAGGCGAAGGCATGGGTCGATCGCCTCGAGGTGCGGTGGAAGATGGCACCTCAAGGGGTGGATGAGGGACTGGATCGGGTAGACAACCCTCGTCTCCATCGTCCTCATCATCCACGAAGATGGTCTCGGACTGCTCTAAAGAACCTGAGATATCGGGCCTAGTCCCCGGACTGGCCTCGTCGAATGTCACCTCACAGGTCTCTACCATTTTACTAGACTCGCAGTTCGAGACCCTATAAGCCCGCGAAGAAGTCGAGTAGCCTAGAAAGATACCATCACAAGAACGTGACTCGAACTTGTCTAGGTTCCCAGACTTCAAGATAAAGCACTTACAACCAAACACACGAAAATGAGAGACGCTGGGTTTTCGCCCATATCTCAGCTCATAAGAAGTGCGATGCAAGTGTGCCCTGAGAAAAACTCAATTTGAAACATGGCACGCGGTGGCTATAGCCTCAGCCCAGAACTTCCGCGGTGTAGAGTATTTATCGAGCATCGTTGTCAGACCCGGAATTTTCAATCCAGAATCTCCTGTGATTACTGCATTATTCCCTGGATCAGTAGATAATGCGCACAGGTACATTGCTGTATCATTTCATACATCGCTTAAACAGTAATATTACAAACCATTGTTCAAGTTACACCACGTCAGGCGATAGTTTACAAAAGGGGCACTTAGGCCGAATGTCATCATTACATACAAGCAGCGAAAGAGAAAGCAAAAGTAGGACCATAACCTCAGGCAAGCGACTGGGGGTAATGTGTGCAGTATATATTATCTAGATTTAGATAATATATGTGCACACAATGTCTTAGGTCTAACTTGTCTAGGTTCGGAAAATCCGAACGGCGACCTAATTCCCATCGTCCTTCCTCCCTCCTGTGGCCGGGGCATCTTCATATTCATAATGATCCTGCGTCCATGTTTCTATTTTTGGTAATACGAGTGTGAGCACACTAACCACCGTGCTCAGCAGGTCATCACACAGAATGCAGTAATATTATGCTGGGCTGATCAAGGGAAGGCTTAGGTTTATTTTCTTTTGCTAGAAATTGCCTTTACAATACAGTACTTAGAAATCCCTATGACCTAGCAGCTTTTGAAAGACATAAGTTTAGTAAATGTAATCGTCTTAATAGTGGTGCAGAGCCCATCCACCATTACATGGCATCTGCGCCTTATATCATCTTCCAGCATTATAGTTGCCTATCTTACCACTGGGACGACACCCAGGACAATTCCAAACTAGGGCCTTTCACTGCCCTACATTTTCCCAATTCACCCACAAATCATTTTTGAAACAGAACTATATCTAGTTAAGTCCCCATGTCTGCCCCTGACCGCGGGCACGGCTATTCGAATAGTTTTGACTCTGCGGAGTTTGTACACATTCCCCACAAGAGACTGCCAACTCGTTGCCCCACATGATTCCTTATTCATATGGTTGAGCAGACCGTCACAGTGACTTTTCGACATATCTAGCTGCTTTCGTCATCTCACCCTATGGGCTTATCCCACTTGCGATGGGTCCCATACGTTGCACGGGATGTTTCCCACAGTCACTAACGTAGCCGGGCTCCACTTCCCTTGATGCTAGTACAAATTAAAACCTCACACTCCCCTTGGTGTCCCTTTAGGCCTTCCCTTGCCCTTGCGAATCCACTCCTATCCACTACCGGTGAGATGAGTCCGGGGGTTTCGATAAATTTACTTAGCCATGTTGTATTTTACAGACTTGTAGTTGTACTGTTTTACACGGGCTAACATGATAAGATTTGGTCCTTAGGGTTATCTGAGTGGTTCTACCACATCCCATACTCTTTGTGCTTCCCCTGCACCACATACCAGCCCCCAAATCATCCACCCAATTACTAAGCAAGTTTGAGGCTTTTTGGAGCATAAAATAACAGTTCCAAATTTCTCTCCAGCCATCCCCACCATGACTGCCCAAATTCATTGTCATATTTGCAAGTGAGTTACTTTGGGACATCTAAGCGTCCCCGTTTAACTAGCAATACTAAGCAATACGATATATTATAACTTTAACTCTGAAAACTACATTATGATAGTTTTACTAGGGTGACAAGGCTCACATATCCCAAGAGTTTCAACAGGTAATACTAACAACCGTAATAATGGGTGTATATCTAAATTCTATAAAACTTGAACATAGTTTATCACATAAAACCATAGCATGCACATGGATAATTTAAAGTAAATTAATTTGCATAAACATGGGTTCACCATGATCAAAGTGATAACTCGCCTTGGTCACGGAGTTAGGTTCTTGATGATCCGGAGTCGCTAGGTTGGTCGTCTCGGCGTCTTCCTCCCGAGCCTCGTATGCTATTTTAATCGTACGCTAAGATTTACATAAAAGAAAAGCAACAAATCACTCCAAATAACACGAAAATTCAAATAAACTCTAAAATTATGATTTCGCCCATTGGATAGATCTTGAATTTAGACGAATTTAGAAATTTGTCTCACTCAATTGGGGTTAAAATGAAGAAGTTATGCCATTTTAAAATTCTCGATTCGAAAAATCCTAAATTATTAAATTTCGGCGGTGGGGCCATCGCTATTTTTAATTCATTCGTTTTATTTTATTATTTTTCGCTCGAGTCTCGGCGGTGGGGCCCGCTTGGCGATGGCTCGAGTGTTCTTCGCCCACTAACGGGTGGGGCCCGCTTAGCGAGCTATGCCCTCGGCGATCAGCGACGGTGGGTCCCTCACGGTACCGACCCACATGTCGGCCGCCCCGCCCGACAGTGGGACCCGTCTGTCGTGACTCTCGGTCCGTGGCCGGCGACGGTGGGGCCCACTTGTCAACGCAATTGTTAAAAGAAATGGCTCAACCCAGCACGCGGAGCCGGGGGCTCGAACGCACGCCGGGGAGCCAAGGGGGGGAGAGAATCGGCCGCAGTAACCAAGTGAGCATTGAGGCGTTGCCTACCCCTTATACGCGCTATTACCTCTTAAGGTATGCGGTGAGGGAGGCTGAGCAGAGGAGGCCGAGGCCGGTGAGGGGCGGTGGTGCCGACGGCGAGGGGTGGCCGGGGAGGTGCCGGGGATGCTTGAAATGCATCCCCGGTGCTGCGGTGAAGCCGATGGAGGGGGCGGCGAGGACCGAGGCGTGCGGCGGCGGTGACCGGGAAGGGGCTTCGGCGCCGGTGAGGTACGGGCCTCGGGAGGCTCGGGGAAGACCGGGGGTGACTTCACGACGTGCAGGAGGTGGCTAGGGTGCGAGGAATTGGACTCTAGCGGCGGGGTTCGCCGGGGAGCCCGGTGGCCGGACTTGGGGCAGAAAACGGGCGCCGGCGAACTAGGGGGAGTGGGAGCTCAGTTGGCACTGTAAAAGGCTGTGGAGAGTGTGGAGAGGACGTTGGCGCACTCGGGGGGGCTATAGGCGGCGAGGAAGGCCGACATCGGTACTCCACCCGTGCCGTCGCATCGGCGGCGGGGGCGGTGGCGGTCAGTGGGGGTGCGGGCTGGAGCTCGCAGGGGCATGATGTCCCGCGTGGCTTGAGGAGCGGCAGGGCCGAGCGACATCGAGCGATTGCCGAGCGGCACGGGCGGGAAAAAGAGAGGCGACAGGCGTGGGGGCCGGCGCGTCGGACAGGGCGGCGCGCCATCGCTCGAGGAGGGACCGCTGGTCCGAACGCCTGTCTTGGCCGGGCTGCGGGGGCGAGGCGGCGCGCCTGGGAAGGGCGCGCGAGGGAGGGGTGCTGGGAGGAAGAAGAACAGAGGCGGGGCGCGCGCGGGGGGTTGGCCATTACTGTTGGCCTCGGCTGATCCCCATCTCTTTTCCCTTTAATTTTTCTTTTTATTTTCTTCTTTTTTTTTATTTTCACTCATATATATATTTATATTCCCTTGGGTGTATGGATAGTAATTTATGTATTCTTCCAATCCCACTTTTATGAAGATTTTGCTTGCATAGCTTCTTGATTTAATTCTTCCTTTACATTCTACATATACAAATAGGTATATTTATTTTATTCTCACCCATTATTTTATTGAAATTCTACATTAGAATTCTCAAATTTTTGGGACCAAAATCTATTCCTCTTTTACTCGATCATCTTTTCAGATTCGCATTTTAAAATCTTGTTTTCTATTAGTTAAACAGGTGTGCTCTTTTTCTTGACTCCTTAACCAAACTCCAGAAATGCAATAAAAATTTCAGTCAAATATAATATATCGCAAAATAACTCATAACATTTCTTTTTACAAAATTTAAATTTTCAGGATGTTACAGATCTACCCCCCTTAAAAAGAATCTCGACCCCGAGATTCAGCCTAACTGGTGAACAACTCTGTGTAATCTCTCCTTAGCTGGTCTTCACGCTCCCAGGTGTCCTCCTTCTTTGAGTGATGACTCCACTACACTCTGCAGGTGCGAATGGTTTGATTTCTGGTCTTCTTTTCCACGGTGTCCAAGATTTTGACTGGACGTTCGTTGTAGGTCAGATTGCTCTCGAGCTCAACTGCCTCCATCAGGGTTTGATCTTCCGGTACTCGAAGACACTTTTTGAGTTGGGATACATGAAAAACATTGTGTACATCTGCTAGGCTTGCGGGCAGGTCTAGCTGATAAGCTACTTCTCCCTTCTTGGCTATAATTGGGAACAGCCCAACATAGCGAGGGGCGAGCTTGCCTTTGACTTTAAACCGTCTGACTCCTCGTAGGGGTGACACCTTTAAATAGACATAGTCTCCGACCTCAAAACTTAATGGCCTCCATCTCTTGTCCGCATAACTCTTTTGTCTAGACTGGGCGGCTAATAGTCGATCTCTGATCAGGCGAACTTTTTCTTCTGCCTGCTTTAGAGTATCTGGCCCGAATATGTAGCCTTCTCCTACTTGTGACCAGTGTAAAGGGGTTCGACACTTTCTCCCGTACAGTGCTTCAAATGGGGACATCTGTAGGCTGGCTTGGTAGTGCTGTTGTTGTAGGCGAACTCTGCATACGGCAGACATCGGTCTCAGTCTTTAGAGAAATCCAGGGTACAAGCCCGAAGCATATCCTCTAATATCTGGTTCACTCTCTGTTTGGCCATCCGTCTGGGGGTGATAGGCGGTGCTGAAATCTAGATGGGTACCGAGGGCCTCATGTAGGCTGGCCCAGAAATGCGTGGTGAACTGGGAACCTCGATTTGAGACTATCCGTTTTGGCACACCGTGCAAACACATGATGCGTGACATATATAGTTCTGCCAGCTTATCTCCCTTGTATGTTATCTTGACAGGGATAAAATGTGCGACCTTGGTCAGCCTATCTACTACGACCCAGATGGAGTCGTATCCTGACCTGGTTCGGGGAAGTCCTATGATAAAGTCCATTCCTACTTCTTCCCACTTCCACTGGGGTACTTGCAATGGCTGCAATAGCCCTGCTGGTTCTGATGTTCTGCTTTCACTCTTTGACATACATCACAGCAGGCTACGTGTTTGAGAGACCATGTGGAGGTCATCCCGTTGTGTATGATGAGTAATTGACATCGGTTTAGTTAAGTCGAGTTTGAGTTGGTTGGTTCGGACCCTGACGTTGCGAGGTGTAACGGGCTCGGTCGGACTTGGTCAAACCTGGTCAACATGTTTAGGATGCATATTCTGTTAATGTGACAGGTTTGGATTTAATTATGCTTACATGTATCGAGCGGTGCTATTTGATGTGTTTCTTGTCTGTGTGACTACAGGACGTCGAGGTGGAGTCGTGGCGAGACACGGTGGACCGGACTAGGCGCAGGTGGCACTGAGGTCAGAACGGTCGGAAGTGTCGAAGACGATGTGGACTCGAGGTGGTTGCGAGGCGTGCGAGGCAAGGAGTGCGAAAGCTTCCCGGAAGGTGCAGGAGGGGCGAAACGGGAATTTCGCAAGGCTGCACAAGCGGGAGACGGCTCCGTTAGGATTTAGCCGGCATAACGGGTTGGAGACCCGTTAGCCAAAGGGCTATAAATAGAGGTGAGGGGCTGCATACCCCTTGAGGTTCACTAGGTGTATCACAAGGATTTTAGTGCTCATTCATCACTTGGTGTGTGTGTTCCTCCCAAGAAGCATGTGAGGCTCTTGGTGTTTTAAGGATTGAGAGGGAGAGGATGGATTGAAAATCTTGTAATCACTCTTCTTGTTCTAATGTCCATGCGTATGGGGACTTAGTTTGTGTTCTTCAGTGTGAGAAATCCCATGTAATCTTTCCTCTTTTTGAATCAAGATGGAGTGGATTTTAGGCTGAGTTGTTCCTCTCCTTCAGTCCTTCTTCGTGCTCTTGTTTTGCTCTTTCTTCTCAGTGTCTTGTTTCAAGTTTTTGTGAGTGACTGCAGATTCCTTTTGCTCTGAGTTAGAGGTTATTTCAAGACCCCTTGGTCATTTTAATGGATCGCGAGTAGGCTACGATAGCAGAAAACAAAATTTTTCTACCGCGCACACAAGAACATCATGCTTAAGGAAGGATCATAGATCGTTACCACTAGACGCCAGCAGCAATGAAGAAGAGTTGGAGAAGCCGATCCAACCACGCGTCAGTAGTAGTGGAAGTAGTCGATCGTCCCGAACCGATCGTCTCCTCCACGCGATCAATCACACCACGAGCGGATCCAATCAGAGGTTGTTGATGCCGATCAACGCCGCAACGAGCAGCGCCTCCACCGGTATCCACACGTCCGGAGTTGGAACGCCGATCGCGAGTGTACCAAAGACTCATGAGCGGCTAGGGTTTGGCTCGGAGGTGGCGGCTACGGATTAGCTCGGGATTATCGGTGCGTTCCTCACCCCCTCGCCTCCATATATATACCTCCTCACTTGGGCCTCGTGGACCGAGGCCCAATAGGAGTCTATCCGGATCTCTATCCGAATTGAGCCCATATCCGAATCACATTCGAATTAGTGTTCCAACCCGTTAAGTGTGCGACCACAGCAGGTTCACGTATACTTGGTCGCGACCGAAACACCTTTCCGGTCACCGTGTTAATAGCGGCCTCTAGTAAGACATATTAACCCCAAAGTATACGTAAAGATCATATCGGCTGAACCTGTAATGTTCTCATGTACTAATCCCTTTGCCTCACGATATAGATTAAGCTCAAGGCGAGACCTGTGTCATCCTCTTAATAGCTCAATCACTCTCTCGATTCCGTGATGGATTATAAACTCGTGATTGACTCCTCAATCACCTTGGCATGGCCATGCACTTTCATAATCCATTACATCGAGGGGCCCAGAGATATCTCTTCCATAAGGAGGGGCAAATTCTATCTTGATCATTCACATCCCACTACATGTTTCATGGCAAACCCAAAGACTACTTTTATGACTACCCGATTCACGGAGTAGTGTTTAGTAGTCCCAAAGTAAGCTACTACGCATCTTTGGGAACCATGATGATCTCAAGTCTAAGGATTCCACATAAACACTACTTGAGACCAACGATGACACATGGAATCTCTGCAGTGTCTCATGGCGGGGCTATCCAACATATGTTCACTAACACATGTCCATATTATTGATTTGGTATCTCCATACCATGATCCATGAGACATGATCATCAATCAATACATATGCTGATCTTTGAATCATATTTGTTCCTCATATGAAATATAATCAGGGATCATTTAGAAATAGCAACATTTTGGCATTAAGAGTCTCATGAATAAGTCACATACTCATTGATCAATAATGATAATGTCTATTTCAAGGAACAAAGCAATGTATCATAAACATAGTATGTGATATATTCAACATCTCCATGTTGCCTCTAGGGCATATCACCAACACATTTTCCTTCATGAGCAAAAGAATTTAATTGCAGATCTTCTCTCAAGAGTTTGGATTTTTCAACCTTTTTGGGCTGTCTCGATTGTTTCCTCTATTTTCCACATAAATAGTGTGCAGATGGCTGTCTTTTCTGCAAAGGTCTATGTTTAACATTTGTGCTCTTCTCAGTCCTTTGGTAAGAGGCATTTGCAGCAACAAGATTGTTTGGACCCTCAATCGGACTGCAGTTCGTTGTTCCTTTATTTGCTTTCGGCCAGACTGCAGTTCACTATTTCTTCAGTTGTTTTTGACCAGCAGTATTCTTGCTGCAGTTTGCTCTTCTCAACAGCATTTCGGTTGTGAGTTTTTGACTGCTCACTCTTCAGTTCGGCTGTGCTGTTTTTAGTGTTTGGGTGCAGCAAGTTAATGCATAGTATTGCTTTCTCTGGTCCCTATTTTCAGCAGCTACAGTTCAGCAATTACACTCTGTAGGTGCACTCGGTTTAATGTCTGCCAACAGGCTTCCTTCACTTGGTGCTTTGCTACTGTTTTGATCTTCTTTCTTTTGCATGTTTGGCCAACAATCCTTCTTACTGTCTTAGACTTTTCTTCTGCTCTTTTGTGTTAGTAGCTTTCAGTTGTTTGTGCTTTAATTTTTGGCTAGTGAGAGACCATGTGAGGGTCATCCCATTGTGAGTGATGAGTAATTGACATCGTTTCTCAAAAGTCGAGTTTGAGTCGGTTTGTTCGGACCCAGACGTTGCATGGTGCAACGAGCTCGGTCGGACTTTGGTCGAACTTAGTCGTATGGGTTAGGATGTATATTCTGTTGATGCGACAGGTTTGGACTTGTTTATGATATTTTACGCTTTCATGTATCGAGCGGTGCTATTTGACGTGTTTCTTGTCTGTGTTGCCTGCAGGACGTCGAGGCGGAGTCGTGGCGAGACACGGTGGACCGGACTAGGCGCAGGTGGTGCCGAGGTCGAACGGTCGGGACGTGTCGAAGACGACGGACTCAAGTGGTTGCGGCGTGCGAGACAAGGAGCGCGAAGCTTCCGGAAGGTGCGGGGGGCGAATCGGTAATTCGCAAGGCCGCACAAGCGGAGACGGCTCCGTTAGGGTTTAGCCGTAGAACGGGTTGGAGACCCGTTAGCCAAGGGCTATAAATAGAGGTGAGGGGCTGCATACCCCTTAGGACACAATAGAGTGAGTTAGGGTTTTAGAGCTCATTTTATCTCTTTGTGTGTTGTGTTCCTCTCAAGTAGCATGTGAGGCTCTTGGTGATTTGAGGATTGAGAGGGAGAGGATGGATTGAAAATCTTGTAATCTCTTCTTGTTCTAATGTCTATACATATGGGGATTTAGTTTGTGTTCTTGTGTGTTAGCTCTTTCTTCTTTGTTCTCTTTTTCTTGTTTACAGTAGGCTACTCTATGTACTGATCTCGGCCAGGCAGTGGAGCATCTGGCGATATGTTGACTCGAAGAGTTCTCTCGGTTTTTCTGTTTTTGGATCCTTCTGTTGGTTTTCTGTTGGTTTCTCCGTGCTTTTGATCTTCTCTTGAAAGGAGTTTTGGTGCTTGTTCTCTCAAGCTAAAGTTTTTTTTTAGTGTTCAGGAGTTACGTGTCCAAGTTTTTCAAGAACAGCATGATTCTAGTCTTTGGTCTAATCTTCTCTATTTGGGCAAAGGAATTCCTTCTTTTGTCTTTCCAGGCGTACAGTAGTTTTGCTTTAAAGATAGCTTTAAACAGAAAAAGGACACTTGTTTTCAGTCTGCTCTTTCCTTTCCAAGAAGCACTAGTTGCCTTTTCTTTTGTTTCAGCCTGCTCCTTCTTTTGTTTGTTTTAGCTAATTTCGGTTTCTTTGTCTCCCTTTGCTGCTTCCTTTCGGCAGCCTAGTTTCAGATTTCGGCTGGCTATCCTACTACTGCATTTTCAGTTTGCTGCTTCAGAATACTTGTTGGCTTTCAGTTGGGATTCTCGGCAAGAACAGTCTGTACACTTGTGATCTGCTGCCTTCATGCTGTTCGGCTGCTGGTTTCAGTGTTTACTTTCAGTGTTGAGACTACAGCTACTGGTTCTCTTTTACTATCTCTGTTGCAGTCGGTTCCGATAGTGATGTTGGCCCTGTAGATCACTGTTTGTGAGATTTATCTCTGGTTTAGCCTTGTTCAGTAATATTGCACCTCTGTTTTATGTTCTTACTGCGAATTCTTTTGAGCATATATTTACTTACTTCATAGCTTCTGTAGCTATTGGAGAAGTTTTTGTGCGAGTACTCGGGGGCGATTTTTTAAAGAGAACGACATTCACCCCCCTCTGTCGCCATTTCGGTCCTACAATTGGTATCAGAGCCGGTTAGCTCTTGTCTATAGATCTTAACCGGTCTGCAAGCCATGGCGACAGACAAGTATTCCACCAAGCCGCCCATCTTCGATGGCCCGGATTACCCTTCCGAAAAGCCGAATGGAAACTTACATCCGTGCTCGGGGTATGCCATCCGGCGGAAGGTGAAGATTCGCTTGTTGTTCCCGCCGATGAGAACATCAATGCCGGAATATGGTGATGTTGAGGCGAATGCAAAGGCAAGGAACATCATCATTCGAGGTTGAGTAGAGCGAGTTTGATCGCATCTCTCACCGTCGTCCGCCTTACGACATCCGGGTGACCCTCGATGCATACCATGAGGGCACCACCCGGATCAAGACGGTTCGACAAGACCGCCAGCGAGAATACAAGAAATTCGAGATGCTTGCCGGTGAGTCCTTGACGAGTGCTTTTCTCGCTTTCACAAGATTTTGAGCAACCTCCGAGCCGCCGGTCTCACATACTCCGACTCGGATAACGCCACAAATTCTTTCTCGCACTCGATCTTAGGGTTTGGGAGATGAAGGTGACTACCATCAAGGACACCACGGACCTCTCGACCTTGACTCTTGATGCGATTTACTCGCGCCTCAAGACTCACGAGATTGACATAGTCTCGCCGGTCGAAGTCTCGATCGATGGCACTAGTCACCGATCCCGCTCGATCCACTTCTTCTGAGCCATCTTGCGGATTCTCCCTCGCTGCTCTCTCTGTGACATAACCGATGATCAGATAGAGCACCTTGCGGATGAGCACTAGCCCTCCTCGCACGGAGATTCTCCCATGCTTACAAAGGGAGGAGGGACGGAAGGAAAAGAGGACCCGTGATTTGTTTCGAGTGTGGTGGCCCCAACCACGTCCGAGCAAACTGTCCCAAGCTTGGGAAGGAAAAGGTGACTTCAAGGTTCGGGCAAGAACGACTACATCGACAAGAACCGCAACTCGAAGCCCTCAAGACCGCCCCGGAAAGAAGAAGTTCGCGACTTTGGGAAGGCCAAGAAGCTCTTCCACCGCTGCTCTCACTTGCTGACGACCCTCGACCTCACCGAGGTGGAGGGATGGAGCGACGACGACGGGACCGGTGACCAAGACCCCAAGGGCGACAGCGACTTCTCCGGGATGTGCTTCATGGCCCTTGAGGGCGAACTGAGCGACAGCGATCTCTATTCGACTCCGATGAGGTATGTCCTCTTATGACCAACTTAATAAAGCCTTTCTTAAGTTAGGAGGTTTTCATGCTAGAGCTAAGACTAGATGTAGTGAGTTGGAGAAGGAAGTAGAGATTATCACGGAGCTTACTTCACTTATATCTCGCTCCCTCCGTGATGACCGTGATAAATGTTGTGCTTTGATCGGTGATATGGAGAAGCTAAGGACCTCACATGATAGTCTCGTCCTCCGAGCTTGATGCAATTAAGGTGGAGAATGTTAGTCCGCTTGTCGATTTAGAATTGAGTAGGATGGCTGTTACCCTACTTACTACTGATGAGACTATTGCTCCCACCTCATGTGAGGATAAGGACTTTAATGCTAGAGGACCTTATGCCATGCTTCTGGATCTGCCCGAGTCTTGTGTAAATTGTGATAACTTGAATATGAAACTAAACGGGCGGATCATAAAATTGCATTTCAAACCTTCTTACTTGAGCCTATTGCTTCTTGCGTGAATTGTCCCAAGCTTATCACGAACTTGAAGTCGTCTCCAAACAGCTTTCAAGAATTAGTTGATGACAATAACAAATTGGCCAAGTTTGCTTCTAAGGACCTGTTAGCTCACCATGCAATTGTTGTAACAAACTAAAATATGAATTGGTTGCATTAGATGAAAATGTGTGAAGCTAACTAAGGATCTTATAGAAAAGCAACCATCTGCTTGCATTGTGTGTGCTGGGAAGAAGCATGAGGGTTTGGTAGAGACGCCTAGCGATGTGAACCAATTGGCTAGCAGTAGGACTGTCCTTCCTGAGTCGGCTGTGCATGCACAAGCAAATCTTTCCTCTCGTTAGTTCTTCTTCTTCCTCTCCTCCTGCCGTCACTTCTCCTTCCCTTGCTCCTCTTGCACCTCTCTCTTCGGGAGTGTCGGTACCTTATGAACACTCTCGAGAAATTTGTAGGAGGCAAGAAGAAGCTCAATCTTATTCTAGACCAATCAAAGATTTGCAAGTTCAAAAGGGTCTAGGATATGATCTCCGTGAGGATGTGAGGAAGCATCCACCGTAGTGCTCGGACCGTAGTCATAGGTGTGTTTGAGGTCAAGCCCAAGAACAAGAAAGTTCAATTTAAATCAGCGGGCTTTGTCCAAGGGATTTCTGACAGCAAGGTGATTTCACCTACGCCTTGCCCCCTCGTATGGCGATATCGTTGTACCTTCCGCCGAAGGATGGGCATTTATTTGACCATTGCTTCAAGCGCCAAGATCGCGTGAGACCGTGTTGCAGCTCTTAGGCGTATTCGTGGTCAGCCCGCACCTTGAGTGCACCTAAGACCAACACGAGGTCTAGGCTTGCTTCATTGGTAGCTTTGGGCGCATCGAGGACTTGGTTCTTCCGAAGTTTTCTGTTTTCGTCCTCATGCTCCCTCCGGTCGTGACTTCGCCGCCCCGAGGGTAGATCTCGCTTCCATCGAGATAGCTACCCGCGGCGTGATCGCGTCTTGCCGGTGCTCAACTCGCCTCCCGTAGCGCCGGACCCGACATGCCTTCAGTGTCTACTCATAGACCTTCTGCTTCTTTGAGCGACGGAGAGCGAGGGTAGTTAGAGGTCACCGTGTGTGACTACTTCTTCGCTCGACGTGTGACTCAAGATTGGGTGCCAAAATCTATGTTGATTTATCCCAAGATCGAGACTTTGCTCTCTTGTTGACTCGTGTTCGCGGGCGTGGAAGGGAAAGGTTTGGCTTGTAGACTCGGGTGTTCACGACACATGACCGGAGATTCCGCTGGTTTTCTTCCTTGCCGTGCTCCGGTGATGAGACTATCACCTTTGGAGACTCTTCGTCTGGACGCATCATCGCCAAAGGTACTTGTATGCGTTAATGACTCATTTGTTTTAAAAGATGTTGCCTTGGTGAGTAAACCGCATTACAATTTGCTTTGGTTTCTCGACCACCGATGACGGTTTCGAGGTAAGTTTTAGAAAACGCCGCAAAATTATTGATTCTTCTGTAGTCTAGTTTATGGATTTCTCGTTATGGGAGGATCTTTCGTGCTGATTTTATTGAGTCTTCCGTGATCCTCTCCTGTTTGGTTGCTTCGAGTCCCGCGACCTTTCCTTCCGCATAGGAGACTTGGTCATATTGATTTGACCATTTGACTCGAGTTAGCGGCCACGATCTCATTCGTGGTCTCGCCGAAACTCAAGATGGTCAAAGATCTTGTTTGCGCCCATGCCGACACGGCAAGATGGTTGCCGCTTCTCATCCTCCCACACGAGCATTATGACCGATGCACGGGACACCGCCCCATATGGATACGGTTGGACCAAATGAGTGCGATCGGCAGGAGGGAAGTGGTATGTTCTTGTCGTAGTCGATGACTTCTCGAGGTATTCTTGGGTGTTTTTCTTGGCCTCGAAGGATGAGACGTTTTCACATTTCCGAGGTCTTTTCAGTAGGCTTTCTGTTGAGCTTCCAGGTGCCTTACGAGCGATCCGCAGTGACAATGGCACGGAGTTCAAGAATTCCTACTTTGAGAGTTTCTGTGGTGAGACAGGTGTAGAGCACCAGTTCTCTTCTCCATACGTCCCTCAGCAGAATGACGTTGTAGAGAGGAAGAACCGTACCTTGGTCGAGATGGCGTGACGATGCTTGATGAGTACTCTACACCGCGAAAGTTTTGGGTGAAGCTATAGCCACCGCGTGCTATGTTTCAACGAGTTTTCTTCTGCACATTTGCACCGCACTTCTTATGAGTTGAGATACGGCGAAAGCCCAAGTTTCCATTTTCGTGTGTTTGGTTGCAAGTGTTTTATTCTTAAGTCCGGGAACCTAGATAAGTTCGAGTCACGATCTTGTGATGGACTCTTTCTAGGCTACTCGACTTCTTCGCGGGCCTATAGGGTCTGGAACTGCGAGTCTAGCAAATTGGTAGAAACCTGTGAGGTGACTTTCGATGAGGCCAGTCCGGGGACTAGGCCCGATATCTCAGGTTCACTAGAGCAGTCCGAGACCATCTTCGTGGATGATGAGGATGATGGAGATGAGGGTTGTCTACCCGATCCAGTCCCTTTTCCACCCCTTGAGGTGCCTTCTTCCACCGCACCTCGAGGTGATCGCCTTACCTTCTACTTCTTCCGAGCTAGTGGCTCTGCTCCTACCCCGTCAGTAACGAGGTAGAGGCCACTTCTTCATCTCATCCAGACCTCCAAGACATATCCAAAATCTCATCCTTCCGAAAGGATGATTGAGATCTCTTTGAGCGAGTCACACGCCCAAGTCCGGCGTGTCACTTTTCTCGCCTCCACTCGCCTTCAGAGCTTCCTTTGAGCCCAAAGACATTTGTCATGCTTTATCTGACGAGTCTTGGGTCAATGCCATGCATGAGGAGCTAGAGAGTTTCGAGAGAAACAAGGTCTGGACGCTTGTTGAGCCCCCTCGAGATCACAATATCATTGGAACCAAATGGGTGTTCAAGAACAAGCAAAGTGAGGATGGGGTAGTCATTCAAACAAGGCTAGACTGGTTGCATGTGGGTACTCCTGTGTTGAGGGTCCGGATTTCGAGGAGACATTTGCCCTCGTAGCTAGACTTGAGGCCATTAGAATTCTCGCTTGCCTTTGCAGCTTCTAAAGGTTTCAAGCTTTACCGATGGATGTCAAGAGTGCCTTTCTCAATGGCTTCATTGAGGAAGAAGTCTATGTCAGACAGCCTCTAGGTTTCGAGAACCCCAAATACCCTAGTCATGTCTTCAAGCTTTCCAAAGCGTTGTATGGACTTAAGCAAGCCCCTAGAGCTTGGTATGAGAGGCTTAAGTCCTATCTATTGAGACATGATTTTGAGATGGGTAAAGTTGACAAGACCTTGTTCATTCGCGGCTTGGCAATGACCTTCCGCCGCCTAAATTTATGTCGATGACATTATCTTTGGCGGCTCTTCTCATGCTCTAGTTTCACAGCCTCGGATGTCATGAGCACCGAGTTTGAGATGAGCATGATGGGTGAGTTGACTTTCTTCCTTGGCTTCCAAATCAAGCGCACTCGGAGGGTACCTTCTTGCATCAAGGCAAGTACACTCGAGACCTCCCGAGACGCCGACATGAGTGACGGTAAGCCGTGTCAACCCTATGGCTTCTCACCGTACTAGACCCGAGATGAGGACGGTGAGCCACTCGATCAAAAGGAATTCAGAAGCATGATTGGCTCTCTCTTGTACCTCACTGCCTCGAGACCGGACATACACTTCTCCGTGTGTCTTTGTGCTCGGTTTCAGGCTTCTCCTCGCGTGTCTCACCGCCAGGCGGTGAAGCGCATCTTTCGGTACCTTCGAGCTACCATTGACTATGGTATCTGGTACTCTTCCTCATCCTGTTTATCCCTTAGAGCCTACTCGGATGCGACTTTGCCACTGTGTAGGATAGATAGGAAGAGCACTCGGCACCGCCACCATTGGCACTTCTCTCGCTTCCTCGGTCTTCGAGGAAGCAGTCCGGTGTTGCACACCCACCGCAGAGGCCGAGTATGTTGTCGCAGCCGATTGTCGTAGCTGTGTCCTTTGATGATCTCGACTCGGGACTTTGGGTTAGCTATCGACCGTGTTCCGCTCTTTTGCGATAACACATCTGCGATTAGCATTGCTAAGAACCCAGCAAAGACTCTCGGACCAAGCACATTGATATCAGATATCACTTTCTTCGAGACCATGTAGAGAAGGGTGACATCGTGCTCCGTTGTGGAGAGTGACCACCGCTGGTCGATATCTTCACCAAGCCTTTGGATAGCACGAGGTTTTCAGCTTTGCGGGGAGATCTTGGGGTGGTTTGTCCTTATGGACTGTTGTGAGGGGGAGCTTTGAGCCTTACTGCTTTATCATATTATTTATGCTTCTGTCTCCTTACTTTTGCACTGCATTTGTGGGTGCATTGGGTTTTAGTCCTTCTAGCATAGGTTAGAGTGTATCTCTTGCTGAGTTGCTTAGACTTCTTGCTCTTATCTTGTGCTTTCAGGATAGCTGTTTCTTATCTCACTAGGTTGAGCTCACTCACTTCTTGTAGGTTCTAGCGAGGGTTGGGCCACCCTGCAGACAGTGGCACGTGTTTGCTCTCTAGTGTGTGTTTTCTCGTCAGCTATTAGTCCTGGAGTCATATGGGGTAGATGAGAGTCAGTCTGAGCCATAGTATCCTCTATATCTTATCTATGCTTTAAGGACTGCCTTTCGTTGTTTTTCTTTGCCAGCTTCTCATTTTATTGCTTTGGTTCAGGGGGAGTTCATTTGGGAACTTCTAGATTTTAATGATGACATAACTCAACTTGAACTAAAAGTTGTATCTCAAGTTAAGGGGGAGCTGGATTTTCTTCACTTAATTTGTAACATAACTTAATGGAGCCTTGATTATTATCCTTTCATGACATGTTTTTATTATATTATATCTTGCCATGATTTATGCTCCATTGCTAATTTGATCATGACTTTATATGTGTAGTCAAGTCTTTACCATGATAGGTTAATTAAAATGCTAAATTTTGACCTAATTCATGTCTTGTTCATATTTGAGACTAGTCAGCTTTGTGTTATCTTTTTATGGTTCTTACCATGTCAAATAGACTGAGTTGAGTCTTGAATCTTACTTGAGCAATAGATTGAGCTATACAGTTTCTTGATGACACATAAGTTAGTACAATGTCAAAACAAAAAAAAGATCTCTTCTGTGCGAAAAAACTGATCTCACCAATTCTTTCTCATAAGACGGCTTGCCATTGCACAAGGCATGAACTCAGGGGAGTTTTGGATGACCAAGATCATTTCCTTAAGCTTCTCGCTTGGAATGATCGCATAAGGCTTGAGGTCTAGCACATGGCTGAATAAAAAGATGGTTGAAAACAACCATGTGATCTCAAAAGAAAAATGTCAAATGTGCTCAATTGCTAAAAATGTTCAATGTACTCCAACAATTGTATCATTTTTGAACAAATAGCACTCTAGTTTGCTCAACACTGGCTTCTTGATTCCATTTAGCTGATTGACATGTCTTGCATCATTTGTGGATATCATTAGCTAGACTAAAATCATATTTGACTTGACTTGCTAAACACTTCAATTAAAATTCAGATTATACCTTATGTTGCTTAGCTTCTCTTTACATACTTAGTCATGATCTTTATAGCATATTTGTATGTTATGGCTTTGATGAGGACATCACTTCTTCGGATACACACAACACTCCTCCACTTGATATTCAAGGACCAATCACTAGAGCTCGCGCCTGACAATTGAATTTAGAGGTGAGCTCGTTCCTAAGTACTTCTTTTGGTTCATTTGAGAATCGATTGCTACCTAATGATTTAATTATGATTAGGAACCATGGAGAGGATCAAGAAGTACTTGGAGAAGGGCTACGAGGCGCACAAGTCCAGCAAGGAAGGACGAATCATGTTGGATGTCCAACTCAAACCGACTTCGAATCCAATTCGGAGTCCAGGACCAGGCTGCACTAAAATGGACGCCCAGATCGCATCCGGACTCCGTTTTGGACGTTCCACATATGTATGGAAAGCTGAGAAGATAACCTTTCCAATGGCTCTGGTCTCATATCAAAATTCCTTCTGAGTCAACGGGAATCGTCAAAACAAGTGGACGTCCAGAATCTGTCAGGGTGCTGCGACACCGCCTTTTGGGCCGCTCGCTTTGTATCGTGTTGGAGTCCATTAAGGACGCGTCCAGGGTTTTGCACGCCCCTTACTCCTTTATATACAGCCGCCACCCCCACCCTTAGGGTTGGGTTTTGCTTAGATTAATTCTGTCTTTGTACAGTTTCGCCGTCATCGGTTTGTGAAACCCCAATTTTCGAGTGCTTCATCAATATATCTGCAATTTGGTTGTGTTCTTCCTTGTTCTTGCTTGTGTTCTTCGATTCGCAGGCGAGGATTAGCCTTCTTGGCAAGGTCAACCGGCAGCGCACGGTTGATAACCCGAGGAGACGTGGTGCTGCGATTGCGGGTTTGGAACGTGTCGTTCGGGCCGGATCGATTTGTGTCGCGCCTCCACCAAATCGAACATACCCGAACCTGTTGGAAGATCGGGACCCGCTCCCATCAAGTGGTAATCGAGCTTGGTGTTCCTCCGTGTTCGAGTTACCCTCCTTTGTTATTTTCGGTTTCGTCCTAGAGTCCAAGAAAAGCCCTACAAAAATTGTAGTCATAGGTTGTTTCCTGTCCTAGATCTCCTTTAGCCTTTGCACAACTTGATCCCAGAGTCCGTAGTGTTGAGTTTGTGTCCTTAGTCGAGTTGTGTTGCTGGTTTAGATCGTGTTTTGTTCGAGTTGTTTTCCACCCGCTACCACCCTTCAAACCCTAGCCGTCACGCTTGCGCTTTCCTCCACCCTCTGCTTTTGTTTTCCCACCCATATCCCACCCTCTGTTAACCCTCTGTTTCGTCATCCATCACGCCTCGTGATCACACCGCATCATCCCCACGCTTCCCGAGCTTCCGCCACCGATTCCACAAATTCCTCCACCCGATCTTCGTTTCACCCCACAAAGAACCATAACTTGAGGTCCATCTTCAAACGGCCATAACTTTCGTGATACGGACTCGAAATCAGTTGCTTTTTTTTAAATTGGGTGAAATTAAATTTACATCCGAAATTTATTTTCCGAAATTCGCCTGAAAGTGTAGTACTCGCTCAAAATTGAATCACCGAATTTACAAAGACATTCATTATTTTCTCAGAGGCCACCTTACATCCGATTGAGTTGCAACTTTGTGTGGTTCCTATTTCGTGCTCGCTCTGTGAAAAAATATAAAAAATACAAAAAAAGAAAAATTTCACATGAGAGAGGAGAGAGAGTACTATCTGTGGCCGCAAAAAAAAAGGAGAAAAAAAAAGAAAAACTCCTGACAGAGCATAGTTTTAGGTGCCAACAATTTATTTGTTTTGTGCTTATGCTGAATTGAGCTTCTCAGTGCCTGGCCATCTTTGTTGCTGTCGTTGCTTTCATATTCTGTTCTTGACTCCTTGTTCATTATCTCATATTTGATATAGGACACATTTAAACCAAAGAACTAGGACCATACTTTGGACATTTATTCCGATTACTATCTGTTATTGATTTATGTTCCATCGACATATTTGGCCTTCCAAACTCCACATATCTACTACGGATAGCACGCTTTGACCTTGCAATCGCACTCCATGCTCGACAAGGTATCACGAACCACCCACCGGTTGTACCACCACGCTTTGGTAAGCACACTTGTAAGAGCTTGGTAAGCCACTTCCTTGCGGGTTTCCACTTCCTTCCTTTGTAGTTGATAGGGATCATCCTTTTGTTTTCCCCGTATTTCCACCAACCATGGCGGAAACGAAGAGGACGGACACCGTCGATTTCAACGAGTGTGTTAGTCGCGCCCGCCACAAGTCTGCGCCGACAAACAAAACGCTTCACTCACCGATCTCGGCGAGATTGACACCATCGTCGCCGCCATTACCCGCTTGAACACAACGGAAGGCATTGAGCGGGTGGAGCGGCGGATGGTGACCTCACCGGTCGGATAGACACATTGAGGCACGCCGCCACTGTCAATGACGGCCATCATCATGATGATGACACACCGCATGATCAGATGGCAACATTGATCGGGCGACACAAGATGCACGACTACGCCGGCGTCTTCAAAAAACCGACATGGTATGGGAGGTAATAACCGAACCGCCATGGTAACGATGATCCTTTGCTAAAGTCAAGTTTACCATTCCATCTTTTTCTCGGTCTTTATGATGCTGAAATATATCTAGATTGGGAGATGACGGTGAGAGCGTAAGTTTAACTCTCACTTAGTTCCCGAGCAACATAGAGTTAGACAAGCTACTAGTGAGTTTAAGGACTTTGCTATTATCCGTGGAATGAACTAAGTACCATGCGCTACAACCCGATACATGGGAGCGATTAAAAGAAGCTATGCGTAATCGCTTTGTTCCTCCCTCATATAAACTTGAATTGAGAAAAAATTGCAGCGCTTAGAACAAGGTGATAGTTCTGCTCAAGACTATTATGCTGAGCTTCAAAAGGGTATGGTGCATTGTGGGGTTGTTGAGGACACGGAGGATAAAATTTGTCGTTTCTACGGGGTTACGGCGTGAAATTCAGGACATTGTTGATTATAAAGAATTTACTATCACAACCGCTTGTTCCACCTTGCTATGCTTGCAGAAAAAGAATTGCAGGGACGCACAGAATCAACTAAGGCACGCACCGGACGACCCTTCTACACCCCGCGAACGACTACATCAACGGATCTGCGCAATTCTTCTTCGAGTTTCGCTTCTCCTCCACCACCGTGAACAAGATGGCAGCAGCGCACCGAAGCCACCTTCCACGACACGCCTTGCGCATTCTTCAAAAATTCTTTGCGGGGTCCAACTAAGAGTTCTTCTTCCGTGGCTTCAACGGGCTGCTCCTCCGGCATTCAGTGCCACCGCTGCCATGGGCTTGGTCATGTGCAGAAGAATTGCCCTAGCCAACGGGCATACATCGCCACAGAAGATGGAGGCTACATCAGCACTTCGGATGTCGAGGAGGATGATGATGTTGCTGCTGCCTCGAACGACAATGGCGGTGGTGATGACGACCTCATCCTTGGTGGGGCGTCCACAGCGACGCTACGGAGCATCATTGTGCAGCGAGTCCTCAGCACGCAGGTACAACAACCCGATAAACTTCAACGTCATAATTTGTTTCAGACCTTCTTTGCAATCAAGAACCGCGTGCACGTGTCATCATTGATGGAGGAAGTTGCAACAACTTGGTGAGTTCTGATTTGGTAAAGAAGCTTGGCTTGACCACGCGACCGCATCCACATCCATACCATATTCAATGGTTAAATGACTCGAAAAGCTAAGGTAACGCAAACATGCCGAGTCTATTTTTCCATTGGTGCTTATGTTGATCATGTTGATTGTGATGTGGTTCCCATGCAAGCATGCTCTCTTTTATTGGGTCGACCTTGGGAATTTGATAATGATGCTTTACACCATGGTAGTAGTAACACATACACTTTTATGCATAAGAAAAGAAAGTTACTTTAACGCCTTAGACCCCAAATGAAATTATAGAGGCCGATAGGGCGAGAGTTGCTGCTGCTAATGATCCAAAGGAACATGATAAAACTGAAAAACAGCAAGTACTCCATTTGAAAAATTCTGTTATGCTTGCCACAAAATCAGACCTTGCTGCAATTGATGATGTTAATGATACATGCTATGCTTTTGTGTGCAAAGATGCTTTATTTTCTCTTGATAATATGCCTTGCACTTTGCCTGCCTCCTCGTCACTAACCTTTACAGAGTTTAGAGATGTTTTCCCGATGAGATACCTCCGGGACTTCCACCCATTCGAGGGATTGAGCACCGATTGATTTGATCCTCGAGCGAGCTTGCCAAACCGTGCGGCGACAGACCAATCCCAAGAGACTAAGGAGATTCAGCCAAGTCCAAGACCTTTTGGACCGTGGGTACGTACGTGAGAGCCTTAGTCCTTGTGCTGTTCCTGTTCTTTTGGTTCCCAAAAAAGATGGTTCTTGGCGTATGTGTGTAGATTGTAGAGCCATTAACAACATTATTATACGGTATCGTCATCCTATTCCTAGGCTAGACGACATGCTTGATGAGTTGTGTGGTGCTATAATTTTCACAAAGATTGACTTGCGTAGTGGATACCACCAAATAAGAATGAAACTTGGCGATGAATGGAAAACGCTTTTAAAACTAAGTTCGGCTTGTATGAGTGGTTAGTCATGCCTTTTGGTTTAACTAATGCACCTAGCACTTTCATGAGATTAATGAACGAGGTTTTACGTCCTTTCATTGGCAAATTTGTGGTCGTTTACTTTGATGATATCTTGATTTATAGCAAGTCCATGGATGAACATTCGAC
Source organism: Bonia amplexicaulis (assembly GCA_036346245.1). Taxonomy (NCBI): domain Eukaryota; kingdom Viridiplantae; phylum Streptophyta; class Magnoliopsida; order Poales; family Poaceae; genus Bonia; species Bonia amplexicaulis. Next base: position 12,166,012 of record CM070753.1, on the reverse strand, counting down.
TCACTTACGTGCTGTTTTTAATGCTTTGAGAGATGCACGCTTGTTTGGTAACCTTGAGAAGTGCACCTTTGCACGGATCGAGTCTCTTTCTTGGCTATGTTGTGACTCCACAGGAATTGAGGTTGATAGAGCCAAGGTGGAGGCGATATGGAGTTGGCCCACGCCACCACAGCCTCCCAAGCGCGGAGTTTTCTTGGCCTTGCAGATTTTATCGCCGCTTTGTCAAAGAATTCAGCACCATTGCGACACCGCTGATTGAGTTGACAAAGAAGGGTGTCGTGTTCCATTGGGGCCATCACAAGAGGAGTCCTTTAATCTTTGAAGGACAAGCTTACGCACGCACCATTGCTCCAACTTCCGGATTTTGGTAAGACTTTGAACTCGAATGTGATGCTAGCGGAATTGGTATTGGTGGTGTGTTGATGCAAGAAGGCAAACCTGTTGCCTACTTTAGCGAAAAATTGAATGGTCCTGTTCTTAATTATTCCACGATGATAAAGAATTGTATGCTCTTGTTCGTTCTTTAGAGACGTGGCAACACTATTTATGGCCTAAAGAATTTGTCATTCATTCCGATCATGAATCACTTAAGCATATTCGTAGTAAAACCAATTTGAATCGTAGACATGCTAAGTGGGTTGAATTTATTGAATCTTTCCTTATGTCATTAAACACAAGAAAGGGAAGGATAATGTGATTGTTGATGCTTTGTCTCGACGCTATACCATGTTGTCTCAACTTGATTGTCGCATTTTGGTCTTGAAACTATTAAAGAACAATATGCTTTTGATGCTGATTTTAAGGATGTGTTGTTGCATTGTAAAGAGGGTCAAGCATGGAATAAATTCATGATCAATGATGGGTTTTGTTTAGAGCTAACCGCCTATGCATTCCAGCTGGATCCGTTCGTCTTTTGTTGTTGCAGGAGGCGCATGGAGGCGGTTTGATGGGTCATTTGGTGCTAAGAAGACGGAGGACGTTCGACAACACATTTCTTTTGGCCAAAGATGAGGCGAGATGTTGAGCGGTTTGTGGCTCGCTGCACTACATGTCAAAAAGCTAAGTCTCGCTTGAATCCACATGGTTTATATATGCCACTCCTGCTCCTTCTATTCCGTGGGCGATATTTCTATGGACTTTGTTTTAGGGTTGCCCAGACTAAGAGGGGAGAGATAGCATTTTGTTGTTGTGGATCGCTTTTCTAAGATGGCTCACTTTATCCCATGTCATAAAACCGATGATGCCGTTCATATTGCTGACCTCTTTTCAAAGAGATAGTTCGTTTGCATGGTATGCCTTCTACTATTGTTTCGCATCGTGATGCCAAGTTCTTGAGTCACTTTTGGCGTACTCTATGGAACAAGTTGGGTACAAAGTTGTTGTTCTCACCACATGTCACCCACAAACCGATGGCCAAACCGAGGTGGTGAACCGCACATTGTCTACCATGTTGAGAGCTATTTTGAAGAACAATTTGAAGTTATGGGAAGAGTGCTTGCCGCATGTTGAGTTCGCATATAATCGAGCGGAACATTCCACCACCAAGGTAAGTCCTTTTCAGGTAGTGTATGGATTCAATCCCCGTGCCCCTATTGATATTTTACCTTTGCCTACTAGTGAGAGAGTTCATAATGATGCTAAGGAGCGTGCTGATTTTATTATCAAAATACATGAGACTACTAAGGCAAACATTGAAAAGATGAATGAAAAATATAGGATTACTTGGTAGTAAAGGTAGAAAGGAAGTTAAACTTGAACCGGTGATTTTGTTTGGTTGCACTTATGAAAGGATAGATTTCTGAATTAAGAAAGTCAAAATTGATGCCTAGAGCTGCTGGTCCTTTTAAGATAGTTGAGAAGATAAATGATAATGCATATAAACTTGAGTTGCCTCCCGAGTTTGGGGTTAGTCCCACCTCTAACATTTCAGATTTGAAGCCATACTTGGGAGAAGAAGATGAGGCCGAGTTGAGGGCAACTCCGCTCAAGAGGGGAGGATGATGAGGACATCACTTCTTCGGATACACACAACACTCCTCCACTTGATATTCAAGGACCAATCACTAGAGCTCGCGCCGACAATTGAATTTAGAGGTGAGCTCGTTCCTAAGTACTTCTTTTGGTTCATTTGAGAATCGATTGCTACCTAATGATTTAATTATGATTAGGAACCATGGAGAGGATCAAGAAGTACATGGAGAAGGGCTACGAGGCGCACAAGTCCAGCAAGGAAGGACGAATCATGTTGGATGTCCAACTCAAACCGACTTGAATCCAATTCGAGTCCAGGACCAAACTGCACTAAACGGACGCCCAGATCGCATCCGACTCCGCTTTGGACGTTCCACATATTTATGGAAAGCTGAGAAGATAACCTTTCCAATGGCTCTGGTCTCATATCAAAATTCCTTCTGAGTCAATGGGAATCGTCAAAACAAGTGGACGTCCAGAATCTGTCAGGTGCTGCGACACCGTCTTTTGGGCCGCTCGGCTTTGTATCGTGTTGGAGTCCATTAAGGACGCGTCCAGGGGTTTTGCACGCCCCTTACTCCTTTATATACAGCCGCCACCCCCACTATTAGGGTTGGGTTTTGCTTAGATTAATTCTGTCTTTGAACAGTTTCGCCGTCATCGGTTTGTGAAACCCCAATTTTGAGTGCTTCATCAATATATCTGCAATTTGGTTGTGTTCTTCCTTGTTCTTGCTTGTGTTCTTCGATTCGCAGCGAGGATTAGCCTTCTTAGCAAGGTCAACCGGCAGCGCACGGTTGATAACCCGAGGAGACGTGGTGCTGCGATTGCGGGGTTTGGAACGTGTCGTTCGGAAGCCGGATCGATTTGTGTCGCGCCTCCACCAAATCGAACATACCCAGAACCTGTTGGAAGATCGGGACCCCGTTCCCATCAGGCTTGATGTAATGCATGATGGTCATTTTGGATAATTCTCATGGCTCTACATAAAAAATGATCAAATCAGCATTTCATCTATTTTTATGACTTTTTCTCCTTCCTTCCTTCTTGATGGGTTTATTGTCAAAAGGGGGAGAATAGTGGTAGAAAAAGCCACTTGGGAGCTTTGAAGAAAATTGTTCTTTCTTTTGCTCCTTCCGTCGACATGGTCATTAGCTTCACTCTTTACTTATGGACCATGTTAGACTCTTCAAACTCAACTTTGTGCTTTTTCGGTGTTTGTCAATATACTCATCAAGGGGGAGATTGAGAGACCATGTGAGGGTCATCCCATTGTGAGTGATGAGTAATTGACATCGTTTCTCAAAAGTCGAGTTTGAGTCGGTTTGTTCGGACCCAGACGTTGCATGGTGCAACGAGCTCGGTCGGACTTTGGTCGAACTTAGTCGTATGGGTTAGTATGTATATTCTGTTGATGCGACAGGTTTGGACTTGTTTATGCTATTTTACGCTTTCATGTATCGAGCGGTGCTATTTGACGTGTTTCTTGTCTGTGTTGCCTGCAGGACGTCGAGGCGGAGTCGTGGCGAGACACGGTGGACCGGACTAGGCGCAGGTGGTGCTGAGGTCAGAACGGTCGGGACGTGTCGAAGACGACGTGGACTCGAAGTGGTTGCGAGGCGTGCGAGACAAGGAGCGCGGAAGCTTCCCGGAAGGTGCAGGAGGGGCGAATCGGTAATTTCGCAAGGCTGCACAAGCGGGAGACGGCTCCGTTAGGGTTTAACCGGCGTAACGGGTTGGAGACCCGTTAGCCAAGGGCTATAAATAGAGGTGAGGGGCTGCATACCCCTTAGGACACAATAGAGTGAGTTAGGGTTTTAGAGCTCATTTTATCTCTTTGTGTGTTGTGTTCCTCTCAAGTAGCATGTGAGGCTCTTGGTGATTTGAGGATTGAGAGGGAGAGGATGGATTGAAAATCTTGTAATCTCTTCTTGTTCTAATGTCTATACATATGGGGATTTAGTTTGTGTTCTTGTGTGTTAGCTCTTTCTTCTTTGTTCTCTTTTTCTTGTTTACAGTAGGCTACTCTATGTACTGATCTCGGCCAGGCAGTGGAGCATCTGGCGATATGTTGACTCGAAGAGTTCTCTCGGTTTTTCTGTTTTTGGATCCTTCTGTTGGTTTTCTGTTGGTTTCTCCGTGCTTTTGATCTTCTCTTGAAAGGAGTTTTGGTGCTTGTTCTCTCAAGCTAAAGTTTTTTTTTAGTGTTCAGGAGTTACGTGTCCAAGTTTTTCAAGAACAAAGATGATTCTAGTCTTTGGTCTAATCTTCTCTATTTGGGCAAAGCAATTCCTTCTTTTGTCTTTCCAGGCGTACAGTAGTTTTGCTTTAAAGATAGCTTTAAACAGAAAAAGGACACTTGTTTTCAGTCTGCTCTTTCCTTTCCAAGAAGCACTAGTTGCCTTTTCTTTTGTTTCAGCCTGCTCCTTCTTTTGTTTGTTTTAGCTAATTTCGGTTTCTTTGTCTCCCTTTGCTGCTTCCTTTCGGCAGCCTAGTTTCAGATTTCGGCTGGCTATCCTACTCTGCATTTTCGCTTGTCGTTTGAAATACTTGTTGGCTTTCAGTTGGGATTCTCGGCAAGAACAGTCTGTACACTTGTGATCTGCTGCCTTCATGCTTGTCGCTTCTTTGGTTTCAATGTTTACTTTCGTTGTTGAGACTACGACCATCGGTTCTCTTTACTATCTCTATTGCAGTCGGTTCCGATAGTGATGTTGGCCCTGTAGATCACTGTTTGTGAGATTTACCTCTGGTTTAGCCTTGTTCAGTAATATTGCACCTCTGTTTTATGTTCTTACTGCGAATTCTTTTGAGCATATATTTACTTACTTCATAGCTTCTGTAGCTATTGGAGAAGTTTTTGTGCGAGTACTCGGGGGCGATTTTTTAAAGAGAACGACATTCACCCCCCTCTGTCGCCATTTCGGTCCTACAGCTAGCAGCAGGTCTTTAATTCCTTTTGACCTCCTGTCTCGGCAGTGAATCAGTGCTATCCTCTTTTGTTGTTGGCAGCTAGCTATAATCTTTTTGGTGAGGACGGTCTTGCGGTAATGCCTTTTGAGCGAAATTCAAACAAAGCTTGTCTCCTGTGCAGACTTTGCTCAATATGCAGTTCGGTCAGTTTTGATCTTTTGGCAGCTCTTTTCTTGGTAAATACTCTCTTTGCCAATTAGTTTCAGACTGCTGCTCTCTATTCCTTCTCCTTTTGGTTTTGTTTCCTTCCTAGCGTTCTTAGTCTAGGTGTATCAAATCCTTTCGGCCAGCTTAGTATAGCTTGTTTACTCTCTGTTCTTTGGGGTGTGCAATATTTATTGCGTAGCAGATTTCATGGTTAAGCCTTTTAACCAGATTTGACTTTGTAACCTTGGGTCTGTTTTGGGTTTGCTCAATAAAATATATGTTCTGGCTTCCACTGTTTATTTAGAGAAGAATCCTACGAGCTTAATTGTGATTTTTCTTGTGAGCAAATATTTTCTGACTTTCTAGTTTTTATAACTTTCAGAGAGTTGAGAAAAACGAGAGAATTCTCGGGGTGATTTTTAAGAAAACTGCAATAATATGAAGATAAATCTAAAACGGGCAGATCATAAAATTGCTGATCTACAAGCTGTGTTACTAGAGCCCATTTCTTCATGTTTGAATTGTCCAAAGTTAACTGCTGAATTTGAATCTGTCTCAAAACAGTTTCAAGAAATGATTGACACTAATAAGAAAATGGCTCAGTTTGCGACTAAGGATCCTGTTAGCTCACCATGCATTAGCTGTAATAAACTAAAACTTAAATTGATTGCATTGGATGAAAAATGTGTGAAGCTAACTAAGGACCTTCTAGAGAAGCCACCTTGTGCTTGTAGTGTGATTGTGGAGAAGGGGGAGAAGCCCCCGGGTAAGGTAGAGACGCCTAGCGACGCAAACCAATCTGCTAGCAGTAGGACTATTCCTTCGAGTCGGTACGTGCGTGCACAAGCCGCCTTCCCTCTCTGTTGGTTGTTCTTCCGCTCCCTTACCTTCTGCCTCTTCTCCTCCTTGCTCTTCTTGCACCTCTCTCTTTCGGGAGTGTCAGTACCTTATGAAAACTCTCGAGAAATTTGTAGGAGGCAAGAAGAAACTCAATCTTATTCTAGACCAATCAAAGATTTGCAAGTTCAATCAGGGTCTAGCATATGATTTCCGTGAGGATGTGAGGAAGCATCCACCTGTCGTGCTCAGACCCATAGCTGCAGGTGTGATTGAGGTCAAGCCCAAGAACAATAATGTTCAATTTAAATCAGCGGGCTTTGTCCAAAGGATTTCTGATAGCAAGGTGATTTCACATGCGACTTGACCTCTCGGAAGGCGGCCATCTCATGCTATACGCCTCTCGAAGGTGAAGTATCATTGCACCTTCCGTCGAAGAATGGACATTTGATTGACCATCGCTTCAAGCGCCAAGATTGCGCCAAGAGACCGTGTTGAGTCTCTTAGACGTATTCAGGGTCAGCCCCAGACCTTGAGTGCACCTAAGACCAACACGAGGTCTAGGCTTGCTACTGTTGGTAGCTTTGGGCAGCATCGAGGACTTGGTTCTTTTGAGTTTTCTGTTTTTCATCCTCATGCTCCCTCTGGTCGTGACTTCCGCCGTTCTGAGGGTAAATCTTGCTTTTCCCATCGAGATGCCTACCCGCGGCGTGATCAGCTTGCTGCCGGTGCACCGACTCGCTCTTCCGTAGCAGTCGGACCCGGCAACGACTTTAGGTCCGCACACGCACCTTCCGCTTCTTGAGTGACGAGAGCGTGGGGTAGATAGAGGTCACCGTGCTTGACTATTTCATCGCCGACGTGTTACTCAAGATTGGGTGCCAAAATCACTCTTGATTTATCCCAAGATCGAGACTTTACTCTCTGTTTGTCGCCGGGCAGGGAAGGGAAAGGTTTGGCTTGTAGACTCCGGGTGTTCACGACACATGACCGGAGATTCCGTTGGTTTTCTTCCTTGCCCGTGCTCCGGTGATGAGATGATCACCTTCGAGATGCTTCATCCGGGCGTCATCGCCAAAGGTACAAGCATTAATGATTCATTTATTTTGAGAGATGTTGCCTTGGTTAGTAAGCTGCAATATAATTTGCTTTCCGCTTCTCGACCACCGATGACGACTTTGAGGTGAGCTTTAAGAAAAACAATTGCAAAATTCTTGATTCTTCGGGTAGTCTAGTTTGCGGGATTTCTCATTTTGGGAGGATCTTTCGTGCTGATTTTTCTTAGTCTTCTAGTGATCCTCTCCGGTGTTTGGTTGTCTCTGAGTCCCGTGACCTTTCTTTCTGGCATAGGAGACTTGGTCATATTGGATTTGACCATTTGACCCGAGTTAGCGCCACGATCTCATTCGTGGTCCGCGAAACTTAAGATGGTCAAAGATCCGGTTTGTGCTCCATGCCCAAGACGGCAAGAAGATAGTTGCCGCCTCTCATCCTCCGGTCACAGTTACTATGACCGATGCACCGGGGCAGCTGCTCCATATGGACACATTTGGACCAACTCGAGTGCAGTCAGCAGGAGGGAAGTGGTACGTACTTGTCGTGGTCGATGACTACTCGAGGTACTCTTGGGTGTTTTTCTTAGCCTCGAAGGATGAGATATTTTTGCATTTTCGAGGTCTTTTCAGTAGGATTTCTGTCGAGCTTCCAGGTGCCTTGCGAGCGATCCGCAGTGACAATGGCACGGAGTTCAAGAATTCCTACTTTGAGAGTTTCGTGGTGAGACAGTGTAGAGCACCGCCTCTTCTCCATCGTCCCCAGCCAGAATGGCGTTGTGGAGAGGAAGAACCGTGACGTTGGTCGAGATGGCCAGGATGATGCTTGATGAATACTCTACACCACGGAAGTTTTGGGCTGAGGCTATAGCTACCGCGTGCCATGTCTCAAATCGAGTTTTTCTGAGGGCACACTTGCACCGCACTTCTTATGAGCTGAGATATGGGTGAAAGCCCAACGTCTCTCATTTTCGGCCACGTTTGGTTGCAAATGCTTTATTTTGAAGTCCGTGAACCTAGATAAGTTCGAGTCACGCTCTTGTGATGGGATCTTTCTAGGCTACTCGACTTCTTCGTGGGCTTATAGGGTCTGGAACTGCGAGTCTAGCAAAATGGTAGAGACCTGTGAGGTGACCTTCGACGAGGCCAGTCCGGGGACTAGGCCCGATAACTCAGGTTCTCTAGAGCAGTGCGAGACCATCTTCGTGGATGATGAAGATGATGGAGATGAGGGTTGTCTACCCGATCCAGTCCCTCATCCACCCCTTGAGGTGCCATCTTCCACCGCACCTCGAGGCGATCAGCCTTTGCCTTCTGCTTCCTCTGGAGCTAGTGGCTCTGTTCCTACCTCGTCAGCTCACGAGGTAGATGCCACTTCTTCATCTCATCCTGGACCTCCTAGACATATCCAAAAGGCTCATCCTTCAGAGCAGATCATTGGAGACCTTTTTGAGCGAGGTACTCGCTCAAAATCTGGCATGTCACTCTTTTGTCTCCATTCTGCCTTTGTTGCCTCCTTCGACCCCAAAGACATTTGTCATGCTCTATCTGACGAGTCTTGGGTCAATGCCATGCATGAAGAGCTAGAGAGTTTCGAGAGAAACAAGGTCTGGACGCTTGTTGAGCCCCCTCGAGGTCACAATATCATTGGGACCAAATGGGTGTTCAAGATCAAGCAAAGTGAGGATGGGGTAGTCATTCGAAACAAGGCTAGACGGTTCTTGAGGGTACTCCTGTGTTGAGGGTCTAGATTTCGAGGAGACCTTGCCCCAGTAGCGAGTTGAGGCCATTAGAATTCGCTTGCCTTTGCGACTTCTAAGGGTTTCAAGCTCTACCAGATGGATGTCAAGAGTGCCTTTCTCAATGGTTTTATTGAGGAAGAAGTCTATGTGAGACAGCCTCCAGGTTTCGAGAACCCCAAATACCCTAATCATATCTACAAGCTTTCCAAAGCGTTGTATGGACTTAAGCAGGCCCCTAGAGCTTGGTATGAGAGGCTTAAGTCCTACCTATTGAGACATGATTTCGAGATGGGTAAAGTTGATAAGACCTTGTTCATTCGCCGGCTTGGCAATGACCTTCTGCTCGCCCAAATTTATGTCGATGACATCATCTTTGGCGGCTCTTCTCATGCTCTAGTTTCACAGTTCTCGGATGTCATGAGCACCGAATTTGAGATGAGCATGATGGGTGAGTTGACTTTCTTCCTTGGCTTCCAGATCAAGCGACTCGGGAGGGTACCTTCTTGCATCAAGGCAAGTACACCGTGACCTCCCGAGACGCTTTCGACATGAGTGATGGAAAGCGGTGTCAACTCCGATGGCTTCTACGGCCACACTTGACCCGTATGAGGACGGCGAGCCGCTTGATCAAAAGGAGTTCGAGTATGATTGGCTCTCTCTGTACCTCACCGCCTCGAGACCGACATACACTTCTCCGTGTGTCCGTGTGCTCGTTTTGAGCTTCTCCTCGCGATCTCACCGCCAGGTGGTGAAGCGCATCTTCGGTACCTTCGAGCTACCATTGACTATGGTATCGGTACTCATCCTCCTCCTGCTCATCCCTTAGAGCCTTTTCGGATGCGAGACTTTCTTTGGTCAGAGGATAGATAGGAAGAGCACCGGCACCGCCAGTTCATTGGCACTTCTCTCGCTTCTGGTCTTGAGGAAGCGTCCGGTGTTGCACGCCCACCGCCGAGGCCGAGTACGTTGTTTGCAGCCGATTCTTTGTAGCCAAGTGCTTTGATGATCTCAACTCTGCGGGACTTTGGGTTAGCTATCGATCGTGTTCCGCTCTTTGCGATAACACGCCCTGCGATTAGCATTCCTAAGAACCCGGTGCAGATTCTCGGACCAAGCACATCGATATCGATATCATTTTCTTCGAGACCATGTAGAGAGGGTGACATCGTGCTTCGCCAGTGGAGAGACCACCACCGGCCGATATCTTCACCAAGCCTTTGGATAGCACGAGGTTTTCACTGGGGAGAGCTTGGGGTGGTTTGTCCTTATGGACTGTTGTGAGGGGGAGCTTTGGGCTTTACTGCTTTATCATATTATTTATGCTTCTGTCCCATTACTGTTGCATTGCATCTGTGGGTGCATTGGGTTTAGTCTCTTGCTGAGTTGCTTAGACTTCTTACTCTTATCTTGTGCTTCTAGGATAGCTGTTTCTTATCTCACTTGGTTGAGCTCACTCACTTCTTGCGATCTAGCGAGGGTCGGGCCACCCTGCAGTGAGCAGTGCGTGTTTGCTCTCTAGTGTGTGTTTTCTCGACACCGGTTGTCCTGGAGTCATATGGGGTAGGTGAGAGTTAGTCTGAGTCTTCAGTATTCTCTATCTTATCTATGCTTTAAGGACTGCCCTTCTTGATTTATTTGCCAGCCTCCTTTTTATTGCTTTGGTTCAGGGGGAGTTCATTTGGGAACTTCTAGATCTTAATTTTGACATAACTCAACTTGAACTAAAAGTTGCATCACATGTTAAGGGGGAGCTGGATTTTCTTCATCTACATTGTAATTTAGCTACATGGAGCCTTGATTATTATCCATTCATGACATGTTTCCACTTATATTACATCTTGCCATGATTTGTGCTTCATTGCTAATTTGATCATGACTTTATATGTGTAGTCAAGTCTTTGCCATGATAGGTTAATTAAAATGCTCAATTTGACGTAATTCATGTCATGTTCATATTTGAGACTAGTCAGCTTTGTGTTATCTTTTTATGGTTCATGCCATGTCAAATAGGCTGAGTTGAGTCTTGAATCATTGTTGAGCAATAGATTGAGCTATATTAGTTTCTTGATGACACATAAGTTAGTACAATCTATTAAAAGCAAAAAGATCTCTTTGTGCGAAAAACCTGATCTCACCAATTCCTTCTCATGAGACGGCTTGCCATTGCACAAGGTATGAACTCAGGGGAGATTTGGATGACCAAGATCATCTTCTTAAGCTCATTGCTTGAAGTGGTCGCATAAGGCTTGAGGTCTAGCACATGACTAAACAACAAAAAAAAATGGTTGGAAACAATCATATGATTTCTAAAGTCAAAGTTTGTCAATTGCGCTCAATTGCTAAAAAGTTCAATGTACTCCAACAATTGTATCATTCTTGAACTAGTAGCACTCTAGTTGACTCAACACTAGCTTCTCGGTTCCATTTAGCTTATTGACATGGCCTGTCTCATTTCTGGATACCTCTAGCTAGACTAAAATCATGTTTGACTTGACTTGCTAAGCACTTTCACTAAAATTCAGATTATGCTTTATCTCGCTTAGCTTCACTTTACGTACATAGTCATGATCCTTGTAGCATACTTATATGTTATGGCTTGATGTAATACATAATGGTCATTTTGGATAATTCTCATGGCTTTTCATACTTAAAATGATCAAATTAGCCATTTCATCCATTTTCATGACTTTTTTCTCCTTCCTGCATTCTTGATGGGTTTATTGCCAAAAGGGGGAGAATAGTGGTAGAAAAAGCCACTTTGAGAGCTTTGAGGAAAAATTGTTCTTTCTTTTGCTCCTTCTGTTGACATGGTCATGAGTTTCATTTCTTTCTTTGGACCATGTTGAACTCTTCAAACTCAACATCATGCTTTTTCTGGGTTTATCAATATACTCATCAAGGGGGAGATTGAGAGACCATGTGGAGGTCATCCCGTTGTGTATGATGAGTAATTGACATCGGTTTAGTTAAGTCGAGTTTGAATTGGTTGGTTCGGACCCTGACGTTGTGAGGTGTAACGGGCTCGGTCGGACTTGGTCAAACCTGGTCAACATGTTTAGGATGCATATTCTGTTAATGTGACAGGTTTATAACTTTCAGAGAGTTGAGAAAAACGAGAGAATTCTCGGGGCGATTTTTAAGAGAACGACATTTACCCCCCCTCTGTCGCCATTTCGGTCCTACAGTGTTCGGCGATGTCTCTCTTCATACGTGGCCACCAGTACCACTGCTTCATGTCTTGATACATCTTTGTACTTCCAGGGTGGAGAGAGTATGCTGAACTATGAGCTTCCTTGAGTATGAGATCCTTGAGGCCCTTCTGGTGGGGTACGAAGATACGTGTCCCGTACCTTAAAACCCCTTGTTGATCCACAGATATCTTAGGTGCCTTTCCGGCTCCCATTGATCTTTTCAACCTCAAAGTGGTTGGGTCTTCTTGTTGTGCGGCTATAATCCTTTCTTCTATGCTTGGTTGCAATTCCATTGCTGCTACGGTGCCTTCTTCCACTATTTCAAAATTCAAGGCCATCAATTCCTTGTATAGCTCAGGTTGTTGCTCCTGCATCATGAGGGTATTACAATAGACCTTACGGCTTAGGGCATCTGCCACCACATTGGCTTTGCCTGGATGGTAGTGGACACTCAGGTCATAATCCTTGATCAATTCTAACCATCTCCTTTGCCTCAGATTAAGGTGTGACTGGGTAAAGAAGTACTTGAGGCTCTTGTGATCCGTGTATATATCACAGTGGTTGCCAATCAGATAGTGCCTCCAAATTTTCAAGGCATGCACCACTGAAGCTAATTCCAGGTCATGGGTGGGATAATTAGCTTCATGGGGGCGAAGTTGCCTAGATGCATATGCCACAACCTTGCCTCCTTGCATCAGTACGCACCCCAGTCCTTGATGGGAAGCATCATAGTACACTTCAAAATCCTTGCGTACATCAGGTAGAACTAGCACCGGGGTGGTAGTCAGTCTTTTCTTAAGCTCTTGAAAACTTCCTTTGCAGGTTTTGGTCCATTCAAACTTCTGTTCCTTCTTGAGTAGCTGGGTCAATGGTCTGGCTACCCTAGAGAATCCCTCTATGAATCTTCTATAATATCCTGCCAATCCAAGAAAACTTCGCACTTCAGTAATGGAGGTGGGTTGCTTCCATTCTGTCACTGCTGCAATCTTGGCGGGGTCAACGGATACTCCCCCTGCAGACACTATATGTCCCAAGAAGCTGATGTCGCTTAGCTAGAATTCACACTTGCTACACTTGCGTATAACTGATGTTCTCTTAGCTTCTCTAGCACTAGGCGTAGATGCTCCGCGTGCTCTTCTGCACTCTTGGAGTAAATAAGGATGTCATCAATGAACACCACTACAAACTTGTCCAAATACTCCATGAATACCTTGTTCATGAGATTCATGAAGTAGGCCGGTGCATTTGTCAGACCAAAAGACATGACCGTAAACTCGTACAGTCCATATCTAGTGGTAAAAGCTATCTTCGGTATATCCTCAGCCCTAATTTTCAGCTGGTGGTATCCCGATCTCATATCTATTTTGGAAAAGATGGTGGCTCCACCAAGTTGGTCAAAGAGATCATCGATCCTGGGAAGGGGGTATTTATTCTTGATGGTTACTTCATTTAACGTCCGGTAGTCCACACACATCCTAGCTATGCCATCCTTCTTCTTTACAAATAATACCGGGGATCCCCAGGGCGAGGAACTGGGTCTGATAAACCCCTTTTCCTATAGTTCCTGGAGTTGGGTCTTTAGCTCTTCCACCGTCATCCTATATGGTCTCTTGGAAATGGGAGCAGCTCCTGGCTTCAAGTTAATGACAAATTCCAGGTCTCTGTTCGGGGCATGCCGGGTAGGTCTTCGGGAAACACTTCCTGATAGTCTTGCACCACCATCATTCCCTCTAAGGGTACATCTTCGCAATAATATATTGCGCGGCCCCACCGGTATGGTCGGTCTACTTTTACATCTATGATCATTTCAGGACACTTAGTCAGCTTCACTGTCCTGGTGGCACAGTCTATAAACTTCTCGATATCTGGCTAACCAGTCCCTTCCTAATATAATATCCAAGGTCTGTGAGCTTAGTACTATCAAGTCTGCTAGGATGTCGCACCTCTCCATGGTAACCTTTACCCCAGGACATACGAAGGTAGCGGTAATCATACCAGCTGGTGACTTAAGTACTACTGGCCTCTTTAGAGGATACATAGGTAACCCCAGTTTATCAGCATACCCCTTGGATATAAATGAATGTGAAGCTCCTGAGTCAAATAAAGTTTGCGATGGTATTGACTTGACAGAGAACATACCCATAAGAACTCCCATAGCTTCCTCAGCTTCCTCTGTCGTGATATGGTTGACTCTCCCACGGTTGGGCGTTGGGGTACTCCTGCTAGCTTGCGATGTCTGAGGCCCCTTGCTGGGCACTGAAGATTGGCTACGGACGGGGGCGTTTTGTTTGTGTGGGCACCGGTTGGCAAAATGCCCCTTCTCTCCACAAACCGTAGCGATTAAGGTTGGTCGGGGTTTGCACCGTGTCTCGACTCCGGTGCGAGGAGCTTGAAAAGAACTTCCACTTGATCGGGTCTTTGGAGTTGGAGCCACAGGTTGATTGGGTCTTGAGAATGAGGGTTGTTGAAGAACTTCGAATGAATCTCCCTTGCGGCCGCTGAGTTGTTAGCTTGCGTTTACGGCTGGCCTCCAGATTCTTCTTTTCATTTTCTAGAATTAGAGCCTTGTTCACCAGTTGGTGGAAGCTGGTGAAGTCCTGCACAATCAACTGCACTCTTAACTCCTCATTCATGCCCTCGAGAAATCTATCAATCTTCTCTTCTTCATCGGCCACGTCCGTTGGAGCGTAGCGAGCGAGCTGAGTAAATTTTGTGAGATATTCATTAATGGTCATGCCTCTTTGCTTGAGAGTGCGAAATTCGTTCTTCTTCATTCTCATGACTCCCGCTGGGACGAAGTTGGCCTTAAAAGCCATCCTGAACTCTGACCATGGTATGACATCCATGTCGCTATCCGTGGAGGTCTCTTCCTGGCCTCTGGCGGCAAGATAGTTCTCCCACCAATTTGCAGCTGCTCCCTGGAGCTGATGAGCTGCAAATATCACTTTATCTTCCTCTGCACACTTGGCCAGGCGCAGCTTCCTTTCCGTATCTCGAAGCCAATCTTCGGCTTCGAGAGGCTCGTCGGCCGAGGAAAAAGTGAGGGACCGGGTCCTTTGAAAGAGAGGCTACCTTGTTGTCCGGTAATAATGGCCTGCAGCAATTGGGTCTGTTGTGCCATGACTTGCGCCATGGTGGGCTTGTTCACGCCCCGCTGGCAAGACACCGGGTGTGGAGTCCACCACTCCTTGGTTGAGGGTGGCATTGGCCTGGGACTTGGTCACCTTTGACTGGCCATCTGCAGTCATAGTTTTATGACTTATTACTATTACTAGGCAAATAAAAGAAGGTTTCCACTTCATGTAATAAAAGCCAACAAGATAAGCGACAAAATAATTTCAACACAAGGCCGTTTCCTTAAGAATAAACTAAAACATCACATAGCCAGCTTCTAGGTTGGACTTACTATTACAACACAATAATTAAAGTCTGACCGAATAGCAACTACGATATAGAAGGTCTGGCATAACATGCTGGATACATCAACTAGTACTCGCGCTACACCGGGCAAGTACGGCACCACCCACCTACTCCTCCATATAGCCAACTCCGGCCGGAGGGCGTAGTCCGCACCGAGGCGGGACCTACTACCACCGAACTCGAGGGGTCGGTGTCGAGTCGAGTGTGGCTGCTGCGGCTGCGCGCGACCCTCCGGGCGAAGAGCCGATGTGGTCTGGAGGTCGCACGCTCTTGCGTGGTCGGTAGTGCGAGTCCACTGGGTCTGTGGGGGCGGTGCGGTAGGTCTTGGTGGGGCGGCAGGGCTGGGACTTCTTGGGCTGCGCCTCATTGCGTCGCCTCACTTTGTAATATCTCGAACGTCGTTACGGCATAATATTTTAAATCCATCGTGGAATCGCCGGTTTTTCGGTAAATCGCGGGAAGGAAAAAATATAAATTGTAGAAAATTGTAAAATAAATTAAATAAATTAAAATAATTAATTTGGATGTTTTGGGCTGTCCGGAGGGGTGGGCCAGCCGCTTTGGGCCAGTCAGCCCAAATGGGGGCCCGTACCCCCTCCCAAACCCTAGCACCCCTCTTTATAAACCCCCTCCCTTGGTGTAACACCCCAGCCAAACAATGGCCTGAAATGCTACCAAACTAACAACATAATAAAACTATGCTAAGGCATTCTATAAAATTTCGTGAGCCTCCTTTGTTTATTGATAAAATGAAGTTCTAACAATATTATCAAAAGGTATGAATAACCGCAAGCAAAGTAATTTGGCTACTAAGCGAAACATCTATAAAACTTAAGTAAAGCACGGAAGCAATATGAAGAAGTTCTAATCCATTATTACATCTTAATCTGAAGGTCATAATCAAATACCACTTGAACTAATCAACAAATAATAATTAGAGTTCTCTATCTTCTCCATGGTGAATATTTCGTGCAAGTGCAACAATACTAATCCTCTTTATTCCCATGCATGTCGACCTCGTGAAGGTACCTAAAATAAACAAACAACAACAACAAAACAACAGCAAGAGTGAGTCCAATGACTCGGCAAGTATAATCAGTAACAAATGCAAGCATGAACATTAACTCTCAAGTTAAACATTTTACATATGAATTTCATGCTATGCATTATGATCAAAAGCTCCTCTTTCTCATCTCTTTCGCATTTTACCGTGTCGCGGAGTGTGCATCCGTCAATGCACACCCATGCCTGTACCCTCGGGTACAGGGACCAATTGCCCACACTCCGCAAGTGTGGGGACCTCGATGCTTGATCACCGCATGATCAAGACTTCAACAATTCTCAATATGATGCATATATGTGAATGTATCAAAAGATAACGAGCATTCACCATACTACGCATCAACCAATCTCATAAATGCCATAATGTAAACAGAACATAAATAGCATTCTCAATTCATCACTTACTCATACTCACAATTTAAACAGTCATGATTCAACCATCATCCAAACAATTCAACAAATCCATAAACATACAGATTTTCACATCACAAATATAGTTGCCTCAACCGCGAGAAAATGAAGAACACGTAGAAGGCACAACCCCCAGAATCCGCTCTCCTCCTGAATATTTAATTAATAATTACCAACATGACAGTAGCGGGTTTCTAGATATAAAATAACAGCAACCCCAATTAACCCAACAATTTATCTCAATTAAATCCCCAACTCCCCTCGGCCAAATCTGCCCAACCACAGACAGCCAACTTCCAAAAATCATAACTTTCAGTACGTAACTCCAAATTAAGCGTTCTTGGACTCTCTGGAAAGATAATTAAATTATCTACAAAAACTTAGTTGGGGAGACTCTCTTATTCTGCCATTAACTAGCCGATCCAAACCCTTTTCTAAAGCATCCAAATTCACGTCGGACTCTCTGGACAGCGCACTAAAACAGGCATAACTTTCGCCCAGAAATTCGGAATCCGGACTTCTTTACCTCTATTGAAAGCTAAGAAACTTATCTACAACTTTCTCAATTTTAAGGACTCCTGAATCGCAACTATTTCCGTCGCACAAACCGATCTACTAAACTCTGTCCAGAACTACCCCGATCTGCAGAACAGTAACACTAGAAAATTCATAACTTTCGCTACACAAATCCGAATCACATGTTCTTGTACTCCTTGGAAAGATAATTAAACCCTCTACAACTTTCTAGAAGGGGTCCAGACCTGAATCCCGACGAAACTAGATCAAAACCGCCGAGAAACAACTACCATCCCAGCAGCCCAGAAAACCGACGAATCTAACTTGATTAAAAACCAATCTAGAGACACCAGGGATTACCCTTGACGACACGACGACGAACACGTCGACGAACACGACGAACACGGCGACGAACACGCCCGCGATCTCCTCCTCTCTTTCCTCCGGATCCACGCGGTACAGCGATTTAGCGTCGGCGACGGCGCACCGGGGAGAAGACGACGACGATGAAGACGACGACGGCGCACCGGAAAAGACGTCGGGGCAGCACGGGCGGCTGCTGGGGTGGAGGCGCAGGGGTTGGGGGGCTGCCTAGGGTTTTAAGAGGTGGCCTCCCTCCCTCTTGGGCCAAGAAAAACCCACAGGCCAAGGCCTAGGCCCAGTTGTCTTAAATTTTCATAAAACCCTCAAAACTCTTATAAATTTAATTATTTCACAAAAGTCCCTCTCTCTATTAATTAAACAATTAATTAAACAATTTCCGGGGTATTACACTTGGCCCCTCCCCTCTTTCCACCCCAAACCAGCCACCACCACCCCTTTGGCGCCCCCCTTCTCCCCCCTTGCTGCTGCCATGGTGCCAAGGAAGAAAAGAAAGGGAAGAGAGGAAGGAGAAGGAGAAGGAGGAGAAGGAGAAGAAGAAGAAGAGGAAAAGATTGGGGAAATTTCTTCATCTAGGTAATTTTTCCCCATCCCAATCCTCTGTTTTATGGTTTTATTAGGGTTCTTGGCACGGAATTTGATGGTAGATATTAGATCAATTGCCCGATTAGAGTTTTGTCGCGGATTGGTTTTAGATCAATTCGTGCAGCGCGGCTTGTCTTACAGTTTTGATCTAGAAAACGAATTTTTCTGCGG
This sequence comes from Bonia amplexicaulis, assembly GCA_036346245.1. Lineage (NCBI taxonomy): Eukaryota > Viridiplantae > Streptophyta > Magnoliopsida > Poales > Poaceae > Bonia > Bonia amplexicaulis. The sequence continues at coordinate 12,147,553 of CM070753.1, read as the reverse complement.
GTATCCCCAAAGCAAAATTGTAGAGGACTTCCAGATCTATCTGCTGTATTGTTTTCAAATTTTTATACCGTGGGATCTGGGAGATACGGGGTCGGCAATACCGCTGTCCGGCAGCAGACAGATCGGTACAGCCCGACGGTAAACCGGAGTTTAAAATTAGTAAACAAATTTTCCTGCAGGTCTCCCCAAAAGGAAAGTTGTAGCTTACTTCCATATGTATCTCCTGTATTTATTTCAAATTTTTATATTACGGGATCTGGGAGATACGGAGTCAGCAATATCACTGTCCGGCAGGCGGACAGATTGGTACAGTCCGACTGTAATCCGGGATTGTAAAATAGTAAACACATTTTATGGCCTTGTCCGTAGTTGGAAAAGTTGTAGATAATTTAGATATCTAGCTGCTGTATAAATTTGGGAATTTTTAGGCCTCTGTGCTGTCGTGGGTACGCGTTTGAACGCGGCTGCCCAATCTGCCAGAGCAGAGTTCTTCCTCTCTTTTGGGCATTAAATTACTCCTAGCTGTGGTTAAAATAAAAATAGGTGTTCTGCATGAAAATTGTAGGTTTTTAAGTCATGAATCCAGAGAGGTATTATTTGCTATTTTTTCGATCTATATTTTTAAAGATACAAAATTATGAAGCAGCGCTGCTGCAGAGAATAAATGTTGAATTGTGGAGCGGAGAGGAGTTTTCGCGGGTTCGGGTCTCTAGCGATGTTTTATATATTTATGTCGTGTTTGTATGCTGTGGTTGAGTGCTGAGAGGTGTCTTATGGACAGGTGGTCTTGTCCCTGAGCGCTCTTGATTTTTGTGGTTCGTCGCTTCATCGGATTGAGGCAAGTAAGCGTAGCGGTGGTTGCTACCGTTTAACCCGTTGTTCATATTACATTCAGTTTACATTATTATCGTAATTTGATACAATTGCCATGATTGCATGATATTTCAATTGTGGAATTCTTCCTTAATGTTAATATGTTGATCATGAAATTAGTATGTGGTGGATGTGATTATGTTGAGAGCATGATAATGCTCCTTGCGGATGAATTAATGTGATTAATGAATTTTCATATCATTCAATCATTCATGTCATATCATGTCCTTTGTGTATGTGGATGTCGCCGCTTATAGCCGCGACCGTGCCGTGCAGCGTCGTATATTGCCGTGTCGACGCACCTCTTCGCCGCGAGGAAGCATTCAGATATTACCGAAATACGATGCATTGCACTTCGCCTCGGCAAGAGTAATGTGGAGCATAGCATGAGCATTCATATGCATTGCATTGTGGAATGATCATTTGCATACATATGCAATTTAATGTGGTGAAGTTATTTTGTGGAATGTCCAACTTCATAGTTGTAATGTGGAATTGGCTCTTGTGAGCTATGGATGGAATGAAGGTTGTGGTTGTGGTCTTGGAATGTGGTTCATCCCTTGTGTGATTGTGATGGTGGCATGAAACTCTTTTCTCTTGTTTTAATTGTTTATAGTAATTGTGGATATGGGAAGTAATATAGTATTGAAGTAAGTCATACATATGTTTTATTGTCTTTGGTAGTGGTAGTGGTTGAGAATTTAAAGTAGTCAATCATGATTTAATTGTTAATGCTTTACCGTCATTGATAGTGAATTGAGGTCGAGAATATAAACGTTGTTAATTGTGGAAGATTAAAAGTTGATGATTAATCTATTGTGGTTTGTGGAGGAATAAATGTTCCTTTTGCATTTAATACGGGATAAAATGATTGCATTCATATGCTAATTAAATATGAAATCCTAGAGGAATGATTCATGAAAGTTTAAGGTGATTTAATATATATGAACATAAATTGTAATTGTGGATGTATGGAATTATAATGATGATGTTTAAATTGCTTGTAGTTTGAATAACTTGTTAAACTGTTTGCTTGCTGAGATTTTTATCTCACTCTTGCTTCCCCCTCCCTACAGGTGGACTTTGAGCATGCATTGGGAAGGGTAGAGTGGCACCGCACTGATGCACTTGGATTATAATCCTAATGCTGAAATAAAGTTGAAAGAATTCTAGTCATTTGCTTAGTTATCATATTGATGTATGTTTCATCTTATTAATGTTATTTTGGAACCGTTCCTTTAGTTATTATGTTGGAGATGATTATGATTAATGAATTGTTATCTTAATTCTATTTATCTTAGTTGTTTGCGCTTCCGCTTATACTATATTGTTTAGTAATTGTTACCAGTTTATTTTATTTTCGTAAATTGGCTAGTTGTAGAGCAGCTTCAGTAGCATCCCAGGGTAATGTGGATCCTGGGGTGTTACAGTTGGTATCAGAGCGGGCTTTAGGTCCGTGGTAATTAAATTATTAAATTGACACACTTGCACAGTAGGATGGGATGGGTCAAGCATTGCATTTATGCTTTTGACATGTTATATTGATGATTTACATTATGAGATAATCTCGTATGACTATGTTTTGCTCCTATGACTGTTATGAGTGAGAATTGTCAGTGTTAATATGTAGAGATTGTTTGTGCTGTTTTGGCAATTGCCAGGTTATACCACTGTTTGAAGCATGGAGATTAGCAATGTAGTTACCTCAGGTAACTTAATTGCAGATGTTGTGAGTGAGTTTCTTTAGAAAAGTTGCTATCTTGCTTGAGTTGGTTTTGGCCAATTCTTGGCTTATTGCAGTTAATGAATTTTTTTTTGAGTTTGTGATTCTTGCAGTTGAGGGTATGCAATTGGTCTCTACCTGTTCCTTGAAGCAGTTATTGTTTCTTTCCGGACTAATGAGATACTTTTGCTACCTGTGCTTATTGTTGGCTTGTAAGGTTAGTTCCTTTGTGGGAGTTTGTCTTGTTGTGAATCATGACTTATTGGTTCGCTTGGTATTTTCTTTTATAAATGCAAGTTTTGAGTTGCAAAACTCATTAAAATGTGAAAGTCTTGGATCTATGTTTTTTCTTTTAGATTATTTCGAGTGTTGAAGTTTATTTTTCATCTCTTTTCTAAAAGAGAGTGTTAAACCTTTTATGGTGTTTTGCTATGCTTAAGTGGAATGTGGTAATCATATAAATTAATTTATAAGGTATGAATTATCATGTTAAGATGTTAGTGTGGTGCATAATTAATTTTAATTAGCATCCTCGGAGGTGTAGTTTATTAATTTGATATTGCCTTGTAATAGTTTCTTGAAGAACTATGATTAAGAATTTGTCTATTTATGATTAGAACTCATGGAGTTATTGAGGAGTGTGCAAAAGAATTGCAATGATTATTATGATTGATTAAATTTCTATCATGTTGGGTGAATTGAAGTACTATTGTCTTTAGTAATTAATCTGACCATTTAGAATGATTAAGTAAGGAGGTGTTGGAATATTGTCTTGGTAATATTAACCTTTAATCTGTCATTTATTTAGATACTTTATGAGCATGTTCAATTGCTAGATTCATCTATCTTTCACCATGCTAAATTGTTGAAATATGTATAAAGAAATAGATGAAGATTGACGTATTAACTTGTAGAATCTTGTCTTACAAATATGGTATTATTGAAGATTAAAGTTATTTCGTTCTAATTTCTGAACGTAAGGAGAAATATTAAATCTATGTTCACGATTGTTTTATGATTGTAAATAGAGCTAGATCATGAATGTTGTTATGATAAAATAATAATCAACTATTGCTAGTAATGACTAGAGTACAATCAATTTGTGCTAAATTAGAGTTGAGCATCAATAAGAATTGAATATATGAAATTTAATGAGAGATTTATACTAGCATGTTTTGTGAGATTGCCATGTTCTAGCATCATCTTGTTTAAGAGCTTTGCTTTAATATGGTGGCTTATGCACTAGGATTTCCTTGATTAAATAGTCGCAATCTTATCTAGATAATAGAAACATGATGAAGTGATTTCTTGTGTTTCTTTTGGAAAAGTTTATGACATGATTTGTGGATATGATGATGCTTGTTAAGAATGTATCATTCTGATGTTAGCATGATGGTCAGTAGGTGGTTGTGATGACAATGTTGAATGTTCTATAAATAAAAGAATTTGATAACTTCCATGATACTATTTAAATCAAAAGTTTTGATATTTGCGTGCGCGATCTTTTGATCTCATGACTTATGTGGTAGCTGAAATTATTTTAAGCAAAGTGTCGTGTTGAGAGGTTTTATTGGTTCTTAAGGAATTAATGCGTTACAGTCTTCAAATCTGTTTTGTTGGAATTGTCAAGGTGATACCGTAATCAAAGAAGGTTGTTCTCTTTGTTAAAAGAAAAGTTTGGTAAAAGTATTGGAGGTTAAAGTCAAGTTGTGCATTTCTTTTGAGGTGTGTTTGACTTCTTATTCTCGCTGCATAAGAGTTACTTGAGCTCAAATGGCAATATATTCACCGCATAAGAGCTTCTTGAGCTCGAATGGCAATACTGTATTCTTATTTGTTTGAGATTTGGTTTTTTCTTCTTGAGAAGGCATGTGCCTTCAGCTGTGATCTTATCTTTTGTTGTCCAAGATTTATTGCTATTTCTTCTGGTCTTGTGTTTATTGCGGATGGTAACATTTTCCTTTGTGCTGGAATTTACTTCTTTTTCCTCTCCAAGAAAGGGGTAATTAATTTGGGTTGCAAGTCTTTAAGAGGTGTATGGCATCTAGTTGGTGTGTTGGGCGATGATTTGGAAATCTTTGGTTCAAGGAAGTTAAATTTTCAAAGGAATGGATTGGGAAATTAATAATATCTCGGCGATAATATGCTCTCTTGATTGTTATTTAAACTGTGTTTATGGCAGAGGTCATCTGCAAATTGAGTGTCATATGTCGTGGTGTATTCTTTTCCAGTTAGGAAAAGAAAATGATTGTTTTGGTTTGTCGAGTGATTTTCACTCTTGGATTGTGCGGTGTGGATTCTCCAAATGTCTATTTGGGAGAGTGTGAATGGTGTGGTTGTGAATCCATTGTTTTGGATCGTGGTTCTTTGAAGGAAGGTTGTTTGCTAGTGTGTTGCTTGAGAATCATTTATTCCTCTATTGTTTGTGCTTCGAGTAATGCTATGAGTGGAATCTGTGGTCGAATCCTTTAAAAGGGGTACAATGTATTATCCCGATTATAATATATAGAGTAAAATATTCTAAGAAGGAGGATGGTATTAGTTAATGGCTTGATAGTTTTGCATGAAAGACAGGATATGTTGGTCGCTCGGAGCCGGCAGGAGATTTACGAGTGCTCGGCGTTGTCCCGCGCATGTCGTGGACTCGACGGAGTCGATGTGGAGGCCCTCTTGACGAAACAGTCCAAGCAGGAGGTGACGTGGGAGCGTGAAGTTCAAATGTAGAAGAAGGATCCGAGTTCTTCGAGGCGGGTGAGAACCCGTAGTTGTTGTTCCCTTGTGATGTTCTATCCTTGGGATGCTCTATTCTTTGATTGTTCTTTTTGTCTCGTGGGTTGAGGAGCGAGATTCGAGGACGAATCCTTTTTAGGTGGGGAGAATGTAATATCCCGAACGTCGTTACGGCATAATATTTTAAATCCATCGCGGAATCGCCGGTTTTTTGGTAAATCGCGGGAAGGAAAAAATATAAATTGTAGAAAATTGTAAAATGAATTAAATAAATTAAAATAATTAATTGGATATTTTGGGTCGTCGGAGGGTGGGCGGTACCGCTTTGGGCAGTCCACCAAATGGGGCCTGCACCCTCCCAAACCCTAGCACCCTCTTTATAAACCCCTCCTTGGCCCCTCCTCTTTCCACCCCAAACCAGCCACCACCACCCTTGGCGCCCCTTCTCCCCCCTTGCTGCTGCCATGGTGCCAAGGAAGAAAAGAAAGGGAAGAGAGGAAGGAGAAGGAGAAGGAGGAGAAGGAGAAGAAGAAGAAGAGGAAAAGATTGGGGAAATTTCTTCATCTAGGTAATTTTTCCCCATCCCAATCCTCTGTTTTATGGTTTTATTAGGGTTCTTGGCACGGAATTTGATGGTAGATATTAGATAAATTGCCCGATTAGAGTTTTGTCGCGGATTGGTTTTAGATCTATTCACGCAGCACGGCTTGTCTCGCAGTTTTGATCTAGAAAACGAATTTTTCTGCGGGTATCCCAAAAGGCAAAATTGTAGAGGACTTCCAGATCTATCTCCTGTATTTTTTTCAGATTTTTATACCATGGGATCTGGGAGATACGGGGTCGGCAATACCGCTGTCCGGCAGCAGACAGATCGGTACAGCCCGACGGTAAACCGGAGTTTAAAATTAGTAAACTAATTTTCCTGCAGGTCTCCCCAAAAGGAAAGTTGTAGCTTACTACCATATGTATCTCCTGTATTGATTTCAAATTTTTATATTACGTTATCTGAGAGATACGGAGTCGGCAATATCACTGTCCGGCAGGCGGACGGATTGGTACAGTCCGACTGTAATCCGGGATTTTAAAATAGTAAACAAATTTTCTGGCCTTGTCCGTAGTTGGAAAAGTTGTAGATAATTTAGATATCTAGCTGCTGTATAAATTTGGGAATTTTTAGGCCTCTGTGCTGTCGTGGGTACGCGTCTGAACGCGGCTGCCCAATCTGCCAGAGCAGAGTTCTTCCTCTGTTTTGGGCATTAAATTACTCCTAGCTGTGGTTAAAATAAAAATAGGTGTTCTGCATGAAAATTGTAGGTTTTTAAGTCATGAATCCAGAGAGGTATTATTTGCTATTTTTTCGATCTATATTTTTAAAGATACAAAATTATGAAGCAGCGCTGCTGCAGAGAATAAATGTTGAATTGTGGAGCGGAGAGGAGTTTTCATGGTTCGGGTCTCTAGCGATGTTTTATATATTTATGTCGTGTTTGTATGCTGTGGTTGAGTGCTGAGAGGTGTCTTATGGACAGGTGGTCTTGTCCCTGAGCGCTCTTGATTTTTGTGGTTCGTCGCTTCATCGGATTGAGGCAAGTAAACGTAGCGGTGGTTGCTACCGTTTAACCTGTTGTTCATATTACATTCAGTTTACATTATTATCGTAATTTGATACAATTGCCATGATTGCATGATATTTCAATTGTGGAATTCTTCCTTAATGTTAATATGTTGATCATGAAATTAGTATGTGGTGGATGTGATTATGTTGAGAGCATGATAATGCTCTTTGCGGATGAATTAATGTGATTAATGAATTTTCATATCATTCAATCATTCATGTCATATCATGTCCTTTGTGTATGTGGATGTCGCCGCTTATAGCCGCGACCGTACCGGTACAGCGTCGTATATTGCCGTGTCTAGACGTACCTCTTCGCCATGGGAAGCATTCGTATATTACCGAAATACGATGCATTGCACTTCCTGCCCTGGCAAGAGTAATGTGGAGCATAGCATGAGCATTCATATGCATTGCATTGTGGAATGATCATTTGCATACATATGCAATTTAATGTGGTGAAGTTATTTTGTGGAATGTGCAACTTCATAGTTGTAATGTGGAATTGGCTCTTGTGAGCTATGGATGGAATGAAGGTTGTGGTTGTGGTCTTGGAATGTGGTTCATCCCTTGTGTGATTGTGATGGTGGCATAAAACTCTTTTCTCTTGTTTTAATTGTTTATAGTAATTGTGGATATGGGAAGTAATATAGTATTGAAGTAAGTCATACATATGTTTTATTGTCTTTGGTAGTGGTAGTGGTTGAGAATTTAAAGTAGTCAATCATGATTTAATTGTTAATGCTTTACCGTCATTGATAGTGAATTGAGGTCGAGAATATAAACGTTGTTAATTGTGGAAGATTAAAAGTTGATGATTAATCTATTGTGGTTTGTGGAGGAATAAATGTTCCTTTTGCATTTAATACGGGATAAAATGATTGCATTCATATGCTAATTAAATATGAAATCCTAGAGGAATGATTCATGAAAGTTTAAGGTGATTTAATATATATGAACATAAATTGTAATTGTGGATGTATGGAATTATAATGATGATGTTTAAATTGCTTGTAGTTTGAATAACTTGTTAAACTGTTTGCTTGCTGAGATTTTTATCTCACTCTTGCTTCCCCCTCCCTACAGGTGGACTTTGAGCATGCATTGGGAAGGGTAGAGTGGCTGTAACACCCCAGCCTAACATAGGCCTGAAATGCTACTAACTATCCACAATATATCAACAACTAATATAAATTACCTAAAAATTTCGGCATGACCTCCTTTGTTTATTAACATAATAACAGTTCCGACAAGCATGAATAGCACAAGTTCTAAATAATGAACGGAAAGATAATATCAAAAGGTACTAAGTCTTTATTACATTTAATCTGATGAAATATAAACTGAACCAATTAAGCTATCAAGCCAACAAGATTATCATGACTGTCTTTATTTCTTAATGAAGGAATTGTGCACGTGAATCAACTAGCCATTCATGTCCCCATGTATGCCGATCTCACATTGGTACCTAAAATAGACAAACAACAACAAGAGTGAGTCCAACGACTCGGCAAGTATAATCAGTATCAAATGTAAGCATGAACATTAACTCTCAAGTTAAACATATTACATATGAATTTCATGCTATGCATTATGATAAAAGATCCTCTTTCTCATCTCTTTCGCATTTTACGGTAACGCGGAGTGCATCCGTCAATGCACACCCATGCCTGCACCTCCTCCGTGCAGGGGACCAGTGCCCACACTCGCAAGTGTGGGGACCTCGATGCTTGATCACCACATGACCAAGACTTCAACAGTTCTCAATATGATGCATATATGTGAATGTATCAACAAGATAACATGCATTCACCATACTACGCATCAACAAATCTCATAAATGCCATAATGTAATCAGAACATAAATAGCATTAACAACTCAGAACATTACTCAAATTCATAAGTAAAGCATTCATAACTCAAACACCACTCATATCATCCAAATCACTCAATCACACAGATTAATCATAGCAAGGTTATACTTGCCTCAACCATGAGACAACGAAGAACGAGCGAAGGCGAAACCCGAATCCGCTCTCCTCCTGAATAATTAATTAATAATTACTAACATGACAGTAGCGGGTTTCTAGATATAAAATAACAGCAACCCCAATTAACCCAACAATTTATCTCAATTAAATCCCCAACTCCCCTCGGCCAAATCTGCCTAACCACAGACAGCCGATTTACAAAAATCATAACTTTCAGTACGTAACTCCAAATTAAGCGTTCTTGGACTCTCTGTAAAGATAATTAAATTATCTATAAAAACTTAGTTGGGGAGACTCTCTGATTCGGCCATTTACTAATCGATACAAACCCTTTTCTAAAGCATCCAAATTCACGTCGGACTCTCTGGACAGCGCACTAAAACAGGCATAACTTTCGCCCAGAAACTCGGAATCCGGACTTCTTTACCTCTATTGAAAGCTAAGAAACTTATCTACAACTTTCTCAATTTGAAGGACTCCTGAATCGCAACTATTTCTGTCGCACAAACCGATCTACTAAACTCTGTCCAGAACTACCCAGATCTGCAGAACAGTAACACTAGAAAATTCATAACTTTTGCTACACAAATCCGAATCACGTGTTCTTGTAGTCCCTGGAAAGATAATTAAACCCTCTACGACTTTCTAGAAGGGGTCCAGACCTGAATCCCGACGAAACTAGATCAAAACCACCGAGAAACAACTACTGTCCCAGCAGCCCAGAAAACCGACGAATCTAACTTGATTAAAAACCAATCTAGAGACTACCAGGGATTACCCTTGACGACACGACGACGCACACGTCGACGAACACGACGAACACGGCGACGAACACGCCCGCGGTCTCCTCCTCTCCTTCCTCCGGATCCACGCGACACGGCGACGAACGACGACGACGGCGCTCCGGGGAGGAGACGACGACGGCGACGATGACGACGAAGACAGAGGCACCACGGCACAGCGAGGACGACAACGCGGCACGGTGGAGACGGCGCGGCAGCAGGCGGCGGCGGCGGCAGGCGGCCGCGGCGGCGGCGGCGGCGGCGGCGGCGGCAAGGCAAAGACAGGGGGGAGGCGCAGGGAGGCGGGGGTGGCGGCTCCTTGGGGTGGGGGCTGCCTAGGGTTTTAAGAGGTGGCCTCCCCTCCCCTCTTGGGCCTAAAAAAACCCACCTGGGCCAAGGCCTAGGCCCAGGTTGCCTTAGATTTTCAGAAAACCCCTCAAAATTCTTACAAATTTAATTATTTCACAAAAGACCATCTCTCTATTAATTAAACAATTAATTAAATAATTTCCGGGGTATTACAGTGGCACCGCACTGATGCACTTGGATTATAATTCTAATGCTGAAATAAAGTTGAAAGAATTCTAGTCATTTGCTTAGTTATCATATTGATGTATGTTTCATCTTATTAATGTTATTTTGGAACCGTTCATTTAGTTATTATGTTGGAGATAATTATGATTAATGAATTGTTATCTTAATTATGTTTATCTTAGTTGTTTGCGCTTCCGCTTATACTATATTATTTAGTAATTGTTACCAGTTTATTTTATTTTCGTAAATTGGCTAGTTGTAGAGCAGCTTCAGTAGCATCCCAGGGTAATGTGGATCCTGGGGTGTTACACCGCCTTGGCTGCTGCCAAGGCTCTCTCGCACTGGGCGAGTTGCTCACGGAGGGTCGCCACCTCAGTGTGCGTAGCGACGAGGTGCGCCCGAAGGGCGGTGATATCCAGAGTGGCGATGTGGGCCGATCTCATGGCCCTGGTCAGGTCAACCTGATGCGTAAGCATCGGGTTGTTCTCGCTCGTAGGCATGTAGGTCTCATTATATCGCGCCTTCTCCTGGCGCGATGGGTAGTAGCAGAAGGGAGTGCGTCGAAGGGGGGCCTTGTAAATGTCGTACAGCCGTGCGGCAACAAGGCGCGCAGCGTCCTGGAGTGCCACGGTCCTGATGGTCCGCTAGTGCTATGTCCGAAAAACGTGAGGCGGGTCGTGCGCAGTCTTCGGGTAGATGAACACCTCGATCAACCAGGACTCCTCCCCTCCTGCCGTGGTCTTGAGTCCACGGTACGCGGGCTGGTCTGGATAGCCCAGGTAGTGAAGGAGCTTGCGCAGGATACTAGCAAACTCCCCCTCGTAGACTCCGTGGGCCAAGTAGTCCCAGTCACCCTCCTCTCCAGCTCCGGCCATCTGTAATTTAAATTTCTAGTGTTAGTAACTTTTCAAAATATTAATGAAAGATAGAACAGAACAGATCTAAGAAGGATAGAAAAAGAAGTAATACGCTATATTTTTATAAATTCTTTTTATAAGGTTTGCAAGATTGTAATCCTATATCTTGTCAAACGTCCATACTAAGGCTTTTACCCTACAGTCGTATGCTCTAATACCAGCTCTGTCAGACCCGAATTTTTCAATCCAGAATCTCCTGTGATTACTGCATTATTCCCTGGATCGATGATAATGCGCATGGTACATTGCTGTATCATTTCATACATCGCTTAAACAGTAATATTACAGACCATTGTTCAAGTTACACCACGTCGGGCGATAGTTTACAAAAGGGGCACTTAGGCCGAATGTCATCATTACATACAAGCAGCGAAAGAGAAAGCAAAAGTAGGACCATAACCTCAGGCAAGCGACTGGGGGTAATGTGTGCAGTATATATTATCTAGATTTAGATAATATATGTGCACAAAATGTCTTAGGTCTAACTTGTCTAGGTTCGGAAAATCCGAACGGCGACCTAATTCCCATCGTCCTTCCTCCCTCCTGTGGCCGGGGCATCTTCATATTCATAATGATCATGCGTCCATGTTTCTGTTTTTGGTAATACGAGTGTGAGCACACTAACCACCGTGCTCAGCAGGTCATCACACAGAATGCAGTAATATTATGCTGGGCTGATCAAGGGAAGGCTTAGGTTTATTTTCTTTTGCCAGAAATTGCCTTTACAATACAGTACCTAGAAATCCCTATGACCTAGCAGCTTTTGAAAGACACAAGTTTAGTAGAATGTAATCGTCTTAATAGTGGTGCAGAGCCCATCCACCATTACATGGCATCTGCGCCTTATATCATCTTCCAGCATTATAGTTGCCTATCTTACCACTGGGACGACACCCAGGACAATTTCAAACTAGGGCCTTTCACTGCCCTACATTTTCCCAATTCACCCACAAATCATTTTTGAAATGAACTATATCTAGTTAAGTCCCCATGTTCGCCCCTCGACCGCGGGCACGGCTATTCGAATAGTTTTGACTCGCGAGTTTGTACACATTCCCCACAAGAGACTGCCAACTCGTTGCCCCACATGATTCCTTATTCATATGGTTGAGCAGACCGTCACAGTGACTTTTCGACATATCTAGCTGCTTTCGTCATCTCACCCTATGGGCTTATCCCACTTGCGATGGGTCCCATACGTTGCACGGGATGTTTCCCACAGTCACTAACGTAGCCGGGCTCCACTTCCCGCAGTGCTAGTACAGCTGGAAAACCTCACACTCCCCTTGGTGTCCCTTTAGGCCTTCCCTTGCCCTTGCGGATCCACTCCTATCCACTACCGGTGAGATGAGTCCGGGGGTTTCGATAAATTTACTTAGCCAGGTTGTATTTTACAGACTTGTAGTTGTACTGTTTTACACGGGCTAACATGATAAGATTCGGTCCTTAGGGTTATCTGAGTGGTTCTACCACATCCCATACTCTTTGTGCTTCCCCTGCACCACATACCAGCTCCCAAATCATCCACCCAAATACTAAGCAAGTTTGAGGCTTTTTGGAGCATAAAATAACAGTTCCAAATTTCTCTCCAGCCATCCCCACCATGACTGCCCAAATTCATTTTCATATTTGCAAGTGAGTTACTTTGGGACATCTAAGCGTCCCCGTTTAACTAGCAATACTAAGCAGTACGATATAGTATAACTTTAACTCTGAAAACTACATTATGATAGTTTTACTAGGGTGACAAGGCTCACATATCCCAAGAGTTTCAACAGGTAATACTAACAACCGTAATAATAGTTTATCACATAAAACCATAGCATGCACATGGATAATTTAAAGTAAATTAATTTGCATAAACATGGGTTCAACATGATCAAAGTGATAACTCGCCTTGGTCACAGGAGTTAGGTTCTTGATGATCTGGAGCTACTAGGTTGGCTGTCTCAGCGTCTTACTCCTGAGCCTCGTATGCTATTTTAATCGTACGCGAAGATTTGCATAAAAAGAAAAGCAACAAATCACTCCAAATAACACCAGAAATTCAAATGAATTCTAAAAATTATGATTTTAGTTCCATTGGATAGATCTTGAATTTAGACGAATTTAAAAATTTGTCTCACTCAATTTAGAGTTAAAATGAAGAAGTTATGCCATTTTAAAATTCTCAGTTCAGAAAAATCCCTAAATTATTAAATTTCTGACAGGTGGGGCCCACTGCTATTTTTAATTCATTCGTTTTATTTTATTATTTTTCGTTCTGAGTCTCTAGCCAGTGGGGCCCACTTGGCAGTGGCTCGAGTGTTCTTGCGCCCATCGACGGTGGGGCCCGCTTAGCGATAGCTCGCCTCGGCGATCATCGACAAGTGGGTCCCTCACGGGTACCGGACCCACATGTCAGCGGCCCACCTGACAGGTGGGACCCGTCTGTCAGCGAGCTCTCGGTCCGGCAGCCGCTGACAGGTGGGGCCCACTTGTCAGCGCAAATGTTAAAAGAAATGGCTCAACCCAGCACGCGGAGCCGGGGGCTCGAACGCGCGCCGGGGAGCCAAGGGGAGAGAATCGGCCGCAGTAACCAAGTGAGCATTGAGGCGTTGCCTACCCCTTATACGCTATTACCTCTTAAGGTATGCGGTGAGGGAGGCCGAGCAGGGAGGCCGGCCGGTGAGGCGGTGGCGGCGACGACGAGGTGGCGGGGAGGTGCCGGGATGCTTGAAATCGTCCCCAGTGCTGCGGTGAAGCCGATGGAGGGGGCGGCGAGGACCGGGTGTACGGTGACGGTCCGTGGCGTCTTGGCGGCAGGACCGGAAGGGGCTTGGCGGTGAGGTACGGGCCTCGGGAGGCTCGGGGAAGACCGGGGGCGACTTCATGACGTGCAGGAGGTGGCTAGGGTGTGAGGAATTGGACTCTAGCGGCGGGGTTCGCCGGGGAGCCCAGTGGCCGGACTTGGGGAAGAAAACGGGCGCCGTCGAGCTAGGGGGAGTGGGAGCTCAGTTGGCACTTTAGAAGGCTGTGGAGAGTGTGGGAGGACGTTGGTGCACTCGGGGTCTTATAGGCGCGAGGAAGGCCGGCATCGGTACTCCACCGTCGCGTCGCATCGGTGGCGGGGGGGAGGTGTAGCAGCAGGGGTGCGGGTGGAGCTCGCGAGGGCATGATGTCCCGTGGCTCGAGGAGCGACAGGGAGCGGCACGAGCGATCGAGCCGAGCGCGCGGGAAAAGAGAGGCGGAGCCAGGGGGCGGCGTTCGGACAGGCGGCGCCCGTGGTCCGATGGCGGGACCGCTGGTCCAACACCGTCGTGGTGGCCGGCTGCGGAGGAGGCGGCGAGCGCAGACGAGGGCGGCCCGAGGAAGGCGCGAGGTAGGGGTGCTAGGGGAGGAAGAAGAACAGGAGCAGGGGGCGCAGGCGCGGGGTTGGGCTGGCCGGCTGTGGGTCGGTTGGCCTGATCCCCATCTCTTTTTCCCTTTTTAATTTTTCTTTTTGTTTTCTTCTTTTCTTTTTTTTATTTTCACTCATATATATATTTATATTCCCTTGGGTGTATGGATAGTAATTTATGTATTCTTCCAATCCCACTTTTATGAAGATTTTGCTTGCATAACTTCTTGATTTAATTCTTCCTTTACATTCTACATATACAAATAGGTATATTTATGTATATACATCTTCTTTTATTTTATTCTCACCCATTATTTTGTTGAAATTCTACATTAGAATTCTCAAATTTTTGGGACCAAAATCTATTCCTCTTTTACTCGATCATCTTTTCAGATTCGCATTTTAAAATCTTGTTTTCTATTAGTTAAACAGGTGTGCTCTTTTTCTTGACTCCTTAACCAAACTCCAGAAATGCAATAAAAATTTCAGTCAAATATAATATATCGCAAAATAACTCATAATATTTCTTTTTACAAAATTTAAATTTTCAGGATGTTACAATCGTCCTGGCCATCTCGACCAAGGTACGGTTCTTCCTCTCCACGACGCCATTCTGCTGTGGGACGTGCGGAGAAGAGAACTGGTGCTCTACACCTGTCTCACCACAGAACCTCTCGAAGTAGGAATTCTTGAACTCTGTGCCATTGTCACTTCGGATCGCTCGTAAGGCACCTAGAAGCTCAACAGAAAGCCTACTGAAAAGACCTCGAAAATATGTAAACGTCTCATCCTTCGAGGCCAAGAAAAACACCCAAGAATACCTTGAGAAGTCATCGACCACGACAAGAACATACCACTTCCCTCCTGCTGACTGCACTCTAGCTGGTCCAACTGTGTCCATATGGTGCAGTTGTCCCGGTGCATCGGTCATAGTAACTGTGACCGGAGGATGAGAAGCGGCAACCATCTTGCCATGCCGGCATGGAGCACAAACCAGATCTTTGACCATCTTGAGTTTCGGCAGACCACGAATGAGATCGTGGCCGCTAACTCGGGTCAAATGGTCAAATCCAATATGACCAAGTCTCCTATGCCAGAAGGAATGGTCACGGGACTCAGAAGCAACCAAACACCGGAGAGGATCACCAGAAGACTCAGAAAAATCAGCATGAAAGATCCTCCCAAAACGAGAAGTCCCGCAAACCAGACTACCCGAAGAATCAAGAATTTTGCAATTATTTTTCTTAAAGCTCACCTCAAAGTCGTCATCGGTAAGCTGAGAAACGGAAAGCAAATTATATTGCAGCTTACTAACCAAGGCAACATCTCTCAAAATAAATGAATCATTAATGCGCAATGTACCTTTGGCGATGACGCGCCCAGATGAAGCATCTCCTAAGGTGATCGTCTCATCACCTGGAGCACGGGCAAAGGAAGAAAACCAATGGGAATCTCCGGTCATGTGTCGTGAACACCCGGAGTCTGAGCCAAACCTTTCCTTCCCCGCCGTGAACCCGAGTCAAGCAGTAAAGTCTCGATCTTGGGGTAAATCAAGAGTGATTTTGGCACCCAATCTTGAGTAACACGTCGGCGATGAAGTAGTCAAGCACGGTGACCTCTATCTACCATCGCTCTCTGTCACCCAAAGAAGCGTAAAGTACGTGTGCGACTTGAAGTCATTCTTGAATCCGACTACTACGGGAGAGCGAGTCGGAGCACCGGTAGCATGCTGATCGCGCCGCGGGTAGCTATCTCGATGGGGGAATTGAGATCTACCCTCAGGACGGCGGAAGTCACGACCAGGAGTAGCATGAGGACGAAAACCAGAAAACTCAGAAAAAACAAGTCCTCGATGCTGCCCAAAACTGTTAAAAGAAGCAATCCTAGACCTCGTGCTGGTCTTAGGTGCACTCAGGGTCTGGGGCCGACCCTGAATACGCCTAAGTGCCTCAGCATGGTCTCTACGCGCAATCTTGGCGCGTCTGAAGCACTGATCGATCAAGTGTCCATCCTTCTGACAGAAGTGCAATGATACTTCGCCTTCTGAGAGGCAGAAGTAGCATGAGATGGCTTTGCCTTCTGAGAGGCCGAAGCAGCAGGTGGTATCACTTTGCTGTCAGAAATCCCCTGGACAAAGCCCGCTGATTTGAATTGAACTTTCTTAGTCCTGGGCTTGACCTCGATCACACCTGCGGCTATGGGTCTAAGCACAACAGGTGGACGCTTCCTCACATCCTCATGAAAATCGTATCGTAGACCCTGATTAAATCTGCAGATTTTAGATTGGTCTAGAATAAGATTTTAGATTTTAGATCTGTCATAAGATACTGACACTCCCGAAAGAGAGAGGTGCAAGAAGAGCAAGGGGAAGAAAGAACAGCAGAGGGTAAGAGAGCAGAAGAAGAACCAATAGCATAGGAACGAATGGCTTGCGCACGCACAGCCGACTCCAAAGGGACAGTCCTACTGCTAGCCAATTGGTTCACATCGCTAGGCGTCTCTACCAAACCCTCATGCTTCTTCCCAGCACACACATTACAAGAAGATGGTTGCTTCTCTAGTAGATCCTTAGTTAGCTTCACATATTTTTCATCTAAAGCAATCAAGTCAGATTTTAGTTTGTTACAATGATTGCAAGGTGAGCTAACAGGATCCTTAGAAGCAAACTGAGCCATTTTCTTATTGTAGTCAATCATTTCTCGAAACTGTTTTGAGACAGATTCAAGTTCAGCAGTAAGCTTAGGACAATTCACACATGAAGCAATAGGCTCAAAAAGAAAAGCTTGTAATTCGCAATTTTATGATCCGCCTGCTTTAGGTTCATCTTCAAATTGTTACAACTTTCACAAGTCTCGGGCAGATCGAGAAGCAATGTATAAAGACCTCTAAAAGCATTATCCTTATCCTCACATGAGGTGCAAGAAATAGTCTCAACAGTAGAAGATGAAACAGGAACTACCCTACTCATCTCAAGCTCAGCAAGAAGACTAATGTTCTCCACCTTAATCAAATCAAGCTCGGAAGATGACTAGCATGAGAGGTCCTTAATTTCTCCGTATCATCAATCAAGGCACAAAGATGTATCACGGTCATCATGGGAGGGAGCGATGTAAGTGAAGTAAGCTCCGTGATAGTCTAGCTACTTCCTTCTCCAACTCAAAGACACCTAGCCCTAGACATGGCATGAAATCTACCTAGCTTAAGGAAAGCATCATTAAGCTGGTCATAAGTAGGGCTCACCTCGTCGGAGTTGGAGTACAGCTCACTGTCGCTCAGTTCGCCCTCGAGGGCCATGAAGCACATGCCGGAGAAGTCGTCGCCGCCTTTGGGGTCTTGGTCGCCCGTCCCGTCGTCGTCGCTCCATCCCTCCACCTCGCTGATGTCGAGGTCGTCGAACGCGGAGAGGACGCGGTGGAAAAGCTTTTTGGCCTTCTCAAAGTCGCGGAACTTCTTCTTGCCTTGCGTCTGAGCTGGAGGCTTCTTGTTGCGGTTCTTGTCGGTGTAGTCGTTCTTGCCCGAACCTCCGTAGTCGTTCTTGCCCTTCTCCAGCTTGGGGCGGTTGCCGAATGTGGTTGGGGCCACCACACTCAAGTAAATCACGGGTCCTCCTCTCTTCCGTCCCTCCTTCTCTTGTAAGCATGGAAAATTTGCGAGCAAGGAGAGCCAATCGATCATCCGCAGTCGCTCTAACGATCATCGGTTATGTCACGAGAGCGACAAGGGAGAAACCGCAAATAGAATCAGAAGAGGGGCCCGAAGAAGAAAGCGGGATCGGTGACCAAGGCCATCGATTGTGACTTGACCTCGAGACAACGTCAATCTCGTGAGTCTTGAGGTGCGAGTACAGCGCGTCAAGAGTCAAGGTCGAGAGGTCTATCGTGTCTTTGATGGTGGTCACTTTCATCTCCCAAACACGCAGATCGAGTGCAGTGAGCATCTGACAAGCGTTGTTCGAGTCGGGGTACGTGAGACCGACCGCTCGGAGGTTGCTCAAGATCTTGTGAAAACGCGCAAAACACTCATCAAGGGACTTGCCAGCGAGCATTTCAAACTTGTTGTAATCTCGCTTGAACTGGTCCTATCGCACCGTCTTTATTTGGGTGGTGCCCTCATGGTAAGCATTTGGGTGGTGGCCTCTTTCCGTCCCTCCTTCTCTTGTAAGCATGGGAAAATTTGCGAGCAAGGAGAGCCAATCGATTATCCATAGCTGCTCTAGCGATCATCAGTTATGTCACAGAGAGCAGCAAGGGAGAAACCGCAAATAGAATCAGAAGAGGGGCCCGAAGAAGAAACGGGATCGGTGACCAAGGCCATCGATCGCGACTTGACCTCACGAGACAACGTCAATCTCGTGAGTCTTGAGGTGCGAGTACACACGTCAAGAGTCAAGGTCGAGAGGTCATCGTGTCTTTGATGGTGGTCACTTTCATCTCCCAAACACGCAGATCGAGTGCAGTGAGCATCTGACAAGCGTTGTCCGAGTTGGGGTACGTGAGACCGACCGCTCGGAGGTTGCTCAAGATCTTGTGAAAATGCGCAAAACACTCATCAAGGGACTTGCCAGCGAGCATTTCAAACTTGTTGTAATCTCGCTTGAACTGGTCCTGTCGCACCGTCTTTATTTGGGTGGTGCCCTCATGGTAAGCATTGAGGGTCGCCCAAATATCGAAGGTGGACGGAAGATGAGATATGCGGTCAAACTCACTACGACTCAGGCCCTGGGTTATGATGTTCCTTGCCTTAGCGTTTGCCTCAACGTCGCCCATGTTTCCGCATTGGCGTCCTCATCGGCAGAGACAAAGAAACCGAACCTTGACCTTTCGCCAGATGGCATAGCCCTGAGCCTGGATGTAGGTCTCCATCCGACTCTTCCAGAAGGGATAGTCCATCCCATCGAAGATCGAGGGCTTGGTCGAGTACTTGTCCGTCGCCATGGCTCTTGAGACCGGTTAAGATCTATGAGGAAGAGCTAACCGGCTCTGATACCAATTGTAGGACCGAAATGGCGACAGAGGGGGGTGAATGTCGTTCTCTTGAAAATCGCCCCCAAGAATTCGTATGCAGAACGAAACAACTCACAGAAAATTAATTCTGCTGAAAACTGGAACGCATGCGATTCTAAAAAATTCAGCATAAATCAGAGATTAATCAGTAAAAATTTTAGCTGAATGTAATGCCGTTTGATCTGCATGCAAAATGGTCAATGTCACCTCCAAAGAAAAAAGAAAGAACCAAAACTGAGAGTAGATTTTACTGGCAGCCGTAAAGTAAAGAAAGGGACGGCTTGACTGAAACTGGACTCAACAGAAAGAGAAAACTGATGTTTTGCTGGAACAAACACTGAAATTGCTTGCCGATCAAACAACACTTCAGTACTATTTTGCTGCCATGGTAGTTCCAGGAACTATTTTGCTGCCGAATCAAATAAAGATTTCAGGGAACAAGTTCGCAGCTGCAGACTAGTCTTCAAAGTATTAATTCATTCGTCCAGAGAGCATGCCAAAAAAATAACCAAAAGCTAAACATCTGAACTGAACCAGCGAAGAAAGCTTGACCGAAAACAAACACTCAGCAGTAAATCACTGAAGACAGACACTCCCGAAGAACTGACCAAAGAACTGAAAAGAGTGATCTCTGACATATATAAAACAGGCCAACAAAAACCTGAAAATAGACAGACAAGAAGCAGAGCAACAGAAAAGAAAAAGGAAAGACTGCAGTTGGCAAAGGAACAGAGATTGCTTAAACTAATGAAAATACAAACTGAAAAGAAAACAACCAGCAGGATCACAACAAGCGTCCAGGAGCAAAACAGAACAAGAGAACATTCAGTTCAAGAACCAGCAAGAAGAAAGTAGTACAAAGAAAACTGGAGTACCAGCCGAAAATAAAGAAATACTCCTGATTGACAAAATGAAAAGACTTAGAAGAGAGCAGACCAAACAACAGCTACAAGAAAATGACTGTGAACAGAAATTACCGAGAAAGAGCTTGCCAACAGAAGAACACGAGGAAACAAGAAGCTGAAGAAATTTAACCACAGAGCTTCACAAAAAGATAAAGAGAGATGAAAGATTATAGGAAAGAATGTCCTACAGTCATCTCATATCCATCCTCACCCTCTGAGAACTCACACAACATAAGAAGCTCTCCTTCTGCCAACCATACTCACAACAGAAAGAAACAACACAAGTAGGGAGAGCAAAGAACAAAAACTTCAGATTTTATTCCAACCAAAATTACAAGGAGTCCCGATACGCATGGACATTAGAACAAGAAAGATTGATTACAAGACTCTCAATCCATCCTCTCCCTCTCAATCCTCAAGAACACCAAGAGCTTCACATGCTTCTTGGGAGGAACACACACAAAATTGAGAGCAAATGCACAAAAACCCTCAAGGGGGTATGCAGCCCCCAACACCTATTTATAGCCCTTGGCTAACGGGTCTCCAACCCGTTACGCCGGCTAAACCCTAACGAAGCCGTCTCCCGCTTGTGCAGCCTTGCGAATTTACCGATTTGCCCCTCCTGCACCTTCCGGGAAGCTTCCGCGCTCCTTGTCGTGTACGTCTCGCAACCACATCGAATCTCCGCCGTCTTCGACACATCCGACCGTTCTGACCTCGACACCGCCTGTGTCTAGTCCGGTCACCTCGTGTCTCACCACGACTCCGCCTCGACGTCCTGCAGCCAACACAGACAAGAAACACATCAAATAACACCACTCGACACATGAAAGCATAAATAGCATCAGTGACACAATATTAAGCACAAACCTGTCAAATCATCAGAATTATCATCCTAATCCTATTGACCAGGTTTGACCAAGTCCGACCGAGCCCGTTGCACCCCGCAACGACATGGTCCGAACCAACCAACTCAAACTCGACTTCCCTAAGCTGATGTCAATTACTCATCATACACATGGGATGACCTCACATGGTCTCTCATAAGCGTTGAGGGTCACCCAGATGTCGAAAGTCGACGTCAGATGAGAGATGCGGTCGAACTCGCTTCTGCTCAAACCCTGGGTTATGATGTTCCTTACCTTTGTGTTTGCCTCAACGTCAGCCATGTTTCTGGCATTGACGTCCTCATCGGCAGGAACAACAAACCGAACCTTCCTTTCGCCAGATGGCGTAGCCCTGAGCTTGGATGTAGGTCTCCATCCGACTCTTCCAGAAAGGATAGTCCATCCCATCGAAGATCGGGGGCTTGGTCGAGTATTTGTATGTCGCCATGGCTCTAGAGACCGGTCAAGATCTATTGAAAAGAGCTAACCGGCTCTGATACCAATTGTAGGATCGGAATTGGCAACAGAGGGGGTGAATAGCGCTATTTAAAAACCGCCCCCAAGTATTCTCATAGATTTTCTTCTCCGATAGTTATAAGAGCTACGAAGCAAGAGAATAAAAGGCTTCGCTGAGAATTGAAGAAACAATCAGACAACAGTGCAAAAAGCCAAGCAAAGAAGAACTGAACATGGACTGCTTTCAAGACCAACAATAATATATCTGTAAAACTGACTACAAGCTTGCTCTCTTTTGATTCTCAGGTAGTGCTGAAATAAAGAAAGCGCTAACAACATGCAGCTTGGCGAGAAAACCAAATCGAGAAAAAGCGGAAAAAGGAGTTCAAAAGAATCGGCATGGAGAGGATTAATAACCTGCAGATCGATCGAAGCAAACAAAATGGATCAGGAAAGAAAAGCAAAACTGAAAAGAGAGAGGTCAAAAGAGAAACCGATCGAGACTTGAAAGAAGAAGCGACGGCATCGCTTGAAAACAAGCAGAACAAGTGAGTACCGAGGAACACAAAACAAGTGAGACTGCCGTTCTTCTGCTGCTCTTCTCAGTTCAAAGAAGAGCAAATCACGAGAGAAATAGAAGGAGCAAAATGCAAGCGATTTTACCGCAACACGAGTTGACGGTAGATCAAGATGTAGATCAGAAATCAAGAAGTCTGCCGAATCGAGAAAATCTTGGAGAAGCGGTGAGAATAGACCACAGAAGGATCAACTGAAAACTGAAGCTGCAGCCCAAAAACTGAACATACCAGATACTACCGACTGGAGAAAGCAACAAAAGAAAGGCAAACTGAAAGCAAAACCGAAGAAAAGCATTCAGAGGACACGAAGGGGCAGATGGTAGCTAAAACTTGACACACAGTGAAAACTGAAGTAAAGATGAAAACCCAAACCAAAGAGGATTGAGTGCTCCTTTTCCCAACTTAAACGATTAGAACTCCAATCCAAAAGTCAGCTTGACCTCGTGAACAAGTTGAACACAACAGAGCAAGTTCTTTGAAGGGATAAAATGGATGATCAAGAACGCAGAGACCAAAGCAAATGATTTTGCAGCACTCAAATTCAAAGGTTCAACTCAAACTTATCTCTAGCAGAGAGGAGCAGAGAGTGACAAAGAGAATAACTGAAACAAAGAACACAGCAAATGAAGTTATGAAACCGTCTCATCTCAGTCAAAGGTTTTCTCATACAGATTAGAGGAGATGAATGGTTACACATAGTCTTGCTACAACCCACTCAACCATCTCTTACAATCTGAGACAACACTCAAATCAGAAAAGAGATAACAAAAAGAAAACCCTCACAACACACACACACATGGAGAGCAAATGCACAAAAACCCTCAAAGGCTATTAGAGAACACCCTCTCTATTTATAGCCTCCACTAACGGGTTCCCCATTTGCTTTATCCATTAATTCTCAACAACTCTGCGCTTTATCCATTAGCGCCAACAACCTCCGTGCTTTACCCGCTAAACCCGAACGGAGCCCGCTCCCGCTTGTACAGCCTCGCAAAATTACCATTTCGCCCCTCCTGCACCTTCCGGGAAGCTTCCGCGCTCCTCGTCGTCCACAACTCGCAACCATCTCGAGTTCACGCCGTCTTCGACACATCTCGACCGTTCTGACCTCGACACCGCCCGTGTCTAGTCCGGTCACCTCGTGTCTCGCCACGACTCCGTCTCGACGTCCTGCAGCCAACACAGACAAGAAACACATCAAATAGCACTGCTCGATACATGTAAGCATAATAACATCAACAAACCTGTTGAATCATCAGAATATGCATCCTAATCCCATACGACCAAGTTTGACCAAGTCCGACCGAGCCCGTTACACCACGCAACGTCAAGGTCCGAACCAACCAACTCAAACTCGACTTTCCTAAACCGATGAAAATTACTAATCATACACACGAGATGACCTCCACATGTCTCTCACTCAACCTATTTCATCATTATTGCTATCATCATATAAGCATCATCATATCATTAAACATTGCATATTTCATAGCACTCATAGTCTACCATTCTACCATGCACTTGCCTGTTTATCCTCAGGGACGATGCATCAACGGCTCCAAACTGGGACGTCCACCTGCACAAGCATCACCCAACTCAATACACTACAGCGATACATATACTTTTATGAGTGACATTGATTCTACGAGCCAAACTTGACACTGGAGAAATGGGACGCTCAGGCTAAGGATTCGATGCGCATGTCGCAAAACCGTCCTCCTTTTTTTCTTCCTTTTTTCATCCTCTTTTCTTTTCTTTCTTTCCTTTCTCTCCTTTCTCTCCCCTTTCTCTTCTCTCTTTTTTCGCCCGACTAAACGGCCGGCCTTATCCCTTCCCTCACTCTCTCCCTCTCCCTCATTTCATCAGCCGGACATCCTATCCTTACTTCTTCATCTCCTTCACTCTCTGTCCTTTCCCGATTGGATTCGGGGGTGTGGCCGACCCTCAGGTTAATAGCCAATGGCCCGTCGGCCGCTAGTGTTCGGCCGCCTCTCCCTCCCTCTCACTCTCTACCGTCTACTCGATCTCTCTTTGCTCAGATCTGGCTGAGTGGCTCTCGTTCCGACCTTCTCTTGGCCAACAGAGCCTCCATGTCACCTCCGGCTACTCCACCTCCCTGTGTCGCCATGGTCCGCCCGCCTGGCGCCGCCGGCCGGACCCCTCCTCGTGGCTCTAGCTTCCATGCTGAGGCCCTGGGCTCCGGCCTTCTGGCGCTACGCCTCTGGTTGTGGTGCCTCCCACCATCCCTAGTTTCGTTGGCTCCCTTGGTTGACACCCAGGCTCAGCCATGGCTGGCTTGTGAGCCCCTTGGTTCCCCTTCTTGACTCAGCTCCCGTTGGCTCACCGCTATCTACCCTCTTCTCTACCTAGGATAGTCCACTCTCTTCCCCTCCTTTCACTGCGTGCATTATTAATTTAGCATTTTTGCTTCATTGTCCTACTTGTGAGCACAAATGGCTGGGGAAGGTCGTTGGTGCCATCATGTCGGGACTTGGTGGGGGAGGGTGCATGCGACGGGGAGCATGTCCTCTCCTTACAAGGGCACTTGATGGCCCCTCTACGACTCACAGTCGAGTGTGCTATGAGGGTTATGGTCAGGGTTTGGAGGGAAGTGGGCCTACTAGATGAGGGTCGAGGATGGAAAGGACAGTGGATGACGATGGCGATGGCCGTGTTGTGGTTCATTGGCCCCCTCTTGCTGTCGTAGTCGGCCACAGTACTTGCTCTTCTCCTTCATCTTCCCCTCCACCTGGTGCTCTTCTCCTCATGGCACTTCTTCCTTGCCTCCCCTCTGTGTGGCTGTGGGGGTGGTGGTGGGTGTTCGACTGGTTCTTGAGGTTGTGGCCTGATGGAGACGGGGTGCCCGATCTTTCGATGAGATTGATAACTATTGATTTCGATGGAGATGACCCTGACGATCCGACTACAAACGCACGATGTCGCTTGCGCCTTAGCAATCGCTAAACCAACTCCGAGATGATATTGACCTTGCTGGCGGCGCGATCAACCTGAACACAAAGTTCAATCCCTGCGAGCAATCGAAGAACTAACAAGAATAAGACGTAGGCAATCTGATATTGCGAATATGAATGAGGCGTAGATGGTATTCGAATAACAAAGTTGGGATTCCGAAGCTGTCTTGATAGGTGGTCGTCCGACACAACTAAAGAACAGAAGTTTGCACAATGGCTAAACCTAAACTCAACGAAATCCAAGTCTTAGCAAGGGAGACGGTGGCTCCTATATAGGGAGAACGACCAGAGGTGGCGTCCAAAGTGCACGCCCTAGGGTTACAAACCCATGGGCCCAAGTGGTGGTAGCGCAGTACCCTTTTGACTCGGACTCAAAAATCAATGTGGATTATTTTGATGATTGCGGCCGGCTCGGATGGAATTTGAAGATGAGATTAGATCCGTTGGAAAGTAGACTTCATAAGCTTTCCATGAAGTACAAGAACGTCCCAAACGGAGTCCGTATGAGGAAGTTATGTCCGTTAGAACTTGGTACCATTACAGTAGTCCGAATCTGATTCCAAGATGAGTCCAACTCGAATTCATGCTTGACTTGGTCCCAAGTGACGTGGTGACCTCCATTATTCCTTCCATGCATATCCATGACTCCATGTCCCTTTCCTTCGTCCTTTCCCAGGTTCCTAAACACAATTAAATCACTTGCATTAGGTAACGGTCTATTCTCAGTAACATATGAACCAAGAAATGAATTCACCTGGTAATTAAGTTGACGAGCACGAGCTCGAGTAAGTGGTCCTTACAACACATGCTGTGGATAAGTTGTATCCATGGAAGGGATGTCCTCATCATGGCTGAAGTGAAGAAATAAAGGGTGGCTCTTTTGTATGGGGCTTCAGCCATAGTGGCTTTTGGCTTAACCAAGGGAGGCTTCGGTTGGCCTCTCTCTATCTACTGCCTTGTGCATGCCGGAAATGCCCTCACCGTATCCCTACTCTTTCTTGGTTCACTATTGCACTAGGTAAGAGGCATGGACCATTGGTCCAAAGGGGTTCTCGGCACTAATTGTTGGCTTTTCTCTGCGGCGAGCAAGTCGGTAAAACATGGGCATTGAATTTTTCTTCGTCGAATGATGAAGCCTATATTTAGCGAGGCGCCAACCAGCCCCGGACGGTCTAGGAACCTCGATGGCGCTACATCATTCGGCATTTCTAAAGCCGAAGGGTCCTGACGGCAAAACCCTTTTATTCTCCCTTGGATTGCTTTCAACTTTTATTTTTCTTCTCTTTTGCATTCTACTGGTATTACAAGATGTTCAGTGGTTGAAATACGTTATTTTCTAGGTGTAGGCATGATCCAATTCCATCAATTGTTAATTAGGTTTTGTACTTCCTTGATCCGTATACATATCGTTGTTGGCATATTGCCTTGCTGTAGTTTAATGTAGTAGGAGAGTGCTTGTATGCATTGCAAATCTTGATATTTTAATTTGTATTAGAGATCGGAAATTTACAAACCATGAGAATTATGTGCGTATCTGTATTAATTTTAGATGAGAAGTGTTTTTATGCTTTTCTTTTTAACAAGAGTAGCACTAATATCAAAGTACATAAAAATGTAAGTAACATTTATACAGGTAAGTAACAAATTGCGCAAATCACTGTTGAGAGAAGAATACAAACACCTTCCGTTTTAGATATTCAGTTGCACCAATAGCAATTTGTTTAATTTTTCCTCTCCTGGTAGTGTACCTTTTGTCATTTATAGGTAAAATGTTCGTGCATAACACTGAAATACCAAAAAGTGCCAAATATTGCTTGCGAGTTTTCACAATAAAAATGTGGCCTGGGCCTACACACCTGTGAGATATACTTTATGTTATTTCCGAAAACCGTTTCTTTTCCATGTGCTACGGATAAAATTTCCATTATGGAATTTTTCTGCAAATTTCTTCAATTTTTTTTGTTGGGAGGTATATATTCACACTACTACAGAAAATGTCATCACAAATGGTTTAAAAATGTCATCACAGATGGTTTTGTGAACCGTCTGAATTTATGGGTCAGTGATAATCGAAGGTTATCACGAGGCGGTTGTCGAACAATCGTGATACATCAATATCAAGACGGTTTATAATTGAACACCGCGTAATATTGATATATCACGACGGTTTTAATTACAAACCGCTCGTGATATTGATACATCACGAGCGGTTTTAGGTACAAACCGTGCGTGATATTGATATATCACGACGGTTTGTACCTAAAAACCGTCTGTGATGTTCTTTTCTACCCCAAAATCTATTTCTGTTTATTGGCTAGCCTCAGGAAATGCTAGCCATGCCCTCTGAAACAAGTAGATGAACAATATATGTATACATACAATTCATATCTCAATTCATTTGACAAACATAAAACATCCAATTCACATCACATTTCATTCACAAACATAAGGCATCCATTTTGCAAATGAATTAATTGAAATGAAATGAAATAAAATATCCATTAACAAATTCACAATTACAGTGTGATAAGAGCAATAAAAATCATTGTGTGATGGAACTCTCCATCGATCGGCGACTTTAGTCCACAAAAACCAAGCGAACTCTCCTCGAATTTTTGCAAAGTCCGGCTGTTTCAAAGCAGATATAGAGATGGGCGCAGCCTGTCGATAGGAATATCAACGCGCTTACATATATAACCTGACAAGTATGAAATAAATGTGGGAAGATTGGCACACCTTAGAATTGCTGATCTTCGAGGAATCGAGGAGTAGTCTCATATGGTGGCACACGTAGTATCCACACGTGTTGCCCTTCTTTCTTGGTGTACCGCAAAAATAGAATATGTTAAATCAAAAGGCATTACTGCTAAGTGTTGTATAGGATTAATTAATGTGTAGCTAGCAAATACCCAAAAATTGCGAGAATATTTCAAGGGCTTGGCCCCTGTCGTCGAGCCACGTGTTTGTTGAACGTATGTGGCGAACGACTTTCGTTATTCGAAAAAGTTAGATTAGTTATTCGGAAGAAAAAAAGAGTACAATGTACAATGTACTTACCTATCGAGTATTTCGGCGATAGCTGTGTACTTGGATTTATTCTTACTTAATTTTGATATAATTACAATTAAAATCCAATAGAAGTGCTCATTATATGGCATAAGAAGAAATTCCTTATCGTGGTGAACCAGCAATGTTGTTGTAATATAGTTCTCGACGAAGGATGCATACTCGTTGATGATATCAATGGCGACCAAGCGTGGATCCAGGAAACCAATTGGTAATTTCGATGATTTAGCTTCGGTCAGCATGAATCTATATATATACACAGAAAAGCAACAAATTGTGACATATGTCGGTATGTCGTGAACAGAGACTGTGATTGTACAGACTTAAAGCGTCCAGCATCGAACGAGTGAGGCGTCGAGAGCATTGAGCGTGAAAAGATCGAATATATCATCAAAGATCACCGCGAAGACACATTCCTGAACTTCGTGCTGGAAATATTTCCGCTTGAATTTGACAGTGATACCTGAGCACCGTTCTGCCTCTGGCCTATTGGACTGTTGCATATACCAAGCGTGTAATGTTTGGCAACCAAGTCCTAGGGTTAAGAGGTGATCTTCCGGGAATATCATCGGCTCGCCTAGCACGAATTTGCGGGCCAATGGTAGGTACGGGGTATCGTCATCATCCTGCATCTTTGATTTGCCCTTGCCATTGCCTCGACTGTAGGTCGACTTTATGGTAGTCGACCGTAATGGTACAGACGCTGCAAGTTGCTTTGGCAAGAATATCACTCGTGGAGATAGCACCAGTGCAGGTGGCTCTGCTTCGCACTGCCCTTGTGGAGATAGCACCAGTGCAGGTGGCTCTGCTTCGCACTGCCCTTGTGGAGATAGCACCAGCGCTTGTAGCTCTGGTTCGTGCTGCCCTTCCGGTTCGGCCACCGGTGAAGAAGCCTCCAGGGAGATGTCGCATTTGGGCCACTGGATGAATGTTCCAATGGCCGGCCCTAGAGTCACGATCTCGTCGTTGGGGGCCTTGATGGCGGGGACGACCTCAAAATTGGCATGCACACCATCCACATTAACTTTGCGTAGCTGGCGCTAAGGTTGTTGTGCACACTGGCCCCGTGCATCGATATGCACGGCCCCAAGCAGCGTACAAGGAATGGAGGCACATCTCACTTGGGCCCGCATCGTGGCTCCTACATAACGATACAAAATTAGCTACTCCAATAGGCCTATCAATGGAGCAAGCATTTAAGAGATAATAATTTTTACCTGGATGTTGTCCACAGGAAATCTGGCCACACTTTCCGTCGGATTGGACGCGCAACTACCCGGACGGTTATGCGGGCTAGCTACCACGGGCTGCGACTGTCTTGACTCTGTTTGTTTCGCACCTCATCTCGATTACATCACCCACTCACCCATTATCTCCTCTCTAAGAGTTGCCTTGAACTCTTCTCGTAGCCGCTCCTCACGCTCGGCTTTGGTTCTCTTCCTATGCCGATACATTTGAGTCATCTTGAAACCATGTTTCCAAGGAACATAAAGCAAGGCCTCTCGTGCGGCTGGGTGCTCCTTGTTTCGGGCCACAGAGAGCATATCATTCTCCCTTGTTCCTTGGAATGATCCCAGGGTAGATTCAAAACTCAGCTCTTCCTGCAAGAGCACGACATGTCATTTCAATTCGTACGAAGTTCTGGAGTAATTACAAGAACGTACTTCGATCGATATCTTACAAGACGTTGGGACACTTGCTGGTCTGCAGAGTTTCGAAAGGAGACATCCCCCAATGTCGTTGTAGATGACCTTGCTCTAATCCAATTTCGAGCGCGCTCATCCGGGATATTGGAAAATGGCGGGCGATGTCTGTTGGGTGCCAAGTCATCCTCCGTCCTCCACTACGGATTTTACCCGCATACCCAACCTGTGTCAAGTGCGTGGGGGTGTGTATTTTTTGCTTGGAGGGCCTTATGCGCCACACTTGTACTTTTGAAATCTTCATTGTCTTCATCGCCTTGAACTCTTCCCATTGTGGTTCCAGGAATGGGTATTTATGAATAGGTGTTTCGTCCGTCTCCACGTATTTCTTGACAAGCGTGCTCTTGAAGTTCTTCCATGCTGTGCACGCCACTTGGTAGGTTTGTCGTTGCACGGCGTCTTGGTGTTCTTCTGGGATCTCGAACGATACCAAAATTTCGGTCCATAGCTCACGTTTTCGAGTCTCAGGAACGTTCTTCCACGAATTGAATGTGATCTCAATTCGCTCTCGTGCAACTATTCCGATCAATGTTCGGAATGCGCTTACTTCTTTGTGAGGAAGGAGAGGGACCCCAGATGCATCGACCATGTGATGGTAAATTGGCCTCGTGCTTCTTGATAGCCCTCTTCCTTGGCGTCTTGATGTTGGAGCGGATGCCTCCGGCGATGGTGTTGAAGAATGTGCGGATGACATGTTGCTCAATTTGTGGGTCTATAAGGATAAAATAAGAAAGTGATCATATTGAATTGGAAGAGAGGAGAGGAGTAGAGGGGAGGGGGTGATGTGTATAGAGAGAGGGGGTGATGTTCCTATCTTAGCACCTACTTTAGTTGCTAATACTATAAACCAAATAGCAAAGTCCCTAAACAAAGTTCTATGAAGCAAATGGCACAAACCAGTGTATCAAGTTCCTTGCACCGGATACACTGGAGTGTGTCACTTGCTTCATGCCCTTTGAAGGTCTATGTGTCATATATTATTACTACAAGGTCTCTAAACAAAGTTCTATGAAGCAAATGGCACAAACCAGTGTATCAAGTTCATTGAATCTGATACACTGGAGTGTACCACTTGCTTCATGCCCTTTGAAGGTCTATGTGCATATATTATTACTACAAGGTCTCTAAACAAAGTTCCATGAAGCATGTGTCTGTACTCTATGAAGCCCTATCAGAACTAATCAATACAAGCATGCTCTATGTGGCCATACAGGGAAACGCCTTGCTTTTAGTCATGAGCAAATCATAGTATCATATACTGCATGGATTGAGTCCTTCCTTGTATTACTTAAGCCATGTACTCATCACCTAGTTAAAAATTAGTTGAATAAGAGCACATGAACTGACATTTGCACGGGTGAGTAGTTCCTGGTGTGTTTTCTAACATTCGCAGGGATTTGGAGTTCTAACATGAAGCAAATCATAGCATCACAAGGTTACCTTAGTACTTATCGTCGGGGAGGCGGCGGCGGCGAGGGCTCGGGAGGCGGCCGGAGGCGGCCGGCGGCGGCGGCGTGTGAAGCGAGCCAGGGCGGCCGGGCGTGGGGCGAGCCGAGGGCGGCTGGCGTGGAGGCGAGCCGGCGATGGTCTTTGAATGCGGGCGGCTCGGGGAGGCGGCCGACGAGGGCTCGGGGAGGTGGGCGAGCGGAGGCGCCGGGCATGGAGGCAAGCTGAGCGTTGGTCTTCGAATGCGGACGGCTCGGGGAGGCGGCCGGCGAGGGCTCGGGGAGGCGGCCGCGATGAGACAGATCGGGATTTAGATGTAGAATATAACTGCAGCATACGGCTGGGAAAACCCTAGCTGGAGATATTTATAGGAAGCTTATCACGAGACGGTTCTACGTAAAACCGTGCGTGATATCAATATCACGATGGTTCTAAGCGTAGAACCGTTTATGATATTGATATCACAGACGGTTCTACGTGTAGAACAGTCTGTGATAAGCCTTTACCCGACTATAGTTATTAAGACAAACACCAACCAGCTGCATTCATGATCAACCACCAATAGCTGCATTCATATACAACACCAACCAGCTGCATTCATATACAACACCAACCAGCTGCATTCACACAGTGTATTTCTTTACATATTTTTGTTGGTGATATGCCCTAGAGGCAACATGGAGATGTTGAATATATCACATACTATGTTTATGATACATTGCTTTGTTCCTTGAAATAGACATTATCATTATTGATCAATGAGTATGTGACTTATTCATGAGACTCTTAATGCCAAAATGTTGCTATTTCTAAATGATCCCTGATTATATTTCATATGAGGAACAAATATGATTCAAAGATCAGCATATGTATTGATTGATGATCATGTCTCATGGATCATGGTATGGAGATACCAAATCAATAATATGGACATGTGTTAGTGAACATATGTTCGATAGACCCGCCATGAGACACTACAGAGATTCCATATGTCATCAGTTGGTCTCAAGTAGTGTTTATGTGGAATCCTTAGACTTGAGATCATCATGGTTCCCAGCATGCGTAGTAGCTTACTTTGGGACTACTAAACACTACTCCGTGGCGGGTAGTCATAAAAGTAGTCTTTGGGTTTGCCATGAAACATGTAGTGGGATGTGAATGATCAAGATAGAATTTGCCCCTCCTTATGGGAGAGATATCTCGGCCCCTCGATGTAATGGATTATGAAAGTGCATGGCCATGCCAAGGTGATTGAGGAGTCAATCACGAGTTTATAATCCATCACGGAATCGAGAGAGTGATTGAGCTATTAAGAGGATGACACAGGTCTCGCCTTGAGCTTAATCTATATCGTGAGGCAAAGGGATTAGTACATGAGAACATTACTGAGTTCGGTAGATATGATCTTTACGTATACTTTGGGGTTAATATGTCTTACTAGAGGCCGCTATTAACACGGTGACCGGAAAGGTGTTTACGGTCGTGACCAAGTATACGTGAACCTGCTGTGTCGCACACTTAACGGGTTGGAACACTAATTCGAATGTGATTCGGATATGGGCTCAATTCGGATAGAGATCCGGATAGACTCCTATTGGGCCTCGACCCACGAGGCCCAAGTGAGGAGGTCTATATATGGAGGCGAGGGGGTGAGGGAACGAATCGATAATCCCGAGCTAAACCACGCCGCCACCTCCGAGCCAAACCCTAGCTGCTCATGGTCTTGGTACACTCGCGATCGGCGTTCGATCCCGGACGTGTGGATACCGGTGGGCGGCGCTGCTCGTTGCGGCGTTGATCGGCATCAACAACCTACGATTGGATCCTCGTGGTGTGGTTGATCGCGTGGAGGAGACGATCGACTACTTCCACTACTACCTCGACGGCGTGGTTGGATCGACTTCTCCAACTCTTCTTCATTGCTGGCTGCTGGCGTCTAGTGGTAACGATCCATGATCCTCCTTAAGCATGATGTTCTTGTGTGCGCGGTAGAAAAGTTTTGTTTTACGCTATCGTAGCCTTCGCAATCCATTAGTGGTATCGAGCCATCTTGCTTAGTTTGCGATCGGATCGGCGCATATGTTGATATGCGGTTGTAATAGATTGGATCTATTACGGACTAGATCAATCGGTCATAAGGGGTTGGAATATGTATGAGTTGATAGCATCATGTGGCCAAAAGATTAGTTCGTGCTCCTTCTTTGATGTACGCGACTTGCCCCTACCTACCGGTAACACCATCGGGGCTAGCTGCGCGCCGGATCGATGAGATTGAGCCAACGGATCGAGGTCTTGTGTTGCGGTCTCCTCAACATACCGATCGCGATGATTGATCTAATGAAAATTGAGACATTTTGAATGGCTCGGTTTGGGTTGATTTGATCGGCCCGATGAGATTTTCATAGCGATTTCATAGATGCGATCTATGTAATTCCGTGAGGTTTTCAGGGCGGCCGTTGCGTACACGCATAGATTGTTATAGAAACACATTCATGTCGTATGTAGAATATGTTCTACGCTTAACTTGTTTTTGCAGGAATGATGTGAATGGTATGGCATAGATGCATATGTGATGCATGTGTGTTTTGGCGGCTTGTGTGTCGTATTAATCACACCGGGTTGAGGTCGTTCTTTAATTGTATAACGACTGCGTGTCGACTTGTGATGCTTGAGCTCCTCATGTAATTCATTTGCTACCTATTAGTTGTAATAGTTTAGTTCTTTGCTATGGAGGCTTCAAGCATGATGACAAAGAGGACAAGAAGTGTGGCGAAGAATATCACCATGGAACCATGGCGATGGCGACAACTACGATACAAAATGCCATACCATTCACAGTATAATGTGATTATATGCATGTGATGTTTATTTCTTGTCATACTATTCTTTCATGCCATACCAACTAAGGGTTAGTTTTTCATGATAGAATAGCTTCTCTCAAGAAAAATTAAGAATTTGTTTTGATGCCCTTCCAATTCTTGCACCTATAAGAATCATGATCATTGTTTGGTAGGTGCGCCAAAGCGAGTACCATCAAATATCTTGATCTAATAGGGTGGATGTCGGACATCCACATGCATAGTATTGGTTTACTTGACAAGGCTATCAAATTAGATTTGGGCCTTGGGGCATGGTGTTGGGAGCCGTGGCATTGGATGCCACCCAACAAACAAGAGTCACATAAGATGTGATTAGCAAGTGTTGCTTACCTCGTCACTAGGTTTCTAGCAAGATGCCAAAGCTCACTAGAACTTAGATGAACATGGACCTTGACCACTATATGTCGTTAGAGGAAGACGATTACAAAACATATAGTGGGAGTATCTTTGTTAAATTGTTTAATGGAAGATCAAACATGAACATAGTGCTAAACTTTGCATATTCTTTGTTGTAGATCATGTCAACTAATGCGCATCCAGTTCTTTTAATTTGCGATCTATTCTTGAGAAAGAAAAACTCAATGGAACGAACTTTTTGGATTGGTATCGCAACCGAGAATTGTTCTCAAGCAAGAGCGCAAGGAGTATGTCCTGAGTCTCCTTATCCCGATGACTTGCACGATAATGCTACTGTGGCGCCCGAAAGCTTATGAGAAGCAAACGAATGATTACCTTGATGTGAGCTGTCTCATGCTTGCCACAATGTCCTCTGAGCTTCAGAAGCAATATGAGAACACAGATGCCTACAATATCATTGTGGGGTTGCGTGGTATGTTTGAGAACCAAGCAAGGGCTGAGAGGTTCAACACTTCAAAGTCCTTGTTTGCGTGCGAGCTTCTGAGAAGGGAATCCGTCGACCCTCATGTGATTAAGATGATTGGCTACATTGAGAGTCCGGAAAAGCTTGGTTTTCCCTTAGCCAAGAGTTGGCTACTGATGTGATTCTTCAGTCGCTCCCCTCGAGCTTTGAGCCATTCATTCTGAACTATCACATGAACAACATGGACAAGACCTTGGCTGAGTTGCATGGGATGCTAAAATCAGCCGAGGAAAGCATTAAGAAAAGCAGCCATCATGTGATGATGATGCAGAAAGGCAAGGGCAAGCCCTATGTAAAGAAAGGCGCGGTCAAAAGAAAGTTAGCTCCCGATGAGATCGCGAGCAGTTCTAAGGCCAAGCAAGTCAAGAAGGGTCCTGCTCCTGATGCAGATTGCTACTACTGTAAGCAATCAGGACATTGGAAAAGGAACTGCCCAAAGTACTTGGAGGATCTTGAGAAAAAGAAGGGAAGTACGACTTCCGCTCCAGGTATAAATGTTATAGAAATCAATCTTGCTACTTCATCTACGATTCTTGGGTATTTGATACCGGATCGGTTGCTCACATTTGCAAATCGTTGCGGGGCTAAGAAGAAGTAGAAGTTTGAGGAGGAGCGAAGTGGATCTTGGCGTTGGCAATGGAGCAAAAGTTGTCGGTGGTATGTAGGCACCATGCCATTGTCTTTACCTTCGGATTAGTTTTGGAATTGAATAATTGTTATTGTGTTCCATCTCTTTCCAAGAACATTATTTCTGCTTCATGTTTACAAGCAGAAGGTTATGACTTTAGATCTGTGAACAATGGTTGTTCTCTTTATTTCAAAGATATGTTCTATTGCCATACTCCATTGGTGAATGGGTTATATGTTCTTACTCTTGAAGAGTCATCGGTCTATAACATTAATACAAAGAGGCAACGATCGAATGATTTGAATCCCACGTTTATTTGGCACTTGTCGCTTAGGTCACATAAATGAGAAACGCATGGAGAAGCTCCATAGAGATGGTATTCGCACTCATTTGATTTTGAATCATTTGAGACATGCGAATCTTGTTTACTTGGCAAGATGACAAAGCACCTTTCACCGGTCAAGGTGAGCGGGCAAGTGACTTATTGGCACTCGTACATTCGATGTATGTGGACCAATGAGCTCAACGACCAGAGGTGGTTTTCGATTTCATAACTTTTATCGATGACTTTAGTAGATATGGATATATCTACCGATGAAGATAAGTCTGAATCCTTTGAAAAGTTCAAAGAATTCCAAAATGAAGTGCAAAATCATTTAGGCAAGACAATCAAGTATCTACGATCCGATCGTGGAGGCGAGTATTTGAGCCATGAGTTTGGTAATCATCGAAGGATTGTGGAATTGTTCCACAATTGACTCCGCCGGAACACCTCAATGGAATGGAGTATCGAGCGAGAAATCGCACCTTATTAGATATGGTGCGCTCCATGATGAGCCACGTGATCTTCCGTTGTCTTTTTGGGGTACGCTCTTGAAACGGCCGCTTTCACACTAAACAGAGTTCCATCAAAATCAGTAGAAAAGACACCATATGAGATGTGGACAGGACAACGTCCTAGCTTGTCTTTTCTTAAGATTTGGGGATGTGAGACTTATGTAAAACGTTTACAATCGATAAGCTCGGTCCTAAATCGATAAATGCTTCTTTATCGGGTATCCTAAGGAAACAAAAGGATATTACTTCTATAATCAAGAAGAAGGCAAAGTGTTTGTCGCCTGGCATGGTGTCTTCTTAGAGAAAGAGTTTCTCTCAAGAAGGGATAGTGGGAGCATGGTGCAACTTGAAGAAATTCGAGAAACACACGAAACGTTTCAGCTCCTCTGAACCACAACAGGATGAACAAGCTGTTGAAGAACTGTGCTGTGGACACACCGCACCACGTAGGTCGAGAGGTCACGTCGTGTACACGAGAGGTACATGTTCTTGACTACTCAACAACGGGATATATTGTTGTTAGACAACGATGAACCTAAGACCTATGAAGAAGCGATGGTGGGACCAGACTACGAGAAATGGCTTGAAGCCATGAGATCCGAAATTGAATCCATGCACGATAATCAAGTTTGGAACTTGGTTGATCCACGATGGTGTTAAAACCATTGAGTGCAAATGGGTTTTCAAGAAAAGATAGACATAGATGGAAATGTTCACATCTATAAAGCGCGATTGGTGGCCAAAGGTTTCAAACAAATTCAAGGTGTTGATTATGATGAAACTTTTTCTACCGTCGCAATGCTAAAGTCTATTCGGATCATTCTAGCGATTGTCGCTTATTTCGACTATGAAATATGGCAAATGGATGTCAAAACAGCTTTCCTTAATGGAAATCGAGTAAGGATGTGTACATGACACGACCCACGTGTTTTGTCGATCCGCAATCAGCTAGAAAGATATGCAAGCTGCAAAGATCCATTTATGGATTAAAGCAGGCATCTCGGAGTTGGAACATTCGTTTTGATGAAGTAATCAAAGGGTTTGGTTTCATCAAGAACGAAGAAGAGCCTTGTGTTTACAAAAAGGCTAGTGGGAGCGCACTCGTGTTTACGGTCTTATATGTGGATGACATATTATTGATCGGAAATGACATTCCTATGCTCGAATCATTAAGTCTTCATTGAAAAGTAGTTTCTCTATGAAAGACTTAGGAGGCGACATATATTCTGGGCATCAAGATCTATAGAGATAGATCAAAAGGTCGATTGGATTAAGCCAAGATACGTTACATTGACAAGGTGTTGAAAAGGTTCAACATGCGGATTCCAAGAAAGGCTTCCTACCTATGTCACATGGTATAAATCTTAGCAAGAATCAGTGTCCTAGTACACCTGATGAGCGGGATAAAATGAATGCGATTCCATATGCTTCAGCTATTGGATCCATTATGTATGTCATGCTTTGTACACGTCCGGATGTCTCGTATGCTTTAAGTGCTACGGTAGATACGATCGAGATCCGTGAAAGTCATTTGGATTACCGTAAAGAACATCTTGAAGTACTTGAGAAGAACTAAAGATGTGTTCCTCGTCTATGGGGTGAGGAAGAGCTCGTTGTAAATGGTTACACCGATGCTAGCTTCCAAACCGACAAAGATGATTTTAGATCGCAATCGGGTTTGTGTTCTCGCTGAATGGCGGTGCGGTAAGTGGAAGAGTTCCAAGCGAGAGCAGCTTCTTGATTCTACAACAATGCCAGAGTACATAGCGGCTTCAAGTCGCTAAAGAGGTCGTTTGGATCAAGAAATTTGTTTCGAGCTTGGTGTGATGGCTAGTGCCTCCACCCAATGGACCTCTCTTGTGACAACAAGGAGCCATTCATAAGCCAAGGAGCCTAGATCGCACTGTAAGTCCAAGCACATTCTACTGCGATTTCATCTCATCCGCGAGATTGTGGAGAGAGGCGATGTTAAGATATGCAAAGTACACACGGATTTGAACATTGCGGATCCGTTGACAAAGCCGCTTCCCACCAAAGCATGAGGCTCACACTAGGGCAATGGGTATTAGATACCTACATGGTTGACTCTAGAGCAAGTGGGAGATCACAGATATGCCCTAGAGGCAACATGGAGATGTTGAATATATCACATACTATGTTTATGATACATTGCTTTGTTCCTTGAAATAGACATTATCATTATTGATCAATGAGTATGTGACTTATTCATGAGACTCTTAATGCCAAAATGTTGCTATTTCTAAATGATCCCGATTATATTTCATATGAGGAACAAATATGATTCAAAGATCAACATATGTATTGATTGATGATCATGTCTCATGGATCATGGTATGGAGATACCAAATCAATAATATGGACATGTGTTAGTGAACATATGTTGGATAGACCCGCCATGAGACACTGCAGAGATTCCATATGTCATCGCTGGTCTCAAGTAGTGTTTATGTGGAATCCTTAGACTTGAGATCATCATGGTTCCCGGCATGCGTAGTAGCTACTTTGGGACTACTAAACACTACTCCGTGAATCGGGTAGTCATAAAAGTAGTCTTTGGGTTTGCCATGAAACATGTAGTGGGATGTGAATGATCAAGATAGAATTTGCCCTCCTTATGGGAGAGATATCTCGGGCCCCTCGATGTAATGGATTATGAAAGTGCATGGCCATGCCAAGGTGATTGAGGAGTCAATCACGAGTTTATAATCCATCACGGAATCGAGAGAGTGATTGAGCTATTAAGAGGATGACACAGGTCTCGCCTTGAGCTTAATCTATATCGTGAGGCAAAGGATTAGTACATGAGAACATTACGGTGTTCACCGATATGATCTTTACGTATACTTTGGGGTTAATATGTCTTACTAGAGGCCGCTATTAACACGGTGACCGGAAAGGTGTTTCGGTCGTGACCAAGTATCGTGAACCTGCTGTCGCACACTTAACGGGTTGGAACACTAATTCGAATGTGATTCGGATATGGGCTCAATTCGGATAGAGATCCGGATAGACTCCTATTGGGCCTCGGTCCACGAGGCCCAAGTGAGGAGGTCTATATATATGGCGAGGGCCGAGGGAACGAATCGATAATCCCGAGCTAAACCACGCCGCCACCTCCCAGCCAAACCCTAGTCGCTCATGAGTCTTTGGTACACTCGCGATTGGCGTTCGATCCGGACGTGTGGATACCGGTGGAGACGCTGCTCGTTGCGGCGTTGATCGGCATCAACAACCTCTGATTGGATCCGCTGGTGGTGTGGTTGATCGCGTGGAGGAGACGATCGGATCGGGACGATCGACTACTTCCACT
Source organism: Bonia amplexicaulis (assembly GCA_036346245.1). Taxonomy (NCBI): domain Eukaryota; kingdom Viridiplantae; phylum Streptophyta; class Magnoliopsida; order Poales; family Poaceae; genus Bonia; species Bonia amplexicaulis. The sequence goes on along the minus strand of CM070753.1, from coordinate 12,107,438 downwards.
ACTACCTCGACGGCGTGGTTGGATCGGCTTCTCCAACTCTTCTTCATTGCTTGCCTAGTGGTAACGATCCATGATCCTCCTTAAGCATGATGTTCTTGTGTGCGCGGTAGAAAAGTTTTGTTTTCTGCTATCGTAGCCTTCGCGCAATCCATTAATTTTCTCATTCTCAAAATTGACTACATCACACATTTTCACATATACATCACACAAATGCATTGTTATGTACATATATGCAAATGCCCACATATATGAATCACATTCTCATTGTACTTGCTTATTTCCTTTAAAAATGAGCCCTTCATGATGATCAATGCGTACGTAACTAGTTTCGTCACGTTGTTTGCCGTCGACCCTTATGCCATTTCCAAAAGGAGGTAACTTGTCAAATTGATTGTATTCTTCCTCGTCCACTACATTCTCTACTCCGACAATTCTCCTTTTTCCATGAAGAACTACATGACGTTTATTACTTGCCGGGTTGGTTACATAGAAAACTTGAACAACTTGGTTGGCGAGCACGAATGGTTCGTCTTTGTACCCGACACGTTGGAGGTCCACGGTAGTGACACCGTACTTGTCAACCTTCACCTGTGGGAGATGCACCCAATGGCAGCGAAATAAGGGGATCTTGAAAACCACGTAGTCGAGCTCCCAAATCTCTTCTATGAACTCATAGTACGAGTTTCTCGACCCATCGATCTCGAACGCATCTATCACGGACACCGCTGATACGTTTGTGCTCTTTACATCCCGAGATGCGTATAGAATGTGTACCCATTTATGTCATATACTTGCCATGTCACAACTGTAAATGTTGGCCCTTTTGCCAACCATGTCAGCGTCTCACTTGGCGAGCTCCTAGCGATTTGCTCCTTCAACCATTGGTTGAACCGGATCGTTATGTTGCCTCATGATCCAAACATCCGGCCGCTCGGATTTTGTTGTCAAGCACATTCTTGTCTTTGGTCGACATAAGGCGCCACTTCACCATGTGTTGCAAGACCGTGAAATGGGCTTGAGTATACGTGTCCATGTCTGCAGTGATTGCTTTCCTTCCGATAGTTCCGATACCTTTCAGCCTCCCCTCATGACGAGATTGACGCACACCTATCGGTTGAGTCTGAGCCATATAATCGACACAAAACTCAATGACCTCTTCGCTTGCATAACATTCGACGATGCTGCCCTCCGACCGAGATCGATTCCGTACGTAGGACTTGAGAATTCCCATGAACCTCTCAAATGGGTACATGCTACGTAGGAATACGGGCCCGCGTATTTTTATCTCCCACACAACGTGAACAATGAGATAGATCATGATATCGAAAAACGAAGGAGGAAAATACATTTCAAGATGACATAGAGTCATCACCACCTCGTCCTGTAGAGCATCTAGTCCCTTCGGGATCGATGACCTTCTGAGCAATTGTGTTAAAGAAATAACATAGCCTTATGATTGTCTCTTGTACTTTGATCGGCAAAATAATTCTAATTGCAATAGGGAGCATTGTGTCATCAGCACATGACAATCATGAGACTTCATGCCATTTAACTTCAAATCTTGCATCGAAATAAGTTTCTTCACGCTTAGGAGTAACGAGACGGAACTTTGACACCATGCAAATCTTGTACGATTCTGTTCTCTCGACCTTAGATGATCAGAACACGAAGGGGAAGGTACGTTCGTCCATTATCTGTTATTGTCGGTGCTAACTCAGGCCTGATGTCCATATCAGCCAAGTCAAGCTGTGCATTGACACCGTCCTTGTTTTGTCACGAATATTCAGTAAGAGACCAATCAAGCTGTCACATACATTCTTTTCTACGTGCATGACGTCGATCCAGTGTCGAACATCTAGGTACTTCCAATAAGGTAAGTCCCAAAATATTGATCTCTTCTTCCAGGTGTTCTTCTCATGAGCCCTCATTTTACGTTCCTTTCCGAGGACAACATCTAAATCCTTAACCATATCATAAACCTCGTGTCCCCTTAAATGCCTTGGAGCTGAACCATCTTCCTTCTCTCCGTCAAATTGTTTCTTCATCTTGCGGTACGGGTGAGCCCTGCGAAGGAACCGGCGGTGACGCATGTAGACCGTTTTGCGTGAGTGTCTCAGCCACACACTCTCGGTATCATCTAAACAGTGGGTACAAGCTTTTGCACCTTTTGTACTCTAGCCCGATAGGTTAGCAAGGGCAGGATAATCGTTTGTGGTGCAGAACAATAAGGAGCACAAAGTGAAGTTCTCTCATTTGTATGCATCCCATACCTGTACCCCTTCGTTCCACAGTACTTTTAGATCTTTCACCAATGGTGCTAGGTACACATCGATATCGTTCTCCGGTTTCTTTGGCCCTTGGATAAGTATCGAAGCAAAATATACTTTTGCTTCATACACAACCAAGGAGGAAGGTTATAGATGCAGAGAGTCACGGGTCATGTGCTATGTCGGCTGCTCATGCTCTTGAAAGGATTCATTCCATCTGTACTCGCCTAAACCTTATATTCCTTGGTTACGCACCAAAGTCTCGCGAAACTCCTATCGATGTTTCTCCACCGAACGGAATCGACAAGGTGTCTTAGCATTCCATCCTTCTTGCGCTCCTCAGAGTGCCAATGCGTGATTTTGCCTCCTTTGGTTTGCAAAAAACCTTTTCAAATGGGGAATTACAGGAAAACACCATGCCACCTTAGCAGGAGGTCCTTTCTTCACCTCTGTTCCCTCGCCGTCATCTGATTGATTGTTACGTTTGTATCGGCATGCGTTGCACACCGGACATACGTGCATGTTTACATACTCTTTACGGTACAGGATACAGTCATTCGGACATGCATGTATTCTTTCTACTTCCATTCCCAACGGACAAAGAACCTTCTTGGCTTTATACGTGGTTTTAGGCAGCTCATTTCCCTCCGGAAGCATGTCCGCTAAAAGACCTAGCAGCGCCGTGAAACTCTTGTCGGACCAACCGTTGCTTGCCTTCAATTTCAATAGTTCAAGCACGGCCGACAACCTCGTGTACTTGTAGCACGTGAACAAAGGTTTCTCCGATTCCTCCATCAAGCCCCAGAATTTAACATACTCTCTCTGATCATAGTTCTCTTCTACATCGCGAAGCATCTGATCCAGATTATCATCGTGCAACCTATCCGTATCCAAACCACAATCGACATCATCCGGCGGCATGTCATTCACTTCACCGGCAATGTCATCCGGCGGCATATCATTCACTTCACCGGCAATGTCATCCGGCGACATATGATCATTCACTTCGCCATGACTGGTCCAACACGTATAACCCTTTTTGAAACCCCTCCGAATCAAGTGCGCTTCAATTTGCCCTCGGTTCTTAAACATCTTTAAATTATCGCGATCGGTAGCATGGACGATACATATATTCCACCCCTTATTTAACATATCCTCCTCGGCGGCTCTTGTAAAAGCAGACACGCCATTAATATACTCTTCACTCACACGGCTCGCGGCATACATCCAGCTTCGGTCCTACGTTACGTACATATATAACAACTCAATAACACTCACCAATTACTTAGATCTAAATTGTAATGCAATTAAAGAAAAAATAAATTTCCTTACTAACCATATCTAGCGAGCTAGCTACCAAGAAAGTATGAATGGATCTTCAAAGCTCAATCTCTGCCTCTTCCCACCAAATTAACTGCCTCAATCGCATAGCTTGCCTCCTGAGCGAAAGACCACTATCACAGACAGTTTTTAATTAAAAACCGTCTGCGATAACCAGCTTATCACAGACGGTTGTTTATTAAAAACTGTCTGAGATGCTGACAACAAAGACGGTGTTCAAATTAAAACCGTCTGAGATGCAGAGTCAGAATGTATCTCTTGTGTTTCGTGTAACGTATCTCGATCGTTATACGAAGCGTCTATATCATTAATGTTTCGTATACGAACCATCTATATCATTAATGTTTGGTATACGAACCGTCTGTGCTAAAGGTTAAATATGCGCGCCTAAACCAGGTCTTCTACGTACATACGTACTGTATGTCCTCTAGCTACTCATCTTCTTCTCTAGAATTCTCAACGTACGTACAATATGGATTCTACTGTTCTTGTGATCATCTCCTTCCTCTCATCTGTTCATCAAGAGTTGTTCGGCCGGAATCTTACACAGACGCCGCAATTTACATCTGGAGCGACTTCTCGGACACGCCCGCTCTCCTTCCCGACTTTCTTGCATCCGTCACCGACCGATCATCCGCCATCGACGGAGGCGTCTTGCTGCCAAGAAAGGGAAACAACCCTCACCCTGGTTCTTATACACAATGTGCACAAAGCGGAAGAAGCAATTGTGCCATTGGAGAGACTGATGGGTAGCATTGCCGATCAAGCAAAAACGGCAGATTCTGAGGAATCTTATAATGCTATCCTCTACGAGATTATGAGCTATGCTACTGATCATTTGCCCATCTTTGGAGGAGGAAGTGCCGAGGACAAGGACAATCTTAACGGCGTTCGAGAACTCGGTGGCTCCTCCAAGTCCCAAAGTCGAAGAAGAAGCGTCTGAAGCCCGTAAGATTAGAATCGGGAATCTCTTTATCTCTGCGACTTTTGTAATAAATTTGCCTCAATTGAAATTAATAAATTTGCCTTTTATTTGTGATCTCTTGTCTCGTAGTTATGTTATTATCATTATCACGACGGTTTTTATTACAAACCGCCCGTGATAATGCCGATTATCACGAGCGGTTTTAATATAGACCGTCTGTCATACTAAAGTATCACAGACGGTTCATAGGTAACAACCGTCTGTGATACTCGTTTTCTCCGACGCCGCCTACACAGACGGTGTCCAAATAAAAACCGTCTATGTTAGTGTCGGTCACAGACGGTTTGACAAAATCGTCTGTGATTGGTCGTCTAGTATTAGGCTTTCTGTAGTAGTGCGCGCTAGTTGGACGTTGTGTCATATAAGAAACTTACTATATTATTAAGTCATATTGGGCTGCGGTTGGACCAGCTAATCACCGGTTGGGTGAAGAGCCGATGAGCCTAAGGTCGACGGATGGATGGCTAGGATGCTCCGCCATCTAGGCTATTAGTCGCAAAATTTTAAACTCATGTTTCAGTTATCAGTATAGATTATGCACTAAGCTTTCATCGTACATTTGTACAAATGTACGTACGCAATGCAATTGTAGGACCCGGATTCTTAAATCCGAAATCCTCTGTGATTATTGCACTAATCCCTGGATCAGTAGTTAGTGCACACAGTACATTGCTGAATCATACATACATCGCATACACCAAATATTACAATCCAAAGTTGGAGATACGCCACGTCGGGCATTAGTTTACAAAAGGGGCCATAAGGCCAAATGTTATCAGTCATCAAAGTATCACAGTGGAACAAAAGTAAGCCAACGCCACGAACAAGCGGCGGGGAATATGTGTGCGTGTATATCATCTAGACTTAGATCATATCGTGCACACACAGCCTAAAGTCTAACTTGTCTGAGTCCAAAAGAAATGTAAGCAACGCCCTAATTATCATCGTTGTTGCCTTCCTTCTTGATCGGGACATCTTCATGCTCATAGTGACCCTGAGTTCCTGTCTCTGTTTTGATATTGCGAGTGTGAGCACACTATCCACCGTGCTCAGCAAGTTACCACACAGAATGCAGTAATTTACATGCTAGGCTAGATCAAGGGAAGGCTGGGGTTTGGTTGTTTGCCAAAAATTGCATGTGAATAACATAATTAAAAATCCCTATGATCTAGCAGCTTTTCAGTAAAAGTAATGTGAAATACCGCCTTTGTAATAGCGATACAGACACCATCCACCATTACATGGCATCTGCATCCTACTGTATCCTTCAGTGTTATAGCCACTTAACACCACCGGGACAAACCTGGCCAATTCCAAACTAGGGCGGTCCATCGCCTCTATTCTCCCATTCCTTCACAAACCATTTTGAAGCAGAACTATATCTAGTTAAGTATCCCATGTGCGCCCATGACCGTGGGCACGGCTATTCGAATAGTTTTGACTCTGCAGTGTGTACACTTTCACCTGGCGATAATCCACCTATTGCCCCACCCGATTCCTTGGTCGGTGGTCAAGCGGATTATCACATGACTGCTCGAATATCTAGTTCCACTAGTCATCTCACCCTATGGGTTTGTTCCCACTTGCGGCGGGTCCCATCGTTGCAGGATGTTCACCACGGCTACTAACATTATGCGGGCTCCTCTCCCCAATGCTAATACGGTGGTGAGCGTCACCCTCCTTGGTGTCCCTTTAGGCCTCCTTTGCCCTTGCATAACCACGTCTATCCACTACCGTGAGATGAGTCGGGAGTTTCGATACCGCTTCTTAGCCAAGTTGTATTTTAGACATGTGGTTGTCTTGTTTTACAGGCTAACATGACAAGATTCAGTCCTTAGTGTTATCGGGTGGTTCTACCACATTCCATAATTTTGTGCTTCCACCGCACCACATTCCAGCCCCCAATTCATCCACCCAGATACTAAGCAAATTTGGAGATTTTTGGGACACAAAATAACAGTTCCAAACTTTTATCAGTCATTCCCTCCATGAGTGCCCAAATCATTTTTCCATATTGCATGAGAGAGTTTTCGGGACAACTAAGTGTCCCGATTAACTAACATGACTAAGCAATTAACTCGTTATACTCTATTTGGGAAATCTACTTTATATTAGTTTTACTACGGCGACAAGGTTCACATATATCAACATGTCTCAACGGGTAATACTAGCAAGCATAATATTGGATGTATAACTACATTACGAAAATCGAACATGATATCTTTAAAATAAAGCATGCACATGGATAATTTAAAAGAAATAATTTGCATAAATCGGGTTCAATATGGTCAAAGTGGTAACTCGCCTTGGTCAAGTGGTTCTATGGGTTGGAAGTTGGGGTCTGCTGCTGCTTCTGCTTCCTCTTCTTGTGCCTCGTACGCTATTTTAACCCAAGGCGAAAATTTGCATAAAAAGAAAAGCAAGAATCAAACCAAATAACACCGAATTTCAAATGAACTCTAAAATTATGATTTCGTTCCATTGGATAGATCTTGAATTTAGGCAATTTAAAATTTGTCTCACTAAATTGGAGTTAACATGAAGAAGTTATGACATTTCAAAGCCCTCAGTTTAAGTAAATTCCAAAACTATTAATTCTTGTGGTGGGACCCACTTGCATATTTTATTTAACTTATCGCCGATTGTGCCTCGACATGCGGGGTCCGCATGTCGGTGCTCGGGCCTCTGTTGCCTTCGGCGGGTGGGACCGGGGCCCACATGTCGTGAAAAAGAAAAAAGGGTCAACCCACGCGGGCCGGGGCTCGAGCGCCACGGGAGCCGGGGAAAGAGGGAATGCGCTGCGGTAACCAAGTGGGCGGGAGGCTTTGCCTACCCCTTAAGGATGGTATATCCTTTTGAGGTGGCTCCGGGAGGCTGCCGAGTAGCGGAGGCAGAGGCCGGTGAGGGGCTGCGGTGGTGCTGGCGAGGGGTGGTCGGAGAGGTGCCGGGGGTGCGTGAAATGTAATCCCGGCTTCGGTGAAGCGATGGAGGGTCGGCGGGGCGGGGCGCCGGAGATGGGTCGGCAGCGGCGACAGTGGCGGTGCGGGGAGGTCTCACGGCGCCGGCGATGTGCGGTGGCCGGGAGCTCCGGGGGAGGCCGGAAACGAGTTGGTGAGGCTCTGGAGATGGTGAAGGAGCTCAGGATTGAGCTCGGGTGGCGTGGTCGGTAGGGAGGAGGATGGCGGGCCGAGGAAGAAGCTCGGGCCAGCGGTGGTTCGGGCCGTTGGGCGCAATTGCTCGGCGGGAGAGGGATGAGGCGTGGGGAGGACAATGGGGCTCGGGGTGTCTTATGGGCACGCGGGAGGGCCGGCATCGAGTGCCTCCCGTGCCGTCTTTTCGGCATGCGGCGGAGCGGCGTAGAGGCGGCGGCGCGGCCGGCCGGCGCTCGCGTGGCGGGTTGGGGAGAAACCGTGGCGGCGGCCGTGCATGGGCGCCACGCGAGGCAAAGCGCCGAGCGCCTGGCGAGGTGGCGGGCGCGGGGAAGGCGGTGGCGATCTTGGCGCGGCGTTCGGACAAGACGGCGCGCTGCTTGTCCGCGAGGGCGAGATGTTGTCCGAACGCGGCGCCGAGGCGGCTGGGCAGGCAGCGCGGGTGCGGGCGGGCGCGGGCGTGGCAGCGGCGAGCTAAGGAGGCGGGAGAAGAAAAGCAGTCGGAGGCGGGGGTCGCGTGGGGGGCGGGGTTGGGCTGGGCGATTCGGTGGTGACCCCAAAACAAAATATTTTTCTTTTCTATTTCTTTTATTTAATTTCCTCAATTCTTTCACATATTTGCAACTATGTACATATATATATATATATATATATATATATATATATATATATATATATATATATATATATATATATATATATATATATATATATATATATATTTCTAAATCCCTATCTTTAAGGGAGCTCATCTACACATTTTATTCATTTAAAACCCTTTTATTATTTCCATTTTCATATATAAATATTTGTATTTACATATATACTTTTCTATTTTATTTCTCTCTCATTTCTTTTGTAAAGATTTAACCCTATATATAATCCATTATCTAGGATCAACTACATTCTTTTGGCTTTGGATCATCTTTTGATTCTCCTTTATTATTTTATGTTCTATTATTTCATTTCTTTTGCCCATTGGAAATCATCAGCTCTTTAATTAAGAAATGTTTTAAAGAGATCCAATTTCAAATCAAAATAACAGCAATTAATGCAAGGAAAATTTATAATCCAAAATTTAACTTCACAGGATGTTACAAACCTACCCCCCTTAAAGAGAATCTCGACCCCGAGATTCAGTCTAGTTGGTGAATAGTTCGGGGTAATCTCTCCTTAGCTGGTCTTCGCGTTCCCAGGTGGCCTCCCTCTTGGAGTGATGACTCCATTGCACTCTGCAGGTGCGGATGGTTTGATTCCTGGTCTTCTTTTCCACAGTGTCCAAGATCTTAATTGGACGCTCCTTGTAGGTTAGGTCGCTCTCGAGCTCCACTGCTTCCATCGGGGTTTGATCTTCTGGTACTCGAAGACATTTCTTGAGTTGGGACACATGGAAGACGTTGTGTACATCTGCTAGACTAGCAGGCAATTCAAGCTGATAAGCCACTTCCCCTTTCTTAGCTATGATCGGAAATGGCCCAACATAGCGAGGGGCGAGCTTGCCTTTGACTTTAAATCTTCTGATTCCCCGTAGGGGTGAAACCTTCAAGTAGACATGGTCTCCAATTTCAAAACTTAATGGCCTTCTCCTTTTATCTCGCATAACTCTTACGCCTAGGCCGAAAGCGACCAATAACCGATCTACGATCGAGCGAACTTTCTCTTCGCTTGCTTCAGAGTATCAGGCCCGAATACATACCCTTCCCCTACTTCTGACCAATGTAAAGGGGTGCGGCACTTTCTTCCGTACAATGCTTCAAAAGGGGACATCGAAGGCTGGTTTGATAGTCGTTGTTGTGGCGAACTCGCATCGGCGGACACTTATCCCATCCTTGGAGAAATCCAGGCACAAGCCCAAGCATATCTTCAATATTTGATTTACTCTCTGTCGACCATCCGTGCAGGGGTGGTGGCGGTGCTAAAATCTGACGGGTACCAAGGGCTTCATGTAGGCTAGCCTGTAAATGCGAGGTAAATTGGGACCCTCGATGCGAGACTATCCGTTTTGGCACACCGTAAGCACACGATGCGGGACATATATAGTTCTGCCAATTTGTCTCCCTTGCCAATTTGCTTCATATCTTGGTACATTTTGGTACTCCCAGGATGAAGGGAATATGCGAGCTATGGGCTTCCGGAGCATTAGATCCTTAAGGTCCTTTTGGTGAGGTGCGAAACACAGTTTACATGCTTTAGAACTCCTTGATGATCCATAGTCATTTTAGGGCCTTCCATCTTCCATTAATTTCTTCCACCTCAAAGCAGTTGGGTCTTCTCTCATGCAGCCTCTATCATTTCTTCAATGCTTGTTTGATCTTCCTGGTGGTTAGGGCTCCTTCTTCTATGATCCCGAGTTCGGGCTGCCGACTCTTTGTAGAGTTCAGTGGTGTTCGGATCCATGAGGTTATTGCAGAGGCCTTGACTCGAGCATCGGCTACCACATTGGCCTTCCACAGGTGGTAATGGACACTCGGTCGTAATCCTTGATCAACTCTAACCATCTCCTTTGCCTCGTGTTAAGGTGTGGTGGGTGAAGAAATATTTGAGGCTCTTGTGATCAGATATATATCACAGTGGTTGCCGATCAGATAATGCCTCCAGATCTTCAAGGCATGAACCACGGATGCTAATTCCAGATAATGGGTGGGGTAGTTCGCCTCATGAGGGCGGAGTTGCCGGGATGCATATGCTATGACCTTGCCTCCTTGCATCAGTACGCACCCCAGTCCTTGATGGGAAGCATCACAGTATATTTCAAAATCTTTGCGTACATCAGGTAGGACTAGCACCGGGGTGGTAGTCAGCCTTTTCTTGAGCTCTTGGAAGCTTCCTTCGCAGGCTGTGGTCCATTCAAACTTGTTCCTTCTTGAGTAGGCGAGTCAATGGCACGGCTACTCTAGAAAATCCTCTATGAATCTTCTCGTAGTATCCCTTGATCCCGAAAACTTGGCTTCAAGAATCGGAGGAGGGTGGCTTCCATTCGATCCTTTGCCGCAATCTTGGCGGGATCAACTGATACTCCTTCTGTGGACACTATATGTCCTAGGAAGCTGATGTCACTTAGCCAGAATTCACACTTGCTGTACTTAGCATATAACTGATGTTCTCTTAGCTTCTCTAGCACTAGGCGTAGATGCTCTGCATGATCGTCGGCAGTCTTGGAGTAGATGAGGATGTCGTCAATGAACACCACCACGAACTTGTCCAAATATTCCATGAATACTTTGTTCATGAGGTTCATAAAGTATGCTGGGGCATTTGTCAGACCAAAAGACATGACCGTAAACTCGTCATGCGACCCATACCTAGTGGTAAAAGTCGTCTTGGGTATATCTTGACCACGATTTTCAGTGGTGGTAACCCGATCTCGGATCTATTTTAGAAGATGGTGGCTCCACCAAGTTGGTCAAATAGATCATCGATCCCGGAAGGGGTATTTATTCTTGATGGTTACTTCATTTAAGGCGGTAATCCACACACATTCTAGTCTGTGTAGTCCTTTTCTTCTGAATAGTACCGGGGATCCCCAAGGTGAGGAACTGGGTCTGATGAATCCCTTTTCTTGCAGTTCCCGGAGTTGGGTCTTTAGCTCTTCCAGCTCTTCCACCGTCATCCTATATGGTCTCTTGGAAATAGGAGCGGCACCTGGCTTCAAATTAATAACGAACTCTAGGTCTCTGTCTGGGGGCATGCCGGGTAAATCTTCGGGAAATACTTCCTGATAATCTTGTACCACCATCATTCCTTCTAAAGGTACATCTTCACAATAGTATATTGCACGGCCCCAGCGGTATGGTCGGTCCACTTTCACATCTATAGTCATTCCAAGGCATTTAGTCGGTTTCTTGTCACGGAGGCCTGATCTATAACTCCTTTATATCGGCTAACCACCCATTCCTAGTATAATATCCAGTGCGGGAGCTTAGTACTATCGATCCGCCGGAAGTCGCACCTTTCCATGACGATTGTTACCCCAGGGCACACTAAGGTAGCTGTTATCATACCAGCTGGTGACTTAAGTAATGGATCGCGCGAAGGCTACGATAGCAGAAAACAAAACTTTTCTACCGCGCACACAAGAACATCATGCTTAAGGAGGATCATGGATCGTTACCACTAGGCCAGCCGCAATGAAGAAGAGTTGGAGAAGCCGATCCAACCACGCGTCGAGGTAGTAGTGGAAGTAGTCGATCGTCCGAACCGATCGTCTCCTCCACGCGATCAACCGCACCACGGCGGATCCGATCAGAGGTTGTTGATGCCGATCAACGCCGCAACCAGCAGCGTCTCCACCCATCCACCGTCCGGGTTTGAACGCCGATCGCGAGTGTACCAGCACTCGCGAGCGGCTAGGGTTTGGCTCTGGAGGTGGCGGCTACGGATTAGCTCGGGATTATCAGATGCGTTCCCTCAGCCCCTCGCCTCCATATATATAGACCTCCTCACTTGGGCCTCGTGGATCGAGGCCCAATAGGAGTCTATCCGGATCTCTATCCGATTGAGCCCATATCCGAATCACATTGAATTAGTGTTCCAACCCGTTAAGTGTGCGACCACAGCAGGTTCACGTATACTTGGTCGCGACCTAGAAACACCTTTCGGTCACCGTGTTAATAGCGGCCTCTAGTAAGACATATTAACCCCAAAGTATACGTAAAGATCATATCGGTGAACTGTAATGTTCTCATGTACTAATCCCTTTGCCTCACGATATAGATTAAGCTCAAGGCGAGACATGTGTCATCCTCTTAATAGCTCAATCACTCTCTCGATTCCGTGATGGATTATAAACTCGTGATTGACTCCTCAATCACCTTGGCATGGCCATGCACTTTCATAATCCATTACATCGAGGGGCCGAGATATCTCTCCCATAAGGAGGGCAAATTCTATCTTGATCATTCACATCCCACTACATGTTTCATGGCAAACCCAAAGACTACTTTTATGACTACCCGATTCACGGAGTAGTGTTTAGTAGTCCCAAAGTAAGCTACTAAGCATCTTGGGAACCATGATGATCTCAAGTCTAAGGATTCCACATAAACACTACTTGAGACCAGCGATGACATATGGAATCTCTGCGGTGTCTCATGGCGGGTCTATCCAACATATGTTCACTAACACATGTCCATATTATTGATTTGGTATCTCCATACCATGATCCATGAGACATGATCATCAATCAATACATATCTTGATCTTTGAATCATATTTGTTCCTCATATGAAATATAATCGGGGATCATTTAGAAATAGCAATATTTTGGCATTAAGAGTCTCATGAATAAGTCACATACTCATTGATCAATAATGATAATGTCTATTTCAAGGAACAAAGCAATGTATCATAAACATAGTATGTGATATATTCAACATCTCCATGTTGCCTCTAGGGCATATCACCAACATCTCCCACTTGCACTAGAGTCAACCATGTAGGTATCTAATACCCATTGCCCTAGTGTGAGCCTCATGCTTTGGTCAGAGCGGCTTTGTCAGCGGATCTGCAATGTTCAAATCCGTGTGTACTTTGCATATCTTAACATCGCCTCTCCACAATCTCGCGGATGAGATGAAATCGCCGTAGAATGTGCTTGGACTTACAGTGCGATCTAGGCTCCTTGGCTTGCGCAATGGCTCCACTTGTTGTCACAAGAGAGGTCCATTGGGTGGAGGCACTAGCCATCACACCAAGCTCGAAACAAATTTCTTGATCCAACGACCTCTTTAGCGACTTGAAGCCGCTATGTACTAAACTTGTTGTAGAATCAACAACCGTCTCTTGCTTGGAACTCTTCCGACTCACCGCACCGCCATTCGAGCGTAACACAAATCCAGTTGCGATCTAAAATCATCTTTGTCGGTTTGGAAGCTAGCATCGGTGTAACCATTTACAACGAGCTCTTCCTCACCCCATAGACGAGGAACACATCTTTAGTTCTTCTCAAGTACTTCAAGATGTTCTTTACTGATAATCCATTGACTTTCACCGATCGGACCGTATCTACTTGTAGCACTTAAAGCATCTGAGACATCCGGGCGTGTACAAAGCATGGCATACATAATGGATCCAATAGTGAAGCATATGGAATTGCATTCATTTTATCCGCTCATCGGTGTACTAGGACACCGATTCTTGCTAAGATTTATACCATGTGACATAGGTAGGAAGCCTTTCTTGGAATCTGCATGTTGAACCTTTTCAACACCTTGTCAATGTACGTATCTTGGCTTAATCCAATCACCTTTTGATCTATCTCTATAGATCTTGATGCCCAGAATATATGCCGCCTCTCTAAGTCTTTCATAGAGAAACTACTTTTCAATGAAGACTTATGATTCGACATAGGAATGTCATTTCCGATCAATAATATGTCATCCACATATAAGACCGTAAACAGAGTGCGCTCCCCACTAGCCTTTTGTAAACACAAGGCTCTTCTTCGTTCTTGATGAAACCAAACCCTTTGATTACTTCATCAAAGCGAATGTTCCAACTCCGAGATGCTGCTTTAATCCATAAATGGATCTTTGCGACTTGCATATCTTTCTAGGCGATTGCGGATCGACAAAACACGTGGGCTGTGTCATGTACACATCCTTACTCGATTTCCATTAAGGAAAGCTGTTTTGACATCCATTGCCATATTTCATAGTCGAAATAAGCGACAATCGCTAGAATGATCCGAATAGACTTTAGCATTGCGACGGCGAAAAAGTTTCATCATAATCAACACCTTGAATTTGTTTGAAACCTTTGGCCTGTCGCGCTTTATAGATGTGAACATTTCCATCTATGTCTATCTTTTCTTGAAAACCCATTTGCACTCAATGGTTTTAACACCATCGGTGGATCAACCAAGTTCCAAACTTGATTCTTGTGCATGGATTCAATTTCGGATCTCATGGCTTCAAGCCATTTCTCGAGTCTGGTCCCACCATCGCTTCTTCATAGGTCTTAGGTTCATCGTTGTCTAACAACAATATATCCCGTTGTTGAGTAGTCAAGAACATGTACCTCTCGGTACACGACGTGACCTCTCGACCTACGTGGTGCGGTGTGTCCACAACAGTTCTTCAACAGTTTGTTCATCTGTTGTGGTTACTCAGGAGCTGAAACGCGTTTGGTGTTTCTCGAATTTCTTCAAGTTGCACCATGCTCCCACTATCCCTTCTTGAGAGAAACTCTTTCTCTAAGAAGACACCATCTTGGGCGACAAACACTTTGCCTTCTTCTTGATTATAGAAGTAATATCCTTTTGTTTCCTTAGGATACCCGATAAAGAAGCATTTATCGAGTTGGGACCGAGCTTATCGATTGTAAACGTTTTACATAAGTCTCACATCCCCAAATCTTAAGAAAAGACAAGCTAGGGCGTTGTCTGTCCACATCTCATATGGTGTCTTTTCTCTGATTTTGATGGAACTCATTTTAGTGTGGCGGTACATTTCAAGGCGTACCCCAAAAAGACAACGGAAGATCACATGGCTCATCATGGGCGCACCATATCTAATAAGGTGCGATTTCTCCGTTCGAGATACTCCATTCCATTGAGGTGTTCCAAGGAGTCAATTGTGGAACAATTCCACAATCCTTGAGATGATTACCAAACTCATGGCTCAAATACTCGCCTCCACGATCGGATCGTAGAAACTTGATTGTCTTGCCTAAATGATTTTGCACTTCATTTTGGAATTCTTTGAACTTTTCAAAGGATTCAGACTTATCTTCATCGGTAGATATATCCATATCTACTAAAGTCATCGATAAAAGTTATGAAATCTTGAAAACCACCTCTGGTCGTTGAGCTCATTGGTCCACATACATCGAATGTCAGTGCCAATAAGTCACTTGCCCGTTCACCTTGACCGGTGAAAGGTGCTTTTGTCATCTTGCCAAGTAAACAAGATTCGCATGTCTCAAATGATTCAAAATCAAATGAGTGCAGAATACCATCTCTATGGAGCTTCTCCATGCGTTTCTCATTTATGTGACCTAGCGGCGGTGCCAAATAAGCGTGGGATTCAAATCATTCGATCGTTGCCTCTTTGTATTAATGTTATAGACCGATGACTCTTCAAGAGTAAGAACATATAACCCATTCACCAATGGAGTATGGCAATAGAACATATCTTTGAAATAAAGAGAACAACCATTGTTCACGGATCTAAAGTCATAACCTTACGCTTGTAAACATGAAGCGAAATAATGTTCTTGGAAAGAGATGGAACACAATAACAATTATTCAATTCCAAAACTAATCACGAAGGTAAAGACAATGGCATGGTGCCTACGATACCGCAGACAACTTTTGCTCCATTGCCAGCGCCAAGATCCACTTCGCTCCTCCTCAAACTTCTACTTCTTCTTAGCCCCGCAACGATTTGCAAATGTGAGCAACCGATCCGGTATCAAATACCCAAGAATCGATAGATGAAGTAGCAAGATTGATTTCTATAACATTTATACCGGAGCGAAGTCGTACTTCCTTCTTTTCTCAAGATCCTCCAAGTACTTTGGGGTTCCTTTTCCAATGTCACGATTGCTTCTGATGTAGCAATCGCATCGAGCGAGGACCCTTCTTGACTTGCTTGGCCTTAGAACCGCTCGCGATCTCATCGGGAGCTAACTTTCTTTGACCGCGCCTTTCTTTACATAGGGCTTGCCCTTGCCTTTCTGCATCATCATCACATGATGGCTGCTTTTCTTAATGCTTTCCTCGGTGATTTTAGCATCCCATGCAACTCGGCCAAGGTCTTGTCCATGTTGTTCATGTGATAGTTCGAATGAATGGCTCAAAGCTCGAGGGGCGATGAAGAATCACATCGAGCCAACTCTTGGCTAAGGGGAAAACCAAGCTTTTCCAGACTCTCAATGTAGCCAATCATCTTAATCACATGAGGGTCGACGGATTCCCTTCGCAAGCTCGCACGCAAACAAGGACTTTGAAGTGTTGAACCTCTCAGCCCTTGCTTGGTTCTCAAACATACCACGCAACCCCACAATGATATTGTAGGCATCTGTGTTCTCATATTGCTTCAAGCTCGAGAGGACATTGTGGCAAGCATGAGACAGCTCACATCAAGGTAATCATTCGTTTGCTTCTCATAAGCTTTCGTGCGACCACGGTAGCATTATCGAGCAAGTCATCGGGATAAGGAGACTCAAGGACATACTCCTTGCGCTCTTGCTTGAGAACAATTCTCGGTTGCGATACCAATCCAAAAGTTCGTTCCATTGAGTTTTTCTTTCTCAAGAATAGATCGCAAATTAAAAGAACTGGATGCGGCATTAGTTGACATGATCTACAACAAAGAATATGCAAAGTTTAGCACTATGTTCATGTTTGATCTTCCATTAAACAATTTAACAAAAGATACTCCCACTATATGTTTTGTAATCATCTTCCTCTAACGACATATAGTGGTCAAGATCCATGTTCATCTAAGTTCTAGTGAGCTTTGGCATCCTTGCTAGAAACCTAGTGACGTAGGTAAGCAACACTTGCTAATCACATCTTATGTGACTCTTGTTTGTTGGGTGGCATCCAATGCCCGGCTCCCAACACCATGCCCCAAGGCCCAAATCTAATTTGATAGCCTTGTCAAGTAAACCAATACTATGCATGTGGATGTCCGACATCCACCCTATTAGATCAAGATAGTTGATGGTACTCGCTTTGGCAGACCTACCAAACAATGATCATGATTCTTATAGGCGCAGCAATTGGAAGGGCATCAAAACAAATTCTTAATTTTTCTTGAGAGAAGCTATTCTATCATGAAAAACTAACCCTTAGTTGGTATGGCATGAAAGAATAGTATGACAAGAAATAAACATCACATGCATATAATCACATTATCTTGTGAATGGTATGACATTTTGTATCGTAGTGGTCGCCATCGCCATGGTTCCACGGTGATACTCTTCGCCACACTTCTTGTCCTCTTTGTCATCATGCTTGAAGCCTCCATAGCAAAGAACTAAACTATTACAACTAATAGGTAGCAAATGAATTACATGAGGAGCTCAAGCATCACAAGTCGACACGCAGGTCGTTATACAATTAAAGAACAGCCTCAACCCGGCTGTGATTAATACGACACACAGGCCGCCAAAACACACATGCATCACATATGCATCTATGTCATACCATTCACATCATTCCCTGCAAAAACAAGTTAAGCGTAGAACATATTCTACCGCCCTGACATGAATGTGTTTCTATAACAATCTATGCGTATGCATAGGAATTACATAGATCGCATCTATGAAATCGCTATGAAAATCTCATCGGGCGATCAAATCAACCCAAATCCGAGCCATTCAAAATGTCTCAATTTTCATTAGATCAATCACATCAATCATCGCGATCGGTATGCTTGAGGAGACCGCAACACAAGACCTCGATCTGTTGTCTCAATCTCATCGATCGCATTAGCCCGATGGTGTTACCGGTAGGTAGGGGCAAGTCGCGGCGTAATCAAAGAAGGAGCACGAACTAATCTTTTTGGCCACATGATGCTATCAACTCATACATATTCCAACCCCTTATGACCGATTGATCTAGTCCGTAATAGATCCAATCTATTACAACCGCATATCAACATATGCACTGATCCAGATCGCAAACTAAGCAAGATGGCTCTGATACCACTAATGGATCGCGCGAAGGCTACGATAGCAGAAAACAAAACTTTTCTACCGCGCACACAAGAACATCATGCTTAAGGAGGGATCATGGATCGTTACCACTAGACGCGCAGCGCAGCGGAAGAAGAGTTGGAGAAGCCGATCCAACCACGCGCGTCGAGGTAGTAGTGGAAGTAGTCGATCGTCCCGAACCGATCGTCTCCTCCACGCGATCAACCGCACCACGGCGGATCCGATCAGTGGGTTGTTGATGCCGATCAACGTCGCAACCAGCGGCGTCTCCACCGGTATCCACACGTCCGGTGGAACGCCGATCGCGAGTGTACCGGACTCGCGAGCGGCTAGGGTTTGGCTCGGAGGTGGCGGCTACGGATTAGCTCGGGATTATCGGATCGTTCCCTCACCGCCTCCATATATAGACCTCCTCACTTGGGCCTCGTGGATCGAGGCCCAATAGGAGTCTATCCGGATCTCTATCCGAATTGAGCCCATATCCGAATCACATTGAATTAGTGTTCCAACCCGTTAAGTGTGCGACCACAGAGGTTCACGTATACTTGGTCGCGACCGAAACACCTTTCCGGTCACCGTGTTAATAGCGGCCTCTAGTAAGACATATTAACCCCAAAGTATACGTAAAGATCATATCGGTTTGAACACAGTAATGTTCTCATGTACTAATCCCTTTGCCTCACGATATAGATTAAGCTCAAGGCGAGACCTGTGTCATCCTCTTAATAGCTCAATCACTCTCTCGATTCCGTGATGGATTATAAACTCGTGATTGACTCCTCAATCACCTTGGCATGGCCATGCACTTTCATAATCCATTACATCGAGGGGCCCGAGATATCTCTCCCATAAGGAGGGCAAATTCTATCTTGATCATTCACATCCCACTACATGTTTCATGGCAAACCCAAAGACTACTTTTATGACTACCCGATTCTGGAGTAGTGTTTAGTAGTCCCAAAGTAAGCTACTAAGCATCTTGGGAACCATGATGATCTCAAGTCTAAGGATTCCACATAAACACTACTTGAGACCAGCGATGACATATGGAATCTCTGCGGTGTCTCATGGCGGGTCTATCCAACATATGTTCACTAACACATGTCCATATTATTGATTTGGTATCTCCATACCATGATCCATGAGACATGATCATCAATCAATACATATCTTGATCTTTGAATCATATTTGTTCCTCATATGAAATATAATCGGGGATCATTTAGAAATAGCAACATTTTGGCATTAAGAGTCTCATGAATAAGTCACATACTCATTGATCAATAATGATAATGTCTATTTCAAGGAACAAAGCAATGTATCATAAACATAGTATGTGATATATTCAACATCTCCATGTTGCCTCTAGGGCATATCACCAACATTAAGTACTACTGGCCTCTTTAGAGGATAGGTAGGTAACCCTAGTTTGTCCGCATACCCCTTGGATATAAATGAATGTGAGCTCCGAATCAAATAGAGTTTGTCTGGTATGGACTTGACGAGAACGTGCCCATTAGGACTCCATTGCTTCCTCGGCTTCGTCCGCCGTGACATGGTTGACCACCTTGCGGTTGGGCATTGGAGCATTCTCTTGGCTTGAGATGTCTGAGGTCCCTTGCCGGGTGCTGAGGCTTGACTGCGAATAGGGGCATTCTGTTTGTGTGGGCATCTATTGGCAAAGTGCCCCTTTTCACCGCAGCTGAAGCACTTAAGGCCTGTGGTCTGACCTGAGCTCACATTTTGGCGTCCTTGCATTGAACTGCCACTCGGACTAGGCGATGAGGCTGAGGGCTTGAACTGGTTCGGCCTTGAAAAGTTAGAGTTGTTGAAGAACCTTTGGACAAACCTTCCTTGTGGCATTGTCTTGCCATCTTGCGCTACTGGTGGCCTCCAAGCTCTTCTTCTCGTTTTCGGGATCGGTGCCTTGTTCACCGCTTGATGAAAGTCGGGAAGTCTTGGACGATCAGCTGTACCCTTAGCTCTTCATTCATACCCTCAAAGAATCTGTCAATTTTCTCCTCCTCCTCTGCTACGTCCTTCGGGGCGTAGCGGGCAAGCTGTGTGAACTTGGTAAGATACTCATTAACTGACATGTTCCCCTGTTTGAGGGTACGAAACTCGTTCCTCTTCATCCGCATTACTCCGGTCGGAATGAAGTTGGACTTGAATGCCGTCTTAAATTCTGTCCATGGTATGGTCTCCATGTCGTTTGTCTGTGGAGGTCTCTTCTTGTCCTCTAGCGACAAGGTAGTTTTCCCACCGCTTGCCGCCCCACGGGTGATGAGCTGCGAATATCACTTTGTCTTCTTCCGCACTTAGCTAGGCGCAGTTTCCTTTCAGTATCCCGAAGCCAATCCTCGACTTCGAGAGATTCGTCGGCAGAAGAGAAGGTGAGGGGGGTTCTCTGAATCGGCGGTCGACCTGGACGGTGGGTCGCTTGTCGCCCATTAACAATGGCTTGCAAGAATCGGGTTTCTTCGCCATGACTGTGCCATTGTGGGATTTGTCGGTGGGGGTGGGAGATCGGCTCCTTGGTCTTGCACCGGCCCACGCCTTGTTGGCGAGACCCCAGGGGTGGAGTCAACCTCCGCCTGGTTGTGGGTGGCATGAGTCTGGGCCCTAGTTACCCTCTGGCTGGCCATCTGCAGTTATATTTATACATACAATTGGCTTAGCACTAATGCTAGGCAAAGCAAAAGAAGACTGCCAATTTAGCAAATAAAAACCACAAGATAAACGACAAAAGCAATTTTTAAACACAAAGCCGGTTTCATAGAATAAAGCACCACATAGCCAGCTTCTAGGCTGGACTTACAATTACAACATAATTAATTAAAGTTCGACGGAATAGCTACTACGATATAGAAGGTCTTGGACAACATGCTACGATACACCCCTTAGTACTTGCGCCATATCTCGCAAGTACCGCACCACCCGATCTACTCCTCTATGAATCCGGTGTCTGGGCTGGAGGGACTGTAAGTCGGTGACTGAGAACGGGACCGGCTGCCACTAAACTCGGAGGGGTCGGTCTCGGAACGGGAGCGGCTGCGGCTGCGGCGTGACCCTCCGTGGCCAAGAGTCGACCGTGGTCCCGGAGGTCGCACGCTCTGCTTGTGGTAAGGTGGTGCGGGCCCAGCTGCGTCCCTGGCTGGCTGGGACGGGAGGTGCTGGAGTAGCAGCAGGAGCTGGGACCTGCTGCGATCGTGCTGTGTGCTGCCGCCTCCGCCTTGGCCGCCGCCAAGGCCCGCCAAGACTGAGCAAGCTGCTCCCGGAGGGTCGCCATCTCCATGTGCTGGGAGACAAGGTGGGCGCGGAAAGTGGTGATCTCCTCCAGAGCGGCTGTGTGCGCCAAGCCCATAGCGCGGGTGAGATCAACCTGATGCGTAAGCATCGGGTTGTCCTCAATAACCGGCAGGTAGGTCTCGTTGTACTGTGCGCCCTCCTGGCGCGAGGGGAAGTAGATGAATGGCGTGTCTTGCGGCTTGGTCTTGTATCGTCGCGAGTCGGGCGTGGCGGGCGGTGCATCTGGATAGCCGCTACCCGGTGCTCTGGTGTGCTCGGTCCGGAAGGCGTGAGGGGATCTGTTCGCTCTTGGCGTGATGAACACCTCAACCACCCAGCTCTCCACTCCACCGGCCACGGCCTTGCGGCTGCGGTACATGGGCTGGTCCTTATAGCCCAGGTGGTGCAAAAGCCTGCGGAGGAGGCTGGCGAACTCCCCGTGGGGGAGGCCGTGAGACAGGAAGTCCCAGTCACCCTCCGCTGCATATCCCGCCATCTGTAGAAGGAATTACTAGGGTTAGTAACATTTTAAAATATTAATGAAGATAGAATAGAGCAGAACTAAAGAGGATAGGAAAAGAAATATTACGCTATATTTTTGGAAATTCTTTTTATAAGTTTGATAAAATTGTAATCCTATCCTTTATCTAGCGTCCATACTAAGGCCTTTATCCTACAGTCGTATGCTCGATACCATCAGAGGGACCGGTTCTTAAATCCGAAATCCTCTGTGATTATTGCACTAATCCCTGGATCAGTAGCTAGTGCACACAGTACATTGCTGAATCATACATACATCGCATACATCAAATATTACAATCCAAAGTTGGAGATACGCCACGTCGGGC
The DNA here is from genome assembly GCA_036346245.1 of Bonia amplexicaulis. Taxonomy (NCBI): domain Eukaryota; kingdom Viridiplantae; phylum Streptophyta; class Magnoliopsida; order Poales; family Poaceae; genus Bonia; species Bonia amplexicaulis. The sequence continues at coordinate 12,084,895 of CM070753.1, read as the reverse complement.
ATTAGTTTACAAAAGGAGCCATAAGGCCAAATGTTATCAGTCATCAAAGTATCACAGCGGAACAAAAGTAATCCAACGCCACTGGCAAGCGACTGGGGGAATATGTGTGCAGTGTATATCATCTAGACTTAGATCATATACGTGCACATACAGCCTAAAGTCTAACTTGTCTGAGTCCAAAAGAAACGTAAGCAGCGCCCTAATTATCATCGTTGTTGCCTTCCTCCTTGGCGGGACATCTTCATGCTCATAGTGACCACGAGTTCCTGTCTCTGTTTTGATATTGCGAGTGTGAGCACACTATCCACCGTGCTCAGCAAGTTACCACACGTAATCAGATAATTTATATGCTAGGCTAGATCAAGGGAAGACTGGGGTTTGGTTGTTTGCCAAAAATTGCATGTGAATAACATAATTAAAAATCTCTATGATCTAGCAGCTTTTCAGTAAAAGTAATGTGAAATACCGCCTTTGTAATAGCGATACAGACACCATCCACCATTACATGGCATCTGCATCCTACTGTATCCTTCAGTGTTATAGCCACTTAACTTACCACTGAGACAAACCCAGGCCAATTCCAAACTAGGGCAGTCCATCGCCCTCTATTCTCCCATTCCCTTCACAAACCATTTTGAAATGTAACTATATCTAGTTAAGTATCCCATATGCGCCCATGACCGTGGGCACGGCTATTCGAATAGTTTTGACTCGAAAGAGTGTGTACACTTTCACCTGGCGATAATCCACCTATTGCCCCACCCGATTCCTTGGTCAGGTGGTCAAATGGATTATCACATGACTGTTCAGAATATCTAGTTCCACTAGTCATCTCACCCTATGGGCTGTTCCCACTTGCGGCGGGTCCCATACGTTGCACGGGATGTTCACCACGGCTACTAACATTATGCGGGCTCCTCTCCCCCCAATGCTAGTACGACTGGTGAACGTCACCCTCCCCTTGGTGTCCCTTTAGGCCTCCTTTGCCCTTGCATAACCACGTCTATCCACTACCGGTGAGATGAGTCGGGAGTTTCGATCCGCTTCTTAGCCAAGTTGTATTTCTGAGACATGTGGTTGTCTTGTTTTACACTGCTAACATGACAAGATTCAGTCCTTAGTGTTATCTGGGTGGTTCTACCATATTCCATAATTTTTGTGCTTCCACCGCACCACATTCCAGCCCCCAATTCATCCACCCAGATACTAAGCAAATTTGGAGATTTTTGGGACATAAAATAACAGTTCCAAATTTTTATCAGTCATTCCCTCCATGACTGCCCAAATCATTTTCCATATTGCATGAGAGAGTTTTCGGGACAACTAAGTGTCCCCGATTAACTAGCATGACTAAGCAATTCGCTACGTTATACTCTATTTGGGAAATCTACTTTATATTAGTTTTACTACGGCGACAAGGTTCACATATGTCAACATGTCTCAACGGGTAATACTAGCAAGCATAATATTGGATGTATAACTACATTCTGAAAATCTGAACATGATATACTGCAGAAAATAAAGCATGCACATGGATAATTTAAAAAGAAATAATTTGCATAAATCTGGGTTCAATATGGTCAAAGTGGTAACTCGCCTTGGTCAAGTGGTTCTGTGGGTTGGAAGTTGGGGTCTGCTGCTGCTTCTGCTTCCTCTTCTTGTGCCTCGTACGCTATTTTAACCGGGCGCAAAAATTTGCATAAAAAGAAAAGCAAGAATCAAACCAAATAACACCAGAATTTCAAATGAACTCTAAAAATTATGATTTCAGTTCCATTGGATAGATCTTGAATTTAGACGAATTTATAAATTTGTCTCACTAAATTTGGAGTTAACATGAAGAAGTTATGACATTTCAAAGCCCTCAGTTTAAGTAAATTCCAAAAACTATTAATTACTGACAGGTGGGACCCACTTGCATATTTTATTTCGCTTAATACGCCCGATCAGGTGCCTCGACATGCGGGTCCGCATGTCGTGACTCGAACCTCAGCAGGCCACGACGTGGGACCGGGGCCCACATGTCGTGAAAAGAAAAAAAAGGCTCAACCAGCATGAGCGGGGCTCGAGCGCGCCCGGCCGGGGGAAAGAGGGAATGCGCTGCGGTAACCAAGTGGGTGGGGAGGCTTTGCCTACCCCTTAAGGATGATATATCCTTTTGAGGTGGCTCCGGGAGGCTGCCGAGTAGCGGAGGCAGAGGCCGGTGAGGGGCTGCGGTGGCGCCGGCGAGGGGTGGTCGGAGAGGTGCCGGGGGTGCGTGAAATGTAATCCCGGCACCCGGTGAAGCCGATGGTGGGGTCGGCGGGGCCGGGCGCCAAGATGGGTCGGCGGCGGCGGCGGTGCGCGGGAGGTCTCACGGCCGGCGATGTGCGGTGGCCGGGAGCTCCGGGGGAGGCCGAAAACGAGTTGGTGAGGCTCTGGAGATGGTGAAGGAGCTCAGGATTGAGCTCGGGTGGTGTGAGTCAGCAGGGAGGAGGATGGCCGGAGCTGAGGAAGAAGCTCGGGCCAGCGGTGGTTCGGGCCGTTGGAGCGCAATTGCTCGGCAGGGGAGAGGGATGAGGGCGTGGGGAGGACAATGGGGCTCGGGGGTGTCTTATGGGCATGCGGTGATGAGGACATCACTTCTTCGGATATACACAACACTCCTCCACTTGATATTCAAGGACCAATCACTAGAGCTCGCGCCCGACAATTGAATTTACATGTGAGCTCGTTCCTAAGTACTTCTTTTGGTTCATTTGAGAATCGATTGTTACCTAATGATTTAATTATGATTAGGAACCATGGAGAGGATCAAGAAGTACTTGGAGAAGGGCTACGAGGCGCACAAGTCCAGCAAGGGCGGACGAATCATGTTGGATGTCCAACTCAAACCGACTTGAATCAATTCGGTCCAGGACCAGTTGTACTAAAGCGGACGCCAGATCGCATCCGGACTCCGTTTCGACGTTCCACATATGTATGGAAAGCTGAGAAGATAACATTTCCAATGGATCTGGTCTCATATCAAAATTCCTTCGAGTCAGCGGAATCGTCGAAACAAGTGGACGTCCGAGTCTGTCGGTGGTGCGACACCGTCTTTTGGGCCGTTCGGCTTTGTATCGTGTTGGAGTCCATTAAGGACGCGTCCAGGGGGTTTGCTTAGATTAATTCTGTCTTGAACAGTTTCGCCGTCATCGGTTTGTGAAACCCCAAGTTTCAAGTGCTTCATCAATATATCTGCAATTTGGTTGTGTTCTTCCTTGTTCTTGCTTGTGTTCTTGATTCGCGCGAGGATTAGCCTTCTTGGCAAGGTCAACCGGCAGCGCACGGTTGATAACCCGAGGAGACGTGGTGCTGCGATTGCGGGGTTGAACGTGTCGTTCGGGCGGATCGAATTGTGTCGTGCCTCCACCGTCGAACATACTCAGAACCTGTTGGAAGATCGGGACCCGTCCCCATCATGCGGGGAGGGCCGGCATCGAGTGCCTCCCCCGTGCCGTCTTTTCGGCGTGCGGCGGAGCAGGCGTAGGGGGCAGGCGAGGCAGGCCGAGCTGGCGCTCGCGTGGCCGGGTTGGGGAGAAAACCGTGGGCGACGGCCGTGCATGGGCGCCACGCGGAGGCAAAGCGCTGAGCGCACGACGTGGAGTGGCGCGCGCGCGCGAAAGCGCGGTGGTAGTCTTGGCGCGGCGTTCGGACAAGACGGCGGCTTCGTTGTCCGGCGGGCGAGATCGCTGTCCGAACGCAGGCGCCGAGGCGAGCCGGGCCACGGGCGCGGGTGCGGGCGGGCGCGGCCCGTGAGGCGCGAGCGAAGGAGGCGGGAGAAGAAAAGCAGTGCGGAGTGGGGGTCGGCGTGGGGGCGGGCGGGTTGGTGGGAGCTCATCTACACATTTTATTCATTTAAAACCCTTTTATTATTTCCATTTTTCATATATAAATATTTGTATTTACATATATACTTTTCTATTTTATTTCTCTCTCTCATTTCTTTTGTAAAGATTTAACCCTATATATAATCCATTATCTAGGATCAACTACATTCTTTTTGGCACTGGATCATCTTTTCAGATTCTCCTTTTATTATTTTATGTTCTATTATTTCATTTCTTTTGCCCATTGGAAATCATCAGCTCTTTAATTAAGAAATGTTTTAAGGAGAACCAATTTCAAATCAAAATAACAGCAATTAATGCAAGGAAAATTTATAATCCAAAATTTAACTTCACAGGATGTTACAGCAATCATCTCCTTATTATACCCGGGGGGGTTTCCGAACGCCCGCGCAAGCCATGTCGGCGTTGCCCGTTCTTGCTTCGACGCTTGTGTGCGTGGTCCAGCTGCCGCTTCGTTCGTCGCTTCGTTCTCCCCTCTGCGCGTGCGAGTGGTGCTTCATCCGTACATGATACCGGCTCGCGGTTTCCCTAGGTCGTCCATCTCCGTCTGTTTCTTCTTTTTATCTCGACGCGTGGTGGGCAAGCGCTTCGGGATGGTTCTGCGCATCGCGGACGCCGCACGGATTTGTTTCGCGTTTTACTCCGCGCGGAGCATCCGTTTGTGCCTTTTCAGCTGCGTTTTGGGTTCTTGGGTGTGTCTCGCTCCTGCCTGCTGTGTTTTCTTCTTGGTTGTGTTTCATCTCCAGCGCTTTTCGAGCTGCATCTCCATGTGCGGTGGTTGTTCTCGCTTTTGTTTATGGAATGTCTGCCGTCTCTTTCTCTGCTATCTCCTGTTCTTCGTTTTCGCTTTCCTTTGGTGCTTGGTTGCGTTTTCTCTCCTGCGCTTTTCGAGCCGCATCTTGATCTGTGGTGCTTGGTCTCACTTTTGTTTATGGAATGCCGTCTCTTTCTTTGGTATCTCTTGTTCGCTGTCACTTTCCCTTGATGCTTCGGGTTTTATTTGTGGTTTTCGTGTTGGGTTCAGTACGGCTTGTTTATTTTTGGTTTCTTTCTTTCTGAAACTTTTTGTTCTTTCTTTGTGGATCTTTGTTTGCGCTACGTTCTTGCTTCTACGCGTGCCAGCAGCGCTTCGTCCGTACAGCCCTCTGGTGGCGGTCGACGATTTTCTCCTGGTGTTTGTTTGCATTGTTTCATTTTTTAGGAAAAAAGGGCCGTACAATAAGTTGTTCATATTAGGTGCCTGCTAATTTCCATTGCTTGGTATTTTACCCTTTGTTTTTTTATAGATGTAAGCTAATTTGCATTCTTTGGTATTTTACTCTTTGTTTTTTTTATAGATGTAAGGGTGTTCTTTATAAATCTTTTTGTTTGCCCTTTGTTTCTTTTGGGTGTACCTCAGTTTTTAGGAAAAAAAATCGCCGTACAATAAGTTGTTCATATTAGGTGCCTGCTGATTTGCATTTCTTGGTATTTTACCCTTTGTTTTTTTATAGATGTAAGCTGATTTGCATTGTTTGGTATTTTACCCTTTGTTTTTTTATAGATGTAAGGGTGTTCTTTCTAAATCTTTTTGTTTGCCCTTTGTTTCTTCTGGGTGTACCTCTTTGTTACCGAAAGGGTTCATGGCATGCTTTTATTATACATAGATGCAGACCTATTTGTGACCAAAAGGGTTCATGCCATAGCTTTAGTACATTGTTTTCTTATAGATGTGCAGGTGTTCTTTGTAAAATTTTTTGTTGCCCCTCTATTTGTTTTCGGTCCACTTATTTGTCAGTACAACGGCTCGTAGTGTGCAGTAGTTTCTTGGTATTGGGCCTGTTTTTTTTTGGTCATACCGGTGGCTTTAGTCTTGCTACCGGTGGCTTTAGGTCGTTTGTACGAGAGATTATAGAGTAACAGAAATTCACGTGCGATTTTTGATGATATAAATGAAGTCAGTAAAGTATGTACTACAATTAACTAGTAGACCCTATCTTGAAAAAAATACTCTATTTAGAAGCTAGTTACTGTAGAAAAGCCGAAAAGCAGCTTTTAGAAGCTGAAAAGAACAGGGCCATTAACTTCTTGCTGATTTCCGTTCCTTTATATATGTGTAAATGGTGTTTTTGTTGTTGTATGCGTTTCCTATTACTGCATTATACATGCAAGGGTGTTTCTTTAGCATCCATTTCGTATCCTTTTCGCAATCTTGCTACGTTTTTACTACTGTTTTCTTCTAAATGCAGCGGTGTGGTCGATTGAATCATCTTTTTTTGTTCCTAATCCTGGTTACTTTTCCTACGTTGTTAAGATCGTTCGACTGGTAATTTAGTCCGTCAGGTATTTTCGTCTTTTATGTTGTAACACCTTTATAACTTTTTTGTGCTTAAACATACAGGCTACTCATTTCACTCTTTTCATAGTGCAGCTCCATCCTGTTTTGCATCGTCGTTCTTCGCCGGTTATTTTCGTCGGGTTATCTACCATGCGACAGTCGTTGGTTTTATTCGACTGTTCCTGCGGTTGCGCTCCACTTGATCTTCGCTGAAATTCTGGTAATAGTTCCAGTATTTGCGTTCCTATGTCTGTAACGTAGTGTTTATACTTTCTTCTTGCTACAGCCTTTCAACTGATGCTTCCATAAGATAAATTATGTTTTAGGCTGTGGGATATTTACCATTTTCATTATTATATTTATTGATTTATAGATTACTTCAGATTATTTACCGTCTAATTCTTATAATATATTAATTGCAGTTTTTTTCTAGATTACTTCAGATTACTGATCGTCTAATTCTTATAATGTACTGATTACAGTTTTTTTGTTTACATGTTTACTCTTCCTGTCTTATTTTTTCCCTTTTTGTTTATTATTAGCTTATCCATTGTTGTTTCATGCTATTTTTTTACGTATTTACCATTTTGTGTTATAAACACAGGATCGTTTTGGATTCCATCGTGATTTCACGCTGCTGATATCGTTTGTGTTACATATTGGTGAAGGAATGTTCGGTAAATTCATTTTGCTTTCCTGCGACAGCTTAGTGACTGCTTCTCTATTGATAATTGCTTTTTTCGCATTATACTTCTTCCTTCTACGTTCTATCTGATAATTCTGTTACCTTATTTGTGTTCTTTCATGTCTTGTTAACTATGCTATTTGTATAGCCTGACTATTTATGTATATAGTCTATATTATGTTATCTATGTACTACGATTGCACCAAATTATACGGTGTTTCGCTATGCTTCTATTATCTAAGCTTAATTTTTCACCCTTCTGTTTATGCTTACAAATTTCAATCTATCCTAATAAGCTCTTTACTTATTATAAATCTTACATAACTATCACACTACATTCCTATTTAGAAATTTCCTCTTTCCTACTTACCTCTCTACTTATTATAAATCTTACCTAATTATTACACTTCTGTTCTTATTGGGGATTTTCCCTCTTTTCCTGATTAGTTCTTTATTTATTATATATCTTACCTAATTATGACACTTCTGTTGCTATTTATGGAACTTCCCTATTTTCCTAATTGGCTCTTTACTTATTATAAATCTTACCTAATTATTACGCTGTCCTTATAGTTATAGTCTATATTATGTTACTTATATAGGCTACTTATTTATATCTACTTCGCATCATGATTATGTTATGCTAAACTACAGACTGTATAGCGGTTGTCTATTACAGTGTACCAAATTATACGGTCTATTACCTAGACTTTATTTCTTACCCTTTCGTTTCTGCTTACAAAACGAAGTGTGTAGGACCGAAAAGGCAACCAGAGGGGGGGTGAATGGTGCCTTAAAAACTCCCTGAGAATTCACACAATCCTTCTTCTCCAATAGCTAGAGAGCTATGAAGACAAAGATTGAATGCTCACTGCAAAACCGGAGAGATAAACAGAAACAAGTGCTAGCAGAAGAAGTCTGACCGGTCGAAGTGTTCTGCCGTGGTCGGACTGACTGAGTAGAAGTCTGTCTGAAACAAGGTGGTCGAAAGCCAACCAGTGGTCGATCAGACGACTCGGTCAAAATGTAAGCTCCATCAAGACCAAGAAAATAGACCGACAAATGAAATACAACAGTCTTGGCCAAAAACAGATAAAGCGAAAGGCTCACGACCGCAAGAACCAGACTTCAAATAACTTTCGATTAAGAGTTCGTCTGGCCAAGAAACTTTGTACGCACATTTCTTAAGGTCTCAAGAGGATACTCCAACTTGAATTGAAATCTTATCGACCAGATTGAGACCTTTTGCGATTTGGTCGAGAGCGCACAAGAACCGAGTTCATGAATCGAAATCGTTGATTAGAATCTCTCATGGGTCAAAGCTAGCCAAGTTAGGTTGGTGCACAATCCCACATGTCACTGCGATTTCTGAGCAATCAACGAGATCAAACCAAGAACAAGAAATAGCCAAGAACACAAAGAAGAGGACGAACGGAGAAACCGCAATCAAGTCATCCAAACAATAAACAGACAACACAACTCAAATAGACACGGAGAGATGAATGATTAGAAAAGGAGTCCCCATACGCAATTGGATAATGGAAAGAACATATACGCAGGAGCTCAAGCACACACCTTGCTTGCTTCTCCCGTACAGGCTCACTCTCAACAGCCACTCCCCTCGGGAGGACAATCTCTAACCCTAGAGCGAACACGCACACAAACTACCATGGGAGGGAGAGGCGGCTGCCTCCAAGGCCCAGCCGGCCAACTCGCCTTGAGACAGATTCCCAGTTCTGAGCAAATCAAATATAAGCCAACTCTCAAAGGAAATACAGAAGGAACTAAGAATGAAGAGATGGCAAATAAATCAATGAAAACATCTCAAGAACGACCTCTCAACCCGGATCACAAACACGCACCCATCTCATAGATAAACTCTAACAAGTACAGAGATGAGTCCTCTCAAATCATAACACAGAGGTTTCGCAACCACTCCCCACAGGAGGACAAGCTCTAGCCCTAGAGCAAACACACACAGATACACTCCCAAGGGAGGGAGGCGGCTGCCTCCAAGGCCCAACCACCAACTCAACCCTAACTCTTGCCTCCCTCTCCCTTTTATAGCCTCACATCCGAGACTAACCCTAATGGATCCATCCATTAGTCCACACTGGGATAACCGTAAACCCCACCTAACACCGGGTTTTATCACTCACTTTGCCCGCTAACTCAAATGCTTTGCCTGCTATCGTAACAGACCCGCACTTTGCCCGTTAGCGCCAACAGAATCCACTTCTTTTCTCAGGTGCTTTAACAGAGGGACAGCTTCCTTTGCAGCTTTGGCATTTCTCCAAAATGCCCTCACACTGCCTTCCTATCCATGCTTGCAACCACCTCGCAAGACTAGGTCTCCTTCGGCTTCCCCCGGTCGTTCTGGACCCCGACACCACCTGTGTCTCGTCCCGACCATCCTAGCCTCGCCAGACCTATCTACGACCGGCTGCACCAGCTCCGGTTCCTCATCAGCCACCTTGAGCTCCAAGTCTTCTTTGGCTTCACCCAGTCGTTCTGGATCTCAACATCTCCCATGTCTAGTCCCGACCACTCCAAGCCTTACCAAGACTTGTCTCCCAGATCATCTCGTCACACACGACTACACCCGACCTCCTAACCATCTGGACCTTAGCTCCTCCCTGAGCCTAGTCCTGATCCTCCTCGTCGTTGCCTGTCGTATCCATCATGGGTAGCTACAGCTCTGGTTCCTCGTCTCCCGGCTCGCAACCACCTCAGCAGCCTTGATCATCTTTGGAGTCTCCGACCTTCTGGACCTCAACACCTCCTGTGCCTAGTCCCGGTCCTCCCACGCCTCACCATGAAATAGCTCCGAAGTCCTTCAGCCACACGGACAAGCAAACCGTCACATAGCACCGCTCAAAACAAGTAGACCATCATTCGACACAATCAACATGATCCCAGTGCACAAATGCAGCTGGTCGTAAACCACATACGACCACTCGAATGCACAATTCAAGAAGTGGTCGAAGCTCTCGAAGACTTCCCAACTGCCTTCGACCACACAACATGTCATCACGACCGCTCCAAAGCTCGTTACGACCATGCAGACACAAGCCACGACCATCGCTAGCTTGCTACGACCATTTCTTCCAGCGACTACGACTACCACTTCCGGTGCTCGACTACCGCTTACCGGTCGCAACGACTTACGATCGGTCGAACTCACAGGACATGCAATGCTTAAAGCCTACGACCTCAACCCAGATCGTTATGACCACTTCCTAGGTCTTGCGACCGCTTCTAGAGACCATACGATCGGTTAACAGAAGCTACGACCGCTTATCGCATGATCGAACCACCTTCCGACCATGTTCATCGCTTTCCACCGTGGTCGAACCCTGTTCAGACCACGTACACCGAGTTTCACCATGGTCGATGCTCTTCCGATCATGCACAACAAGATTTACCGTGGTCGAAACCATTCCGACCACGTACGACTTGTTTCACCGTGGTCGAAACCCTTTCGACCACGTTTGACCACATCCGACCACGCTCCGAGCTCGTACGACCGCTTCTGATCACAATCGAGCGCGTCCGAGCACCTCCGACCGCTTAAGTCCCCAATTGATCGAAACCGACCAATCTCGAAGAGCTGCGACCACAGCCGACTGTTATCGACCACGTTAGACCGCCTCTGGCGTGGTCAAGTCCGCCAACTTTCCACATGGTTGTAGTCCAGTCCGCCGACTATCGATCGCGGCGATCGAAGCCTAGACCTCCGACTTCCTCTCGTACTAACGTGATCGTAAGCTGTCTGGCGACCTCCGACCACGGCCAATGTGGTCGTAGTCTCTTTCGACCATGGCCAAAGTGGTCATAAACAGCTTGGCTGACTTCCGACCTTAGCCAAACCGGTCGTACTCCCTTCTGGTGCCCTTCGACCACGCCCAGAGTGGTCGTAAACCTCTCGGGTGACCTTCGACCACGCCCAAAGTGGTCGTATACGTCACAACGTGGTCGTAAATAGAGCGCACGGCTTTCGACCGCTGACAGTGTGGTCGTAAGTGGTCTAGATGGCTTCCGACTAGAGACGAAGTAGTCGTAAGCTTTCCCGGTGGCCTTCGACCATGGCCAGAGTGGTCGTAAACGCCCCGACGTGGTCGTAAATAGTGCGCGTAGCTTCCGATCATGACCAATGTTGTTGTAAAGCCTTCCGACCACTCGAAAACCCATCTACTAGGTTCCGACCATGGACAACGTAATCGTAAGTAGTCTGCTGACAATTCTTAAGGCTTACGACTTTGCAGAGTCAGCTCAAACCTCAAAAACCAAACTCAATCTTTCTAGACCAAGAGTCAATTACTCATCACAACCATGGGGTGACCTCCACATGGTCTCACAAAGTGTTTTCCTAATAAGCTAATCTTAGATAACTATCACACTTCTGTTCCTATTTAGAAATTTCCCTCTTTTCCTACTTACCTCTCTACTTATCATAAATCTTACCTAATTATTATGCTTTTGTTCCTATTTCGGAATTTCCCTCTTTTCCTGATTAGTTCTTTACTTATTATAAATCTTACCTAATTATCACACTTCTGTTCCTGTTTTGGAACTTCCCTATTTTCCTGATTGGCTCTTTACTTATTAGAAATCTTACCTAATTATTATGATGTCCTTATAGTTATAGTCTATATTATGTTACTTATGTACACTACTTATTTATATATACTATCGCATCATGATTATGTTATGCTAAACTACAACCTCAGATAGCGGTTGTCTATTACTGATGTACCAAATTATACGGTCTTCCACTATGCTTCTATTACCTAGACTTTATTTCTTACCCTTTTGTTTCGCTTACAAAACGAAGTGTTTTCCTAATAAGCTCTTTTTTATTATAAATCTTACGTAGTTACCACACTTCTGTTCCTATTTATAGGTTTCCCTCTTTTCCTAATTAGCTCTCTACTTAATGTAAATCTTACCAAATTATTACACTTCTGATTCTATTTAGAAGCTTGCTTTTTTCCATAATTAGCTCTTTACTTATTATAAAACTTATCCAATTATTACACTTCTGTTCCTGTTTACAAATTTCCTTCCTTTCTTAACTAGCCCTTTGCTTATTGTAAATCTCACCTAATTATTAGACTTGTATTCCTAATTAGCTCTTTATTTATTATAGATTTTACCTAATTATTACGATTCTATTGCTGTTTACAGTTTCCCCCCTTTCCTAAATACCTGTTTGCTTATTGTGAATCTTATGTAATTATTACGCTATCGTTATACTTATAGTGTATATTACACTTTTACTTATTTTCAAATATATGTTTTCATAGCGATTACGTTAACTTATTATTATTAATAATTTTGTGTTTTCATGTTGATATATTGACAGACTTAAGCTTTTCCACATTTTAGTTTTCATTGTTTCAATAGTTAGGATTTAAAGCTATCTACCCTTTATTTCTTACCCTTCTGCTTTTATTTAGAAAGCTCCAGCCACCATTCAAGAATTAAAGCTACACAATTCGAAGTGTTGTAGGGGCGTAAGTTCAACGAGTGGCCTTGGTGAGTCAGAATCTGTTGGCTGCCCAGAGCGGGCTGAAAAGTTATGCAGATGTAAGGAGCAAGGATCGGGAGGTTGACAAACCACTTGGATCTTCAAGAACCTATGTGCGAGGTGCAAGCAATTAGAAAAAAAAATATATTTAGTATGTCAAAGCGCTTTGGTCGCAGCAGACCGAGAGAGAAGCAACTTGGGAGTTGGAGTCTCGCATGCTGCAAGCGTGCCGGCGTTGTTCACGTCGGGTGCTAGTTAATTGCTAGTTGGTTGTTTTTGTTTTCTGTTGAGGTTGCGGTTAGAATTGGGTCGAATTCTTTAAGGGGTAGAATGTAATACCCGGAAATTGTTTAATTAATTGTTTAATTAATAGAGAGAGGGACTTTTGTGAAATAATTAAATTTATAAGAGTTTTGAGGGTTTTATGAAAATTTAAGACAACTCGGGCCTAGGCCTTGGCCTGTGGGTTTTTCTTGGCCCAAGAGGGGAGGGGAGGCCACCTCTTAAAACCCTAGGCAGCCCCCACCCCTGCGCCTCCACCCCCTGCGCCTCCACCCCAGCAGCCGCCGCCCCGTGCTGCCCCGACGTCTTCTTCCCGGTGCGCCGTCGTCGTCTTCATCGTCGTCGTCTCCTCCCCCGGTGCGCCGTCGCCGACGTTCGTCGCTGTACCGCGTGGATCCGGAGGAAAGAGAGGAGGAGATCGCGGGCGTGTTCGTCGCCGTGTTCGTCGACGTGTTCGTCGTCGTGTCGTCAAGGGTAATCCCTGGTAGTCTCCAGATTGGTTTTTAATCGAGTTAGATTCGTCGGTTTTTTGGGCTGCTGGGACAGTAGTTGTTTCTCGGCGGTTTTGATCTAGTTTCGTCGGGATTCAGGTCTGGACCCCTTCTAGAAAGTTGTAGAGGGTTTCATTATCTTTCCAGGGAGTACAAGAACACGTGATTTGGATTTGTGTAGCGAAAGTTATGAATTTTCTAGTGCGACTGTTCTGCAGATCGGGGTAGTTCTGGACAGAGTTTAGTAGATCGGTTTGTGCGACGGAAATAGTGGCGATTCAGGAGTCCTTCAAATTGGGAAAGTTGTCGATAAGTTTCTTAGCTTTCAATAGAGGTAAAGAAGTCCGGATTCCGAGTTTCTGGGTGAAAGTTATGACTGTTTTAGTGCGCTGTCCAGAGAGTCCGACGTGAATATTGATGCTTTAGAAAAGGGTTTGGATCGGTTAGTAAATGGCCGAATCAGAGAGTCTCCCCAACTAAGTTTTTGTAGATAATTTAATTATCTTTACATAGAGTCTAAAAACGCTTAATTCGGAGTTACGTACTGAAAGTTATGATTTTTGGAATTCGGCTGTCTGTGGTTGGGCAGATTTGGCCGAGGGGAGTTGGGGATTTAATTGAGATAAATTGTTGGGTTAATTGGGGTTGCTGTTATTTTGTATCTAGAAACCCGTTACTGTTATGTTAGTAATTATTAATTAAATATTCAGGAGGAGAGCGGATTCCGGGGGTTGTGCCTTCTACGCGTTCTTCATTTTCTCGCGGTTGAGGCAAGTATATTTATGATGTGAAAATCTGTATGTTTATGGATTTCTTGAATTGTTTGGATGATGGATGAATCATGATTGTTTAAATTGTGAGTTTGAGTAAGTGATGAATTGAGAATGCTATTTATGTTCTGTTTACATTATGGCATTTATGAGATTTGTTGATGCGTAGTATGGTGAATGCATGTTATCTTGTTGATACATTCACATATATGCATCATATTGAGAATTGTTGAAGTCTTGGTCATGTGGTGATCAAGCATCGAGGTCCCCACACTTGCGGAGTGTGGGCAATTGGTCCCTGCACCGAGGTGCAGCATGGGTGTGCATTGACGGATGCACACTCCGCGTCACGGTAAAATGCGAAAGAGATGAGAAAGAGGAGCTTTTGATCATAATGCATAGCATGAAATTCATATGTAATATGTTTAACTTGAGAGTTAATGTTCATGCTTGCATTTGTTACAGTTATACTTGCTGAGTCATTGGACTCACTCTTCTTTGTTGTTTTGTTGTTGTTGTTTGTTTATTTTAGGTACCTTCACGAGGTCAAGATGCATGGGAATAAAGAGGATTAGTATTGTTGCACTTGCACGAAATATTCACCATGGAGAAGATAGAGAACTCTAATTATTATTTGTTGATTAGTTCAAGTGGTATTTGATTATGACCTTCAGATTAAGATGTAATAATGGATTAGAACTTCTTTATATTGCTTCCGTGCTTTACTTAAGTTTTATAGATGTTTCTGCTTAGTAGCCAAATTACTTTGCTTGCGGTTATTCATACATTTTGATAATATTGTTAGAACTTCATTTTTATCAATAAACAAAGGAGGCTCTGCTGAAATTTTATAGAATGCCTTAGCATAGTTTTATTATGTTGTTAGTTTGGTAGCATTTCAGGCCATTGTTTGGCTGGGGTGTTACAAGCTACTTACAATAACCGATTATATTATGGTGGTCCAGATTATGATTGTAATAAATGTGGTGGTATTTTTTGGTTTCAAGAGAGATCGCAGCATAGAAGTTCTTCTAGACATCAGCGAATTATTTATAATAAATGCTGGCGGAGTGGTAAAGTTTCCCTTCCACCACATAAACAATTCCCATATCCACTTCGAGACCTTGTTGGTTTTAATAAAAGCCCACAATCAAACTAATTTATGCGCTCAATTCGTCACTACAATTCCCTATTTGCAATCACTTCCTTGGGTGTAGATGTTGATAGAACCATTAACGATGGTGGAGGCCCTTATGTCTTTCGTATAAATGGTGTTGTTCATCATTGCATTGGTTCACTGATTCCTAAACCAGGTCGAAAACCACAGTATGCACAGCTATACATCTATGACACATACAACGAAATTCGAACAGACTATCTCTTTGATAAAGAAGATGATACACATCATGAAGGAGATACCAGCATAGTTGCTACGTTAATTATTATGCTTAACTATTTTAATCCATTAGTAAAACAATTCAGAATGGCACGTGACCGGTTATTTTCTCAAGAAAATCCAGAAGTCCATATTCGCCTTATCGGTTCGTCTGACAGTCATGATAGTCGGTATTCTTTACCAACTGTGCCTGAACTAGCTGCATTGATTGTTGGTGATCTCTCTTCAGAAAATAACAAATTTGATATAATTGTTGAAACTCACCCGGGTGAACTAAAGCAGATCTCACCTCTTAATCCCGCTTTGATGTCTCTTCAATATCCATTGCTATTTCCACACGGCGAAAAAGGCTTCCATCTTGGTATTAAGTACAAAGCAGTCGATGACAGCTTAACTCCTGTTAGAGATGAAGTATCAATGCTTGAATATTATTGTTATGAATGTCATTACCGAAGATACGAACCAAATCCTTACACATGCTGTGGCCGTCTTTCGAGTCAAATAGAGGTTGATTGCTATTCATGTCTTGAAGCAAATCACCTCTCATTTCATTTCTTCAATCAAGATATCTTACGCTCAGATACATATCAAGACATTTCGGATGCGCTTGGTGAAGGTACATCAGAACAAAAAAATATTGGTGTTAGAATCTTACTTCCTTCAAGCTTTACTGGTGGTCGTCGATATAACACGCTCAATTATTAAGATGCTATGGCTATTTGTCGTGAATACGGTCCTCCTGATCTATTCTCTACCTTCACATGCAATTCAAAATGGCCAGAAACTGTAGATGCACTTAAATACGAACCTGGACAAAACTATGTAGACCGCTCTGATATTGTAACTCGGGTATTCCATATGAAGCTTACTGAATATATTTCGATATAAAGAGTGGTCATACCTTTGGAATCATCGAGCGGTCGGTTCTTGCCTTCTCGGTTTACCATTTCCAATCTAATAATAATACTTCCCTTTTAATATACACACATTACTTTTTCACTGAGTTATCTTCTTTATTTCTAACAGTTTTATACACAATTGAGTTCCAAAAGAGAGGGCTGCCTCATGTTCATACCCTTATATAGCTTGCTGACTGTCCAATCAATATGCCTACTCAATTTATAGACACTATTATATGTGCTGAAATTCCTGATCCAGTTATCGATCCGCTTGGTTATGCTCTTGTTGAAGAATTTATGATGCATGGTCCATGCGGAAATCTTAATAGAAAGTGTCCATGTATGAAAAATGGAGTATGCTCAAAGCGATACCCCAAAGAGTTTAACCCAGAAACAATTATTAATCAATTTGGCTTTCCAATCTATCGTCGTCGTGATACTAATCATTTCATTATCAAAAATGGAATCAAATTGGACAATAGATGGGTTGTTCCATACAATATCGATTTACTAAAGAAGTTTCAGGCCCACATCAATGTTGAATGGTGTAACAAAATAAATCTTGTGAAATATTTATTCAAGTATCTCACTAAAGGTCAAGATAAAGCAAAAATAAATTTTTGTACTGCTGACCAAGCATCAGACACAACTTATACACAAGCTAAACAAGGAATAGATGGAATTGCAGACTATATCAGATGCAGGTAATGCCTTCCTCATACAGTCAATTATAGTTTTTTTTATACCATAACTGTTTCTCTTTTTCCTTCTACAACATACACTAATCCTTTTACTTGCAAAACAATTCTGTATATGCTTATCATCATGTGAAGCGATTTGGCGATTATTTGAATTTGAAATACATGGCCGAATACCTTCCGTGGAACGGTTGGCTGTTCATATGCCTGGTATGAATAGAGTTATATATCATGAAGAAACCCACTTAGAACAAATTGTTACTGATCCAAGAACTTACAAGACTACTCTAACTGAATGGTTTATTGCAAATCAACAATATGTAGAAGCAAGGTCTTCTACATATTACCAATTCCCATCAAACTGGAGATGGGATAGTGATAACAGAAAATGGGTAAAAAGGAAACGCAAAACACCAAAAATTGGCCGCATATATAATGTGCATCCAAGTACTGGCGAGTTATTCTACTTGAGAATGCTCTTAATGGTAGTTTCTGGTGCACAAAGCTTTGAAGATATTAGAACGTTCAATGGTGTGCATCATGCTACGTTTAAAGAAGCTTGCAAAGCTCGTGGATTAGTTGGTGATGATACTGAGTGGTTCTTACTCTTCGATGAAGCAGTTATTTGGGCCACTGCACATCAACTCAGGCACCTCTTCATGGTAGTTTTGTCCTTCTGTAGTGTTGTCAGTCCTCAAAATCTATTTGATAAATATTGGTGCTTCCTTGCTGATGATATAGCATATAAAATACAGCAAGGATTGCAAAATCAAACCTACCCCATACCAGATAGTTATTTGCAAAACCAGTTAATAAATGAATTTTTTGGTATATTTTCAAGAAATGGACTCGGTTTGGCATATACAACATAAGCCTTTGGATCCACATATGATAATCCTACTGTAATGTACTTGTTGTCAAGAGTCATATGATAGAAATATTTTATCAGCACATGCTACCTCATTATCTGCTAGACTCAATGCTCAACAATCTGCCATATACACCAAAATTATAGCTTGTGTTACTAAGAAGACCAGTGGCTTTTACTTTGTATCAGGACATGGTGGCACCGGAAAAAACATTCCTTTGGAATGCCATCATAACCACACTAAGAGCTCAAGCTCAGATAGTTCTTGCTGTAGCCTCATCAGCAATAGCATTACTTCTACTTCCAAGTGGTCGCACAGCTCATTCTCGTTTTAAAATACCTCTTGATATCAGTCAAAGAACCTTATGTAATATAGGCCGTGGAACAATGCTTGCTGAACTTATTAGCAAAGCTTCTCTAATTCTCTGGGATGAAGCGCCTGTGACCCATAGACACTGTTTTGAAGCACTTGATAGAACATTACGTGATATTATGGCTGTTCAAGACAATGCTTACATGAATATACCTTTTGGTGGAAAACTTGTTGTCCTTGGTGGAAACTTCCGCCAAATCTTACCTGTCATTGAAAGTGGTACTAAAGCAGAGATTATTGAAGCTTCACTCATTAAGTCATCACTTTGGCAACACGTTGAAGTGCTAAAACTATCTACAAATATGAGGCTTCATGATCCAAAGCTGCGGTTTGCAAAACGTGAAGCTCTCTCTACATTCGCTCAGTGGGTACTTGATATTGGCAATGGTCAGCTACCAATGATAAAAAACCAGGAGAGATACATGCTACATGGATAACTATACCTGACGACCTTCTCTTACTACCAATCAATAACAATATGAATATAGTTGTGGATGTTATCTATGATTCTTTCTCTGCCAACTATCAAAGTAATGAATATCTAGCGCAGCGTGCAATTATTTGTCCAACTAATGCTATTGCTGATGACCGTTTTTGATAAGATCCCTGATGGTACTAAAGAATACCTCAGTTTTGATTGTATTTCCCAATCTGATAGTCAAATCGGTGATGCCAATCTGCTATATCCACCAGAATTCTTAAATTCTATAACAATCAATTGTTTTCCACATCATGCTATTCATCTCAAGATAGGTGTTCCAGTAATGTTACTAAGAAATATAAATCAATCTATCGGTCTTTGTAACGGAACACGGTTGATTATCACAAGCCTTGGTGATCGAATTCTTGAAGGCAATATTATCACTGGAACCAATATTGGGCAAGCTGTTTGTATACCTAGAATTGTATTAAATGCAACAAGTCCTCGATGGCCTTTTACGCTACAACGACGACAGTTTCCAATTGCGCTCTCATATGCAATGACTATTAACAAAAGCCAAGGCCAAACTTTAAATAAAGTTGGGATTTATCTACGCAGCCCAGTCTTTTCTCATGGACAACTATATGTGGCAATATCACGTGTTACATCACGTCCAGGCTTAAAAATACTCATTGAAGATGATAATGGTGCTGCTTGTAATCAAACCAAAAATATAGTCTACAGAGAAGTCCTTGCTTCTATTTAATGGTTTTCATCATCATTATTCCTATGTCTCTTAATTCAGTTTCCTTATTGAAAAAACTATATGAAACCCATTCTTTGTTACTTCTATATATGTTTGCAGCTGCTTTAGTATATCTTCCTATGATTTCATATACTTTTTCCTTCTCCAAAAAAATAATGTGTATTTTCATATATGTGTATATGTGTACAAGACGTATCGCTGCTCTGTGCTTTACTTGTGCAAGGCGTCGCATAAATCTCCATTTTATGCCTAACATTATGATGTATGTTTGTCTACCTCCTCCTCAAACATCAAATACATACTTTCTTAGTTTTATACATGTCTATAATTGCTTTACTATATCTTGAAATGACTTTATGTATTTTTTCCTTGTATCAAAAAACAATAGCCAAATTCATATATTTACTTATGCATACAACAAATGATAATGCTTTGTCCTTTAGTTCTGTACATCACTTAGGTAATTCGACTCTTTTCATATATATTTTCTACTCATGTTCCATTACACGTTCAAATGATATACTGCCTCTAGGAAACTAACTTATATATTTTTCCCTATACAACCAAATAGCATACACATCTATATACCCATCTATGTATATCACAGCCTCCACTGCATTCTTACTGAGTTGTTTACATTACTTATGTTATTCAACTCTTTTCAGACTTTCTTTCCTTATACACCTATTTATCTTTTTTCAATGATATAATTCGCTCTCTTTTCACTGTATACTACAGAGATCTTGATCCACTTTACGCCATACCAGATTTATCACTATAATGCTCTCTTTATACACATATTGTTTATGATCTAACCTCTTTATGATATGTAGGTTACATATGGCATATACATTACTCAGCTGCGTAAACCAAGCTTCACACAAGTGGAAGATCCTCGCCCGCTTACCACGAGTTTGGGAATTTAGAAACCCGCAGAATACAACAGATATATATCGCCTAGACTTCATTATGCTTGATGAACAGGTATATGATATGCAACTTTTTTACTTACTTCATGTACACAATCCTGCACACTTTTATTTATATAAACACTTTTCTTCTTCTTAAACCTAAATTACACCTGTCTATTTCTAGGGAAATGTTATGGAAGGGCTGGTTCCGCAAAGATGGCTTCATAAATTTACAGCCTCATTAAAAGAAGGATCCATTTATGAAATTGAATACTTTGAAGTTATTCCAGCAAAAGAGACATACAAATCAGTTGATGGAAACAATCTAGCTCGGTTTTCAAAATATACCAAAATTAAAGAAATATTACTAGAACCGGATGGCTTTCCTGTTTATGCATACAATGCGGTTCCCTTTTCTATCTTGAATGAACGTATTGGAAAAAACGCTTTATTATCAGGTATAACAATTACTACTTCAGCATAGTTCCTATATCTCTTTACACATCTATACTACCTAATTTCTGCTTCCTTCTTTGCTCTTCCTTCTTCATTAGATACCGTTGTCCTCATAACTGCTGCTTCACAGCTCATCGAAACAACAACAAAATTAGGGCCAACTGTTAAACGTACTATAAACATAACTGACGGAAGGTATATATTTTTTCCACCATTTATCTCTCTCTATTGTTGTATTATACAACTTGTACATACATTAATGTTTTTCTGAACTAAAATCAAAAAAATTCTCTCTTCCTATTTGTAGTCAAGCAGCAATCATAACATTATGGGGCCATCATGCTGAATCATTCAATGCTGAAATGCTCCTCACTGTTTGTAACACCCCAGGATCCACAATACCCTGGGATGCTACTAAAACTACTCTACAACTAGCCAATTTACAAGATAAATTAAACTAGCAACATTTAATTAACAGGATAATCTAGGCGGAAGCATAATCAACTAGTAAATAACGAAATCGAGAACAATTTAATATTCATAATCAACTTAACAATAATAACCAAAGAAACAATTCCAAGTTCAACATTAATAAGGAGAAACATTCATCAATATGATAACTAAGCAAAGAACTAGAATTCTTTCTACTCTATTTCAGCATTAAGATTATCATCCAAGTGCATCTGTACGGTGCCACTCTACCCTTCCCAATGCATGCTCAAGGTCCACCTGTAGGGAGGGGGAAGCAAGGGTGAGATAAAAATCTCAGCAAACAAACAGTTTAACAAGTTATTCAAACTACAAACAATTTAAACATCATCATTTATAATTTCATACAACTACAACCACAATTCATATCCATAATTATTAATCACCATAAACTTCCATAAATTATACCTCTTCAATTTCATATTTAATTGGCATATGAATGCAGTCATTTTATCCACAATTATATGCAAATGAAACATTTAATGTTCCATAATTACAATAGTTAATCATCAACATTTATTCTTCCGTAATAACAATATTTATATCATCAACCTCAAATTACCATCAATGACAATAAGACATATGTATGATCACCTCACTACTTTATTACTTCTCACATCCACAATTGCTATCAACAATTAACACTAGAGAAAAGAATCTCATGTCACAACCTCAATCCTTACCATACACAAGGGATGAATCACATTCCACGACCACATCCGCAATCTTCATACCACAAATAGCTCACATGAGCCAATTCCACCTTACAACTAGAAAGTTGTATATTCCACAAAATAACATCACCACAATATGTTGCATATGTATGCAAATGATCTTTCCACAATGCAATGCATATGAATGCTTCATGATATGCTCCACATCACTCTTGCCAGGGCAGGAATTTTAGTTCATCGTATTACGGCAATATACGATGCTTCCGCGGGCGAAGAGGTGCATCGTATTACAGCAATATATGATGCTGTACCGGTACGGTCGCGGCTAAGTGTGGTGACATCCACATATGCAAATGACATGATATAATATGAATGATATGATAATTCATAAATCTCATTAATTCATCCACAAGGAGCATTATCATGCTCTCAATATATCCACATCCACCACATGATAATTTCATATCCACATTATAAAATTAAGTAAGAATTCTACATGTCTACTAGCAGATTATCAACATATCAACGGATAAATACTTGCTACCATCTCCACAATTAAAATATCATGCAAACATGTCATAATGTATCAAATTAAGATAATAATGTAAATTGCAAGTAGAAGGAATAACAAGTTAAACAGTAGCAACCACCGCTACATTCACATGCCTCAATCCGACGAAGCGAAGATCAACAAAAATCAAGAGCGCTCAGGGACAAGACCACCTGTCCATAAGACAACTCTCAGCACACAACCACAGCATACAAGCACGACATAAATATAAAACATCGCTAAAAACCCGAACCCGCACAATCTCTTCTCCGCTCAACAAACCAACAATTTCATCTCTACAGCAGTGCTGCTTCATAATTTTGTATCTTTAAAAATATAGATCTAAAAACAGCAAATGATACCTCTCTTGATTCATGACTTAAAAACCTACAATTTTCATGGAGAACTCCTATTTTTATTTTAATCACAGCTAGGAGTAAATTAATGCCCAAAACAGAAGCTATACCTCTAAATTATCTACAACTTTCTCAACTACGGTCAAGGCCAGAAAATTCGTTTACTATTTTTAAACTCCGGATTACCTTCGGACTGTACCAATCTGTCCGCCTGACGGACAGCGGTAATGCCGTCTCCGTATCGCCCAGATCCCACGGTAGAAAAATTTGGAAAAAATATAGGAGATACATATGGAAGTCCTATACAACTTTCCTTTTGGGAAGACCTGCAGAAAAATTTTCTTTCTATTTTTAATATCCGGATTACCGCCAGATTGTACCAATCTGTCTGCCTGACGGACAGCGGTATTGCCGACTCCGTATCTCCCAGATCCTACGGTAGAAAAATTTGAAAAACAAACAGGAGATACATCTGGATGTCCTCTACAACTTTCCTTTTGGGAAGACCCGCAGGAAAATTTGTTTTCTAGATCAAAACTGCGCGACAAGACACGCTGCGCAAATCGATCTAAAATCAGCCTGTGACTAAACTCTAATCGGGCAATTGATCTAATATCTACCATCAAATTCTATGCCAAGAACCTTAATTAATCCATAAAACAGAGTGAGAGCCCATGTGAGAGGTGCTCCCATGTTTGTGATGAGTAATTGATGCGTGTGCCGAAAATCTGGAATTTGGAATGATGCTGTAAAACTCCCAGAATTTTCGGAACTACCGCAGTGTATTTCTACGGAACTACCGACGAAAGGTAGTACCGCAGGTAAAGTTGCGGTAGTACCGGCTGTGCGCAAACAGAACAGTGGGGGATTAAAATTTGAGTTTGGTTTGGATGTTTTAGTCATTAGGGCTTATGATTAATTCATGTTATCGAGCGGTGCTCTTTGATGTGTTTCTTGTCTGTGTGTCTGCAGGATAACGAGGCGGAGTCGTGGCGAGACACGGTGGACCGGACTAGGCGCAGGTGGCGCTGAGGTCAGAATGGTCGTGATGTGTCGAAGACGACGTGGACTCGAGGTGGTTGCGAGGCGTGCGAGGCAAGGAGCGCGGAAGCTTCCCGGAAGTTGCATGAGGGGCGAAACGGGAATTTCGCAAGGTTGCACAAGTGGAAGCGGGCGCCGTTGGAGTTAGCAGGTGTAACGGGGCGGAGACCCGTTAGCCAAAGGCTATAAATAGAGGTGGGGGGCTGCATGACCCCTTTGAACACATGGAAAGAATTTAGGGTTTCCTTTAGTCAAAAGAGTCTTTGGAGAGGTTGTTTTGCTTTAGGCTTTAGTGGGTGAGAGTGGTTGTGTGCAGCAAGGCTGCCTCCACCCCTTGTGTGTGTTCCTCCCAAGAACTAGGGAGAGTTCTTGGTGATTTTGAGGATTGAGAGAGTGGAGATGAGTTGAGAGTCTTGTAATCTTTCTTCTTGTTCGAATGTACATGGTATCGGGACTCCTCTGTACTCATCTTGTGATCTAGAATGAGAATCTGAAGTTTCTTTTTACTCTCGTGCTCTCTGTTCCTCATTTCTTCTTTTTGGGCGAGTTCTTGATTCTCTGATTTTCTTGGTGTTTCTTGCCTTTGAGGTGTGGAATGGGTTGCTCTGTGATGGGATAGTGCCTCAAGGCCATTTGATCGATTTTTCCTAAGAGCAAATCAAGTTTTAATCTCAGATTCGCGTTTTGGCTCTCTCTGTTCATATCTCATTTCTAGGGTTTTTGCTCCAAATCGTGTTTCCTTCTTTGAGATGGCCTGAGTTTTGGCATATAGGGTTCAGAGGCTATTGCTAACTTATCCTCAAAGTCCCTTGGCCAAAGGATCAAAGATTTGTTGGAATTTTGGATTTTTGGGCAACCCTCTGTACTTTTCGGGTTTCTTGTCACATCCTTTAATTCCCTAGAGAAATCTTGAAATTAGTTCTTGGCTAAGTCTTCTGGGAGTGTTTCCTAGTTATCCTCAAAGTTTCCCAAGCCAAGAACCCAAGAATCACACGAATTTCACAGATTTCTGTTTTTCTACGCGTGCTGTTCTTGGTGCGGTACTACCGCTCGTCTAGAGGTACTACCGCTCAAAAGGTACTACCGCATTTTCAACAGCGGTACTTCCGCTCAGCGGTACTACCGCTCATATCAGCGGTACTACCGCTCGCCAGCAGAACAGCCCAGATTTTTCCTTGCTCTCTGGATTTGATTTCTTTTCTTGATCTGTGTCTTCCAGTGAGTTCTTTTCTGTTGTGTGAGTACTGTAGGGGAGGTATTTAATTTTTAAAGGCACCATTCACCCCCCTCTATTGCCATTCCGGTCCTTCAATTGGTATCAGAGCCGGTTAGCTCTTTCTCATAGATCTTAACCGGTCTCCAAGAGCCATGGCAATGGACAAGTATTCCACCAAGCCGCCCGTTTTCGATGGCCTGGATTACCCTTTCTGGAAGAGCGGGATGGAAACTTACATCCAGGCTCAGGGGTATGCCATCTGGCGGAAGGTGAAGATACAGTTTGTTGTTCCTACCGATGAGAACATCAATGCCGGGAATATGGCTGATGTTGAGGCGAATGCTAAGGCAAGGAACATCATCATTCAGGGGTTGAGTAGAAGCGAGTTCGATCGCATCTCTCACCTGTCGTCCGCCTACGACATCTGGGTGACCCTCGATGCATACCATGAGGGCACCACCCAGATCAAGACGGTTCGACAAGACCAGTTCAAGCGAGAATACAGTAAATTCGAGATGCTTGCTGGTGAGTCCCTTGACGAGTGCTTTTCTCGCTTTCACAAGATTTTGAGCAACCTCCGAGCCGTCGGTCTCACATACTCCGACTCGGATAACGCTCGTCAAATTCTTTCTCACTTTCGATCTTAGGGTTTGGGAGATGAAGGTGACTACCATCAAGGACACCACGGACCTCTCGACCTTGACTCTTGATGCGCTTTACTCGCGCCTCAAGACTCACGAGATTGACATAGTCTCTCGTCGGTCGAAGTCTCAGTCGATGGCACTAGTCACCGATCCCGCTTCTGGATCCACTTCTTCTGAGCCATCTTGCGGATTCTCCCTCGCTGCTCTCTGTGACATAACCGATGATCAGATAGAGCAGCTTGCGGATGAGCAGCTAGCCCTCCTCGCACGGAGATTCTCCCATGCTTACAAAGGGAGGAGGGACGGAAGGAAAAGAGGACCCGTGATTTGTTTCGAGTGTGGTGGCCCCAACCACATCCGAGCAACCGTCCCAAGCTTGGGAAGGGTAAAGGTGACTTGACGGTTCGGGCAAGAACGACTACATCGACAAGAACCGCAACTCGAAGCCCTCAGCACCGGCCCCGGGAAAGAAGAAGTTCGCGACCTTGGGAAGGCCAAGAAGCTCTTCCACCGCGTTCTCGCCGCTTCGACGACCTCGACCTCACCGAGGTGGAGGGATGGAGCGACGACGATGGGACCGGTGACCAAGACCCCAAGGCGGCAGACTTCTCGGGATGTGCTTCATGGCCCTTGAGGCGAACCGAGCGACAGCGATCTCTATTCCGACTCGATGAGGTATGTCCTCTTATGACCAACAATGAAGCCTTTCTTAAGTTAGGAGGTTTTCATGCTAGAGCTAAGACTAGATATAGCGAGTTGGAGAAGGAAGTAGAGATTGTCACGGGAGCTTACTTTACTTATATCTCGCTCCCTCCGTGATGACTGTGATACATCTTTGTGCTTTGATCGGTGATATAGAGAAGCTAAGGACCTCACATGATAGTCATCCTCGAGCTTGATGCAATTAAGGTGGAGAATGTTAGTCTTCTTCTTGATTTAGAATTGAGTAGGATGGTTCTGTACCCTACTTACTCCGATGAGACTATTGCTCCCACCTCATGTGAGGATAAGGACTTTAATGCTAGAGGACCTTATGCCATGCTTTTGGATCTGCCGAGTCTTGTGTAAATTGTGATAACTTGAATATGAAACTAAAATGGGCGATCATAAAATTGCAAATTTCAAACCTTCTTACTTGAGCCTATTGCTTCATGCGTGAATTGTCCCAAGCTTCTTCTTGAACTTGAAGTCGTCTCCAAAGCAGTTTCAAGAATTAGTTGATGACAATAACAAATTGACCAAGTTTGCTTCTAAGGACCCTGTTAGCTCACCATGCAATTGTTGTAACAAACTAAAATCTGAATTGGTTGCATTAGATGAAAAATGTGTGAAGCTAACTAAGGATCTTATAGAAAAGCAACCATCTGCTTGCATTGTGTGTGCTGGGAAGAAGCATGAGGGTTTGGTAGAGGCGCCTAGCGAGAGTTCGTGAACCAATTGGCTAGCGATTAGGGCTGTCCTTCTGTGAGTCGGTTGAGGTGCGTGCACAAGCCAATCTTTCCTCTATTTGTTGGTTCTTCTTCTACTCCCTTACCTCCTGTTGTTCCTCTTCTTCTCCTTGCTCTTCTTGCACCTCTCTTTTTGGGAGTGTCGGTATCTTATGAACACCCTCGAGAAATTTGTAGGAGGTAAGAAGAAACTCAATCTTATTCTAGACCAATCAAAGATTTGCATGTTCAAAAAGGGTCTAGGATATGATCTCCGTGAGGATGTGAGGAAACATCCACCTGTCGTGCTCAGACCCGTAGCCGCAGGTGTGTTTGAGGTCAAGCCCAAGAACAAGAAAGTTCAATTTAAATCAGCGGGCTTTGTTCAAGGAATTTCTGACAGCAAGGTGATTTCACCTGCAGCTTCGGCCCCTCAGAAGGTGAAGTATCATTGCACCTTCTGTCAGAAGGATGGGCATTTGCTTGACCATTGCTTTAAGCGCGCCAAGATCGCGCGAAGAGACCGTGTTGAGTCTCTTAGGTGTATTCAGGGTAAGCCCCAGACCTTGAGTGCACCTAAGACCAACAGGAGGTCTAGAGTTGTTTCTTCTATTGGTGTTGGGCAGCATCGAGGACTTGGTTTTACCGAGTTTTCTGTTTTTCGTCCTCATGCTCCCGTCGATCGTGACTTCCGCCGTCACGAGGGTAGATCTCGTTTTCCCGTCGAGATAGCTACCCGCGGCATGTTCAGCTTGTTGCTGGTGACTTGACTCGCCTTCCATAGCGGTCGGATCCAACAACGACTCAGTGCATTCACGGACCTTACGCTTTGTCGGCGTCGGAGGCGTGGGGTAGATAGAGGTCGGTTGTGCTTGACTACTTCATACGCTCCACGTGTTACTCGATCTTGAGTGCCAAAATCACTCTTGATTTACCCTCGTATTGAGACTTTACTCTCTGTTTGACTTAGGTTAGCCGGGCAGGGAAGGGAAAGGTTTGGCTTGTTGACTCCGGGTGTTCTCTACACATGACCGGAGATTCCGTTGGTTTTCTTCCTTGCCGCTCTCGGTGATGAGGCGATCACTTTGGAGATGCTTCATCAGGCGTCATCGCCAAAGGTACAGTGCGTGTTAATGATTCATTTATTTTGAAAGATGTTGCCTTGGTTAGTAAGCTGCAGTATAATTTACTGTCAGTTTCTCGACTTCTGATGACGGCTTTGAGGTGAGCTTTAAGAAAAACAATTGCAAAATTCTTGACTCTTGGTGAGTCCGGTTTCAGGGATTTCTCGTTTTGGGAGGATCTTTCGTGCTGATTTTTCTGAGTCTTCTGGCGATCCTCTTAGGTGTTTACTTGCTTCTGAGTCCCGCGACCTCTCTTTCTGGCATCGGAGACTTGGTCATATTGGATTTGACCACTTGACCCGAGTTAGCGGCCACGATCTCATTCGTGGTGCGCGAAACTCAAAATGGTCAAAGATCTTGTTTGCGCTCCATGCCGCATGGCAAGATGGTTGCCGCCTCTCATCCTCCGGTCCACGATTACGATGACCGATGCACGGTGACAATTGCTCCACATGGACACAGTTGGACCATTTCGAGTGCGATCGGCGGGAGGGATGTGGTATGTTCTTGTTGTGGTCGATGACTATTCGAGGTACTCTTGGGTGTTTTCTTAGCCTCGAAGGATGAGGCGTTTACATATTTCGAGGTCTTTCGGTGGGCTTTGCTGAGCTTCCGGTGCCTTACGAGCGATCCGCGATGACAATGGCACGGAGTTCAAGAACTCCTACTTTGAGAGTTTCTATGATGAGACGGTGTAGAGCACCGTTCTCTTCTCCATCGTCCCCAGTGAGAATGGCGTCGTGGAGAGGAAGAATCGTACCTTAGTCGAGATGGCGGGGCGATGCTCAATGAATACTCTACACCGCGGAAGTTTTGGGTGAAGCTATAGCCACCGCGTGCCATGTTTCTAATCGAATTTTCTTGGGCACATTTGCACCGCACTTCTTATGAGTTGAGATACGGGCAAAAGCCCGTGTTTCCATTTTCGTGTGTTTGGTTGTAAGTGTTTTATTCTAAAGTCAGGGAACCTAGATAAGTTCGAGTCACGTTCTTGTGATGGACTCTTTCTAGGCTACTCGACTTCTTGGCGGGCCTATAGGGTGCAGGCTGCGAGTCTAGCAAAATGGTAGAAACACGTGAGGTAACCTTCGATGAGGCGGTCAGGGACTAGGCCCGATATCTCGAGTTCACTAGAGCGGTCAGAGACCATCTTCGTGGATGATGAGGATGATGGAGATGAGGGTTGTCTACCCGATCCGGTCCCTCATCCACCCCTTGAGGTGCCTTCTTCCACCGCACCTCGGTGATCGACCTTACCTTACGCTTCTTACGGAGCTAGTGGCTCTGTTCCTACCCGTCGGTAACGAGGTGAGGCCACTTCTTCATCTCATCCAGGACCTCCAAGACATATTCAAAAATCTCATCCTTCTGAGCAGATGATTGGAGATCTCTTTGAACGAGTCACACGCTCCAAGTCTGGCGTGTCGCTTTTCTATCTCCACTCTACCTTCGTAGCTTCTTTTGAGCCCAAGGACGTTTGTCATGCTTTATCTGATGAGTCTTGGGTCAATACCATGCATGAGGAGCTCGAAAGTTTCGAAAGAAACAAGGTCTGGACGCTTGTTGAGCCCCTCGAGGTCACAATATCATTGGAACCAAGTGGGTGTTCAAGAACAAGCGAGCGAGGATGGGGTAGTCATTGAAACAAGGCTAGGCGGTTGCACATGGGTACTCCCGGGTTGAGGGTGCGGATTTCGAGGAGACCTTTGCCCTGTAGCTCGTCTTGAGGCCATTAGAATTCGCTTGCCTTTGCGCCTCTAAGGGTTTCAAGCTTTACGGATGGACGTCAAGAGTGTCTTTCTCAATGGCTTCATTGAGGAAGAAGTCTATGTCAGACAGCCTCCAGGTTTCGAGAACCCCAAATACCCTAGTCATGTCTTCAAGCTTTCCAAAGCGTTGTATGGACTTAAGCAAGCCCCTAGAGCTTGGTATGAGAAGCTTAAGTCCTATCTATTGAGACATGATTTTGAAATGGGTAAAGTTGACAAAACATTGTTCACTCATGGCTTGACAATGACCTTCTGCTCGTCCAAATTTATGTCGATGACATCATCTTTGGCGGCTCTTCCCATGCTCTAGTTTCACAGTTCTCGGATGTAATGAGCACCGAGTTTGAGATGAGCATGATGGGTGAGTTGACATTCTTCCTTGGCTTCGGATCAAGCGAGACTCGGGAGGTACCTTCTTGCATCAAGGCAAGTACACTCGAGACCTCTGAGACGATTTGATATGAGTGATGGAAAGCGGTGTCGACTCGATGGCTTCTACAGCTGTTCTAGACCCAGATGAGGATGGTGAGCGATCGATCAAAAGGAATTCAGAAGCATGATTGGCTCTCTCTTGTACCTCACGCCTCGAGACCGGACATACACTTCTCCGTGTGTCTTTGTGCTCGGTTTGAGCTTCTCCTCGCGTGTCTCACCGCCAAAGTGATGAATCGCATCTTCGGTACCTTGAGCTACCATTGACTATGGTATCGGTACTCTTCCTCATCTGTCTATCCCTTAGAGCCTATTCGGATGCGAGACTTTGCGGTGTAGGATAGATAGGAAGAGCACTGAACACCGCCGGTTTATTGGCACTTCTCTCGTTTCTGGTCCTCGAGGAAGGTCCGGTGTTGCAGATCCACTACTGAGGCCGAAATGCGTTCTTTGTAGCGATTCTTTGTAGCAGTGCTTTGGATGGTCTCGACTCTCACGGGACTTTGGGTTGCTATCGATCGTGTTCCGCTCTTACTGCGATAACACGTCTGCGATTAGCATTGCTAAGAACCCAGTGCAGCACTCTCGGACCAAGCACATCGATATCAGATATCACTTCCTTCGAGACCATGTGGAAAAGGGTGACATAGTGCTCCAGTTTGTGGAGAGTGACCACCAGTTGGCTGATATCTTCACCAAGCCTTTGGATAGCACGAGATTTTCAGCTCTGCGGGGAGAGCTTGGGGTGGTTTGTCCTTATGGACTGTTGTGAGGGGGAGCTTTGGGCTTTACTGCTTTATCATATTATTGATGCTTCATCTCTTTTACATTGCATTGCATTTGGGTGCATTGGGTTAGTCCTCTAGCATAGACTAGAGTGTTTCTCACGTCTAGTTTGCTTAGACTTCCTACTCTTATCTTATGCCTTGAGGATACTCTATTAGTGTTTTCTTATCTCACTAGGTAGAGCTCACTCACTTCTTGCGATCTAGCGGTCGGGCCACCTTCGGGTGAGCAGTGCGTGTTTGCTCTCTAGTGTGTGTTTTCCTGTCAGCTGATAGTCCTGGAGTCGTATGGGGTAGATAAGAGTCAGTCTGAGTCATATTATTCTCTATATCTTATCTATGCTTTAAGGACTGCCTGTTTATCCTTCTTTGCCAGTTTCTCGTTTTTACTGCTTTGGTTCAAGGGAATTCATTTGGGAGTTTCGGAACTTAATATTGACATAATTCTACTTGAACTAAAGATGTATCTCATGTTGAGGGGAGTGGATTTTCGCATATCATTATGCATTGTAAATTAATTACATTGAGCCTTGATTATTATCCGATGATAACATGATTACAATGCTTTACATCTTGCCATGATTTATGCTTAAATTGCTATATTTATCATAACGTCATATGTGTAAACTAGCTTTTGCCATGTTGAGTTAATTAAACTTGCTCAAATTTGAACTCAAAACTTGTCATGATTAGCACTTGAGTTTAGTCTTTCTTGAGCTATCCTTTTATGATTCATGCCATGTCAAATAGGCTATGTTGAGCGTTGAATCTCTTTTGAGCTTTAGTTTGAGCTGTCTTAAACTCTTGATGTAACATGAGTTAGTACAAATTATTAAAAAGCAAAAAGATCTCTTTTGTGCGAAAAAACTGATCTCATCAATTCTTTCTCACGAGAAGGCTTGCCATTGCACAAGGCATGAACTTGGGGAGAGTTTTGGATGACCTAGACTATCTTCTTAAGCTTCTCGCTTGGAGTAGTCGTAGCACGGCTTGAGATCTAGCACATGATAAAAAATATTGGTTGAAAATAACCATAAGTTTCAAAAAAAATATCACTTGTGCTAAATTTGCTAAATGCTATCAAAAGAATCAAGTACTTGAACCAATGTTTCACTCGAGTATATAACACTCTATTTGGGCTCAATATTAGATTCTTGGTTCCGCTTAGCTTGATTGACATGGCTTGCATCATCCTTGGATATCTCTAGCTAGACTTTGCCTAAAAAATTGCTCTTTTGAGTTGCTCTAGTGATTCTTTCGTCGACATGGTCATAAGTTTAAATTCCCTCTTTTAGACCATGTTGGATTTTTCAAACCAAACTTCTATGCTCTTCTGTTGTTTGTCAATACACTCATCAAGGGGGAGATTGAGAGCCCATGTGAGAGGTGCTCCCATGTTTGTGATGAGTAATTGACGCGTGTGCCGAAAATCTGGAATTTGGAATGATGCTGTAAAACTCCCGAATTTTCGAACTACCATGATGTATTTCTACTGAACTACCGTGAAAGGTAGTACCGCAGTAAAGTTCTTGGTAGTACCTACCGTATGTAAATGTAAGCGATGGGGATTAAAATTTGAGTTTGGTTTGGATGTTTTAGTCATTAGGGCTTATGATTAATTCATGTTATCGAGCGGTGCTATTTGATGTGTTTCTTGTCTGTGTGTCTGCAGGACAACGAGGCGGAGTCGTGGCGAGACACGGTGGACCGGACTAGGCGCAGGTGGCGCTGAGGTCAGAACGGTCGTGATGTGTCGAAGACGACGTGGACTCGAGGTGGTTGCGAGGCGTGCGAGGCAAGGAGCGCGGAAGCTTCCCGGAAGGTGCATGAGGGGCGAAACGGGAATTTCGCAAGGTTGCACAAGTGGAAGCGGGCGCCGTTGGAGTTAGCGGGTGTAACGGGGCGGAGACCCGTTAGCCAAAGGCTATAAATAGAGGTGGGGGGCTGCATGACCCCTTTGAACACATGGAAAGGATTTAGGGTTTCCTTTAGTCAAAAGAGTCTTTGGAGAGGTTGTTTTGCTTTAGGCTTTAGTGGGTGAGAGTGGTTGTGTGCAAGCAAGGCGCCTCCACCCTTGTGTGTTCCTCCCAAGAACTAGGGAGAGTTCTTGGTGATTTTGAGGATTGAGAGAGTGGAGATGAGTTGAGAGTCTTGTAATCTTTCTTCTTGTTCGAATGTACATGGTATCGGGACTCCTCTGTACTCATCTTGTGATCTAGAATGAGAATCTGAAGTTTCTTTTACTCCGTGCTCTCTGTTCCTCATTTCTTCTTTTTGGGCGAGTTCTTGATTCTCTGATTTTCTTGGTGTTTCTTGCCTATGAGGTGTGGAATGGGTTGCTCTGTGATGGGATAGTGCCTCAAGGCCATTTGATCGATTTTTCCTAAGAGCAAATCAAGTTTTAATCTCAGATTCGCGTTTTTGGCTCTCTCTCTGTTCATATCTCATTTCTAGGGTTTTTGCTCCAAATCATGTTTCCTTCTTTGAGATGGCCTGAGTTTTGGCATATAGGGTTCAGAGGCTATTGCTAACTTATCCTCAAAGTCCCTTGGCCAAAGGATCAAAGATTTGTTGGAATTTTGGATTTTTGGGCAACCCTCTGTACTTTTCGGGTTTCTTGTCACATCCTTTGATTCCCTAGAGAAATCTTGAAATTAGTTCTTGGCTAAGTCTTCTGGGAGTGTTTCCTAGTTATCCTCAAAGTTTCCTAAGCCAAGAACCCAAGAATCACACGAATTTCACAGATTTCTGTTTTTCTGCGCGTGCTGTTCTTGGTGCGGTACTACCGCTCGTCTAGAGGTACTACCGCTCAAAGGTACTACCGCATTTTCAACAGCGGTTCTTCTCAGTCAGTACTACCGCTCATATCACGTGATACTACCGCTCGCCAGTGAAACGACCAGATTTTCCTTGCTCTCTGGATTTGATTTCTTTTCTTGATCTGTGTCTTCCAGTGAGTTCTTTTCTGTTGTGTGAGTACTGTAGGGGAGGTATTTAATTTTTAAAGGCACCATTCACCCCCCTCTGTTGCCATTCCGGTCCTTCACAGAGGATTTAAGATGAGGAAAAATTACCTAGTTGGAGAAATTTCCCCAATCTTTTCCTCCTCTTCTTCTTCTCCTTCCTTCTCCTTCCTTCTCCTTCCTTCTCCTTCTTCTTCTGCTTCTTCTCCTTCTCCAAGAGTAGCAATGGAGGAAAACACCTTGGGAGGAGGTGGAGGCGCAACCACGTGGAGGGGTGGCGGGCTGTGTGTGGGAGGGGAGAAAGAGGGAGGCTAGGTTTAAAGAGAGGGGAAGGAGGGGTGCGCCAATGGGGTGGCGCCTCCCCTTGGGCTTTGGCCCATGGGTGGTTGGCCCACTCCTGCGCCCAAAACTGAAATTAAAATAATTTTTAATATATTTTATTTCTTTTCCAAAGTTCTACAATTTATATTTTTCCTTCCATGATTCATCAAAAATCGGCGATTCCGCGATTGTTTTTAAAAATTTACGCCGAACGACGATCAGGGTATTACACTGTTTCCCAAGATACGCCAATTATTGCTTTATTTGTTGGGATGCTCGTTGGTACATACTCAGGTCTGTTCCACCCTTATTTGAAAATACACATCACACAGAACACATGCAAAATATATCTAATTTATTCCATTTTTTCCTAATCTTAACTCCTTTCAATATACATGTAGGTCACTTGCATTACAAAGTAGTTATCGTCAAAATGGTATATCAATTTACCAATACCGAAATACACGCCTCTGAAACACGTATTGTCCATGCTTTATCTAAACAATTACACTACGAATACATATATCATTCCTTTTTTCCTCATTTCCACATTTCTTTTCTATTAATCCATAATACAATATATAGGATTAGCAACCGTCCACATCAAATTGAATTGCAGCAGGACAACCATAACCTTAACAACCCAATAACCACAACAGTTCATGAGCTAATGGAACTCATACCAAACGAAGCTCTGGTAAAACAAATCTAAATTTCATACATGTATTTATAGCTTGCATTTTACATAGATTAGATACTAATTGTTTCCAAATATGGCATACACAGGGACAACGCTATAAACTCAGCATCCTTATCACAGATTTAGTACCGATGCAATCATGGTGGTACATAGCATGCTCTTCATGTTGGAAAAAAACTTTCCCGCATGGAGATGCATATAAATGCCGAAGATGCGGTGGTGAAACAGGAGAACCAAGGTATAATCCTACTCAAATTCGTATAACTCATATCTTTTTTCCAATCTATACATAACACTTAAAAACAGAGCTAACATATAGTATTCCTTGCAAATCTTCAAACAGATACAAAATAAACGTCTACGGTGTTGATCTTGAAAACAACGAAGACAACAGGCCTATGCATGCAGAATTCATGTTCTTTGGAGACATAGGTCAACAACTCATTGGAAGGCTGCTATGCTTTTGGTTGCAGACATCAAGGACAAACACAAGACATACCGCTTTGAAATCAAAGCGGTTATAGGCCAAAATACCGACTTATTGTCCAAATGTCGAAGGATCACTACAAGCTGAAAATCCAACATTTCATGTACGATCAATAACACCCCAACCAAGTCACGCCGATCTTCTACTACCAGGTAAGCAAAAAAAACGTCATCTACACATGATAAACACCACAAAGACTTACTATCACGAGAAATAACATTTTATTGCACCATAAATAGGTCCACCTATTACTACCACACATGCAAAATACTCACTCCAAAGAATGACTACTACCACTTTACAAGTAAGGCAAACAAAACATCGATATCTATTTACCTCAAGCGTCACATATAACACAATTACATTCCTTACATATACTTCTTTATATCTAAACACCTGCATATCTTTTACAAGGCAATTCCATCGCCGCACTCTGAAAAAAGAACACATGGGTCTATTACGCCTCCAGAAACTGAACTACCTTCCTCATCTATGCTGTCAAACAAAAGGTAGTTTCTTTTATTGTAATTTATTGTGTTCTACCTTACTATCCAGACATCTAAAACAAATATAGCCTACATATACATTTTGCTGCACTCATTAGACATGCTTGTTCACAGAACAATACAAGCTACCGAAAAAACCAAAGTGGCAAAAGAGCTGTTCCCCGATCTAAAAAATCATCCATCACACAAGGTATATGCTAATATATTTCTCAAAACGACTATTTATTACCGAAACAAAAATGATAACTTGACACATCCTCTAACATTACTATTTTGATAATTTTCATACAGGAAAACTGAAGATCCTCTTCAAATCGGACACCACATATCCAATCCATCTGAAACTCCGCAGTGGTTTTCATGGCTGTTTCTGCATAGTCTATCAATGCCATATACGTCTTTGCCGATAGC
Organism: Bonia amplexicaulis; assembly: GCA_036346245.1. Lineage (NCBI taxonomy): Eukaryota > Viridiplantae > Streptophyta > Magnoliopsida > Poales > Poaceae > Bonia > Bonia amplexicaulis. The sequence continues at coordinate 12,048,265 of CM070753.1, read as the reverse complement.
AAGACTTCTTCCAGTTGGCAACAATTATTTTGATGTACAAAATGGGAAACAATGCTGTACTTCCCAGAAAACTTAGTACCACCAAATATCGCACCCTGATAATTTATGATACTCTCCACAACTGTTTGTGTACAACATATCGATATCTCCAAAGATACTCCCTCATCAACACTTAGATTGCAGTCAGCAACAATTACTTTGTTCTATAAAATGTTAACCCATCCCATGCCTCCTAAAAAACTTACAGTTATTCAATTACGCACCCTTATCATTTGCCCTATATTAACTAATACATATTTATTCCAAACTATTACATTCTCCAAACGTTACCAACCTCCCCATACATTTATATACTAAATTTTCCTTATCTTACGTCTATACACTATTTCTCTCTCCAGTTATCACTCCTTGCTCTATTACAACGTTTAAACAAATAACAACACCCATTATATTCATTAACAATACAAAATTACCATCTGCACTACCCTTATCTATTTAACCCTTATCTATTTAATGATTCTTAACGCAATCTGCCCTGCGTGGCGTCGCGCCACACACACGCTCCTAGTATTAATTGCAGGAGACAACGTCCCTTGCTTTTATGCTTTGTATGGCGACGTCATTATAGAGACAGCGGAGCAATTATTTGCAACTCGACATGATGACATGTGAGTCGGCTGTAGTGGACGCGCGTGGTGGCATGCATGCATATCCGCACATTAATAACACTTAAATTGTGGTTTGATAAAACTATGTGTGATTGATCGTCTAGTATTAGATTTTCTGTAGTAGTGGCATATGTCAACAACCATAGAAGCCCACATTAAAACCCAGGCAGCATTGTTTTATAGTGCAAGAACATATGTCTATATATGCACACATTAATAACACTTAAATTGCACTAAATTTTGCTGAAAATTATCTAGTGCTCTACTGTAACAGGTCTAAACAACCATATTTAGACGCGCACCCCTACACACTGTTTGCATTTTTTAGAATGCATGTACGTCACCTACGTGGACATTAATGTTTGCATTTTTTAGAATGCATGTACGTTATCTACGTGAACATTAATGGCGCCTAATTGGTCTCAACTTGGTAATTATCTAGTGCACTACTGTAAAGCGGTATGCATATCTCAATAACCATAGAATGTTGCCTGATATATGGATTGCTTTTTTTTTTGGAATGCATGTACGACTTCGCAATGTGATTCCCGAAAATAACGAGCATACGGCACCCACTATAAAAACCGTTTCCATTTCATTTGCTCTCCTTCACAAGTCAGACAACCATCAACACACCACAACTTTTCACATCTGTACCAAGCTAGCTAAGATGAGGGCTGTACAGATGCTGTTCCTGACCCTTGCCCTCCTGGTGCTATCTTCAGGTAAGTCTCTACATATACCTCCACAGTTACAGTTACAGGATTTGATACAACAACGTTACAAACTTTGGTGTTTTTTCATACACTTAATTGTTTTCTTGTTGAGATTTGCAGATGGCGAAGCAAAGGCGAGCAGCGTCGTACCAGCTGACAATTGCTTGACAATAGAAATCGGGCTGGGTAACGCGTGTAGTCCCGGATCATGCGAGGCTTTGTGTAGCGCAGAGAAGGGCACTGGTGGCGTGTGCGTCGATGCGGCATGCAACTGCAAGTTCTGCCCCCACTCAGCTGCCACCACAGCAACAAAGGAACTGATAACTGGCTAAGATAGGATACATGTGCGCAGCATTGTATGTTGGCTGATCAAGTAATAACAGCAAATAATGCAATGTTGCAGAAGTGAGATCTATAATCCGTCTGCAATTTGTTTGCAAGCGTCGTGCACAGTGTGTATCAATCGAAGTTTTTTTTTTTATCTAAGCACACAAAAAACTGTTTTTTCTTTTGTGCAGGCACAGGATTAAATGATTTTTATTTATAGACAGGACACGTTGTTTTGTAGCGTCCGCTCAGCCGACGCGATCGTTCTGGAGCTTCCAATGGTGGACGCTTCTTCGCAACCGTTGTTTGCAGGAGTTGGAAACGCTCCCAAAAAGTTCTCAAAACCCAAGACCCACCTTGGCACCGCCGCCATCGCGCGAACAGCCCCTCGCTGCATTTTTAGGTTCCACCCCCGCCCCGCCCCCGTTTTGGAAGCTTTTGCGGTTCGGAATTAGGATCTCTGCAATGCAATGCCCTTTTCTGATTAGCGCTATGGTGCCGCTGCTGCATTAGTTAATTATTTCTTGTCCTTGATGGATACAATCGAGTTTCTTGTCGTTTTACACAAAGAACTGACCATCACTTTGTCCAATCCTTAACGCTCCAAGCGGCTTACGGTTTCAGATATGGGCTTTGACTTACAGCTTTAGATTAAAATTATATTGTAACGATTGTTAGTTTTTTTAAAAAATGAGAAAAAACCGTTATATCATTAAGGACAATGCAAAGGAAAAAAAGACGAAAAAATTCAAAATAAACCAAAATTAGAAGCTAATACGTTGCAAGTGGTATTTGGCTTAAATAAGCTGAAAGCTAAAAAAGCCAAAAGCTGAAACTGTTTAGAGCGGAAATGTTCATAAGCTAATTTGTCTGCGCAATCTAGTGTCAACTTCATTATTTTCCTGTTGTGATGAATTAATCATCTTAGGTCTCACATTTAAGGACACTTTCAATGAGCCCTAGTCAGCAATATCCACAACATTAATTAGCATGTCAACTAGAATTAGTGCTAAGATAGAGGAGAAATAAAAGAAGAGAGAGAAGCGGTATCTCTTGCATAACATTGCATAAGCGTGCAATAAGAAAAGACTGTAATGCCCCCGTTTCCGAGGGAGCGTACGGACACGGCAATCCGTAACTATTCACACATGAACAGTTATGGAGTGTCGCGCAAGAGTATACCATTACATGCTTACAACAAAAGTACAGCATATATTTCACATAAGGATTAACATCCAGTTTTTGACAGCGGGGCGTGCAAGCCCAAAGTATAATTACATCACAAAAGCTCCAAGATCCGCTCGAGCGCGGTGAAGACCTAAAGCCACGGATCCTCATCGAAGAAGAGACCCTCGGGGACTTCCTCCACGGGGAGACTTTCACCTTCGTCTTGATCCTCTAAAGAGGGGATTTAGCAAGCCGTGAGCCCACAACCAGCTCAGCAAATCGCAAAGGAACCCTACTTTTACTACATGCACGGATTAACAAAGGAATGGAGTATACTTGGTTTATTATTTTTGGGTGGATGCAGTTTTGTTTGTAAACCTTTTTGTTAATTTAACCATCTACTCAGATTAAAACATTTACAAAACTACTTAAGCTTTGCTGCTGGGATCACCCAAGTGGCACAGCTCCATTAACCGGGAGCACGGCGCATTCGAATACCATTAGATTGACTCTGCAGAGTTTGCTCAGCTTTACCCACACGATCCCTTAACTCCCGCGACAGAGTTAAGAAAGCCAGATCGTTTCACTACTCAAATCTTTATATAGGCTCTACCCGGTAGAATTCACTCGGGTCTGACACATGGAAACTCCCGTCCGCTTCGAGTGAACCCTACCATTATTAGGTATCCGCAGCACGGCATACCGAATTCAACTACCCAACCTCCTGACTCCTCAACACCTGTAGAGTTTCAAACGAGTTGAGCAGTTACTAAACCAGTGTTGACAAGTCAACTCCTATGGTTGAGCGATCACTATGACATTTGCTCAGCATAATGATTTTAGTCCTTATATTTTCACAAGGCCCGCAACCTCGCCAGGTCCGCGACCACAACCTAGGGTAAGCGGTGGGCGACGACTGACTCGCGGTTTCCCACAACACCCTTACCCTAACTTCAGCCCTAGGGTAAGAGATGGGCGAAGGCCAACCGACGGTCCCTCCCCAACGTCCTTACCCTACCTTGTGCACACCGGCACTCTCCGCTCTAGGGCACGGTGTCCCACACCACCCTGCCCTAAAGTCGGGTTTTGTAAATCCTATTGGCCCATAGCCTCGACTTATCAGTGTAAGACTTTGTGTGATAATAGTAACCTATAGTTATCTAGGTTATTAGATATTTAAATCTAGGTTTGCGAAGGCAGGGCTACCAATTTGATAAGGCTTTTGTCGGTGGTAGGACTTATCTATATGACATGTCATTCTAAAACATTTTATTTTATTTTCAACTAGCATTTCATAACTAGCATAATGCAAATAATGTAATAACATAAATAAACATCATAGGGCACAATATGATCAAAGGGTTTGCGACTTGCCGTGGACTTGGACGATCTCGGCGATCTCAAACGTAGAAACTCCAGGATCCGGGGACTGCACCTGAGCTTCCGGGATCTCCGATACTAGCGCAAACACATAAAATAATTAAATCCTAGCTTGAGAATAATCAAGCAAGGGAAAATAAACTATTAAAAGAAAGAAAAAGAAATAAAATGCATAAAATAACCAATTGGTGAATTTTTAGAATTTTTCTGGGATGAATTTGGGAAAAAGGAGGTCACCACTGGGTTCAGCACATTATTTGGAGTAAAGTGGTGAAATTTGGGAATTTTGGGATTTTCTGTGATTTTCTAGGATTTATTTGGGTTTTTTGGATTTTTAGAAATTAATAAATCCCTGAAAAATCGGTGAGCAAGATCTTTGGTCGGCCCGCCATAGCAGTCGGACTGGCCTTTGTGCGGCCCAGCGAAGAAGGCCAGCCTGACCCATCTTGACCCTCTTCGCGGCACACAAGCGCTTGGCCAGCGATGGGGCGGTCGAGGCGGCCCACGCCAGCGCCAGCCGCGCGGTGGCGGATGGTCGACGCGTGGAGTCGGTGGGCGGCCGAGATGGCGGAGGAGCGGGTGGTCTAGATTGGAAAGGGGAAGATCGGACGGTAGCGGGGAGGGGTAGGCGGGCGAAACGGTACGGCGAGCATGGGCGGTTGAGATTATAAGGTGACGGGGACGATGGACGGAGGAGGAGGGGCCACGTCGCGGGGAGGAGGTCTTCTTCCTCCTCCAGCCGCTAAAGTGCTCCCCCGAGCAGGGCTACGGTGGCGACGGCGATCTGGGCGCCAGGGGGCTCGCCGGCGGCAAGCGAGGGTACTAGCGGGTAGGGTTCACCACGGGGATCCCATTTTTGGGGCTTGGAAACGGGGAGAGTCAACGGAAAAGGCAGGAGGGGGAAAGGGGTGCTTCGGCTCTTCGGTGGCGAGGGAGGTCACCGGGGCAAAAAGGGCCAAATCGGTGGTGGCTGCACGTTCAGGGGGTCTCGGGGCTCACGTTGGCGGAGGTGGCGTTAGTGGGAGAGCTACGGGGTGGGCTGGCCACGGAAGGGGTTGATCGGCCGGCGGGGGGTCTCGACGGCGGCGCTCCATAGGGCTCCACCTGGTCAGAGGCAAGCATCAAAGTATTTAGCAGAGGGTAGAGGTGCTTCTGGCGAATGGAATCGAGAAATGGCGAAATGGGGAGGAAGATCGGCTCACCGAGGTCGCCGGCCAGGGAGGGCAATGGCGGAGCTCGGGCGAAGGGTCTCAATTGGCGGCTCAGGGAGGTTCTGGGGGGTGGTAGGGAGTGAAAGGGGTGGTGAGGAGGCTTGGGGAACAAGAGAAAGGAAGGGAGCAGGGGGAGCGGCTTTTATGCCCGGGCGGAGGGGAGGGGAGCCTTGCCGGGGAAGGCACGGGCGAGGGCGTTCGGTCAACAGGAGCGGACGGGAGCTGGTGGAACGTCTCCTCCGCGCAATGGGGTGGTGTCCGGCTCTACAAGGGAGTAAAGGCGAGGATGGGGAAGGGGGCGCAGTGAGCTTGGGCATGGGCGGGCGCGCGGCGGAGAAGGAGGAGGTGGCCACCGCGGTGGGGCCGAGGAGGGGGGGGCGCGGCGCGGGCGGGCGGCTTCGGACCGGGGCGGCTGGGGAGCTTGTTGTCCAGTCTGAGCGCGAGGCGGCGGACGCGCCTTGGCCTGGCGTGTCGTGAGAGGAATGCGGGAGGAAAAGGCGAGTGGGCGCCAGCGAGAGGGAGGCGGGCGCCCAAAAGGAAAGCGCATTCCGGGAGAGTTTTCGAATTGGGAAAGTTTTCAAAATTCACCAAAATTCAGGAAAATCCGGAAAAATTTGGTTTGAAATTTTGGGGTCTTTCAACCTACCCCCCTTAAAAGAATCTCGACCCCGAGATTAACTTGGTTCAGGGAGTAAGTTGGGAAAATTTTGCTCCAAATCCGATTCTCTTTCCCAAGTGGCCTCGTCTGGCGTGTGATTCCTCCATTGCACTCTGCAAAATCTGACGTTCCTGCTCCTGAGCCGCCTTTATGACGTTTCAAGTATTTGCAAAGGCTCTTCAGGGTTAGTCCAGTCATCCTGTAACTCAACATCGGACAGTGGCACTTCATCTGTAGGCTGGCGTAGACATTTTCGAAGCTATGAGATGTGGAACACATTGTGGATTCTGGATAAATTGGGCGGTAGCTGCACTTGATAAGCTACCTCCCCAACTCTTCCAATGATTTGAAACGGTCCCACGTATCTCGGAGCCAGCTTGCCTTTGACTTGAAATCTTTTGACGATTTTGAACGGGGTGACTTTGATATACACAAAATCTCCAATTTCAAAGCTTAAGTCCTTTCTACGGTTATCTGCATAGCTCTTCTGTCGGTCTTGTGCAATCTTCAGTCTGTCCTTGATGATTCTGACATGTGCCTCTGCATCTTGAGCGATCTGAGGCCCAATAAGCTGTCGCTCTCCGGTTTCTGACCAATTCAGAGGTGTCCTACATTTTCTGCCATATAGAGCTTCAAACGGAGCCATTTGTATGCTAGCTTGGTAGCTGTTGTTGTAGGAAAATTGAGCGAATGGCAGGCAAGTGTTCCATGCTGCTCCATACACAATTGCACAGGCTCTTAGCATATCCTCCAAAATTTGATTCGTTCTTTCTGTCTGCCCATCCGTCTGCGGGTGGTATGCTGAGCTGAAGTTGAGGTCGATGCCCATTGCTTCATGTAACTTTTCCCAGAACTTGGATGTGAATTGGGCTCCTCTATCTGATACAATCTTCTTGGGTACTCTATGAAGTGTCACAATTCGTGTCAGAAATAACTTAGCAAGTTTATCCTTCCCATAGGTTTGCTTGATCGGGAGGAAGTGAGCCACCTTGGTCAGTCTGTCAACTATGACCCAGATAGCATCATATCCTTCACGAGTTTTGGGAAGTCCAGTAATGAAGTCCATGCCGATACTATCCCATTTCCATTCGGGAATCGGTAAAGGTTGTAGTAACCCTGATGGTTTTTGGTGGTCAATCTTGATTTGCTGACAGACATCACATTTGGCTACATATTCTGCCACTTCTTTCTTCATCTGGTTCCACCAATACTTTTTCTTTAGGTCTTGATACATCTTGGTGCCTCCTGGATGGATCGAGAATTGAGAAGAGTGAGCTTCGGATAGGATCAATTCTCTCAGCTCTTTCTTGTTGGGTATGCAATAGCGACCACGGAAGGTAAGGATTCCATGTTCGTCTATTGCATATTCTGATGAATTTCCTTCTAAAGTTCTCTTTTCAGTTTTTGAATCTCTTCATCTTCATCTTGGGCTGCCTTTATCTGATCTGTTAGCATCGGTTGAAGTTCTAGAGCTGCCATACTGCCTTGTTCGGTGATCACTAAATTCAGTCGCAGTATCTCCTTCTGCAATTCTGGCGGATATTCGGTGGTATCTGGTCTGCCTTGTCGAACCTTTTGACTAAGGGCATCGGCAACTACGTTGGCCTTGCCCGGATGATATTGAAGATCAACATCATAGTCTTTGATCAGCTCCAGCCATCTTCGTTGCCTCATATTCAACTCTGGCTGTGTGAAGGGGTATTTCAAGCTCTTGTGATATGAGAATATCTCACAACGATTTCCTATGCACCACGGCTGCTAGTTCTAAATCGTGTGTGGGATAATTTTCTTCGTGTGGCTTCAACTGTCTTGAGGCATAAGCAACCACTTTTCTATCTTGCATGAGTACACATCCCAAACCCTGTTTTGAGGCATCACAATAGACTTGAAATTCTTTCTCTGGGTTTGGCAGAATCAACACTGGTGTCGTTGTTAGCTTGGTCTTTAGTAACTGAAAGTTCTCTTCGCAGGCATCTGTCCACAGGAAAGGCTTGTCCTTCTTCAATAATTGAGTAAGGGGACGAGAAATCTTTGAGAATCCTTCTATGAATCAGCGATAATAGCCCGCCAATCCAAGGAAACTCCTTACTTCTGTTACTATCTTGGGCTATTGCCATTCCATAACTGCGGCGATCTTTTCTGGATCAACCTTGACTCCACCTTTTGATATAATGTGACCCAAGAAAGCTACTTCTTTTAGCCAGAAACTGCATTTGTCGAATTTGGCATACAACTGATGCTCTCTCAGTCTAGCCAATGCCATGTGCAAATGCTCTTTGTGGTCTTCTTCATTCTTGGAGTATATCAGAATATCATCAATGAATACGATCACGAATCGGTCCAGCTGGTCCATATGCACCAGATTCATAAGGTTCATGAAATACACCGGTGCATTGGTTAAACCAAATGGCACGACCGTGAACTCATACAACCCATATCGAGTGATGAAGGTTGTCTTCTCTCGGTCTTGCTCTCGGATCTTGAGTTGGTGATAACCGCAAATCGATCTTGGAGAATACTTTGGCACCCTTGAGTTGATCAAACAAATCATCAATTCTTGGCAACGGGTATTTGTTTTTGATTGTGACAGCATTCAAACCCCTGTAATCTACACACATCCTCAGTTCTCTGTTCTTCTTTTTCACAAATAAAACTGGGGCTGACCAAGGTGAAACACTTGGTCTTATGAATTCTTTCTCTTGCAGTTCATCTAGTTTGTTTCTTGAGTTCTTTTAGCTCACCGGTGACATCCGATCGATGCTTGGCGATTGGTTTTGTGCCTGGAACCAATTCTATAGCAAGCTCTACCGCTTGTCGTGGATCCGCTGGCAATTCTTACGAAATACATCGAATATTCGACCACCGCACTTGATCAGGTGTGACTGCCAACATGTTGATCATGCGCTTTCTTGCATTTTTCAACACCTCTCGATCTGTTTTCAGCTCCACTCTCTGGCCTTCAGAATTGAGCATCGACACTGTCTTGGTCTCACAATCTACCTTGCATTTGTTCTTGGCTAGCCAGTTCATGCCCAAAATAGCATCTAATCCTGACATGTCTAATTGTAGCAAATCTGCTTTAAAATCCACCCCTTGGATGTTTATACTGAGTCCAACACACCCACCGTGGGACTCCATTCTAACCCCAGGGGTTTCGACCACATAGGGTCTTGGCAAGGAAACTGAAGGTAACTGGTTTTTCGAGACAAAACTCTTCGAGATAAATGAATGTGTTGCTCCAGGGTCAAATAAAATTAGGGCAGGTATGGAGTTGATTGGGAACATACCGGCAATGATATCACTGGCTCCAGCTACATCTTACTGGATCGTGGTTCACCCTTGCATAAAGGTGGGTGCAGCACGGCCTCGCCTCACTTACGGAGTGAAATTTGTCGTTCCCGCAGGTGATTGCGGTCCGACTGCCTTGATCTGAAGATAACCTCCTTTGGGAGTGTTGGGGCCTGCCTGTGATTTTGACTCTTGCTGTTGTTGATTCTGAACCTAAAGTTTTGCAGCGTCCGAGGGCAAGTTCTTCCTGGGGCATTGGTCTCTTTAATGCCCAATTTCTCCACAGTGAAAGCAAGCATTTGATCTGCGGGGACAGCTGCTAGCGAGGTGGTTTCCTCCACAAGTGGGGCATTTAATTGCCAAAGGAGAAGGGGAGTTGTACTGCTGTGACTGCCCTGACTGATTCTTCGGTAGCATCACAAACTGCCGAGAAGGTTGGGATCGAGATGACGACGATCCCGTAGTCTTGCTTCGCTGAGCTTGGTGTGAGGAGGACTGAGATTTGTGTGCTGCTTTACGCTTCCTATAATCCTCCATCTCACCACGGGCTTCTTCTGAGTTAATGAGGCTGTCCACCATGTCATGTAGGTCTTTGAATTTTATAGCTGAAATGTGGAACTTCAAGGACTGTTGCAGTCCAGCCCTGAATCTGCTCATCTTCTTTTCTTCTTTATCGACATCTTCGGGAGCAAATCGGGAAAGCTGGTTGAATTGATGTAGATATTCCATAACGGTGCGTCCACCTTGTTTGAGCACTAAGAATTCCCGGCGCTTGGCTTCCATGATACCGTCGGGGATATGGGCCTTACGGAAGGCTTTAGAGTATTCTTCCCAATCGATCTCCCTATCTCTTTGGGGCGCTGGTAGTTGATCCACCACGTTGCAGCAGCGCCCTGCAGCTGGTGAGATGCGTATAGTACCTTCTCTTTGTCATCGCATTGCACAGTCTGAAGCTTCCTTTCCATGTCCACGAGCCAATCCTCAGCTACTAAGGGGTCAGCCGAGGTGGTAAAGGTCGGTGGACGGGTTTTTAGAAAATCTGCCCATCGGGTGGAAACTGGTGCACCATCCCGAGTGGCATTGCCTCCACCCTGAAGGCCTGGAGATCTGGCTGCTATCTGCTCAAGCAATCGGGCTTGCTGATCCAGCACTCGTAAGATATTCTGTTCTCCTTGATAGAGGTTTTGTTCTAACATTGCTATTACACTAGCGAGTGTTGCTTGATCTGTGGCAGGTGCACCCTGCCCACTGGTCTGTCCACTCTGCTGTGTTGGATCTATCTGCCAATTGGGAACTGGGAATTAGCTTTGCAGCGATTTTGGCAACCAAGAATAGGTAAGTAAGATTTCGAATTTCAAGGTAAGTATAGGGCGAAAAAGATAAGAACGAGGGCGAAAGAGGACAGAAGAAGGCTTTGAACACAGAAGGAAATACTGATAATTAAGCAAACAACATAAAAGATTAATGAACATAAATTTACAATATGCAGGTGGTACACAGACCACTTAGGGTTCATGGTTACACTTGCATTATCATACAAAAGCACTGCTACTAAAACAAAAGGTCTGACTAATCTAGCGAACAGCGGCTACTCCTCCGAGGCCTCTGCAGCTGGTAGGGCAAGAGGAGCTGCAGGGCGGAACCTAGCATGGTACTCGCCCGCAGTCATCCTGCGCCTACGCCTCAACGGAGACTGCACAGAGGCACATGAGGAGGAGACGCTGGGCGACTCTTCACACTCTGAGGCCTCGCCCGCCTCGACTGCCTCGAAGCGGACAAGAGACCCTCGAAGCTGCTGCACCTGTCGACGAGCCCCCAGGCCGGCTCGCAGTGAACAGGACTCCTCCGCCTGTCGTCGTAGCGGATCACTGCGGGCCATGAGCGGCGACACCCACCAGCCGGATCGTCCTCCTCACGAACCGAGGCGCAAGGCCTCCACTGCGCTGCTGCGAGATCAGGTCGAAGGGTGACTCTGCCAGCTCTAGGTTGTAGTAGTCTCGGAGGTACAATGCAGCCTTCTAGGCTGCATCCTGTACGGCATCATCCTTGTCGATCCTCCTTGCAATGAAACGTCTGTCGAGGTCGGGGCGGACAGGCAGAGGTGTGAGGGTCACCCATGCCTTCCACTCGTAGCGTTGCTCCTGGCGAAACCGTCCGACTGCGTGGAAAACTGGGCTGTGGTACCCAGTGGCTCCCAAGTACTGCTGAATCTCCCACAACTTGCGGGGCCAGCCATCCATGCGGTCGGGGCGGGAAAACACGAAGTGAACCATCTGCAGGAAACGAAAATTTTGAAGTTAGACAAATGAAGCAGTAAACATTTGCAAAAATTAAAACTTAAGCAGAAGTAAACTAAGACAGATAAGGTAGCAACAAGAGAGGTAAAGAGCAGTAATACTTATATTTTTCATAAACTCTTTTTATGCCGTAAATTAGGTTTTGCGATAAAATCGCTTCCTAGACTGCCTTAGGTCTTAACCTACGGTCAAAGAGCCTGCTCTGATACCACTTCTTGTAACGCCCGTTTAGAGGCGCGTCGGACACGGACAATCGCAACTATTCACACATGAACAGTTATGGAGTGTCGCGCAAGAGTATACCATTGCATGCTTACAACAAAAGTCCAGCATATATTTCACATAAGGATTAACATCCAGTTTTTGACAGCGGGGTGTGCAAGCCCAAAGTATAATTACATCACAAAAGCTCCAAGATCCGCTCGAGCGCGGTGAAGACCTAAAGCCACGGATCCTCGTCGAAGAAGAGACCCTCGGGGACTTCCTCCACGGCGAGACTTTCACCTTCGTCTTGATCCTCTAAAGAGGGGATTTAGCAAGCCGTGAGCCCACAACCAGCTCAGCAAATCGCAAAGGAACCCTACTTTTACTACATGCACGGATTAACAAAGGAATGGAGTATACTTGGTTTATTATTTTTGGGTGGATGTAGTTTTGTTTGTAAACCTTTTTGTAAGACTTGCCGACAAAACTACTTCATAATCAACAGGGGTTTTCATGAAGAGTTAATTTAACCATCTACTCAGATTAAAATATTTACAAAACTACTTAAGCTTTGCTGCTAGGATCACCCAAGTGGCACAGCTCCATTAACCGGGAGCACGGCGTATTCGAATACCATTAGATTGACTCTGTAGAGTTTGCTCAGCTTTACCCACACGATCCCTTAACTCCCGCGACAGAGTTAAGAAAGCCAGGTCGTTTCACTGCTCAAATCTTTATATAGGCTCTACCCGGTAGAATTCACTCGGGTCTGGCACATGGAAACTCCCGTCCGCTTCGAGTGAACCCTACCGTTATTAGGTATCCGCAGCACGGCATACTCAATTCAACTACCCAACCTCCTGACTCCTCAACACCTATAGAGTTTCAAACGAGTTGAGCAGTTACTAAACCAGTGTTGACAAGTCAACTCCTGTGGTTGAGCGATCACTATGACATTTGCTCAGCATAATGGTTTTAGTCCTTATATTTTCACAAGGCCCGCAACCTCGCCAGGTCCGCGACCACAACCTAGGGTAAGCGGTGGGCGACGACTGACTCGCGGTTTCCCACAACACCCTTACCCTAACTTCAGCCCTAGGGTAAGAGATGGGCGAAGGCCGACCCACGGTCCCTCCCCAACGTCCTTACCCTACCTTGTGCACACTGACACTCTCCGCTCTAGGGCACGGTGTCCCACCCCACCCTGCCCTAAAGTTGGGTTTTCTAAATCCTATTGGCCCACAGCCTCGACCTTATCAGTGTAAGACTTTGTGTGATAATAGTAACCTATAGTTATCTAGGTTATTAGATATTTAAATCTAGGTTTGCGAAGGCAGGGCTACCAATTTGATAAGGCTTTTGTCGGTGGTAGGACTTATCTATATCACATGTCATTCTAAAACATTTTATTTTATTTTCAACTAACATTTCACAACTAGCATAATGCAAATAATGTAATAACATAAATAAACATCATAGGGCACAATATGATCAAAGGGTTTGCGACTTGCCGTGGACTTGGACGATCTCGGCGATCTCGAACGTAGAAACTCCGGGATCCGGGGACTGCACCTGAGCTTCCGGGATCTCCGACACTAGCGCAAACACATAAAATAATTAAATCCTAGCTTGAGAATAATCAAGCAAGGGAAAATAAACTATTAAAAGAAAGAAAAAGAAATAAAATGCATAAAATAACCAATTGGTGAATTTTTAGAATTTTTCTGGGATGAATATGGGAAAAAAGGAGGTCACCACTGGGTTCAGGACATTATTTGGATTAAAGTGGTGAAATTTGGGAATTTTTGGGATTTTCTGTGATTTTCTAGGATTTATTTGTGTTTTCTGGATTTTTGGAAATTAATAAATCCCTGGAAAATCGGCCCATCGCAACAATCTTGCTCGGCACAGTGGCCCATGTCAAGGCCAGTGTGACCCATTGCGGCGCTCTTGGCGGCCTGCAGCTTTCGGGTGATGGGCGGTAGGGGGAACGGTCCACGCCAACGCGCCGCGTGGCGGAAGGCGGACGCGTGGAGTGCGTGGGCGGCGAGATGGCGGAGGAGCGGGTGGTCCGGATTGGAAAGGGAAGATCGGACGGTGGCGGGAGGGGTAGGCGGGCGGCAGTGCAGCGAGGATGGGTGGTTGAGATTATAAGGTGACGGGGACGATGGACGGAGGTGGAGGGGCCACGTCGCGGGGAGGGGGTCTTCTTCCTCCTCCCACCGCTACAGTGCTCCCCCGAGCAGGGCTACGGTGGCGACGGCGATCTGGGCGCCAGGGGGCACGCCGGCGGCAAGCGAGGGTACTAGCGGGTAGGGTTCACCACGGGGATCCCATTTTTGGGGCTTGGAAACGGGGAGAGTCAACGGAAAAGGCAGGAGGGGAAGGGTGCTTGGCTCTTGGTGGCGAGGAGGTTACCGAGGCAAAAGGCCAAATCGGTGGCGGCTGCATGTTCAGGGGGTCTCGGGGCTCACGTTGGCGGAGGTGGCGTTACTGGGAGAGCTACGGGGTGGGCTGGCCACGGAAGGGGTTGATCGGCCGGCGGGGGGTCTCGACGGCGGCGCTCCACAGGGCTCCACCTGGTCAGAGGTAAGCATCAAAGTATTTAGCAGAGGGTAGAGGTGCTTTTGGCGAATGGAATCGAGAAATGGCGAAATGGGGAGGAAGATCGGCTCACTGAGGTCGCCGGTGCAGGGGAGGGCAATGACGGAGCTCCGGGCGAAGGGGTCTCAATTGGCGGCTCAGGGAGGTTCTGGGGGGTGGTAGGGAGTGAAAGGGTGGTGAGGAGGCTTGGGAACAAGAGAAAGGAAGGGCGGGAGCGGCTTTTATGCCCCAAGGAGGAGGGAGCCTTGGCGGGGAAGGCACGGGCGAGGGCGTTTGGTCAACAGGAGCGGATGGGAGCTGGTGGAACGTCTCCTCCGCGCAATGGGGTGGTGTCCGGCTCTGCAAGGGAGTAAAGGCGAGGGATGGGGAAGGGGAGCAGGTGAGCTTCGGGCATGGGCGGAGGAGCGTCCGCGCGCGGGAGAAGGAGGAGGTGGCCACTAGCGTGGGGCCGAGGAGGGAGGGGTGGCGCGTGGCGCGGCAACCCGGACCGGGGACCGGGCGGGGAGCTTGTTGTCCGGCCGGGCGCGAGGCGGCGGCGGACGCTGGCGCAGCTGCGCAGCGTGAGAGGGAATGAGGGAGGAAAAGGCGCCAGTGAGGAGGGGTGCGGGCGGCGCCAGGGGAGAGGATGAGGCGGAAAGAGGGGGAAGCGAGCACCCGCAGGAGGGAGACGGAAAAGGAGCGGGGCGCCAACGCAGAGGGGAGGCGGAGCGCCCAAAAAAGGAAAGCGCATTCCGGGGAGAGTTTCCGAATTGGGAAAGTTTTCAAAAATTCACCAAAAATTCAGGAAAAATCCAGGAAAAATTTGGTTTGAAATTTTGGGGTCTTTCAAAGACATTGGCTAAAACATCCATTGGGAAGGAGGGGATGTCTACCACACTATTTGTGAGGATTGTAGCCACCTCGCTAGATAACTCCATAGCAAAAATGAAGATCTTGCCACGTTTTGGCCTTGTCTTGACCAAAATTTGTGATTTCGAGATCATGGCCTTTCTAGCCTAACTTTGTGGTTAGATTACCATGCTAGGACGTGTGAGTGATAATCTGACAAGTTTCATGACTTAGTTCCTTATGAGTAAAAAGTAATTTGGTTTATAGTTTGATGTGTTCTTGTGACTTAGAAATCAATTCTTCCAAATTGTTTGGATCAAATTCCAAGAATTTCGTATTTCTTGATTTTATTTGGTTCCTAACTTTCTTGCTTAGATCCATACCAATTTGGTAGCATTTGGACAAGATTTGATCGAAATATTTAAATTTCATTTTTGGTCCCGAGGGGTTTGCACTCTAGATCACGCCAAGCGATAGTACCAGCCCCCCTGAGTGGTAGTGCCGCACAACGGTCATACCGGACCCTAATCAGTGGTAATCCCAGCGTGGTCATACTAGCATGCTAAGGGCTGTACTAATAGGAGCTTTATGACTCTTATAGTTATTTCAGTGAAGATTTAAAATACTTGAGGAAATCGAAAAGCTTTCACAATCCTTCATATCTCTCTGATTGACGGCATCGGTCCAACAGGTTAAATGGATTGATTAGTTTTCAGGTTTCTTCTTCTCGACATGTACCAGAGCAATATGGTTGATGCAGCAGA
The DNA here is from genome assembly GCA_036346245.1 of Bonia amplexicaulis. Taxonomy (NCBI): domain Eukaryota; kingdom Viridiplantae; phylum Streptophyta; class Magnoliopsida; order Poales; family Poaceae; genus Bonia; species Bonia amplexicaulis. The sequence continues at coordinate 12,032,153 of CM070753.1, read as the reverse complement.
GCAATCGTAGCCTCTGAATTTTGCTTCAAACTAAGAAGACTTGTCCATGATTTTACTCTTTTCATTTTCATGGAATAAATGAGATCTCCTTCTGCAAGTTGGTCTTGCGTTTGATGATGTTCCGCTTGTCTGAATTTAGCTACTTCATTTTAGATCTACCGTCTTTGGATTGGTTTATTACTCCCCTAGGTTCACAATATTTGTCCGATGCACATAGTAGCAAAATTAAAGTAATATTTAATTGAATCAGGCTATGTTTGTCCTTGTTAGAAAGACATAGTATCATTCTATCCAATAGAGACAAATATGACCTAATTCTATTAATTATTATTTAAATATTATGCCTCCTCAGTATGTGCGCCGGATAAATGTTGTGAACCAGAGGGAGCCATGCATATACGTAGTGTACATGTTATACTTGATGATTCAATGTGCTACTGTTTCTCAATACAGATGTGCAAATTAAACCCTCAAACAACAATAAAATAGATTACTCCGGTTCAGTAGAAGCGTGGTAGTGCCACACCAACACTGAAACATGCTTACGTACTTTGATAACTCACAGTAAAAAGTGCTTCACCGGAGAAAGATTAGTTCAAGATTTTAACAAGACCATATTGTGAAACGGGATATTGAGAGAACATCAAGATCGAGCAGCGTTATTAATTACGCCTTTTCCATTTCCTTTGCCCCTACTATTAGTCAGCGGCGGATTCCGGATTTGAGCACGCTCTAAGCTAAATTTGAACTAAGTAGTAATCTAGTATATCACAAGTCTAGAACTATATTATGATATAATAAAAAATATGTCACAAATATATCATTGATATGAAAATTTTGTTTAATACTCAATACTTGAAGAGTTCATGTTTTCCACACAAATCACAATAAAGAAAGTATATGGAACCATACAGAATGTAGAGTAATAAAGATACATATACCTCAAATTCTAAATAAAGATTTGCTCACTATCCTATGCGGCTAGCCCATCATTTCCTTATCAATAGTAGGACAAGAACCAGAAAAGACAGCATAAAAAATAAAATAAAATATGCATATAGATAAATTCAAAGAGCATAAATATTACATTTGAAATAAACTAACTTACCACTTGTACGAGAAATTTGTTTCTTGCATGACCTCATTCCTTGAAAACGCTCTAAAATCTTCGCATCCCTCTCTTTGTACCATTTTAGCATTTCTAGGAAGTTTCCCCTATTGTTTGAGCTAGACGATTCATCATGTCCACGAAAAGCAAGGGCTTGTAATAGAAGAAAATTTAAAATGGCTAACATAATAGTATGACGAGCTCTATATTCTTCCTCATTCTTCTTGGTGGCAACAGCCATCACATAACCCATATCTTTCTTTTGAGTTTTCAAAGTCTCACAATGTTTTCTTGCTTTGTTATAAGCACTATTGACTTTACCAACATGCTCATTAAAAGATTGAGTTCCATTCTTCCAATAACTAAATCCAATTTTTGTAAAAACATCAACACAATAGTTTTGAACTCTTTGTTGCTTAAAAAGAAAACAATAAAAACAAAAGGCTGCATATTTAGCAATGCTATATTCCAACCAATCATACTTCTTGAACCACGATTCTTGAAATCTCCTCTTTTGACTTCCTTGTTCCCTCCATGAAAATTTATATCCAATTGGTTGGCATGGTCCCAATTGCAAATACTCTCTTCTAGCGGCATCTCTAATATTTACATCCAACTCCTCTATCAATTTTCGAAGCCCAGGATCGGCAACAATATCATCTGGATTAAGCTAAATGTTTTGCCCAGTGTTACTAGCTTCAGTTCCTAATGTTTCTGGAGATTGGTTCGAGTTGGATTGTCTGTTTGACTATGTATCTTGTGTTGGAAAATACGATGACAATGTCTTGCTCCTCTTCATTTTGTAATTTGTATGCTTAAATCTTTTTAGTTAGTTCCTAAATAGCAAATGCAAAACATTAAATATATATCATTTTACCTGATCATTCGTACTTACTTTAAAACATAAAAATAATTTTACCTCGATTGAATCGGTTCAGATAAATCCATCGGATCGGTAGGCATCGCCTTGGCCATTCGGCATTTTAGCCCGTCTCGGGCGTCTTGTGACTCTCGTCTCGAGGTCTTACTCTTTGCTCCTGCTCACTGTGCGGTGTGCTCGCTTAGCTCGCCGTCCTCCTCCGGGCTTGCCTGGCGCTCGTGGCTCCCTACTTGACGCTCGCCTCAATCGCTTGGTGCAGTGGTGCTCGTTGTGCTCCCCGCTCAGCACTCATCGTCTGAGAGCTTCCCGCTCGGCGCTCGCTGTCTGAGGAGAGCTCCCCACTCGGCGCTCGCCGTGCTTGGCTCTCTGCTTGGGGCTTAGCTGTGGCCTGCGGGTCCATGAGGGCAAGGGCGGAGGCCGGAGGGCAGAGTGCGGAGCGGCGGAGGCGCAGGTCCACGAGACCACTACCACTAACGACGGAGCAAGGAGCGGCGGAGCGACCAATGGTGGAGACGCATGCAGGCAAGGCGGCGGCCGATGGTGGGGGTGTGCGCAAGAGAGTGCTGGTGCTCAGAAGTCAGATCTGATTTGGGCTAGGGCTGGGGGTTGGGGATTAGGGTTTTTCTCTAGTTCTCTTGCTTTTGGTGGTCTGGTGGATGTCTCATGGATGAATGGCCTGCTGCTGACTTGATGGGCTGCTGTGAGCTGAATTGTTGTTTGGGCTGCCAGGTTGATAATGTTTTAGGCCTCGGGCTGGGCTACCAGGCTGATAATTTTTGGATATACACTAGAGGGGGATAGTGTTAATAGTATTGCTGGGCCTCAGGCTATAGCCTATCCAGTCCGAGGCTCAGTTCTGCCTCTGCTATTAGTGATGTGAAAAATGTTCAGTGGTTGAAATACGTCATTTTTTTAGGTGTAGGCATTGTCCGATTCCAACAATTGTTACTTAGGTTTTGTGCTTCCTTAATCTGTATGCGTATCGGTGTCAGCATATTTCTTTCCTTGCTGTAGTTTAATGTAGTATGACAGTGCTTGTATGCTTTGAAAATCCTGATATTTACAAACCATGAGAATTATGTGCATATCCGTATTAATTTTAGATATATAGTCACACCACTAGCAATTTGTTTTAATTTTTCCTCTCCCGGCAGTGTACCTTTTGTCATTTATAGGCAAAATGTTCCTGCATAACACTGAAATACCAAAAAGGTGCCAATATTGCTTGCGATCGAGTTTTTACAATAAAAATGTGGCCTGGGCCTACACACCTATGAGATATACTTTATGTTATTGTTAAAAACCGTTTCTTTTCCAAGTTCTATCCTAAATTTTTTTCTCTTGGTAGGTATGCATATCTCAACAACCATAGAAGCCCATTTTAAAACCCAGGCCGCATTGTTTTAGAATGCAAGAACATATATCTATACATGTGCACATTAATCACAATTAAATTGCACTAAATTTTGCTGAAACTTATCTACTGCTCTACTGTAACAGGTCTAAACAACCATATATACGTTGTGTACGTGGACATTAATGGTGCCTAATTGCTCTTAACTTCTACTTATCTAGTGCACAACTGTAAAGCGATATGCATATCTCAATAACCATCGAATGTTGCCTGATATATGGATTGCTTTTTTTTTTTGGAATGCATGTACGACTTAATTACCTACCTATATCGCAATGTGATTCCCGAAAATAACGAGCATACGGCACCCACTATAAAAACCGTTTCCATTTCATTTGCTCTCCTTCACAAGTCAGACAACCATCAACACACCACAACTTTTCACATCTGTACCAAGCTAGCTAAGATGAGGGCTATACAGATGCTGTTCCTGACCCTTGCCCTCCTGGTGCTATCGTCAGGTACGTCTCTATATACTCCTCCACAGTTACAGCATATGAAATAACAGCGTTACAAACTTTGGTGTTTTTTTAATGCTCTTAAGGCTTTATTTGGGCCCATCTACAGAGATAGGACAGGAATTTTGTGCTCCTAAACAAAGCTTAATTGTTTTCTTATTGAGATTTGGCTCCTAAAATTCATAGCTTATCTCTGTGGATAGGCCGAGATTTTAAACTAAAATTTCATCTTATCTATAAAGATGAGACAGAGGTTTTGAATTTCCAAATAAGACCTAATTGTTTTTTTTTTTTGCTGAGATTTGTAGATTGGGAGGCAAATGCTTGCAGCGTCGTACCAGCTGACAATTGCATGACAGTAGATATCGGGGAGGGTAACGCGTGTAGTCCCGGATCATGCGAGGCGTCATGTATAACCAGAGCGAAGGGCACTGGTGCCAAGTGCGTGCATGGGGGATGCAAATGCACGTTCTGCGCCCCTCAGCTGCCACCACAGCAACAAAGGAACTGATAGCTAGCTAAGATAGGATGCATGTGCGCAGCATTTTATGTTGGCTGATCAAGTAATAACATCAACTAATGAAATTTTGCGGCAGGAACACCGTTTCACTGGAAATAAATTTTGGCATCTTTTATACTCTGGTCTGACAAGTTAGCAAGAGCAAGATAATCATTTATAGTGCAGAACAATACGGATCGCAAAGTGAAGTTCTCTCGTTTGTATGCATCACATACCTGTACCCCTTCTTTCCACAGTACTTTTAGATCTTTCACCAACGGTGCTAGGTACACATCAATACCATTGGTTGAACCGACTATTATGTTGCCTCATGATCCAAACATCCGGCCGTTCCGGATTCTATTGCCGAAGCACATCCTTGTGCTGGTCGACATTGGCGCCACTTCAGTCATGTATTGCAAGACCATGAAATGGGCTTGAGTATACATGTCCATATCTGGAGTGATTGTTTTCCTTCCGATAATTCCGATACCCTTCAGTCTCCCCTCATGACGAGATTGAGGCACACCTATCGGTTGAATCTGAACCATATAATCGATACAAAACTCAATGACCTCTTCGCTTGCATAACCTTCGATGATGCTGCCCTCCGACCGAGATCGATTCCGTACATAGGACTTGAGAATTCCCATGAACCTCTCAAATGGGTACATGCTACGTAGAAATACAGGCCCGCACATTTTTATCTCCCACACAACATGAACAATGAGATGGACCATGATATCGAAAAACGAAGGAGGGAAATACATCTCAAGATGACATAGAGTCATCACCACCTCGTCCTGCAGAGCATCTAGTCCTTCGGGATCGATGACCTTTTGAGCAATTGTGTTAAAGAAATAACATAGCCTCATGACTGTCTCTCGGACTTTGATCGGCAAAATATTTCTAATTGCAATAGGGAGCATCTGTATCAACAACACATGACAATCATGAGACTTCATGCCATTAAACTTCAAATATTGCATCAAGACAAGTTTCTTCACGTTGCCGAAGTAACCAGACGGAATGTAACACCCCAGGATCCACAATACCCTGGGATGCTACTAAAACTACTCTACAACTAGCCAATTTACAAGATAAATTAAACTGGCAACATTTAATTAACATGATAATATAAGCGGAAGCATAATCAACTAGTAAATAACAGAATAATGAGAACAATTTAATATTCACAATCAACTTAATAATAATAACCTAAGGAACAATTTCAAGTTCAACATTAATAAGGAGAAACATTCATCAATATGATAACTAAGCAAAGAACTAGAATTCTTTCTACTCTATTTCAGCATTAAGATTATCATCGAAGTGCATCTGTGCGGTGCCACTCTACCCTTCCCAATGCATGCTCAAGGTCCACCTGTAGGGAGGGGGAAGCAAGGGTGAGATAAAAATCCCAGCAAGCAAACAGTTTAACAAGTTATTCAAACTACAAACAATTACACATCATCATTTATAATTCCATACAACTACAACCACAATTCATGTCCATAATTATTAATCACCATAAACTTCCATGAATCATACCTCTTCAATTTCAGATTTAATTGGCATATGAATGCAGTCATTTTATCCACAATTATATGCAAATGAAACATTTAATCTTCCATAACTACAATAGATTAATCATCAACATTTATTCTTCCATAATAACAATGTTTATATCCTCAACCTCAAATTACAATCAATGACAATAAGACATATGTATGATCACCTCACTACTTTATTAATTCTCACATCCACAATTGCTATCAACAATTAACACTAGAGAAAAGAATCTCATGCCACAACCTCAACCCTTACCATACACAAGGGACGAATCTCATTCCACGACCACATCCACAATCCTCATACCACAAGTAGCTCACATGAGCCAATTCCACATTACAACTAGAAAGTTGTATATTTCACAAAATAACATCACCACAATATGTTGCATATGTATGCAAATGAATCTTTCCACAATGCAATGCATTTGAATGCTTCATGCTATGCTCCACATCACTCTTGCCAAGGCAGGAATTGTAGTTCATCGTATTACGGCAATATACGATGCTTCCGCGGGCGAAGAGGTGCATCGTATTACGGCAATATACGATCTTTGTGCAGTCGGTCGCGGCTAAGTCGGTGACATCCACATATGCAAATGACATGATATGACATGAATGATATGATAATTCATTAATCACATTAATTCTTCCACAATGAGCATTATCATGCTCACAACATATCCACATCCACCACATGCTATTTTCATATCCACATTATAACATTAAACAAGAATTCCACATGTCTACTAGCATAATATCAACATATCAATGGATAAATATTTGCTATCATCTCCACAATTAAAATATCATGCAATCAAGACATCATGTATCAAATTAAGATAATAATGTAAATTACAAGTAGAAGGAATAACAAGTTAAACGGTTGCAACCACCGCTACATTCACTTGCCTCAATCCGATGAAGCGAAGATCAACAAAATTCAAGAGCGCTCTGGGACAAGACCACCTGTCCATAAGACAACTCTCAGCACACTACCACAGCATACAAGCACGACATAAATATATAAAACATAACTAGAAATCCGAACCCGCTCAATCTCTACTCCGCCCAACAAACCAACATAATACCCACTGCAGCAGCGCTGCTTCACAATTTCGTATCTTTAAAAATATAAATCTAAATACAGCAAATGATACCTCTATGGATTCATGACTTAAAAACCTACAATTTTCATGTAGAACTCCTATTTTTATTCGGACCACAACTGGATGTAATTTAATGCCCAAAACAGAGGAAGAACTCTGTTCTGGCAGATTGGACAGCAGTATTCAAACGCGTGCCAACGACAGCACAGAGGTCTAAAAATTATTAAATTTATACAGAAGCTAGATCTCTAAATTATCCACAACTTTCTCAACAACCGCCATATCCAGAAAATTCGTTTACTGTTTTAAATCTCCGGATTACCGTCGGACTGTACCAACCTGTCCGCCTGACGGACAGCGGTATTGCCGACTCCGTATCCCCCAGATCCCACGGTATAAAATTTTGAACAAAATACAGCAGATACATCTGGATATCCTATACAACTTTTCTTTTGGGAAGACCCGCAAGAAAATTCATTTTCTAGATCAAAACTGCGCGACAAGCCGTGCGGCACGAATCGATCTAAAAGCAGTCAGCGTCTAATCTCTAATCGGGCATTTGATCTATTATCTACCAACAAATTCCGTGCCAAGAACCTTAATTAATCCTTAAAACAGAGGATTTGGGATGAAAAAAAATTACCTAGGTGAAGATTTTCCCCAAAATTTTCCTCCTCTTCTTTTTCTTCTTCTTTCTCCTTTTCTTCTCCTTCCTTCTTCTCCTTCTCCTTCTTCTCCTTCTCCTCCAATGGCGGCGGCTCTAGGGCAGCAAAAAGGGAGGGGAGGCGCCAAGGGGCTGGGGCGGCCAAAGGGTGGGGAGGGTGGGAGGCCAAGGAGGGTTTATAAAGGGGTGTTAGGGTTTAGGAGGGTGCGGGCCCCATTTGGGCTTGCTGGCCCAAAGCGGCTGGACCACCCCTCCGGACAGCCCAAAATATCCAAATTAAATATTTTAATTTAATTAATTCATTTTACAAAGTTCTACAATTCATATCTTTCCCTTCCCGCAATTTACCAAAAAACCGGCGACTCCGCGATTGTTTTAAAAACTTACGCTGTAACGACGTTCGGGATATTACACAGAACTTTAACACCATGCAAGCACTGGCAAAATTTTATTTTCTCGGCCATGGACAGAGTGTAACACATAGGGGGAAGGTACGTTCATCTATTATCTGTTTCTGTCGGTGCTAACTCAGGCCTGATGTCCATAACAACTAAGTCAAGCCGTGCGTTATAACTGTCCTTTGTTTTATCACGAATGTTCAGTAAGAGACCAATCAAGCTGTCATATATATTCTTTTCTACGTGCATGACGTCGATGCAGTGTCGAACATCTAGGTGCTCCCAATAAGGTAAGTCCCAAAATATTGATCTCTTCTTCCAGGTGTTCTTCTCATGAGCCCTCAATTTGCGTCCCTTTCCGAGGACAATATCTAAATCATTAACCATATCATAAATCTCTTTTCCCCTTAAATGCCTTGGAGCTGAACCGTCTTCCTTCTCTCCGTCAAAATGTTTCTTCATCTTGCGGTATGGGTGAGCCCTCTGAAGGAACCGGCGGTGATGCATGTAGATGGTTTTGCGTGAGTGTTTCAGCCATACACTCTCAGTACCATCTAAACAGTGAGTACAAGCTTTGGCACCTTTTGTACTCTGGCCTGATAGGCTAACAAAGGCAGAATAATCATTTATGGTGCAGAACAATAAGGAGCACAAAGTGAAGTTCTCTCGTTTGTATGCATCCCATACCTGTACCCCTTCGTTCCATAGTACTTTTAGATCTTCCACCAACGGTGCTAGGTACACATCGATATCATTCCTAGGTTGCTTTGGCCCTTGGATAAGTATCGACAGCAAAATATATTTTTGCTTCATACACAACCAAGGAGGAAGGTTATAGATGCAGAGAGTCACGGGCCATGTGCTATGTCGGCTGCTCATGCTACTGAAAGGATTCATTCCATCTGCACTCAGTCCAAACCTTATATTCCTTGGTTCTGCACTGAAGTCTGTGAAACTCCTATCGATGTTTCTCCACTGGGCGGAATCAGCAAGGTGTCTTAGTATTCCATCCTTCTTGCGCTCATCCGAGTGCCAACGCTGCAGTTTTGCCTCCTTTAGATTTGTAAAAAACCATTTCAAACGGGGAATTATAGGAAAATACCATGCCACCTTAGCAGGAGATCCTTTCTTCACCTATGTTCCCTCGCCGTCATCTGATTGATTGTTACGTTTGTATCGGGATGCGTTGCACACCAGACATACATGCATGTTTGCATACTCTTTACGGTACATGATACAGTCGTTCGGACATGCATGTATTCTTTGTACTTCCATTCCCAATGGACAAAGAACCTTCTTGACTTTATACGTGGTTTTAGGCAACTCATTTCCCTCCGGAAGCATGTCCGCTAAAAGACCTAGTAGCGCCGTGAAACTCTTGTCGGACCAACCGTTGCTTGCCTTCAATTTCAACAGTTCAAGCACAGCCGACAACCTCGTGTACTTTGACCTGCAGCACGTGAACAAAGGTTTCTCCGAGTCCTCCATCAAGCCCTGGAATTTAACATACTCTCTCTCATCATAGTTCTCTTCTACATCGCGAGCATTTGATCCAGATTGTCATCGTGCAACCTATCCGAATCCGAACAACAATCGACATCATGTGGCGGCATATCATTGACTTCGCCATGACTGGTCCAACACGTCATTAATGTTCAATCTGCTCTCGGTTCTTAAACATCTTTAAATTCTCGTAGTCAGTGCATGGACAGTACATATATTCCACCCCCTTATTCAATATATCATCTTCGGTAGCTCTTGTAAAAGCAGACACACCATTAATGTACTCTTCACTCACACGGTTCACAGCATACATCCAGCTTCGGTCCTACGTTATGCATATATATAACAACTTAGTATTAAAAATTAAATTAATTAATTATTACTACATATATACCACATGCATTGAGGCTTTGCTAGCTTAATTCATATTATAAACACAACAATTATTTCCCCAGCGATCGACGAACCACTTATAACCAACAATTTTGACAAATTTGGCCTCCTACATGACGGGAACTGATCATGTATGGTCAAGTAGATGCAAACCATATTCAATAACACTCACAAAAACTTAGATCTAAATTGTAATGCAAAGAAAAATAAATCTCATTACTAACCATATCTAGCGCAACCAGGAACGCATGAATCTTCAAAGCTCCCCTGCCTCCTCCCACCAAATTAACTAGCCTGAAAGTCTTGCCTTCTCCAGGTGCAGCACCGGCTAGATCTGGATCGAAATGAAGACATATGCAGTTCTGAGTAGCTTAATAAATGATTATCACAGACGATTTTTTTAAAAAAACCGTCTATGATAATTAGCTTATCACAGACGGTTTTTAATAAAGAACCGTCTGTGATAATTCTCACATTATCGCAGACGGTCTCCAAATTAAAACCGTCTGTGATAGTGTTTGTCACAGATGATTTTGTCAAACCGTCTGTGATTTGGTGTCTACTAATAGTATTTATGTAGTAGTGAGTGAGCTATCAACGTAACAAAACTGAAGAAGCAAATACTTTCTCTGTTATTTTTTAATTGACTTTTAAATTTTTAAGCTCTTTAAGATGCGACTTTGACCATTATTTTTTATAACTTTATACTACGATATACTAATAAAATTGTAATATTATAAAATTATTTTTAATGACAAATCTTGATAATTTTAAATTTATTAGTGGTTAAACTTCAAAAATTTTGATGGCACGGATTCTGATAATTCAAGTACTCTCTCCTGTTAGCTACCATGCCTGGCATAACATGGAATTTTTTGTACGGATAATCCATTTTTTATTCAAAAATACAGAAATATACCCGCGGAAAAATGTTTTACAAAAATAGGCTCCAGTCGTCCAATGGTTGGGCGATTTTAATGCAGTCGCCCAATAGGGCGGCGACTAGATACGTCCCCCGTGAATGTTTTAAGATTTTGTCAATTTTGTAGTTTTAAACTGATAAAAATTCTTATGAAGTTGTAATAAAAGTCTATGTTCATTGTATGTTGTAGGTGCGTAAATAATTTTTCAAATTTTTTTTACGAACGATTGACCGTAAAACAATTGATACATATGACGGTAAGTGATATTTTGATGCGCACTATTCGGATGTCGTAGGTAATGAGTAAAAGTAATTACGACACAGTACTAAAAAGTTCACATGGTAAATAAAGAACGTAAGAAGTACATGAAACAATTGTGTACAATCAAGCGCCACCCTGGCCTGCCCCGTCCCCACGCCCATGTCGGCCCCGCTTGGCCGTCCTTGATCTGTGGTGACGACACCGAGCGTAAAGCGATCGGGAGCATGTCGCACCCGCCTCTCGGTGGTGGTGTCGGTGCACCATCGGTTGTGTGCCCTCCGGTGCCGGGAGAGAACCTTCGGAGAGAACCTCTGGTCTTTGTCTCGGTGGTGCAGACCTAGATGCCCGCCTGACCCACTCGGAGAAGTACTGGTCCACATCCTCCGGGCTCGTGGTGGGGCCGTGTCGGGGCTCAAACTCGAAATAACCTGCGAAAGTAATATCGTTAGTTTCAGATATAAAATATTAAGATAAAACGGTGATCGTACGATAGTACGCTCAGCGAGGTTCATCGCGCCTAGAGTAGGGGCATATGTTTCGTATACCCCCTGTGTGGGTAAACCAGGGATGTACGGAGGACACGAGAACAGCTGGCCTGGCGGTGTACGAGGCTGTCCCCAGGCAGATCCTCCAGCCTCGTCCGGGTTAGGTGGTGGGGGACATGCCCACGTGGAGCCTCTAGAGTAGTGCCACGCCGGTCAGGGCGGCACCGGTGGCCGAGCCGCCTGTGCGCTGGGCGTGGGTGTGGAGACCGCCGGTAGTCTCCTGCAGGACAGCAGGCTAACGATACGTCTAACCCGGCCTCCACCCAACGCAGAAAGTTGACGTTGTCCTCGTGGGTCAACTCCGCACCGGTGGCGACCCTCTCCAGTAGTGTGGCGGACTCGGTCCACAGCGCAGAACCGACGTCAGCCTGGACAAAAAGACATAAAATAAAATGATCCATCATCGAAACAGCATTGCCATTTGGGAATCTTTGAAATTACATGTAACGTAGCACGATGTGAGCGTCGCGCGCGAGGTGCGCGGGGTACGTGTCTATCGAAGCGGCGACGTGTATGGTGGGGGGGTCTACGACATGTACGAGCCTGGTACATGTCCACACCTGGTACCAGCGTAGATACTCCGTGTAGTCCCTGCTGTCGTATGGCCGGTCCTCCTCCACGTGGTCGTCGAGCGCACCCTCCCACTGTGCAATCCAGGGCTGCATCTTCGCCATCCAGTTCGTGCCTCGTTTAACTCCCTTTCTGGAGTACCTGCATATATAGGACCAGTACGTAATGTAAGTACTTGCGAACACAGTAGTTAGTACGTACATATTTATGAGAAGTGATCACTCACGCGTGCACGTGCCGCGGAAGCGGTGGTCCGACTGGTACAGGAAGTGCCTGGCATAGTCCGAACTGCCGCATGACTCGCTAGGGTGCGTAGTCCTCTACGAAGATATCGTACACGAGCTTCCGGCGCGTGAGCCAGAAAGCTCGGTCATGAAAGCACAGTGTGGACAGCCCGTGAGCACGGGCTGCGATCAGATATCTGCGTAAGGCTCCCAGCGCACGTCGTCAGCTATGAGGCGGTCGAACTGCTCAACAAAAGCGGTATGCCCGCGTGACGTGACACGCGTCTTGAATCGTATGTAAAAAGACAAGTTGTTAAGTACGACCATTGTTAATAAGAAGGAAATAATTGACTGTGATAATACATACTCGTCAACGACACCAAATAGAGCCCATCGTCGGCTGGTCGATGTCTCCCCCGGATACATCTCGGGCCTGTACGGACCCATGTCGTCTAGCATAGGTCGTCCGAGGCTGAAGCGCTCGAACGACCACAACTGCAGCTGTAGGGGACAGCCCGCGAGGATCAAGTTCACCTTAATCCTCGCGCATGCATCGCACAAGCCGCGGTACATCGCGGCAAGTGCAACCGATCCCCAGCTGACCGGGGGGCCTCGCCGTCCGCAATCGCCCTCACATGAGCGATAAGGCACGCATCCACGGAGTTGCCGTGGCTGGTGGTGAAGAGCACCCAACCAAATAGCCACAGCACGTACGCCTCTAGGTGGCGTGAGACCTGGTAATCATCTGCCTGTGGATCCATGCGCTCCACCTGAATACAAACAAGTTGTTATTAGTATGTAATAGCACAAGTAGGAGCTTCGAATACACGATCGATTGTGAAGATCACGTACCCGGTACTGTGCGAGCCACCTCAGCGATGGCCCGTGGGTCTGAGTCACATCGAAGATGTGGTGGTCATCGACCGGTGGAAGGACCCCCTAGAATCTGCCGAGCATGTCCTCGCGCCACTCGGCCGGGGCCTCCGGGAGGAAGGCAGCGTCTCCCTCGATCGGAAGGCCAAGAAGCAGAGACACATCTTGCAGGGTCGGCGTCATCTCCCCGAATAGGAGGTGGAAAGTGTGTGTCTCGGGCCGCCAATGGTCCACCAAAGCCGTCAGTAGGGAACGATCGAACGGTAAGCGTCGTGATCGCTCCACGCCCGCCTCGTCCCCGCCCGCGGCCAAGGCGGCTCCATCCTCCTCCGTGACCTGCACCATCCGGGCAAGAGGGAGTAGCCCGGCATCCTGCAGCCTACAAACAATGTGAAGGTCAGCATGGAACATGCTTACAACAACACTAAAACGTTGGCGTAGTGCAAACCTAGCAGTCCAACGGGGGTCGAGTCCCCAGGCCACGCGAGGTGTGCGTGTCCGAACCACTCCCAACTCAATCGGCTCGTCCGTGCTCCCCGGTGTCGGCACACGACGGGAAGCGCGGTGCACGCGGTCCACGTGCTCGTCCAATAGCGGGTACCGCCAGTCGGAGTCACGACCATCACGAGCCATACCTACAAAAGAGTTCAAGTTACGTTCAAGTTACTGATTTTTCTAATACGTATAAATTTTGACACTAAATTTTCTACATCTAAATTTGTAAACTAAATTTTCTATAATAATGCATCTAACATACTGAACAAAATTTTGACACTAAATTTTCTACATCTAAATTTCTACACTAAATTTTCTACAATAATACATCAAAAATACTATACAAAATTTTGACACTAAATTTTCTACATCTAAATTTCTACACAAAATTTTCTACACTAATATATCAAAAATACTAAAATTTTCATACTAAATTTTCTACTTCTACAATTTTCTATACTACAAATGTTCTATACTAAAAAATGTATACTACAAATACTAAAATTTCTATACTAAAAATTGTACTAAAATATCCGTACTAAATTTTCTATATCTACAATTTTTACTACCACTAACATTTCATAGAAAATTACGTTAGATAAATTTTCTATACTAAAAATTATGTACTACAAATTTTCTATGCTAAAAATTGTGTACTACAAATTTTCTATGCTAAAAATTGTGTACTACAAATTTTCTATACTAAAAATGTGTACTACAAAGTTTCTATACCAAAACAACTATACAAAATTTCTACACTAAATTTTCTACACTACATTTTCTACATCTATAGTTTTTACTAACACTAACAAAAATAACATACAAAAAAATTACCTTCTAAATCTTTTATCTTTCTCTTCTTCCTCTCTTCTTCTCCTCTTCTTCCTCTCTCACGCTCGCCTATCGCGCTCGCTCGGTAGCTCTGCCTGCCTGCGAAGAAATGAAACCGGCGGCCGAGCGCGCCGCGCTTTATCCCACCCCCAGTCGCCACACGGTGGGGCGACTGCAATTAATCGCCAACGGTTGGCAGATTTACCAGGTGTCGCCGCTGGGTTGGGCGACTGTGGAGCCTTTTTTATAAAAAAAATTATTGCAGGTATATTTCTGTATTTTTGAATAAAAAATAGAATATCCGTACAAAAAATTCGCATAACATGCACGTCCTGCATGTTCGCCCATGAATCGGTCCCCTTCCGTTGACATTACTTGTTTGTAGCTCTTTCAGTTAACTAGCTCCATTCACTGTACATGCATTTATACAACCATATTGATCAATATACACAGTTAGTTGGATCTTCTGCTTGTCTATTGCTCTACATGGTATCAGATATTGTTTGATCCTCAGCCTATTCTCTCTTCCGGTGCTCCTTTCCCTTCACAAGCCATGAGCATCACCTCTTCGTGACCTGGGTCCCTTGTGCTGGACAGGGATTTGGTACTCAATCTCTTACACGGTCTTAACCTGTGGTTCCATCATGTTATTCCCATTCTAACTTTGCAGGCGCTGTTCCCGACCTTCCTGCACGCCTTCCTTCCTGCTCCTCGAGGAACATCGCATTGTTGAATCCACAAAGCTGCAGGTGGCCTCGGCACTTCTTGTGCAGTCCTCATCTGTCAGTGGCCTCTCTGTCGCACCCGCTGCGACCACTGCCTCAGCCATCCATCATGGCAACATTGCAGGGGTGTCCTCTTCCTCCACTCGCAATGACACTGGTGGCAACAAGACCAAATGGAAGAAGAAGAAGAAGGGCGCCCAAAGTTCCTATGGAGGCGGCCGACCTCAGCAACCACCTTCTATTCCTCCCACCTCCTGGATGCCTAACTTCAATCCTTGGACCAATGTAGTGCATGCGTGGCCCATGCCACCCCGCTGTCTGCATGGTACGCCAGGTGATGGACTTCTTGGTCTGCGTCCTGGCACACTAGCCCTACAGGCCTATGTAGCATCTCAGGGGTTCCACCCGTAGCCTCCACTGTCGCTGCACTACCTCAATCCCGAACTGCTAGTGGCCTTGTCTTACCTGTCAATCCAGCCTCCCTCCTCTGGTGGTGGCGATTGGTGCCTTGGCACGGGCGCGTCGTCGCACATGGCCTCCACCTCCGATACTTTTTATTCTCTCACTCCCTATAAATCTTCTTATCGCATTGTTGTGGGCAATGGCACCTCCCCGCCAATTACTCACATTGCCAACGCTTCCATTCCCACGTCCACTTCTTCTTTGCACTTGCATAAAATTCTTGTTTCTCGGCATCTTATCAAAAATCTTATTTCCATTCATGCTCTCACTCATGACAATTCCATTTCTGTGGAGTTTGATCCTCGTGGCTTTTCTATTAAGGATTTGTGCACCCAAACAGAGCTTCTCCGCTGTGACAGCCCAGATGATCTCTACCCTATGTAGCCCGCGCTTCGGCCGACTTCAGTCTAGAGTATTCATGCTACCACCGTTGATCTTTGGCACCAATGCCGTGGGCATCCGAGCTAGGAGTGTCTCTCTCAAGCGTTGTGCTCCTCTTCATTCTCCTTTAATAAGCAAGAATAGACAACGTGTACATGTGCTATATCAGTAAATGAGGTGTGAAGAGGGTGCTGCAAGCTCAAAAATATTCAATGAAGTGTTCTCTTATAGTCCTAGAGCTAGTGAGGAGGTATTTATACCCCTCACCCACAAATTGGACCATTTGAGGGCTCACCCTACAAAAATCAGCAAATATGGTAGTACCGCCATGTATCGGCTGGTACTACCGCACCTGGGGTCCAATGGCTAAATTGTTTGTAATAAATATTTCTAAACTAGTTGTTACTGTTTGGTGCGGTACTACCACTCTCACAGGGTCCGGTACTATCACACTGTGGTACTACCATCTATAGGAAATGGTACTACCATTTTTCCAAGAACAAAATATGCTTCACAAAGATCCTCTCCGAAAATAATGTACCGCCATGTAAACATCGGTCCAACCGAGGTGCAGTAGTACCGTTTCCAGAGTGCGATACTACTGTTTTTGGATGAGTAAAAATGCTCCAAAAAGTATCTTTTTGGAAATTACATACCGCTAACTTACTTTCGGTCAGATCGGAGTGCGGTAGTACCACTTATCATTTTCGGTCATACACACGTCGATACTACCGATTTTCCTGACAATGCATAGTTATCTTTGGAGTTTTAATTCAAATGTATGCATGATCCTTAGTTGATCCAATGACACAAGAAATTGCTTTCAAGCTACTAGCCATGATCTCTCTTAATACTACGATGTCTAGCCTAAATGTTTGTTGACAAGGCAAGATTGTAGGATTCTATCAAACTGTGGGTCCTGTCCATACAGCGGACTTTCTGGGTCATGAAATCTAGCCAGGAGTAGTACACTGTGAAGTGCGAGCAAGCTGGTTATCCTTAGAGGGTGCACGCACGTAGATCGAAGTATAAGACTCACTAGATTGTCTCGAAGTTGGAGCTGCACTCTTAAATTCTCAGTAGTGTTTTGCTGAGACATCGTAACCTAACATTTAGCTTTATAGCCAATTTGATGTATGAAGAGATAGTAGAGAAGAAGGACATCAAGGCCACACACACATGGTGGCTACCGAGAAGAAATTCAAGTACAAGATTAGCTACACGAAATCATGGCGTACAAAGTAGAAGGCTTTGGAAAAATGGTTCAGGTGTTTTGAGGTGGCGTATGTGTAATATACGGATCATCGATTCGGCGTAGGTTTCTAAAATAATCGCGGAGTTTCCTTATTTTTCGGTAAATCGCGGGAGGTGAAAATTATTAATTTGGATATTTTGGGCTATCCGGAGGGGTGGGCCAGCCGCTTGGGCCAGCCAACCCAAAGGGGGGCCCGTACCCCCTCTCAAATCTTAGCACCCCCTTTATAAACCCCTCCCTTGGCCCCTCTCTTTTTTCCCCACAGCGCCACCCCACCTCCTCCTGCGTCTCCACCTCTCCCCCATTGATGTCCCTTGGTGCTAGGAGAAACCGAGAAGGAAGGAAGAAGAAGGGAGGGAAGGAGAAGAAAGGAAGGAGGAAGAAGGGGAAGAAGATGGGTGATCCCAAGGGGATCCCCTAGGTAACTCTCTCGTATCCCAAATCTCTCTTATTTTTTTGTAATTAGGGTTCTTAGCCTAATAATTGGTGGGGATTAGCAATTAAATTCTCCGATTAGGGAATTCCTGTTGTCTGTCCGTAGATCAATCCACGCAGCGCGTCTGTTTGCGCAGTTTAGACCTACGAAACGATTTTTCCTGCGGGGCTTTCCAAAGGAAAATTGTAGA
Source organism: Bonia amplexicaulis (assembly GCA_036346245.1). Lineage (NCBI taxonomy): Eukaryota > Viridiplantae > Streptophyta > Magnoliopsida > Poales > Poaceae > Bonia > Bonia amplexicaulis. The sequence goes on along the minus strand of CM070753.1, from coordinate 12,013,985 downwards.
GGACTTCGAGACCCATCTACTGTATGTTTTTTAGAATTTTTTGGCCGCGGGATTTGGGCGTAGGAGGGTCGAGAACCTCGCTGTCCGTCAGGGGTGCAGATTGGGACAGATTTCTGTTCAAGTGTGATTTAGGGGTAGTAGATGATTTTTATGTTTTTGGTCTCAATTGAGAAAAATGTAGGGAATTTAGTAATCTAACTGCTGTATAAAAATCATAATTGGTAGAGCCTTAAACTGTGGTTGGGACGCGTTAGAATCTGGCTGCCCAGATTGCCAGAACAGAGAACGTCCTCTGTTTTGCGCATTAAGTTACACCTTGCTAGGATCAAAATAAAATATGTGATCTACATGAAAAGTGAGGGTATTTAAGTGAGGAATCCAGAAATATATCATTTGTTGTAAATGGCTTAATATTGTTAAAGATACAAAAATATTAAGCAGCGCTGCTGCAGTGGGTAAATTGAAGAATAGTTAAGCGGAGAGGATTATGTGTGGGTTCGGGGTTTTAGCGACATCTTTACTTCTTAAGACGCTTTTTCATTGCTGTTGTTTTGTGCTGAGAGGTACTTTTGGACAGATGGTTTTGCTCCTGAACGCACGTGATTGCTTCGCTTCAATGGTAGAGGCAAGTAAACGTAGCGGTTGTGCTACTGTTTAACTTGTTAATTTTTCTACATTCACATTAATTAATTCTCTTAATTTGAGGTGATATGTCATTGCTACATGCTTCCTTAATGTAGTCCATGTGGTAGTATTTTAAGAATTCAATTGTTTATGATCTTGATGGTTTAATTGTGGATATGCGGTATTGTTCTTGATGAACCAATATAGTTGTGGGGTAGAATACTTTACGAGTATATCGTGGTCTAGGTGGTAGTATTCTTAATGAATACTTGTGGTTGTGGTGGTAGCATTCTTGATTATTATGTTGTGGTCTATGTGGTAGAATTCCCTATAGATCAATGGATTATGATATTGGTGAACCGAATGTGGGTTATGTGGCAATGAACTTATGAAACATTGGTATTGTGCTTAATGAGACACATGTGGGTTATGAGGAAGTATTCGTGATGATTAAGTTGTTGACCTTCATGGTTAAATTCTTGTGGTTTATGATTATCATATCATTCATAATATGTCATGACATTTGCATTTGTGGATGTCACCGCACTTAGCCGCGATCGTACCAGTACAGCATCGTATATTGCCGTAATACGATGCACACTCTTATTCTGCTGGGAAAGGGTGCAGTGGAGCATAGCATGAACAACATTGTACATTGCCATAGTACAATGCACTCTTACCTTGTTGGGTAAGGGTACAGTGGAGCATACGTATTCATATGCATTGCATTATGGAAAGATCATTTGCATACCTATGCAATGTATTGTGGTGAAGTTATTTTGCAGTCAAATACAACTTCATAGTAACTGTTGATAGTAGTTGTGGATGTGAGGAATGTGGTATGAGGAATGTGGCTGTGGTCGTGGAATAGGGTTCGTCCCTTGTGGTATGGTAGGGGTTGTGATTGTGGCATGAGATTCTTTTCTCTTGTAGTAACTGTTGATAGTAGTTGTGGATGTGAGAAATAATAAGTAGTGAGGTAAACATAAATATGCTTTATTGCCTTTGGTAGTAATAGTGGTTGAGGTTTTAAAGTAGTCAAACAAGATTTATTTGTTAATGTTTTATCGTCGTTGACGGTGATTTGAGGTTGAGGATATAAACGTGGTCATTGTGGAAAATAAAATGTTGATGATTAAACTGTTGTAGTTTAATTAACCTGTTAAACAGTTTGCTTGCTAAGATTTTATCTCACCCTTGCCCCCCCCCCTACAGGTGGTCTTTGAGCATCTATGGGAAGGGTAGAGCGGCACCACATTGATGCACTTGGATCATAGTTTTATGTTGTAATAAAGACGAAGGAATTCTAGTCTTTTTGCTTAGTTATCTTGTCAATGATTACTCAACTTAATAGTGTTAAAGTTGTGAACTGTTCTTTTGGTTAATATGTTGGAGGTTGATTTTAATTATTGAATTGTTATTACTATCTTGTTTTCTTAGTTATTTATGCTTCCGCTTATCCTATCTTGTTTAGGATTTATTGCTAGTTTATTTTATCTTGTTAATTGGCTAGTTGTGGAGTGGTTTTAGTGGCATCCTAGGGTAATGTGGGTCCTGGGGTGTTACAATATGACAACCTTCCTCGTATGCTTCATGTGCATACGATAGGAACTCGGGCACATACACTACTGTGAAGGATAAGATATCTACAAGGCCACCAGGTTTTGTAGTGCAGTAGAGGGCCTTCTTAGCCTTCGGTGTGTGCATCGAGTCATTCAGGCATATGCTTCCCATAATCTCGGTTGATGGGACCTTTTTGACCGACAAATACAAGATCCAAATATTTACGACCATTAGCATTGATGGTAACAATCAAATTCTGCCCTTGGCCATCGCATTCGTAGAAAGTGAGAATTACGACAACTGGTTGTGTTTCCTTCGACATGTGAGGGTTGGAGTTGTCGGTGCTCATCCTGGTGTGTGCATAATCTATGATTGCCATGCTGGGATGGTGAAGGCCATATGAAAATTTCAGGAAGACCCCGAGGAGCCCTTCCCTTGGACGGATGTGAGGAATAGATAGTGCATTCATCACCTAAGGGCTAATTTCTTTAAGCAATTCCCAAAGCAACCATTGATGAAGCTGTTCAAGACGCTGGCTATGCAGAACCAGAAGCTAAAATTTGATGCTTTGTGGGTGCTATTGGACGAGCATAGCAGGAAGCATGTCAACGAGAGGAACAAGGCACCGGTCATGCTTACGGTGGCACAACCCGAATTCCTTACAGCACTGACTGAGCTTGATGCATTTGGTCTGAGGAGGAGGAGCTTGCAGGACATCAAGTGCTTCTCACACTTGATCGAGGCTGAGCCATTGGAGAACTGGTCCCTGCTGCACGACACGGAAGTGTAAGGTACGACATAATGATGACTAACCTTGTCAAGGTTTACAACTGGGTTCTCAGGGGGGGCTTCATTCTCAGCCCCTCGTCGTCACCGTGGAATATGTTCTGCATAACACAATCGGCTATTTTAGAGAGAGGCATGCAAATGCCGCACTTCATGTAGCCAACCCACAAACATCGTACTGCTCGAAGATTATGGCATACATGGAGGCACAGGCAGAGAAGGGCCATAGGGAGCGGATGGACCTAGCCACGGACGAGCAGTAGGTATCACGACAACTGGAGGTCTACTTGTTGTGGCTGTTTGACTGGGTCCTCTTCACTAGTAGCCATGGCAACATCGTCGACGCGCACCTCATCGCTTACACTAGGGCCATCACCGATGGGGAGGCCCCCCACATCAGCTGGGGTTCAGCTGCACTTGTCGTGATCTATCACGGCTTATGCGACGTGCGGGAGGACCAAGGCAAACTCGGTCCTCGCGGGGTATCCACTGCTACTACAGCTGTGGTCGTTTGAGCGCTTCAGCCTTGAACGGCGTATGTTCGAGGACATCGCACTGTACAGGGTGGAGATATACCTGGGGCTGAGGTGGACCAGCTTACAATGGGTTCTTTCTAGTGCCGTAGACAGGTACGTAGTCTCACTTGCAACAATTCCTTCGTATTATGGATAATCCTATGTAACAGCTGGTGTTCCTTGCAAGTATAGTTCGCGCATGTTCAGGTTACACGGGCATATCTGCCCTTCGTGGAGCAGTTCGACTAGCTCACAACTAACGACGTGCACTGGGAGCCCTACTCCCCTGAGACACTAGAGAGCCGCACTCCTGACAGGCTGTCCTCACTGTGTTTGCGCAACCGGGCTCTCTGGCTGACACAGAGGAAGCTAGTGTTCGACATCTTTGTGGAGGACTATACGATGCATCGTGTCATGCGCTAGTTTAGCCTACACCAGGTCATTCCAGTACCGGTTGATCGACCTATGCCCGAGAATGTCCACACGTGAGTTACCACTGCAGATGTCTCTCCTTTTACTGTCGTCTTGTTGCACGACTTCTAATCAAATGTTACTGTAATATCCCGAACGTCGTTACGGCGTAAGTTTTTAAAACAATCGCGGAGTCGCCGGTTTTTCGGTAAATTGCGGGAAGGGAAAGATATGAATTGTAGATGAGAGACCATGTGTAGGTCATCCCATTGTGAGTGATGAGTAATTGACATCTGTTTCCAAAAGTCGAGTTTGAGTCGGTTTGTTCGGACCCTGACGTTGCATGGGTGCAACGGGCTCGGTCGGACTTTGGTCAAACTTAGTCATATGGGTTAGGATGTATATTCTGATATTGCGACATGTTTGATTTTGTTTATGCTACTTACACGTTCATGTATCGAGCGGTGCTATGTGACGTGTTTTCGTGTCTGTGTGTCTGCAGGACATCGAGGCGGAGTCGTGGCGAGACACGGTGGACCGGACTAGGCGCAGGTGGCGCTGAGGTCAGAACGGTCATGATGTGTCAAAGACGACGTGGACTCGACGTGTTGCGGAGCGTGCGAGGCAAGGAGCGCGGAAGCTTCCCGGAAGGTGCAGAAGGGGCGAAACGGGAATTTCGCAAGGCTGCACAAACGGAAGACGGCTCCGTTAGGGTTTAGCCGGTGTAACGGGTTGGAGACCCGTTAGCCAAGGGCTATAAATAGAGGTTGGGGCCTGCATACCCCTTAGGACACTTGAGAGCTTATTCATATCTTTGTGTGTGTTGTGTTCCTCCCAAGAAGCATGTGAGGCTCTTGGTGTTCTTGAGGATTAAGAGGGAGAGGATGGATTGAGAGTCTCGTAATCTTTCTTGTTCTAATGTTCATGCGTATCGGGACTCCTTTGTATTTTTCGTTGGAATGAAATCTGATGTTTTGTTCTCAGTCTTCTCCTTTTTATTGTGACTTGAATCCTCTGTTTGGGAATCTGGAAGACATGCTCATGCTAACTGATTCTTGATTCCAGATCTCGGTTATATGACATTTGAAGAATTTCTTTTTGGTTTTCCTTTTGCTGTTTTCATTTTCGGTAGTCAGTTCGTGTTAGCAGTTCTCTCTGGTCCTGCATTCAGTTTCTTGGTTTTTAGCCGAGGTGCTCTTTTGGGTTTGAGTCATTTCTTCCTGAGATCTTCCAGAAGTTTACGTTTAAATCCTATTTAAGTGATCTGTGAAGCTCAGCGTCTGTGGTATCTTTTCTCTGTGGTTGATCTCCTCTCTTGTTTTCACCTTTTCTGGTTGTCGGCGGCTGCTTTTTATTTCCTGTGTTCTTCTCAACTGAATAATCTTGGTTGCAGTAGTCTGATTTCTGAGGCAAATGAATACTTGATTTAAGGTCCTATTTTCTCAACCAGAGAAAATACTATTCAATCGACTTCTAGCTCAGTTTTCTTGTCTACTTGATACTTTCTGTACAAACATTTTTTATCTGCTCTGTCAAGATTTTCTAAAGAAATCAGTATTCTTTCTTTGCCTCTCGGCCAGGACAGTAAAATCTCTTGAATCCATCTTCAGGCTTTGGTCACTTTTGTTTTGCTTGTGAGGATTGTTTTCGGTTGAGCACAAGAATTATTTTGCCGACAGCCACTGCAGCCAGCAGACAGTTTCTCTATTTTCAGTGCTGCAGTTTTTGTCTTCAAACTGCAGCAAGTATTAGCATTTTTCAGCTGCTCTTTTAAATGCTTTTGGTCTGCACTTTTGCCGTGTTTACTTTGGTTGCAGCCGAGATTGATCAGTTGTTCACCTGCTCTGAAATTTCTTTCTCAATCGGCAGTAAGCAGTTAGCAGCTCTTTACTTTTCCTTTTTATTTGGCATCAAGGATTCTTTACTTTTCCTTTTTTCTTTTAGCGTTTCCTTTATGCTTTGAGGCAGCTTGGATCTTTTGGGCAGGTTCAATTCAGTTTCAGATCTCGGTACCTGCAGTCCGTAATACATCTCCATTTAAGCACTTTTCTTTTATTTTAGCAGCTCTTTGACCCTTTTGCATGCAGATCAAACGGCATTATTTTCGGCTGAAATTTTTACTGATTACTCTCTGATTTACGCTGAATTTTTTAGTATTACATGCGTTGCAGTTTTTAGCAGAATTAATTTTCCGAATTTGCGGGGGCGATTTTAAAGAGAACGACATTCACCCCCTCATCGCCATTTCGGTCCTACAATTGGTATCGAGCGGTTAGCTCTTCTTGATAGATCTTTAACCGGTCTCAAGAGCCATGGCGACGGACAAGTACTCGACCAAGCCCCCGATCTTTGATGGGATGGATTTTCCATTCTGGAAGAGCCGGATGGAGACCTACATCCGAGCTCGAGGCTACGCCATCTGGCGAAAGGTCAAGGTCCGTTTGTTGTTCCGCCGATGAGAACATCAATGCCGGAATATGGTGATGTTGAGGCAAGCGCAAAGGCGAGGAACATCATCATTCGAGGATTGAGCGAGCGAATTTGATCGCATCTCTCACGGCGTCGACCTTCGATATTTGGGTGACCCTCAATGCTTACCATGAGGGCACCACCCAAATAAAGACGGTGCGACAAGACCAGTTCAAGCGCGATTACAGCAAATTCGAGATGCTTGCTGGTGAGTCCCTTGACGAGTGCTTTTCTCGCTTTCACAAAATTTTGAGCAACCTCCGAGCCGTCGGTCTCACATACTCCGACTCGGATAACGCTCGACAAATTCTTTCTGCACTCGATCTTCGGGTTTGGGAGATGAAGGTGACTAGCATCAAGGACGCCACGGACCTCTCGACCCTGACTCTTGACGTGCTTTACTCGCGCCTCAAGACTCATGAGATTGACATAGTCTCTCGTCGGTCGAAGTCTCGATCGATGGCACTAGTCACCGATCCCACTTGCTTCGGTTCTTCTGCGATTCTCTTTGGGGTTCTCCCTATCGCTCTCGTGATGTAGCGATGATCAGTTAGAGCAGCTAGAGGATGAACAGCTGGCCCTCCTAGCTCGGAAGTTCTCCCATGCTTACAAGAGGAGGAGGGATGGAAAGAAAGAGGACCATTGATTTGCTTTGAGTGTGGTGGCCCCAACCACATTCGAGCAAACCGCCCCAAGCGGAGAAGGGCCGAGCGACTACGGCGGTTCGGTCAAAACGACTACACCGACAAGAACCGCAACAAGAAGCCTCCGGCTCGGGCGCAAGGCAAGAAGAAGTTCGCGACTTTGGGAAGGCCAAGAAGCTTTTCCACGCGTCCTCTCCGCGTTCAACGACCTCGACCTCAGCGAGGTGGAGGGATGGAGCGACGACGACGGGACGGGTGATCAAGACCTCAAGAGCGGCGAAGACTTCTCGGCATGTGCTTCATGGCCCTCGAGGGCGAACCGAGCGACAATGACGTACTCCGACTCGGACGGTATGCCCCACCTATGACCAGCTCAATCATGCTTTTCTTAAGCTAGGTGGATTTCATGCTAGAGCTAAGGCTAGGTGTCTTGAGTTAGAGAAGGAAGTAGCTAGATTGTCACGAGCTTACTTCACTTACATCTGCTTCCTCTCGTGACGAATGTGATACATGCCACGCCTTGATTGGTGATATGGAGAAACTAAGGACTTCATATGATAGTGTGACCTCGAGCTAGATATTCTTAAGGTGGAGAATGTTAGTCTGCTCGCTGAACTAGAGATGTCTAGGATTGTTTTCCTTCATCTACCGTTGAGACTACTTCTTGCACCTCATGTGAGGATAAGGACAATGCTTTTAGAGGTCTTTACACTATGCTTCTCGATCTGCCGAGATTTGTGAAAGTTGCAATAACTTAAAGATGAACTTAAAGCAGGCGGATCATAAAATTGTTGAATTACAAGCTTTTCTTCTTGAGCCTATTGCTTCATGTGTGAATTGTCCTAAGCTTCTTGCCGAACTTGAATCGTCTCCAAACAGGTTTCAAGATATAATTGATCATGATAGGAAGTTGGCTCAGTTTGCTTCTAAGGACCCTGTTAGCTCACCATGCATTAATTGTAACAAACTAAAATCTGACTTGATTGCATTGGATGAGAAATGTGTAAAGCTAACTAAGGACCTTCTAGAAAGCCACCTTGACTTGTAATGTGATTGAGGAGAAGGGAAGAAGCCCGGGATAAGGGTAAGATGCCTAGAGGCGAACCAACACGCTAGTAGTAGGAATGTGCCCCAGTCGGTGTGCGTGCACAAGCCAAACTTTCCTCTTGTTGGTTCTTCTTCGCTCCCTTACCTTCTTGTCTCTTCTTCTCCACCGCCCTTCTTGTGCCTCTTTGTTTCGGGAGTGTCAGTACCTTATGAACACTCTCGAGAGATTTGTAGGGGGTAAGAAGAATCTTAATCTTATTCTAGACCAATCGAAGATTTGCAAATTCAATCAAGGTCTAGGATATGATTTTCGAGAGGATAGAAGGAAGCATCCACCTGCCGTGCTCAGACCCATAGCCGCAGGTGTGATCGAGGTCAAGCCAAGAACAAGAAAGTTCAATTTAGATCGTGGGCTTTGCCCAAGGGATTCTGACGATGGGTGATTTCACTGCAGCTTGACCTCTCGGGCGAAGCCATCTCATGCTACTTGACCCCTCGGCGGTATCATTGCACCTTCATCGAAGGATGAGCATTTGTTTGACCATTGCTTCAAGCGCGCCAAGATCGCGCGAAGAGACCGTGTTGAGTCTCTTAGGCGTATTCAGGGTCAGCCCCAGACCTTGAGTGCACCTAAGACCAGCGCGAGGTCTAGGCTTGCTACTGTTGGTAGCCTTGGGCAGCATCGAGGACTTGGTTCTTCTGAGTTTCCTGGTTTTCGTCCTCATGCTGTTCTTGATCGTGACTTCCGCCGACCTGAGGGTAGATCTTGTTTTCCCCATCGAGACAACTACCCACGGCGTGACCAGCGTGTTGCCGGTACCCCGACTCGCTCGCCCGTAGCAGTCGGACCCAGCAACAGCTTCAGGTCTGTTCACAGACCTTCTGCTTCTTTGAGCGATGGAGAGCGTAGGGTAGTTAGAGGTCGATCGTGTGTGACTACTTCTTACGCTCGGCGTGTGACTCGATATTGGGTTCCAAAATCTATCTTGATTTATCGATCGAGACTTTGCTCTCTTGTTGACTCGGGTTCGCGGGCGAGGAAGGAAAGGTTTGGCTTGTAGACTCGGGTGTTCACGACACATGACCGGAGATTCCGTTGGTTTTCTTCCTTGCCGTGCTCGGTGATGAGACGATCACCTTGGAGCGCCTCTTACAGGCGAGTCATCGCCAAAGGTGCGATCGCATTAATGATTCATTTGTTTTAAAAGATGTTGCCTTGGTTAGTAAGCTGCGGTACAATTTGCTTTCGGTCTCTCGACTTCTGATGGCGATTTCGAGGTGAGTTTAAGAAAACAAGCGCAAAATTCTTGATTCTTGGTGAGTCGGTTTGCGGATTTCTCGTTTTGGGAGGATCTTCGTGCTGATTTTTCTCGAGTCTTGGTGATCCTCTCCGTTGTTTGCTTGCTTCGAGTCCCGCGATCTTTCCTTCGGCATAGGAGACTTGGTCATATTGGATTTGACCATTTGACCCGAGTTAGCGACCACGATCTCATTCGTGGTCTGCGAAACTCAAGATGGTCAAAGATCTTGTTTGCGCTCCATGCCGGCATGGCAAGATGGTTGCCGCTTCTCATCCTCCGGTCCACATTACTATGACCGATGCAGGACATTGCTCCATATGGATACGGTTGGACCAAATCGAGTGCGATCGGCGGGAGGAAGTGGTACGTTCTTGTTGTGGTCGATGACTATTCGAGGTATTCTTGGGTGTTTTTCTTAGCCTCGAAGGATGAGACGTTTACACATTTCGAGGTCTTTTCGGTGGGCTTTCTGTTGAGCTTCCGGTGCCTTACGAGCGATCCGCGATGATAATGGCACGGAGTTCAAGAATTCCTAGTTTGAGAGTTTACGTGTTGAGGCAGTGTAGAGCACCGTTCTCTTCTCCGCACGTCCACACGCCAGAATGGCGTCGTGGAGAGGAAGAACCGTACCTTGGTCGAGATGGCGGGGCGATGCTCGATGAATACTCTACACCGCGGAAGTTTTGGTGAGGCTATAGCCACCGCGTGCCATGTTTGACGAGTTTTCTCGGGGCACACTTGCACCGCACTTCTTATGAGTTGAGATATGGGCGTAAACCCAGTGTTTCTCATTTTCGTGTGTTTGGTTGCAAGTGTTTTATTTTGAAGTCCGGGAATCTAGATAAGTTCGAGTCACGTTCTTGTGATGGACTTTTTCTGGGCTACTCGACTTCTTGGCGGGCCTATAGGGTGCAGGCTGCGAGTCTAGCAAAATGGTAGAAACACGTGAGGTAACTTTCGATGAGGCCGGTCAGGGACTAGGCCCGATATCTCGAGTTCACTAGAGCGATCCGAGACCATCTTTGTGGATGATGAGGATGATGGAGATGAGGGTTGTCTACCCGATCCGGTCTCTTCTCCACCCCTTGAGGTGCCTTCTTCCACCGCACCTCGAGGCGATCGCCCTTACCTTCGCGCTATTACGGAGCTAGTGGCTCTGTTCCTACCCGTCGAGAAGCGAGGTGAGGCCACTTCTTCATCTCATCCAGACCTCCAAGACATATCCAAAATCTCATCCTTCGAGCGATGATTGGAGATCTATTTGAGCGAGTCACACGTTCCAAGTCCGGCGTGTCACTTTTACATCTCCACTCTGCCTTCGTAGCTTCCTTTGAGCCCAAGGGCGTTTGTCATGCTTTATCGGCGAGTCTTGGGTCAATGCCATGCATGAGGAGCTAGAGAGTTTCAAAAGAAACAAGGTCTGGACGCTTGTTGAACCCCCTCGAGATCACAATATCATTGGAACCAAATGGGTGTTCAAGAACAAGCAAAGTGAGGATGGGGTAGTCATTGAAACAAGGCTAGGCGGTTGCAGGGGTACTCCCGGGTTGAGGTGCGGATTTCGAGGAGACCTTTGCCCTGTAGCTCGTCTTGAGGCCATTAGAATTCGCTTGCCTTTGCGACTTCTAAGGGTTTCAAGCTTTACCGATGGACGTCAAGAGTGCCTTTCTCAATGGCTTCATTGAGGAAGAAGTCTATGTCGAGCGACCTCCGTGTTTCGAGAACTCCAAATACCCTAGTCATGTCTTCAAGCTTTCCAAAGCGTTGTATGGACTTAAGCAAGCCCCTAGAGCTTGGTATGAGAGGCTTAAGTCCTATCTATTGAGACATGATTTTGAGATGGGTAAAGTTGACAAGACCTTGTTCATTCGCCGGCTTGGCAATGATCTCCTGCTCGTCCAAATTTATGTCGATGACATTATCTTTGGCGGCTCTTCTCATGCTCTAGTTTCACAGTTCTCGGATGTCATGAGCACCGAGTTTGAGATGAGCATGATGGGTGAGTTGACCTTCTTCCTTGGCTTCCAAATCAAACAGACTCGGGAGGGTACATTTCTGCATCAAGGCAAGTACACTCGAGACCTCTGAGGCAACCGACATGAGTGATGGCAAGCCAGTGTCAACCCCAATGGCTTCTACAGCCGTTCTAGACCCAGATGAGGACGGCGAGCCAGTCGACCAAAAGGAATTCAGAAGCATGATTGGCTCTCTCTTGTACCTCACTACCTCGAGACCGGACATACATTTCTCCATGTGTCTTTGTGCTCGGTTTCAGGCTTCTCCTCGCGTGTCTCACCGCCAGGCGGTGAAGCACATCTTTCGGTACCTTCGAGCTACCATTGACTATGGTATCTGGTACTCTTCCTCCTCCTGTCTATCCCTTAGAGCCTTTTCGGATGCAGACTTTGCCGGCTGTAGGATAGATAGGAAGAGCACTTCGGGCACCTGCCAGTTCATTGGCACTTCTCTCGTTTCCTGGTCCTCGAGGAAGCAGTCCGGTGTTGCACTGATCCACTGCGAGGCCGAGTGCGTTCTTTGCGACCACCGCAGAGCTGTGTGCTGGATGGTCTCGACTCTACAGGACTTTGGGTTAGCTATCGATCGTGTTCCGCTTTTCTGCGATAACACGTCTGCGATTAGCATTGCTAAGAACCCAGTGCAGCACTCTCGGACCAAGCACATCGATATCAGATATCACTTCCTTCGAGACCATGTGGAGAAGGGTGACATAGTGCTCCAGTTTGTGGAGAGTGACCACCAGTTGGCTGATATCTTCACCAAGCCTTTGGATAGCACGAGATTTTCAGCTCTGCGGGGAGAGCTTGGGGTGGTTTGTCCTTACGGACTGTTGTGAGGGGGAGCTTTGGGCTTTATTGCTTTATCATATTTATTTATGCTTCTGTCTCCGTTACTATTGCATTTGCGGGTGCATTGGGTTTAGTCCTTCCAGCATAGGTTAGAGTGTGTCTCTTGCTGAGTGCTTAGACTTCTTGCTCTTATCTTGTGCTTTCAGGATAGCTGTTTCTTATCTCACTAGGTTGAGCTCACTCACTTCTTTTAGGTTCTAGCGAGGTTGGGCCACCCTCGGGTGAGCAGTGCGTGTTTGCTCTCTAGTGTGTGTTTTACTCGACAGCTGTTGTCCTGGAGTCATATGGGGTAGATAAGAGTTAGTCTGAGTCATTAGTATTCTCTATCTTATCTATGCTTTAAGGACTGCCTGTTTTCGTGATTTATTTGCCAGCTTCTCATTTTATTGCTTTGGTTTAGGGGGAGTTCATTTGGGAACTTCTAGATTTTAATAATGACATAACTCAACTTAAACTAAAAGTTGTATCTCAAGTTCAGGGGGAGCTGGATTTTCTTCATTTGATTTGTAACATAACTTAATGGAGCCTTGATTATTATCCTTTCATGACATGTTTTCATTATATTATATCTTGCTATGATTTATGCTCCATTGCTAATTTGATCATGACTTTATATGTGTAGTCAAGTCTTTGCCATGATAGGTTAATTAAAATGCTAAATTTTGACCTAATTCATGTCTTGTTCATATTTGAGACTAGTCAGCTTTGTGTTATCTTTTTATGGTTCTTGCCATGTCAAATAGGCTGAGTTGAGTCTTGAATCTTAGTTGAGCAATAGATTGAGTTATACAGTTTCTTGATGACACATAAGTTAGTACAATCTATTAAAAGCAAAAAGATCTCTTTTGTGCGAAAAAACTGATCTCACCAATTCCTTCTCATGAGACTGCTTGCCATTGCACAAGGCATGAACTCAGGGGAGTTTTGGATGACCAAGATCATTTCCTTAAGCTTCTCGCTTGGAATGATCGCATAAGGCTTGAGGTCTAGCACATGGCTGAATAAAAAGATGGTTGAAAACAACCATGTAATCTCAAAAGAAAAATATCAAATGTGCTCAATTGCTAAAAATGTTCAATGTACTCCAACAATTGTATCATTCTTGAACAAATAGCACTCTAGTTTGCTCAACACTAGCTTCTTGATTCCATTTAGGCGATTGACATGGCTTGCATCATTTGTGGATATCATTAGCTAGACTAAAATCATATTTGACTTGACTTGCTAAGCACTTCAATTAAAATTCAGATTATACCTTATGTTGCTTAGCTTCTCTTTACATACTTAGTCATAATCTTTGTAGCATATTTGTATGTTATGGCTTGATATAATGCATGATGGTCATTTTGGATAATTCTCATGGCTCTACATACTTAAAAATGATCAAATCAGCCTTTCATCCTTTTTCGTGACTTTTTTTCCTTCTTACATTTGTGATGGGTTTATTGCCAAAAGGGGGAGAATAGTGGTAGAAAAAGCCACTTCGGGAGCTTTGAGGAAAAATTGTTCTTTCTTTTGCTCCTTCATCGACATGGTCATTAGCTTCACTCTTTACTTATGGATCATGTTAGACTCTTCAAACTCAACTTGTGCTTTTTCTGGGTTTGTCAATATACTCATCAAGGGGGAGATTGAGAGACCATGTGTAGGTCATCCCATTGTGAGTGATGAGTAATTGACATCTGTTTCCAAAAGTCGAGTTTGAGTCGGTTTGTTCGGACCCTGACGTTGCATGGGTGCAACGGGCTCGGTCGGACTTTGGTCAAACTTAGTCATATGGGTTAGGATGTATATTCTGATATTGCGACATGTTTGATTTTGTTTATGCTACTTACACGTTCATGTATCGGCGGTGCTATGTGGCGTGTTTTCGTGTCCGTGTGTCCGCGGGACATCGAGGCGAGTCGTGGCGAGACACGGTGGACGGACTAGGCGCGGTGGCGCGAGGTCGAACGGTCATGATGTGTCGAAGACGGCGTGGACTCGGCGTGTTGCGGGCGTGCGAGGCAAGGCGCGGAAGCTTCCGGAAGGTGCGAAGGGCGGCAACGGAATTTCGCAAGGCTGCACAAGCGGAAGACGGCTCCGTTAGGGTTTAGCGGTGTAACGGGTTGGAACCCGTTAGCCAAGGGCTATAAATAGAGGTTGGGGCCTGCATACCCTTAGGACACTTGAGAGCTTATTCATATCTTTGTGTGTGTTGTGTTCCTCCCAAGAAGCATGTGAGGCTCTTGGTGTTCTTGAGGATTAAGAGGGAGAGGATGGATTGAGAGTCTCGTAATCTTTCTTGTTCTAATGTTCATGCGTATCGGGACTCCTTTGTATTTTTCGTTGGAATGAAATCTGATGTTTTTGTTCTCAGTCTTCTCCTTTTTATTGTGACTTGAATCCTCTGTTTGGGAATCTGGAAGACATGCTCATGCTAACTGATTCTTGATTCCAGATCTCGGTTATATGACATTTGAAGAATTTCTTTTTGGTTTTCCTTTTGCTGTTTTCATTTTCGGTAGTCAGTTCGTGTTAGCAGTTCTCTCTGGTCCTGCATTCAGTTTCTTGGTTTTTAGCCGAGGTGCTCTTTTGGGTTTGAGTCATTTCTTCCTGAGATCTTCCAGAAGTTTACGTTTAAATCCTATTTAAGTGATCTGTGAAGCTCAGCGTCTGTGGTATCTTTTCTCTGTGGTTGATCTCCTCTCTTGTTTTCACCTTTTCTGGTTGTCGGCGGCTGCTTTTTATTTCCTGTGTTCTTCTCAACTGAATAATCTTGGTTGCAGTAGTCTGATTTCTGAGGCAAATGAATACTTGATTTAAGGTCCTATTTTCTCAACCAGAGAAAAATACTATTCAATCGACTTCTAGCTCAGTTTTTCTTGTCTACTTGATACTTTCTGTACAAACATTTTTTATCTGCTCTGTCAAGATTTTCTAAAGAAATCAGTATTCTTTCTTTGCCTCTCGGCCAGGACAGTAAAATCTCTTGAATCCATCTTCAGGCTTTGGTCACTTTTTGTTTTGCTTGTGAGGATTGTTTTCGGTTGAGCACAAGAATTATTTTGCCGACAGCCACTGCAGCCAGCAGACAGTTTCTCTATTTTCAGTGCTGCAGTTTTTGTCTTCAAACTGCAGCAAGTATTAGCATTTTTCAGCTGCTCTTTTAAATGCTTTTGGTCTGCACTTTTGCCGTGTTTACTTTGGTTGCAGCCGAGATTGATCAGTTGTTCACCTGCTCTGAAATTTCTTTCTCAATCGGCAGTAAGCAGTTAGCAGCTCTTTACTTTTCCTTTTTATTTGGCATCAAGGATTCTTTACTTTTCCTTTTTTCTTTTAGCGTTTCCTTTATGCTTTGAGGCAGCTTGGATCTTTTGGGCAGGTTCAATTCAGTTTCAGATCTCGGTACCTGCAGTCCGTAATACATCTCCATTTAAGCACTTTTCTTTTATTTTAGCAGCTCTTTGACCCTTTTGCATGCAGATCAAACGGCATTATTTTCGGCTGAAATTTTTACTGATTACTCTCTGATTTACGCTGAATTTTTTAGTATTGCATGCGTTGCAGTTTTTAGCAGAATTAATTTTCCGAATTTGCGGGGGCGATTTTAAAGAGAACGACATTCACCCCCCTCTGTCGCCATTTCGGTCCTACAGTAGAACTTTGTAAAATGAAGTAATTAAATTAAAATATTTAATTTGGATGTTTTAGGCTGTCCGGAGGGGTGGGCCAGCCGCTTTGGGCCAGCAAGCCCAAATGGGGCCCGTACCCTCTCCCAAACCCTAACACCCCTTTATAAACCCCTTCCTTGGCCTCCCATCCTCCCCACCCTTTGGGCGCCCCCAGCCCCTTGGGCGCCTCCCCTCCCGTTTGCTGCCCTAGAGCCGCCGCCATTGGAGGAGAAGGAGAAGAAGGAGAAGGAGAAGAAGGAAGGAGAAGAAGAGGAGAAAGAAGAAGAAGAAGAAGAGGAGGAAAATTTTGGGAAAAATCTTCACCTAGGTAATTTTCTCTCATCCCAAATTCTCTGTTTTAAGGATTAATTAAGGTTCTTGGCACGGAATTTGTTGGTAGATAATAGATCAAATGCCGCGCGGCTTGTTGCGTCGTTTTGATCTAGAAAACGAATTTTCCTGCGGGTCTTCCCAAAAGGAAAGTTGTAGAGGATTTCCATATGTATCTTCTGTATTTTCTTCAAATATTTCTACTCTGGGATCTGGGAGATACGGAGTCGGCAATACCGCTGTCCGTCAGGCGGACAGATTGGTACAGTCTGGCGGTAATCCGGACATTACAAATAGTAAGCGAATTTTCCTGTGGGTCTTCCCAAAAGGAAAGTTGTAGGAGATTTCCATATGCATCTCCTGTATTTATTTCAAATTTTTATACCGTGGGATCTGGGAGATACGGAGTCGACAATACCGCTGTCCGTCAGGCGGACAGATTGGTACAGTCCGATGGTAATCCGGAGATTAAAAATAGTAAACGAATTTTCTGGACATGGCCGTAGTTGAGACAGTTGTGGATAATGTAGAGATATAGCTTCTGTATAAATTTGATAATTTTTAGACCTCTGTGCTGTTGTGGGCACGCGTTTGAACGCGGCTGCCCAATCTGCCAGAGCAGAGTTCTTCCTCTGTTTTGGGCATTAAAATACTCCTAGTTGTGATTAAAATAAAAATAGGTGTTTTGAAAATTGTAGGTTTTTAAGTCATGAATCCAGAGAGGTATCATTTGCTGTTTTTCGATCTATATTTTTAAAGATACAAAATTAGGAAGCAGCGCTGCAGCAGAGATGAAATTATTGAATTGTGGAGCGGAGAGGAGTTTACGCGGGTTCGGGTCTCTAGCGATGTTTTATATATTTTTTTGTCATGTTTGTATGCTATGGTTGAGCTCTGAGAGTTGTCTTATGGACAGGTGGTCTTGTCCCTGAGCGCTCTTGATTTTTGTTGTGCTTCGCTTCGTCGGATTGAGGCAAGTGAATGTAGCGGTAGTTGCTACCGTTTAACTTGTTATTCTTTCTACTTGCAATTTACATTATTATCTTAATTTGATACATGATGCCATGATTGCATGATATTTTAATTGTGGATATGATAGCAAATATTTATCCATGATGTGTTGATATTATGCTAGTAGACATGTGGAATTCTTGTTTAATGTTATAATGTGGACATGAAAATAGCATATAGTGGATGTGGATATGTTGTGAGCATGATAATGCTCATTGTGGATGAATTAATGTGATTAATGAATTATCATATCATTTATGTCATATCATGTCATTTGCATATGTGGACGTCACCGCACTTAGCCGCGACCGTACCGGTACATCATCGTATATTGCCGTAATACGATGCACCTCTTCACCCGCGGAAGCATCGTATATTGCCGTAATACGATGAACTACAATTCATGCCCTGGCAAGAGTGATGTGGAGCATAGCATGAAGCATTCAAATGCATTGCATTGTGGAAAGATTAATTTGCATACATATGCAACATATTGTGGTGATGTTATTTTGTGGAATATACAACTTTCTAGTTGTAATATGGAATTGGCACATGTGAGCTACTTGTGGTATGAGGATTGTGGATGTGGTCGTGGAATGGGATTCGTCCCTTGTGTATGGTAAGGGTTGAGGTTGTGGCATGAGATTTTTTTTCTCTAGTGTTAATTGTTGATAGCAATTGTGGATGTGAGAATTAATAAAGTGGTGAGGTGATCATACATATGTCTTATTGTCATTGATGCTAATTTGAGGTTGAGGATATAAACATTGTTATTATGGAAGAATAAATATTGATGATTAATCTATTGTAGTTATGGAAGATTAAATGTTTCATTTGCATATAATTGTGGATAAAATGACTGCATTCATATGCCAATTAAATCTGAAATTGAAGAGGTATGTTTCATGGAAGTTTATGGTGATTAATAATTATGGACATGAATTGTGGTTGTAGTTGTATGGAAGTATAAATGATGATGTGTAATTGTTTGTAGTTTGAATAACTTGTTAAACTGTTTGCTTGCTGAGATTTTTATCTCACCCTTGCTTCCCCCTCCCTACAGGTGGACCTTGAGCATGCATTGGGAAGGGTAGAGTGGCACCGCACAGATGCACTTGAATGATAATCTTAATGCTGAAATAGAGTAGAAAGAATTCTAGCTCCTTGCTTAGTTATCATATTGATGAATGTTTCTCCTTATTAATGTTGAACTTGGAATTGTTCCTTAGGTTATTATTGTTAAGTTGATTATGAATATTAAATTATTCTCATTATTCTGTTGTTTACTAGTTGATAATGCTTCCGCTTATACTATCTTGCTTAGTATTGTTGCTAGTTTTAGTTTATTTTTATAAATTGGCTAGTTGTAGAGCAGTTTTAGTAGCATCCCGGGGCATTGCGGGTCCTGGGGTGTTACACAAAGGGTGCAGCTTTGCGCAGCGAGAAGACCAGACAAGGTAGCTTTTCGTCAAGAACTTTTTCGAAAGACGAGGTAACGTGCTTTATGACAAACCGCTATGTGGCTAACACAAGTGGATCGACCTAGAGATTCACCCAAATGACCAGTGGGCTCTCGACTTCGAGGTATGGGATGTCAAAAGGGCTTGTGAGATCCGGGAGGAGGAGTGCCACAACGACAAGCAAACTGAGCGTATACGTCGGGAGATGAAAACTCATCTCGAGGTATGCACGCACAGGGAGTGTGAAGCTCACGAGGGAAATGGTGGCCAAGGCCAAAGCGGCCGCCAAGGAGTTCAATATCGAGCTCGCAAGGAAGGGAAATAGCCCCGGTCCAACAGTAGGTCAGGTCGTTCCGCACGAGTCCTCCGAAGGTCGAATTATTTTCATTCAAAAAAGGTGCATATGTATCGTAGGAGTACTTTGGTTTGTTGCATCGTGCATGATGCTCTTTTTTATGCATGTAACCAAACCTTGTGCGCTGTGTTATTCCCAGTTTTATTCTGAAGTCCATTTTAATTCACAAAAGTACATATCCTTGTTTTTTAGCATTCAATTATTGGCGTAGTAAAGCATCTAACAACATGAAAAAACAAGTTCTCCATGTATGAATTCCCGGTTGCATCATAATATCAATTAACTTCGTACTTACCAATCGCTGCTATCTCAATCGTTCTAAAAACAAATTTCACGAAATCTCTTGCACTACAACAACATACGACAATCGCAAAATATTATTGCGAATCTAACAGATTTTATACTATTCATAATCTATGAAAATGACAAATGGATCAACCAACATTGTCTGCTATTTTTTTGCAAAAAAAAATACAACTCATAGACAAGATTTGATAAATGTTACACATGAACAACAATTCTTAATTACCCCTAACAGTAGGGTGAGTGCAACCTGTCACCAATGGCCCACCGACTGCATGCCTGTCCCGCGGCCGTTGGGCGGTAGCGTCCAGTCGTCCAACGGTTGGGCAACTAAAGATTATTCCTGTAAAATTTTTTTGTGTTGATATATTTCTGTAGTTTCGAATAAAAAATAAATTATTTATAAAAATTCCTTGAGACTCTGTCTCCCTCTGCTTCAATGAATAGCACAAGTCTGTTCTTCATATTTAGTAGGTATCTGTTGAGAAACTCTATCGCCGAAATTTTACTGAAAAGCAATGGTTACTGGGTTTATTGGTGGTTCCCGGTAGAATTTTAAATTGGCTAAATTTTTTTTAATTTAATTTTAAAAGGTTAAGAAGTACAGCGTTATAACTCCTTGCCTCCTTGCCTGCAATCCTTGAATTTTTTGTACGGATAATCCTTTTTTATTCGAAAATACAGAAATATACCCACGGGGAATTTTTTTTACAAAAATAGGCTCCAGTCGCCCAATAGGAGGGCGATTGCAACCTTTCGCCCAACCGAAAAGCGACATTTGGTCAATATGGGAACCGTTGGGCGAGTCATTTCTGTCACCTGATCATTAGGTGACTAAATTGCAGTCATTGTACCGTTGGGCGACTGCAATTGCGATCATGTGACCAGAGGGTAACGGGGGTTTAAGGCGGCACTGTAGGCCGCCGCCACCTACCCACTCATTCTGCACACAGAGAAGAAATGAGAGAAGAGAAAAGAAGAGGAGAGGAAGAAGAGAAAAGAGGAGGAGAGGAAGAAGGGGAAGAATAGGAGAAGGAGAGGAGGACAGGGTAGGAGGAGGAGGTGAGGGACGAAGGAGGAGTGGAAGCTATTCCATCCATTTGGATCAGGTATTTATTTGATTATGTTGTATGTTATATGAAATGTTGGTGTTTGTAGTATAGAAATTTTAGCACAATTTTTAGTATAGGAAGTTTAGTATTGTGCGATATTATTTGACATTTCGCAAAATTGAAACATATATGTAGGCCAACATCATCAATGGCCACTACATTGAGAGTGTATTACGGAGCTGGAACCATTCGTGAAGGTCCGAATAGTGTGGATTTAAGCAATTTTCCGCAAGTCACTGTCGTACTTCCGGATGGCGAGAATGCTCGAATGGGAGATGTGCAGCATTGGCTGACCCGGAGTTTTTCATTGGACCCCGAGGTGTGCAGTGTCGTCGTGCAAAGGCTTTGGAGCCGACATGTAGGGACCCCAGATTTTACTATCTGGATTCCCCTGTGATTTATTGCACTATTCCCTGGATCAGTAGATAGTGCTCACGATTCTGACGAATATCAAATACATACCATGCGGAAGCATAAATAAAATAGTAAACTTACACATGGGCGATTAGGCGAAATCGATGGTGCGGCGGAAGAACGAAGCATACAGGGTGAACCCTTAGGACATACCCACAGGCAGCCAACTGGAGGTTCGTGACCTAGCCCTTGATATCTTCATCTTCTTCGCCATCATGAACAATAGTGTTCTTGGCGCGATGATCGATTCGTGATTACGGATTTGTTGTGAGGCGGTGTGAGCACACTAACCACCGTGCTCATGAGCCAATACACAGAATGCAAATATATAGTATGCATGGCTTATCAAAGGAAAGGCTCGGGTTATTTTATTTGCCAGAAATCGCTTTTGGTAGCATTGTTATTATTAAACCATAGTGTTATTGCTGCTACCTAGAACTTCACACGACGATTGCCATAATTGACTCACTCCACCAAATGCCACAATTGACTTAATCCACCAAAGACACAATTTCCTTACTAATTGTTGTCTAAGACTCCAAACAGTGAATGGCATCATTTAGTTACTCCGCCGATCAAACATTATCTATATTGATTGCTGTCTAATCTCCAAACAGCGAATGACATCATTTAGCTAATCCACCGATCAAACCCTTTATATATATTCATTTTGAATCCACCAATATCTATTGTGTCATAAATTCCTAATAATCCAATCTTGTGTTTACTATTCATCAATTCTTCACTTCATAATTTCTATGATCCCCTAACATATTTACTTTTTATCCACCGAAATCATAAATATCAGAACTTTCTAACAAATCAATCATTTCTGCTAATGATCCAAAACCATAAATTGCTTTTTCCATAATCATCCTTATTTTCCATTATTTATCTCTAACTAATTTATCAATATTTCTCCACCAAGAATATCATTAATCAAGCTTATACTCCAATTGTCTTATCTCCAAATTTCCTCAAATTCAATTCATCCATCTAGATCAAGTCCTACTAATCCCATTAAATCCAGCAATTACATTTACCCTCTTCTGATTCTCCAAAATTATTTAAATAATCTATCTATCATATCTGTTCATTTAGACTCCAATTTATTTCTCCTAGACTCCTTTCTATCATTCCCTTTTTATAATCGACATGAGTCCACCAACACCTTTATGTACTTCCCACCAACAGCCATCTTTGTTTCTTATGACTCTATTTATTCTTCCTATCATTTTACTCTGTAAAAGAAGAAGCTTTACCATCATTTTGCTTTTGAAATATAATGCATAGAAATTTCCTGAGACTTAGCAGTTGAACAAAACATAATGTGTAAGAGAATGCAATAATAGTAGCGATTCAGATTCCATCCACCGTTACATGGCATCTGCACCATATGCTTAATCCTTCAGCGTTATAGCCGCTTAACTTATCACGGGAGGACACCGGGACAACACAAATCGTGGCCTTACACCGCCCTCCACTTTTTCCATTCCCGCCCACAAAGTTTTTGAAATAGAACTATATCTGGTTAAGTTCCCATGTCCGCCCATGACCGTGGGCACGGCTATTCGAATAGTTTTGACTCTGCAGAGTTTGTACACTTTCACCACAAGAGACAATCAACTCGTTGCCCCACATAATTCCTTAGTCATGTGGTTGAGCAGACCATCACAGTGACTGTTCAAAGTATCAAGTTCCCTTTGTCATCTCACCTTATGGGAAACTGTCCACTTGCGGTGGGTCCCATCTATGCACGGGATGTTTTCCACAGTTACTAACGCAGCCGGTAATGGATCGCGCGTAGGCTACGCAAGCAGAAAACAAAACTTTTCTACCGCGCACACAAGGACATCATGCTTAGGAGGATCATGGATCGTTACCACTAGACGCGCAGCGCAGCGGAAGAAGAGTTGGAGAAGCCGATCCAACCACGCGCGTCGAGGTAGTAGTGGAAGTAGCCGATCGTCCCGAACCGATCGTCTCCTCCACGCGATCAACCACACCACGAGCGGATCCAATCAGAGGTTGTTGATGCCGATCAACGCCGCAACGAGCGGCGCCTCCACCGGTATCCACACGTCCGGGCCGGAACGCCGATCGCGAGTGTACCGGCCTCATGCGACTAGGGTTTGGCTCAGGAGGTGGCGGCGAGGGTTTAGCTCGGGATTATCAGATCCAACCCCTCGGCCCTCGCCTCCATATATATAGACCTCCTCACTTGGGCCTCATGACCGAGGCCCAAAAGAGTCTATCCGGATCTCTATCCGAATTGAGCCCACATCCGAATCACATTCGAATTAGTGTTCCAACCCGTTAAGTGTGCGACCCTGTAGGTTCACGTATACTTGGTCGCGACCCAGAAACACCTTCCGGTCACCACATTAATAGCGGTCTCTAGTAAGACATATTAACCCCAATGTATACGTAAAGATCATATCGGTGAACACGTAATGTTCTCATGTACTAATCCCTTTGCCTCACGATATAAATTAAGCTCAAGGCGAGACCTGTGTCATCCTCTTAATAGCTCAATCACTCTCTCGATTCCGTGATGGATTATAAACTCGTGATTGACTCCTCAATCACCTTGGCATGGCCATGCACTTTCATAATCCATTACATCGAGGGGCCCAGAGATATCTCTCCCATAAGGAGGGGCAAATTCTATCTTGATCATTCACATCCCACTACATGTTTCATGGCAAACCCAAAGACTACTTTTATGACTACCCAGTTACGGAGTAGTGTTTAGTAGTCCCAAAATAAGCTACTACGCATCTTGGGAACCATGATGATCTCAAGTCTAAGGATTCCACATAAACACTACTTGAGACCAACGATGACACATGGAATCTCTGCGGTGTCTCATGGCGGGTCTATCCAACATATGTTCACTAACACATGTCCATATTATTGATTTGGTATCTCCATACCATGATCCATGAGACATGATCATCAATCAATACATATCTTGATCTTTGAATCATATTTGTTCCTCATATGAAATTTGATCGGGGATCATTTAGAAATAGCAACATTTTGGCATTAAGAGTCTCATGAATAAGTCACATACTCATTGATCAATAATGATAATGTCTATTTCAAGGAACAAAGCAATGTATCATAAACATAGTATGTGATATATTCAACATCTCCATGTTGCCTCTAGGGCATATCACCAACAGCCGGGCTCCACTTCCCGCAACGCTTAGAACAGCTGGAAAACTTCACCCTCCACTCGGTGTCCCTTTAGGCCTCCCCTTGCCCTTGCTTAGCCACTTCACTCCACTACCAGTGAGATGAGTCTGGGAGTTTCGATAAATTAACTTAGCCAAGTTGTACTTTACAGACTTGTGGTTGCCTTTGTTTCGTGGGAGATCATGACAAGATTCAGTCCTTAGCGGTATCTGGCGGTTCTTCCACTAACCACATTGTGCTTCCACCGCACCACTCACACACCCTCGAACCATCCGCCCAGATATTCAAGCAAGTTGAGGTCTTTGGGAGCATAAAGTAACCATATCGAACATATACCAGTCATTACCACCATGACTGCCCAACCAAATTTTCCCATGACTGAAAGTGATGCTTGGGCGTTCTCACACCCATGAGTATCTAAGCAATACTAAGCATTGCATATAATTACAGACTTATTTTTGAAATGGTTACTATTACAATTTTGCTAGGGCGACAAGGTTCACATATTCCAATGTTCCAAGGGAAGTGTAATATTAATCAAGGCAAGCAATGGGCATGTAACTAGCATCTTAAATTAACATGCATTTGTATATAAAATAATAGCATGCAATTCGATAATTTAAACAAAAGTAATTTGCAAAAATGTAGGTTCAACATGATCAAAGTCTTGACTAGCCTTTGCTTGCTGTTTATCATGATCTGCAGCTCACACAATGCTTTCTCGTCATTGGTCTTGAGCTTCTAGTCTTTATCTTCACCTCGATCTTGATCTCACTTGATCCCTCGATTCTTCAGTACTTCAATTTCTAATTACGTGCTAAATGACTGAATACAAATAAGGGCAAATAATTCAAAAGACCCACATAAATTTAGATAAACTCAATTTAGTTTTATTATGAGTTAATGGGTGATTCGGGTGGTTTGAGGCAAGGTCGGTGGTAGAATACGATGGCTTAATCTTTTTGTTAATAATCTCGTTTATTATTTTTGTATTTATCAAGGAAGTTCCATGAGTCGGGTTGGACCTATAGACCGGTGTGAGAGCTTAGTGTATTAAATTTATCCTTAGGGTATGTATTCCATGTAATTTAGGTTATGGTATTTCATGGTGTTCTATTTACCAATTATTTGAGATATAATCCTAATGATTAGTTTAATAATTCAATGCTGCATGTGAGCATTTAATTATCTCATTAGGGTTTAATGGAAGTTTTTTTTAATATATTCTTATTTGCTACTCATCTGTAGCTATTGGTCATAATATTACAGGTTTCTTCAGATGGTTTGTTAGTGAGATTATCTTAATGCATGATGGCCTAGCACCTATACACTGACATGACTTTCCATTTGGAGATACCTTGAGCATCAATTGTTACTTTATCCTTTGCATTAGCACCGTGCCTATTTTAGTTAAACTTCGATTTACATAGGATCGAGCTCGCCATACCCAAATTTTATTCCACTAAATTCATCGTTAAGATTTATTTATCGGTGACGTGCTAATTGCGAAGATTTTACTAGTGCCTACTACTTTAAATGTTTATGGTCATGCCCTATTGTTTAATTAATGTTATGAAGAGGGTAATTTAATTAAATCTTCCACTAAGATTTATTAAATTTGGTCTTCAAACAAAACCACATTTTCTTAATGCCTTCAACTGATAATTAAATACATATCTAAGCTATATTAGTTGCTTATATAATAAATGATCAAATCTTAAATCTTAGGTAACCTTATTTTATACCATAATTAAATTCATTAGCCTCTCTGAGTTATTCCCAAATTTTTCCATGGTTTTTCTTACTTGATATGGATCACAAAAATTAAAATAAAAAGGTGGTGGAGATGGCACAGCCGGCTGAACTCGAACTCGGGACTTCGGCTGGGATTCTTATAAGCGTCGAGCTAGCCAAGTGGGCCGATGGCCTGGACTGACTGAGGGAGGCGCAGAAAATATATTGATCCGTGGGAAAGGGGGGGCCAGAACAGAGGAAACCCGACGGTGCTTGGTGCGGGTGTCGCCGTGCGAACAAAGGTCGTGGAGGTCACAACCGAAAATGGATTCCTGTGGGGACAAGGAAGCCAGTGGAGGAGGGGGCGCGGCCCGAGATGGTGTAGGCTGGCTGGGGCGGCTGCCTGAGCGGCCGGCGGAGAGGTGGAAAGGGACGGCGACGCCGGAGGGGAAGAAGAAGGGGGTTCGGGCAGGCATGAGCATCAGGGGGCCTGGAGAAACTCACCAGTGGTGACGGCTTGGCCGGGGAGGTACCGAGGTGAGCCGGCAGCTAGCACAGCGGCGGCGCGGAAGAGGCCACCGGTGCCGGCGATGTATAGCCCACGGGAGGCGCGGGGGAGGCCGGTGTTAGGACCGTGGGGGTTCGGAGATGTTGTGGGAGGATGGAATTGGAGTTTGGCGGTGGGATTCGGCGGAGAGGCCGATGGCCGGAGTTGGGGAAGGAGACGAGTTTGCCGGCGATTGAAGGGCTTTCGGTGCAATTGGTTTCGGCAGGAGGAAGAGGGTGGTGTGGGTGAGTTAGGGGAGGCCCTGGCTGCTCTTATAGGAGAGTGGGCAGGAGCTTGCCGCAAGGAGCCCTCCGTGCTGTCACGTCGGCGGGTGGCGGAAGTAACGGCAGGCGCAGGCGGCAGTGGCAGGGCAGAGATATGGTAAGATTGGGCATGATGCCCTGGCACTGCGCGTGGAGTGGCAGGGAGAGCTGGCACCGCGCGCGCCACGAGACCGGGCGGGCGGGGAGAAAAGAGGCGGTCGAGGCGGCGGCGACCACCGGTCCGGCGCCGTGTCCACCGGTCCGGCGTGGGCGGGCGGGCGGAGGGCGGGTGGGCTGCGGCCGTGGAGGCTGAGGCGGGCGAGTTGCGGCCTGGGAAGGGAGAAAGAGGGGTTGGGAAAGGAAGAAAATGAGCAGGCGGTGGCTTGGCGTGAACGAGGAGAGGGGGTTTGGGCGTTTGGTGGGTCGACCTCCCTCTCTTTCTTTCTTTTTTGTTTTATATATTCACTTATATATATTTCCAAGCCTATCTTTACACATATTTTTGTATGAAGAATTTCTCATCATAAATTTCTTTATTTTCATTATTTCTCTATATTTTATTTTGTTCTTTATATATATTTATTTAATTACTTGTTTATTAGGTATATTTATTTATATATTTTCCTGCATGTATCTTCTTGTGTATACATTTTATGTGTTGCTCTAAGCTCTTCGTATACATATACGTACTTTTATCTGTCTATGTTTTATTTATTCCCATATTTTCTTTATGGCTTATTAACGTTGTTTTTATTTCTCATAGCTTTCCAACTATTGGAACCTCAACCAAAATTCAAAGAAACACCATCAAAATCCAAATTCCAATAAACTATATTGCAAAATAATTCAAGAGCTTCATATTTTCGAATTTAAATTTTTCAGAATGTTACAAGACATTGGTGCACACTGCTTCGTGGAAGGGCTTTGTGCAAGGGTGCTGGCACCGTGGATACGAGTGTATGCTGCTTGTGCAACCGTGCTCACTACAAACAGCAGCGCAAGCTCGTGTGTCCGCCATTGCTCTGGGAGGTGCTAGCAGCTCGGGCGGGCTGCATGTTAGCGAAGATGTTGAAGTTGCTCGTCATGAAGCCAATGCGGTACGTAGAGGAGAGTTACAGCCGTCAAGCTATAGAGAGACAATTGGGCAAGCCGATAAAGGAGAGTACAATGAGGACATCGTGCAGCAGATGGACTCTGATGACCAAAGGGCATGGGATGAAGAGGAAGTTGTAGAGAACGACGAGGAGGACAATTCCGATGAGGATGAAGTTCCTATCCCCCAGGAATGGAATCGGTTTAATGCGGAGGGTGTTTCCACACATGATGAGCATGAATCACCATGGGAGTATCATGAGACAGAGGTTCAGTTACATGCCATGTTTGCTGACAAGGAAGCACTGCAAGATGCCATCAAGCTTTGGGCCCTTTCAATGCAGCGGCCATTTCGCGTCGTCAAATCAAGCCAGGAGCAGTACACTGTGAAGTGCAAGCAGCCTGGTTGTTCTTGGAGGGTGCACGCACGTAGACCGAAGTATGAGACTCACTGGATTGTGTCCAAGGTTGAGCCGCACTCCTGCATTCTAAAAACTGTCTTGGCGAGGCATCGTAACCTGACGTCCAGATTTATAGCCAATTTTATGTATGGGGAGATAGTGGAGAAGAAAGACATGGCGGCCACGCATATTGTGGTAGCTATCGAGAATAAATTTAAGTATAAGATTAACTACGCGAAGGCGTGGCGTGCCAAGCAAAAGGCGTTGAAAAAACGTTTTGGCACTTTCGAGGCGGCGTACGACAACCTTCCTCATATGCTTAACGTCTTGCAGGAAAGGAACCCGGGCACGTACATCGCTGTGCATGACAAGCCGTCCATAAGTCCACCAGGATATGCGGTGTTGCAGAGAGCATTGTTTGCATTCGATGCTAGCATCGAAGCATTCAGGCACATGCTGCCAGTGATCTCTGTTGACGGGACCTTCTTGACAGGGAAATACAAAGGGCAATCCTGACAGCCATAGGCGTTGACGGTAACAATCAAATATTGCCGCTGGCCATTGCATTTGTGGAGAGTGAGAATTATGAGAGCTGGATGTGGTTTCTCAGACATGTGAGGGCTGGAGTTGTACGCACTCGTCCTGGTGTGTGCATAATCCATGATCGGCATGATGGTATTATAAAGGCTATAAGAAAACTTCAGGAAGACCCCAAGGAGCCCTTTCCTTAGCCGGACATGAGTAACCGGTGGTGCAGTAGTCACTTAGGGCAAACTTTTTCAAGCAATTCCTGAAACAATCTTTGATGATGCTATTCAAGAGGCTGGCTAGGCAGAACCAGTAGAGGAAATTTGATACTTTGTGGGGGTTGTTGGATGAGCACACCAAGAAGAACGTCGAAGAGAGGAGCAAGGGGTCAGTCACTCCTTGGGCGGCACAACCGTAATGCTTGCCAGCAATCAATGAGCCTAACCCAAGTGGTTCAAGAAGGAGGAGCTCACGAAATAACAAGTGCTTCTCGTAGTGGATCAA
This sequence comes from Bonia amplexicaulis, assembly GCA_036346245.1. NCBI lineage: Eukaryota > Viridiplantae > Streptophyta > Magnoliopsida > Poales > Poaceae > Bonia > Bonia amplexicaulis. The sequence continues at coordinate 11,984,850 of CM070753.1, read as the reverse complement.
CGGGGAACCATTGGAGAAGTGGTCACTGTTACACGACACGGATGGCGCAAGGTACGGAATAATGACAACTAACCTTGCTGAGGTGTACAACTGGGTTCTTAGGGATCTCCGTTCTCAGCCCCTTGTCGCCATCGTAGAAGGTGTTCTTCACAGCACAATCCGCCACTTCAGGGAGAGGCACGCGAGTGCCGCACTTCATGCGGCCAATCCCGGAGCCCTTTATTCGTCCAAAATTATGGCGTACATGGAGACGAAGGCACAAAAGGGTCAATTGCACACAGTGCAGGTCACAGGCAACAGGGAGCATCGTTTGAGGTGATACTCCGTGATAGAGCCGGATTTAGGACGGCTCGTTCACTTGTTACTCACGAGGTATGTCTTGGAGATCATGCAAACAAACCTAGCTGCATATGCAACAAGCTTAAGTTGTTACACAAGCCATGCTCTCATGTCCTCGCTGCATGTGGGACCATGGGCATGAATCCTTCGAACTTCATGTCCGAGTACTTTTTTAAGAGAGGATTATGCAGGCTTGGTGTGGGGAGCTCCGTGGGTTCAGGGTGGTGGGAAACTTCACCACTTTAGACATTGCATCGAGGACCTAGGTTCCAGATGTTAACATGCTGAAGGGTGGGAAGGGTCAGCGATACAGCCGATGTATTAGAAATGACATGAATGAATCACAAGCTGGAACATCGGGTGCATGTTGTGGGCGATGCGATCAGGAGGGGCACACAGGCAGACGATGCAATGCATGTCCTGATCAGTAGTTTATGCAGACTACAGCTAAATTTCATGTACCATTTGTATAACTTGCATGTTACATCTCTTTTCTGTAATGTAGTTGGTGTTTATGCAATGTTGTGCAAATTATTTATGTATGTAGGATCGAAATGACGACAGAGGGGGGTGAATGTCGTTCTCTTTAAAATCGCCCCCGAGAATTCAGAAAATTAATTCTGCTAAAAACTGGAACGCATGCGATACTAAAAAATTCAACATAAATCAGAGAGTAATCAATAAAAATTTCAGCTAAAAATATTGCCGTTTGATGTGCATGCAAAATCGTCAAAGATCATAAAAGAAAAAAAAGAAAAACCAACTAAAGTGCATGCTGCCCAAAGTTGAAAAGCAAAAAAGAAAATAGCGGTACTGAAGGAAACAGCAGTCAGGAGCTCTTGAAGAAAACCGAAAGACAGTGCAGACTGAACCCTGTTGTTTGGCCGAAAAATGTCAGTACAAAAACAGTTTGCTACAGCCGAGAGAACCTGTAATTTGGTGACCAAGAAAGACTGCAGTTGCTGCAACCCAAAACAGCAAGAATGCAAACAGCAATGAACAGCGATCTGTAATTACAAAACCGAAAATTTGAAAACTGAATTGCCAACTGAAAACAGCAGTGACAGGAAGGAAAGATGCAGAAAACAGTGCAGGCTGTGCTGGCCGAAATCAGCTAGCAAAAGTTTGAAAAACCTGAAGAGAACAGAGAGCTGCTGGCAGAAAATTCCCTGCACAGTAAATACTGAATTTGACTAACAAGTAGCATGTAGTTTTCAGCAATACATGGCAGCTGTTTTCAGCAAAATGAACTGCAGTTTTCAGCAAGATGAACTCAGTTTCAGACTTTGAAAACCTGAGGAATGGAGGGTTTGCTCTCAATCTTTTTGGCCCAAGGCAACACTACTACAAACCAAATAGCAAGAGGGATCTGGAAACAAAGAAACCAACCTAAAGAGCAATAATTTCAGATTATGGTAAGAATCTGAAACTTTGCAAGAACTGAGCCAAAAACCAAATTACTCTCCAACCTTTGATCCTTTGGCTATGAAATTTTGAGGATATGTAAGCAATATCCTCAGGACTTGACAACCCAAATCTTAGACCAAGATATGAAGGAAATCAAAATCTAGAGCTAACCCTAGAAATCCAACACACAAGAGAATAACGAACAGAGGAGCTCAAATTCTCAAAACTGAAATTAAACTCGATTTACTCTTTGGAGAAGTCAATCAAAGGGTCTAGAAATGTAATCCCATCCTAGAGCAACCCATTTTGCTACTCCCCAACAAGAATCGAGCAAAAACGCAAAATCTCAAAATTCTCACCATAGGAGCATCGTAGAGAAAAAGAACAGAGAGACAGAGGCTTTAACTAATTCAACCAAAATAATTTCATAATGATATAGAGAATAATAGAGATGTTTCCATGCGCATGAACATTCAAACAAGGGAAGTGATTACATGGTAGCTCAACTAATCAACTCTCCCTCTCCCAAGTTCATACACCCAAGAAGAACACACACAGGGGAGGAAGAGAACTCTCTCAGGAAAGCTACGAAGGGGACAAGCAGGGAGCACACCTCTGACTCCAACAACTCACACCAACTAAAGAGCTAAAGGAAACAACCTTCCCAAAGCCTCTTTTGACTAGTGTAAACCCTAATTCCTTACAAGTGCTCAAGAGGGCATGCAGCCCCTCAATCCTTTTTATAGCCCACGGCTAAGGGTCTCCACCCCGTTACGCCCGCTATGTCCAACGGAGCCCGCTCCCGCTTGTGCAGCCTTACGAAATTACCGATTCGCCCCTCCTGCACCTTCCGGGAAGCTTCCGCGCTCCTTGTCTCGCACGCCTCGCAACCACTTCGAGTCCACGTCGTCTTCGACACATCACGACTGTTCTGACCTCAGCGTCACCTGCGCCTAGTCCGGTCCACCGTGTCTCGCCACGACTCCGCCTCGACGTCCTGCAGTCACACAGACAAGAAACACGTCAAATTGCACCGCTCGATACATAAAAGCGTAAAATAGAGATCAAACCTGTCGAGTCATCAGAATATGCAACCTAAACCCATACGACTAGATTCGACCAAGTCCGACCGAGCCCGTTACGCCACGCAACGTCTAGGTCCGAACCAACCGACTCAAACTCGACTTTTCTAAACCGATGTCAATTACTCATCATACACAACGGGATGACCTCCACATGGTCTCCCAATGTACATCTTCCTTTACACATGCATAGATCAACCCTCCAGCAGTACAACAGATGATAACAATAAACACAACATAGAACAGGGTATGAAACATCACCAACATAGACGAGAATAACCTCCACTAGTACAACTTGACGATAACAATAAACACAAGAAAGAAAATAGCACACAACATTAAATTAACACAACAACGAACACAAGAACTAAAATACGATACAATCATAACCCTCATTTCCTATATGCCAAACGAGCCTCGTGGCACTCACATGGAGTATTGCTGAGGGGGCCGTCTCGGACGTGGCTGGCCGTCGTGGTAGTGGCACGCACATATGCAGTTAGGGTTCACGCAGCAACATGTGGGATTATACGAGCTTCCTATGTTTACGACCTTCTCGTTGCCCCTCTAGCGTTGCATCTGTTGGCGGAGGTCGATGTTCTCCACATTGAGAGTCTCGATTCGCTCCTCCAACTCAAATATTCGCTGTCATAATGTATTCACATAATTGACAATATACCATTCATGGGGAGGGTCGATCCAGTGGGAGAACTCGTATTTCGCCATCTGCAGGAAAGGACGGTAAACACGGAGACTCCATAAGCAATACAAAAAAAATACTATTAGTAATTTGTACCCCGGAGTGTGGGCATCAGAAGAAACGTCGCTCGCCATCGAACTGGCCTTCTAGGACCTGCACGATCGCGTCCTCATTGTGTCTGCATTTCGGCCATGCTGGTTGAGCACACCGATTTGGTATCAAGCGGTGGTGTGGACCGAAGATCTCCCTTCTTTCCAAGGGAAGGTCTTCCTTCGGTGACCCATATCCGATCGGCCCCGCAGCTTCCGACATGGTATGTTTCACCACAAAAGACAAGGTTCTCTGCCTACAATGTCATGGGACCCCAACCGTGCTATTTATACCAAACGAGAGAACTTACTACAGTGACCAAACCACCAGAAATAGAGGACAGTTCTGCGCAGAGAGGTGACAAAAGATGCCAGCTTTGCGCAGTGACATAACAAAACAGGGCAGCTTTGCTCAGTGACATGACAAAAGAGACCAGCTTTGCTCAGTGAGATGACAAAAGATGCCAGCTTTGCGCAGTGACATGACAAAACGGGGCAGCTTTGCTCAGTGACACGACAAAAGAGGTCAGCTTTGCTCAATGAGATGACAAAAGATGCCAGCTTTGCGCAGTGACATGACAAAACGGGGCAGCTTTGCTCAGTGACATGAGAAAAGATGTCAGCTTTACTCAGTGAGATGACAAAAGATGCCAGCTTTGCGCAGTGACATGACAAAACGGGACAGCTTTGCTCAGTGACATGAGAAAAGAGGCCAGCTTTGCTCAATGAGATGACAAAAGATGCCAGCTTTGCGCAGTGACCTAACAAAACGGGGCAGTTTTGCTCAGACAAAAGAGGCCAGCTTTGCTCAGTGAGAAAATGGACCCTATAAATTGGTGTGCACTTCATTTCACAAGCTATACTGCACTTACAAACTCCACACTACACCACGCTTCCTTCACCCCACCGGGATGGACAAAAAAATCAGAAGAAGCAATGAGACAAGATGGTGAAGGAATGGGAGGAGACATGTGACCTAGCACGATCAGCTGCCGCCCGCGATGAGAAAATAAGGGCTATTGCGGCCCAGGTAGAACTAGCCCAGCATGCTAAAGGGTCAGCTCCCAGCAATGAGCGGCCGCGTAGCAACAACCCCATCCCGAACGGCCCCATCGAGAGTTCGCCGCAACTCCCTCCTGAGGGGGAGACACCCCCTTTATTGGTGCAAGGACACGTGCAAGTTCTTCAAGTCTAAGCACCGCATCAGCCTAGGTATGCGTTACTGGGGTTGCGCAAACTACTCCAGTGACTACCCCGACCGCCGTTTTGACACCGCAACCTATCGGCAGCCGGTAACGATGACATGCACCATTTTCCCCTACCTTTTCTCCTTCACAGCACGCACTAACAATCTCTCCCCTGTATTTATAGTCTCCGGAGCCCCTATGTGGCTACCGCAAATGGATCGATCTTGAGATCCACCCTACGGACCAATGGACCCTCGACTTCGAGGAGTGGAATATCACACGGGAGAAGGAGTTGCTGGAGGAGGAGCGCCGCAAGAACGAGCACACCCTGCGTATACAACGCGAGACGCAAGCTCATCTAGAAGCGTGCACGCGTAGGGAGCGGGAGGCTCGCGAGAGGGAGCGCGAGAGAAAGAGGGAAATGGCCGCTAAGGCAAAAGAGGCCGCGGAAGAGTTTAATGACGAGCGGGCAAGGAAGGGAAAGTGGCACCAGTCTACACAGTAAGTCGTACGAGCAGTTGGGTAAGTTAGTCACATATCATGCTATATGTTATGCATGTAATAAAAATTTACGCGGCATGTTACTCCTAACTGTATTATGAAGTTTATTTCTATTCAGATAAGCTTATTATCTCGTCTTTCGCATTCAATGATTCAGATAGCAAATCATTTAACAATATTAACATACCGGTTCTCTCCGTACACTAATTCTCAGTAAAATCAAAATATCACTTACCACTGTATGTATCGATTGCTCTACAGTCAATCGTTCTTAAAACAAATTCTCAAAAAAATTTACGCACCTACAACATACAGTGAACATAAACTTTTATTACAACTACACCAGATTTTTTCCCAGTTTAAAACTACAAAATTGACTAAACTCTAAAAATTCACAGGGGACTGAGTCAAGTCGCCTCCCTATTAGGCGACTGCATTCAAGTCGCCCACCCATTGGGCGACTGCATTCAAGTCGCCAACCCATTGGGCGACTGCATTACAATCACTCAATTTGGAGGCGATTGATTGCAGTCGCCCAAGAGTACAGCGATTAGCTTAAGTCGCCTAATGGGGGGCGACTGGAGTCTATTTTTGTAAAAAATTTCCCGCGGATATATTTCTGTATTTTGAAATAAAAAAAGGATTATCCGTACAAAAAATTCTGCAAACCTTTGGTCCAGGGTTCGAATCCTAGCTTTGTGTCAACCTTGACGTGTGGGTCCCACGGCTTCAAAAGTTTGACAAATACAGACCTCATGTGGGAAGTCGACACTAAGACCTCGGCTCGCATGAGCTGTCACTGCTAGTCTTGCCATGGTGGAGATTTTTGTGATCCTAACTACAAATTCTAGATTTTAAAATTTGGTTTCAATATTTTAGGCAAAAGTTTACTGAAATATGTGGTAACCGGTGGTTACTGGATTTACCACTACCTCCCCCCCTTCGATATTTTTTTAGCACCGATACTATTGTGGGGATGGCCCACATCTACTTCTATTCGGCCTACTAGGCCAAGAGGCTTAGTAAGGCATGTAAAAAATATGTATATCCTTAGAATAATAGATTTTGGTAGGGGTATTATGGTCATAGGGCCTTGTGGCCATGTATATATACTTCCTTTGGTCATATAGCTCATTCTCTTACACACTCTGCTAGTCCCCTTGCTATTTGGCCCGTAGTTGCAATAGTTGGCATCGTCCGTGGGGATGACGAGCATGCTATGAGCTTGGGAAAACAATGGCACCCAAGAAATCAACGACAGTAACCAAGCGAAAGAGAAGCGCGCTAGCGGCAATTGTTGAGGCCAGCGCACAGGGGCTAGTGGTCGAGGGCCCACTCCCCTCGTGGCAGTGACACCTGGCCACCGTAGGTAGCGAACGGTCAGCGTAGGTGGGGGAACTGGGTCAGGCGGCAATGCTGATAGGACCGTCGACAACGATCCCGACGCCCGCGCCAACGCGACAGTCAACTCCGACATTCGTATCGGCATGGCACTCGACCTTGGCACCCGCACTGACACAACAGTCGATCCCAACGTCGGCGCCGGCATGACCGCCCTCCCCGACGCTTGGGCTGACTTGTCCGTCGGCCGCAATGTCCACGTAGGCCCGACCATCGGCCCAATGCCCACACCGATGTGTTGGTCAGCTTCGACGGTCATTCTGGACCCATCATCAGCGGTCCTCTCCACCGTACAAGCACATCTACCGACTCTAGAGCCCAAGTCATCATCGCCAACAACCTCGCGACACGAACCACTGTGCCAACATACCCCGCCACGCGTGTAGCGGAGAGTACTCTAGTGGCGGTTCTCGGCACATTGCAGCGCGAGTTGACAGACCTTTGGGGTGCCATACGGGAGATGCAAGAGTCTCAGAGTCAACAAACGCCCATGCCAACGGTAGCAGAGGTGGAGGCTGAGAGAGCGAACAGCCGCGAAGTCCCTGCCCCTACCCGTACTACACTTCGGCGTGTAGACCTCGAGCCTCCAGTCCTCGGTACGCTGCAGTGCGAGCTGGCAGACCTTTGGGGTGCCATGCCAGAGATGCAAGAGACTCGGAGTCAGCAGACGCCCACATCAACGGTAGCGTATAGCCGTGAAGCCCTCGCTCCCACCCGCACTACACTTCGGCGCGTGGACCTGGAGTCTTCGCTCTCCACTGGTCTACAACAGTCCGTGTGGCCAAAAGATTTCAAAATTCCTACCATCAAATCGTACAAGGGTGATACGGACCCCCGGGAGTTCGTCCGCGTGTATGAGATGGCCATTGAAGCGGTCAGCGGGGATGACTCTAGTAAAGCGAAGGGACTATCACTTACCCTCCAGGGAAGAGCTCTCTCCTAGTTCTTCCCCATTGCATCGAACTCCATATATACATGGGAGAAGATCCGGGATTGCATGTATAACAATTTTTAGGGCAATTACGTCGAACGGGTTGATGTGGACCAGCTCTTTGCTATCAAGCAAAAGTCCTCAGAGAAACTCTGAGAATACTTCAAGCACTTCGCTAAAGTATGTTGCCAAGTGAAAGATATGAACGAGATGACCATCATCAATGCATCAATATGAGGTCTTCACTTGGGGCCACTAGCTGAATACAACGTGCGCAAGCCCATCAAAACAGTTGCCAAACTCTTCGACAAGATGGAGGAGTATGCGAGGACCGAAGAGGACATGCAGCGGCACTAAGGTGACGTTTTTGAGTCAAAGTAGGCACGAGTTGTAGAAGTAGCAAGGCATTCAATTCTTCGTGTAGCAAGGCATCCAACAACATGAAAAAACGAGTTCTAGAAGTAGGCACGAAATGTCTACGTATATTTCATCAATGGTATTGTCTAGCATATGTCCGTCCTTGTGCCTCATGTTGTACCACACAGTCCACATATCAGTCATATTGTTCAAGATGCAATACGTATCACTTTTGGGATAAGGCCATGTCTGATGAACGATCGTATTGTTTTTCTTACGTTATTTATCCGAAGTTCTCCTCTATGTATGAATTCTCGGTTGCATCACAATATCACTTATGTTCATACTTACCAATCGTTACTATCTCAATCGTCCTCATAAAAAGTTTTTAGAAAATTTCTTACACTACAATACAACAGTCACAAAATATTACGAATCTAAAAGATTTTGTACCATTCACAATAAAAAGATTTTGTACCATTCACAATATACAAAAATCACAAATAGATTAACCGACATTATCTATCATTTTTTCAAAAAATACAATTTACAAACAAAATGTGATAAATGTTATCTATCAACAACAATTATCATTTACCACCATGTGCGGTCAGAGGGGCCAATTGCACAATAATTGGGTGAAGGTGGCCCACCTCTCCCTGCAATCGATGTGCATGTAGGAGAACCACAGATCGACGAGCAGCGGCGACGCGGCGATCATCGCATCCAGCTGCCCCCCGCCGTGGCGCGGGAGGCTGACTTGGGACAGGAAGATCTTGGTCAGCCTTGGGAAGCCCGCGAAGGACGGCGGTGCCAGCGAGATGGCATAGCCCTTGAGGTCCAGGGAAGTGAGCTCGCGGCAGGAGAAGATGGAGGGGTCAAGGATGAGCTCACCTGGGGCGTGGGGCAGGCTGACCCAACGGGTGACGCGGCGGAACAGGCACTCGGGATTGAGAGGTGGAGGCACTCGGGCAGATTGATAATTGCATTGACAATGTACTACATGTCTACAATTGCACGTTACATTAAACTGAAAGTTTAATTTAAAGGGTATGCAAGTTATAAAGTAATATAATTTCGTTTAAGTCAAAGGGTATGCAAGTTATAAAGAAATATGATTTATAGAATGTTATCTACAAGTGGTTGTTAAGATGTCATTTTCATGGTCAACTTACAATAAAGACCTGTTCTTTTTTGCTGTGACTTATGATTTTTAGTTGAAATTTTTGAATTTTGGCTGTTTGCGATAGAGATTACGGAGAGAGATACTCGCTTGCGATTTTGGTTGATACAGATGTTAAGCTTTTAACGTGTACTACAATTAACTTGTAGATCCCGTCTTGAGAAAATACGCAATTTAAAAGTTAGGTACTGTAGCAAAAGCCAAAAGCCGCTTTTAAAAGCTCAAAAGAACAGGCCCAAAATGTTGCCGTCCTTGATCAGAAAAAAAGGATCAAAATTAAGCAAAAAAAGGGATAACATATATTTCACACATAGTACATAAAAATTAATTTGAACCATGCAAACACAACATTTCAGACAACCCAACTTGTTTCATGACATTATCTAATTTGCAAACTTCAAAAAGCATGGTTGTGAAACCTGATAAACCAGCACAACTTTTTAGAGGAACATCATGTGGTTCCATACATACAGATACAAAACCAGATATATTCTAGTACATGCAAAATTATAGAAGTTGCACTCCTATTACTATAAAACTGCACATCGAGTGCAGCTGCAACATTAGTACATTAGGTCTGCAATATATATATGACGCAATGCACAAATCAGATGCTACAAGGTCATATAGATAGATCAAACATATGAATTTTCCACCAGATTAACACATGACAGTAATACCAACTAAAACACTTCGCACCATGAAACTATCATCAGGAATGTTCAGATATAGTGAAAGCTCATGAAGCCTCAAAACAACAGACAGCCTCACAGGTTCAGATAAATCATGTAACTAATAAGAAGTAAGGATTCTGAAGATCACAGATAGCCTCACATAGGAGATTCTGAAAATTTAAACACCTCAACGCTGCCAACCATTAGCAGTAACATAGTATCCACTTACTAATATGTACACATGAACTTAACAAAAATGTAAAAGAGAAGCAGAGTATCAGCATTCCAGTAGAACAAAGGATAAAAACCGAAGTTTAGAGCACAGCTTCACATAAGAATCATCCTAAAAGAAGAACAAAATCGTCACCGGGGAATCTAACATAGAAATTACTGTGAAGATTCTGAGAACAAGTGGTAGGTCTAACCAGGGGCGGACCCTCCCTTCGGGCGAGCTCGGGCAGCCGCCCGAGCTCCGTCGCCGGCCATGCGTCACCGGCCACCTCGGCGGAAGCCTCATGCGCGCCACTCATGCGTAGTCGCTTGTGATTTGTACCTGCGAAATCTTGCGGTATGCCAAAACAAAAACGCTAAGAAAAACTGAACCAAGACCAATGCATTTGTTCTGTCATCCGATCCAAGCACCGTAAAACACATAGGGTGCAGTGCAGCACACGAGACAAAGCCAGCGCACATGTTTCTGAACGTACTCCACTCCACTATCTCAAAAGTCCAATCCACCACGCCATGCGCGCCTGGCGCTTGAAATCACCGCGCCCGCGGTGGCGCCGGTCCAAAGCGGAGCTACTCGATCGCCTATCGCGTGTGCCGGCATGCGTGCATCCCCCGAACGCCGCCCAAAAACCTCCCAGGCGGACGCCCTACGAGGCCATTTTTGCATCGGTTTCCCGCCGGGAGGCGGCGGCCCACGATGCAGCCCTTCTCGCGGCTCGCCGGCTTCTTCACCTCCCTCAAGCAGGTAACCAATCCAACCACCTCCCACCCACCACACGACCTCCCTCTTCAGATGCCTCCGCGCGGCGTTTGCTTTGCTCCTCAGGTGGAAATGTGCGTTCGTGGAGTTAGTTCCCTAGGAGGGGTCTCATGCCCAACCGTCGTCCATTTCGGAAAGCATGCACACCAGGTGCTCGATGTTATGCTTGTGTGAATTCTCTTGCCTGTTATCACTTAGTTTTTTTGCTGGTGTTGTTTGGTAACGAGGAGCACTGCGCTGGGAGCACTATTTGATTAGTGGCTGAACAAAAGATCACTACTATTTAATTAGAGATTGAGCAAAAGACCACACGATGCTTAGTGGCCAATTATTCGCCCTAGCTAAAATTTAGTTCTGGGTCCGCCACTGGGTCTAACCATCCAAATGTTTAGGATCTTAATTCGTAGATCTGACCATATAACCAACCCATCACTCCAATTCATCAACAAAGCAAACATGCATATAAATCCACCCCCAACATTCAGGAATAAAATCATCCAAACCCTAGAAATGGAAAATCAACCAATTAACACTACAAATCGGGGCATCCAACAGCGAAGAAGAGAAAAGGTACAACAAACCAAATAGAGGCCCCGACCTTCCCGTTGCCGCCGCTCAACTCAATGCCAATGACCACCGGCATACAACTGCCTCCCTTTCTGCTCGGACACCTGACGGTGAACGCTGCGCGAGTGGAAGACGAAGGGTCGCCCGTCGTATCCAAGCTTTACTGATCTTCGGTTGCAGCCAAGCTCCGGTGAGTCCACGCCACAGCCAAGCTCCGGTGGACCAATTAGCCTCTGGTCTCTTTGCTGATTTTGCTCTATCTCGATTCTCGAATGCTTCATTGCTTCTGGACAAGAATAGTATACGCGCACTTACAGACAAAATCCATCTTTATTTTTGTTGAACCCTGTACCCCACTCTCTCTGTTTGAATGAGATTCAAACGTTTGAATTTGAGGCTTAATTGGGTTTCTGATGATAGGCAGTTATCAGTGTGTAAATCACTGGTTAAATATTATCAGTTACCAGTAAATAATTGAGTAGTTACCAGTGAATTATTTCAGTTGAATAGGGTAGTTACTAGAGAGTAATTTGCATTTCTATATATACCTGGAGACGTCCAAGGTATAAGTGTGCCAGAATTTTGCACCTCCATTCTTCGATTACTTTCGCTCTGCTGTTGTGTTGTGGTACTGTGCCATCTGAACCTCGTCGACCCTTTTTCCCGGCGTGCACCTGGAAGGAGGGAGAGCGGCTATCTCCGAACCGTTGTCGCAGAGAGTACCTGCACGGGGCGGTAAGCGAATCTCATCAAGAACTCTTTGTGCTTTGAAAACAGACATATGGATGCGTTTTGTGCTTTGAAAACCCGTTCGAACTTAAGTAGACGATCGGTTGGAACTTTCCTTGCGAGTTTCCTTAGCCCACTCTTCTTCTTCTTTATTCTAGGGGTATACTTTACCAGTTTAAAACTTGTCATAAATAAGGTTATTCCCCACCTACCTTTGTTTGTTTTTTTATTTTGAATCTTTCTATTTTGAATTCAGTTAACGACGAGACTTAGTATCTTTTCTTGCACTTTCATAACTTGTGAAATGCCCCGGGGGGTCATAATTACCGCTGCTTAGCTTTCAATTCGCCTCTAACCATCAAATTAAATGTGAATAACCCGTTCTCCTCTCTTTGAAACAAGGGGCGCTTACTGTTCTGTGCGTGCTTCAAACAATTTTGTCTTCTCCATATTACCATATCTCTAGAGTCAATAATTTTCTATGAGGAACTACTGAGCTCAATCACTTGCTACCGTTACTCAACAGTTTTCTGTTGAGGTCAATCCCGTAGAGGTAGTCAAATTGGATCAGTGATCGATTTCTAGGTTTCGTCGTAAACCTAATTGGTTACTTCCAATTACGTAAATCAATAGTTCAAACCGCACTCAAAGGTAGGGTATTTCCCATTGACGCGACCGCTCACTACACTGCGACATCTACGTTCTGCACTTCGTCAAGTCTGCGCGGCTTCCTGATCTTTTTCAGGCTAACAAGTAAGTCGTTCGTGCGCACGTTCGACTTTGTTACTATATTTTTATTGAGTATATTCTGAAGTATGATAAGTAGTCTACTGTTAGTTGTAAGTATTGCATCACTAGTTTATTGTATTTGTCTTCTAGTAAAATTTGGAATTAAAATATTGCCCACATCTCCAACATTCCTGAAACCTTATTGCGAATTTTGTTGTAATACAGAAATGGCTAATGCTTCTGATGTGATAAAACCTGATAGATTTTCTGGTCAGAACTTTCGTAGATGGCAGACGAGCCAAGTTTTGGCTCATGTTTTTGGGGTTGTGGTGGGTTATCTACGCGCAGTATCCATTTACGATTGAGCAGTTCATGCAGTTTGATAATGTGAACAATACTGTTCTTGGCTGCATTCTGACTGTTCTGGCAGATCAGCTCTATGATGTGTACATGGACTTCAAGTCCGCCACAGAGTTGTGGGAAGCACTAGAGCACAAATATGCAGAGGTAGAGGCAAGTCGCTAGCTCTAAATATGTGAATAATTTTTCAACTTTAGCATGGATGAGGCTAAGTCCGTAGTTGGACAAGCTCATGATCTTAGCTACTAGTCGGTGAGATTGCGCACCTAGGCTGTGCGTTGCCTACAAAGTTTGTGGCTGCGGGCATCGTTGCTAAACTCCATGTCTCTTGGCGGGATTTTGCTACTAGCTTAAAACACAAGAGGAAAGAGATTTCTGTTGAGGATCTCATTGCAGCCCTCGATGTGGAAGAAAAAGCAAGAGTAAAAGATGCACCTAGCACATCTGGCCAGAACAATGCAAACGTCATATAGAAAAGGACTGTTGCTAAAAAAATACAAATCCAACAAACCGAACAAGATAACTAGCTTTAAGAAGAAAACCGACAAAAAGGAGTTGAAGGACATCACCTGCTTTGTGTGCGGAAAAGACGGTCATATGGCGAAGGACTATCCCTTCTGCATGATCAGAGATGGTGAACAGCCGAAGAAGAAGGCTGCTAACGTGATCATAGGCGAGGCCTCGACTTCAGGAGGGTATGGTAATCCACCTGTTGTCTTTTCAGCATGTCAATCTACTGAGTGGTGGGTTGATACTGGTGCTAAAGTTCACGTATGTTCTGATATTTCCTTGTTTTCTTCTTATCAGACAACAGGGGCTTCCTCCATCCTAATGGAAAACGGGTCGCATGCTTCTGTTCTTGGTGTTGGCACGGTGGATCTGAGGCTTACTACAGGGAAGACTGTCCATTTGAAGAACGTGCAGCATGCTCCTACAATAAAGAAGAACCTCGCTAGTGGTTCTCTCCTATGCAGGGATGGTTATAAGCTAGTTTTTGAGTCAAATAAAATTGTAATGTTTAAGTTCGAAAAGTTTGTTGGTAAATGTTATGAGAGCGGAGGATTGTTCCGCCTAAGTATTTTAGAATCTTGCTATAATCTGAATATTGCAACTGGTTTAAATAAATGTGAGGCAAAATTTGGCATTCTCGTTTGTCATATTGGTTTTGATAGTATTGCTAGAATGTTCAAATTAGATTTAATTCTAAAATGTGAAATTGTCAAAGGATCAAAGTGCCAGTCATATGTGCAAGCAAAGCAACCTCGAAAACCCTTTAAGGGATTAAAGGATGAAAAGAACTTGGCACCTTTAGATCTTATTCATTCAGATTTGTGTGAAATGAATGGATTATTGACAAAAGGAGGCAAAAGATATTTTCTAACTTTTATTGATGATGTAACACGCTACTGCTATGTGTATTTGCTGAAAACTAAGGATGAAGCTTTAAATTACTTTAAAACTTATAAGACCGAGGTTGAGAACCAACTAGAAAAGAAAATAAAAAGATTGAGGTCTGATCGTGCAGGAGAGTATGTCTCTCATGAATCCTCCCAATTCTGTTCTGAGCATGGAATAGTCCATGAATTTACACCACCATATTCGTCTCAATCAAATGGGGTAGCTGAGAGGAAAAACCGGATGCTAACAGATTTGGTTAATGCCATGTTAGAGAGTGCCGGTATGCCTAAGGCGTGGTGGGGGGAAGCTATTCTAACAGCAACTTTCGTTCTAAACAGAGTAATCACTAAAAAGAGTGAGATTACTCCATATGAGGGATGGAAGGGGAGAAAACCTAATGTTAATTTTCTGCGAACTTGGGGGTGTTTGGCAAAAGTCAATATACCATTACAGAAAAAGAGAAAACTTGGACCTAAAACAGTCGATTGTATTTTTCTAGGATATGCTCAAAATAGCACGGCCTATAGATTTTTAGTAGTTAAATCAGAAACTCCTGAGATTATTGCTAATACAATAATGAAGTCTAGAGATGCTTCATTCTTTGAGAATATCTTTCCTATGAGAACAGCAGGCAATACTTCACGAACAGAGAATGTTCAATCTGATAATATTGAAAGTGAGAATAATCAAACTTCTAAACGTCCCACCATTTCTGAACCAATATGTGATATCCGTGAGGAGGATAACAATCTAGTCGCAGAAGCTCCTCGCAGAAGTAAGAGACAAAGGGTTGAGAAAACCTTTGATGACGACTTTATTGTATACCTTGTGGATGATGTGCCAAAGATACTTTCTAAGGCTTATGCATCTTCTGATGCTAAGTATTGGAAAGAGGCAGTCCGTAGCGAGATGGACTCCATCATGGCTAATGGGACTTGGGAGATCACATATCGTCCTATCGGGTGTAAACCTGTAGGATGTAAGTGGGTCTTTAAAAAGAAACTAAGGCCTGATGGAACTATTGAGAAATACAAGGCAAGACTTGTGGCCAAGGGTTACACCCAGAGAGAGAGAAGATTTCTTTGATACCTATTCTCCTGTCGCCAGACTAACTACCATCAGAGTGCTCCTTGCGTTAGCATCTTCCTATGGTCTACATGTTCATCAAATGGATATGAAGACAGCTTTCCTTAATGGAGAGGTGGAGGAAGAGATCTATATGGATCAACCTGATAGTTTTGTGATTTCTGGATAGGAAAATAAGGTATACAGATTATTGAAATCTTTGTATGGCCTAAAACAAGCACCTAAACAATGGCACGAGACAAAACTTTGACATCCGCTGGCTTTGTTGTGAATGAAGCTGATAAATGTGTGTATTATCGTTATGGTGGGGGTCAAGGAGTTATCTTATGTCTATATGTAGATGACATACTTATATTTGGAACAAACACTGCCGTAATTGACGAGGTCAAATCTTTCTTATCTCGGTGTTTTGATATGAAAGATCTGGGAGAGGCAGATGTCATTCTGAATATTAAATTGATCAAAAGCAAGGGTGGGATCACTTTAAACCAATCCCATTATACGGAGAAAATATTGAGCCGGTTCGGTTTTGAAAACTATTAAGTTTCTCCAACACCTTATGATGCGAGCATTAAGCTTCGAAAGAACCAGGGAATAGGAAAAGATCAATTAAGATATTCACAAATTATTGGATCACTTATGTATTTAGCTGGTGCCACAAGACCTGACATTTCATTTACTGTGAGCAAATTAAGTCGGTTTACTTCTAACCCAGGAGATGATCACTGAGAGGCACTTGAAAGAGTGT
Organism: Bonia amplexicaulis; assembly: GCA_036346245.1. Classification (NCBI taxonomy): domain Eukaryota; kingdom Viridiplantae; phylum Streptophyta; class Magnoliopsida; order Poales; family Poaceae; genus Bonia; species Bonia amplexicaulis. The sequence goes on along the minus strand of CM070753.1, from coordinate 11,968,391 downwards.
TGCGCTACTTGAGAAGCACAACATCTTTTGGAATACATTATACTGGACATCCTTCTGTATTAGAAGGATACAGTGAGTCTAATTGGATTTCTGATGCAGATGAAATCAAAGCTACAAGTGGTTATGTATTCACTTTAGCTGGTGCTACAGTTTTATGGAGGTCTTGCAAACAGATCATATTGACGAGGTCAACCATGAAAGCAGAACTTGTAGCAATTGACACAGCCACAGTTGAGGCTGAATGGCTGAGAGAACTTCTATTGGACTTGCCATTGGTTGAGAAACCAATATCTGCAATCCTGATGTACTGTGATAATCAAACAGTGTTGGCCAAAGTCACAAGTACAAAGGATAATATGAAGTCCTCTAGACATGTGAAGTGAGGCTTAAATCACGAAAACCGAGAAACTCGAGTGATTGCTTGTGAACTACATTCACACTGAGAAAAATCTGGCAGACCCTTTTACAAAGGGATTAGCACGGAAAGTGATTTCCGTTGCATCTATGGACATGGGAATGAGGTCTATTTAAGTTACATCACAATGGTAACCCATACCTTATTGATCGGAGATCCCATGACTTAGGGAATGGGAAAAACAAATTGATGTTGTAACAAGAGAGTACATATTTACTATACCCATGTCCTAATAAACAATGTACTTTCGACTGTTTGGAAGGTTGGCATAAAACCTTAATGTATTTTGTTGTCCAAATGAGGAAAAGGTATTAGCCTGCAGGATACCTAGAAAGAATACACCTACTTGAGCTTAACTGTGTGGTCGCAGTTCACGAGAACGGGGCATTCTCTAGAAAGCTCATGATCAGATAAGGGAACATGACCATTTAACGCTCCGTTTAGGCATGGTTTATTGGCAGCCTAGTACTAGTTGAGATTTCAAGTGAAATCTGTTCACGAAAAGCTGTAAATTCAAGACATAGTCCATTCATCAGCTGTGAGAAGATGAATCTTGTCATTCTAGGTGCAAGTTCAACCCGTACGGGACTTACACTAAAAGACTAGTATATTAACAGTACTTCAGCACAATATCTTTGTCATCTGTTTACTTCTTGCTTTAGAATTGGTGGGGGATTGTTAGATTTGGCCCATATTTATGGCCCATTTCCTTAATTCCAAAGCATACATGGTTTAGTACCATATTGCTAAGAAAAGGTGGGGAACACCAATTTATAAGGTGGAATCATCACCACTCCTTGAATATGGATAGAGATGGTATGTGGAGGGTTCTGTCTAGTCACACACATGCGCACGCGCGCGCGTATACGCGAATTTTCGTGTGGAAATCGCGTGACTTGTGACTTGTATACGCGTCACTTGGCAGACCAAGTCCATCTTTATTTTTGCTGAACCCTGCACCTCACTCTCTCTGTTTGAATGAGATTCAAACGTTTAAATTTGAGGCTTAATTGGGTTTTTGATGACAGGCAATTATCAGTGTGTAAATTACTGGTTAAATGTTATCAGTTACCAGTAAATAATTGAGCAGTTACCAATGAATTATTTCAGTTGAATGAGGCAGTTACTAGAGAGTAATTTGCATCTCTATATATTCCTGGAGACTTCCAAGGTATAAGTGTGACAGAATTTTGCACCTCCATTCTTCGATTACTTTCTGCTCTGCTGTTGTGCTGTGGTATTGTGCCGTCTGAACCTCGTCGATCTTTCTTCCTGGTGTGCACCTGGAAGGAGGGAGAGCGGCTATCTCCGAACCGTTGCCGCAGAGAGTACCTGCACGAGGCGGCAATAAGGTTTCTGGGCAGCGCATCTGCGCGACCGCTCACTGCACTGCGACATCTACGTTCTACACTGCGTAAAGCCTGCGCGGCTTCCTGATCTTCAGGCTAACAAGTAAGTCGTTCGTGCTCACGTTCGACTTTGTTACTATATTTTTATTGAGTATATTCTGAAGTACGATGAGTAGTCTGCTGTTAGTTGTAAGTATTGCATCACTAGTTTATTGTATTTATCTTCTAGTAAAATTTAAAATTAAAATATTACCCATATTTTCAACAATAAATTCCAAGCACTGATCCAGTAAACCATACTAGAAAATAATAAGTAGACATCTGAGCTTTTCAGTTACTCCGTTTTAGTGAGGTTTTGCCTACTCCTAATTGAAGTACGTTAGTAAGCAATTGAACTGAACAAGATATTTGTCTCTTTGTAGACCCGGCCGCCTCGTTCTTCTGATCTGAAGTAGGGACAATGGACAAAAGCAGTCAAGATAACAAAATTGTAGCCAGTAGACACTTTTAGAAATTAGCCCATTTAATTATGGTTCATTTTCTTAATTTTAAAACATGTATGATTTAGTACCATATTGCTAAGACAAATGAGGAAGACCGATTTATAAGATAGAGTCATCACCACTTCTTGAATATGGATAGAGATGGCATGAGGATGGTCGTGACGTGGCGCGCCACTTAGCAGACCAATTCTATCTCTATTTTTGCTGAGCCCTGCACCACTCTCTCTGTTTGAATGAGATTCAAACATTTGAATGAGGGAGTGACAAGTGAATTTACACTGTTTAATTCATCAGTTACCAGTGCATAATTATGTTTAAAACGCAGCAGTTACTAGTGAATAACTGCAGCGCCCTTAAAAGGGCTTGGAGACGTTCAGGAAAATAGTGAGAATTTTGCACCTCCATTCTTCCTCTACTTTCTGCTTTGTTGTTGTGCTGTGTCGTCTGAACCTCGTCGACCTTTCTTCCCGGCGTGCACCTGGAAGGAGGGAGAGCGGCTATCTCCGAACCGTTACCGCAGAGAGTATCTGCACGGGGCGGCAATAAGGTTTCTGGGCAGCCCATCTGCGCGATCGCTCACTGTAATGCGTCATCTACATTCTGTATTGCGTCAAGCCTGCGCGGCTTCCTGTTCTTCATCAGACTAACAAGTAAGTCGCTCGTGTGTACGTACGACTTTGTTACTATATTTTTCTTGAGTATATTCTGAAGTATGATGAGTATCCTGTTATTAGTAGTAAGATTTATATCACTAATTTATTATATTTGTCTCCTCGTAAAATTTAAAATTAAAATATTGTCCACATATACAACAGACACAACATAGTCAAAGCAGCTACTAATTTCTCGTCACAGCAGCTCGTAAGCGTCATCAATCAGGCACTCCATTTTTTCCCGTGCTAATCTTGGCAACTTTCACTTTCTGGGATCTCGTTAGTTATGCGGAGCTGGTGATTATAGTGTACTACTACTACTGCCGAGATTGAAGGCTGCGCAAAATGATATACTTCTATGTTAATATATACCATCATGTCTGGATAAAAATGACGAGTTGCGCATTTGGTAAGTTGGATTTTAGGCAGTACAAATCGAACAGGTATAATGAAAATAGAATGGTTTTGCCATAAATAAATATAGGAAGTGTAAGAAAAAAGAGTGCGTGCAAATGCGCCCACATAAAATTGTTGCATATCAAAAACCTGCGAAACACTTATCCTAACTCCTATTAAGTTATGACAAAGAACAAACACACATTATGTTGTCAGTTCAGTAATCTCTTTAAAGCACGAGTTCAAGTACATAGCTCGAGGAATTCAGATAATCTCTGCACAATTTAATTACTTTAGTAAGAAATTGAGCTGAAGTTAAAAAGAGAAGAGCATTAGCCAAGATGATATTGTGGACACCAGGCAGCCCTTGAGGCCCTGGCCTTCACGTCGGCAGCTCTTGTCCCGCAGATGCGCCTCGTTCCTTCCTGTCCACCGGTGCCTAAAGTTCACCAGAAATGTCATCTAAGACCATAGATAACTGCACCCATGAATTGTGAAGTAATTGCAAGCTTCAACACGATTGAAAGTAAACAATCGAACTAAACCGACAGACTTGTCTCGTTAGAGACCCTGCCTTGCTCTTCCGATCCGAAGTGAGGATAGCTGACATAAATGCAGGCAAAATTTGTTGAAAAACATAGGTAAATTATCAAGAAGAGAAACGCACGGTGTGGACGGCGAACGCACATATGATCATGGTGGTGATCGGCTCCGGTGTGAACGCCGAAGTGACAAAACTGACAAGCCCAGCGACTACACCTGCATCAGCAGGCCAAGGTCGGATCATCCAGTACACCAATCTCTCCGGCAACGCCATCCAATAAACCTCCACGCTTCTCGTCAAGCTGACTGCTGCTGTTCCGGTGACCCGTCTCCGACAAGCGTGACTACACCTACATGGACGCCGTGCGCGCAAACCTCGGCGGCAGCAAGTTCAAAGAAACTTATATGCTATATACCTGATACGTTAGTTGCACTCACCTAGGAGAGTGAATACGAGGAGTGGTGGTGGTCGGCGATGACCCTGGCGAATACAAGCCTCGCCGTCGCCGGACTGTGGCTTGGAGACCATATGAATGTTCCGAATGAGCGACCACAGAAGGGCATGTTTTTTTGTAGTTTTTGGCTTCAGTTTTTAGCTTTTCTACAGTAACTAGCTATTAAACGAAGTGTCTTTTGAAGATGGTGTCTATTAGTTAATTGTAGTACATACTGTATCGACTTCATTTATATCGGTAAAAAACACATATGAATTTCAGTTACTTTGTAACCTCTCATATAAACAGTCAAAAACCACAAGCCGCACCTACAGAATAACAGACCCAAAGTTAGCTGAGCCGATTCTTGCACGAGAACGGAACGCAAGGCGTCACTAGAAAGAACGAACCATCCGAAATAACTTGCACGAGGAAAACTCGTGCGACAGGAAAAGGTAGCGAGTGGAATTAACAAGGAGAAGAAAAAAGTTGGGGATGTGTCTAGGTATTACTTGGATATTTTCTTTCTAACAATCATTCATATTTGAGACTGTTGGATTAGAGATACAATGATCTTTTTTTTAGGAGATTTTTTTTGGAGGGGGTGAGGGAGAATTCATGGTCGTTGGATCTCTAATCCAATGGTCACAAATCTAGATGATAGTTAGGAAAAAAATATCCAAGTGATGTTTATCAACACCCAAAAGTTGGAGGGCAAAGTATATATAGTGTAGGATCCTTTCTTACTGTTTTTCCTGAAAGCAAATAGTGCATCTAGCTGGAAATACTAAACCGTAGAAGGACATGATTCGTTTTTGCAACTGCTACATTAATAAATACATCACGAAAAATTCTAATAAAAAACTAGGACCCAAAATAATAATGCAACTAGGGTGTAAACGAACTAAACTGGAGCTTAGTTAGGCTTGTTTGGCGCTCAAAACAAGCTTAGGCTTGAAATTGTTTGTGTCCACGAAACTGGGTTCATTGAGATCAGAACTGTATAGGTTCATCAATGTATGTGCTCTAGACAAGCTCAATTAAGTTCATTGGTAATGGGCAACATTATTTAACAACGGACCTTACAGCACTAGACCTACGGGGTGTTCGGCAGAGCACAAGCCAACTGGTTTTTGACAATCGCTACAGTACATAACTTTTAAACGGGGTATTTTCTCAAGACGGGGCTTACAAGTTAAACGTAGTACACATTAAAGGTTTAACATCTATACCAGCCAAAATCGCAAGTTAGTATCGATCTCTCCATAATCTATACCGTAAACAGCTAAAATTCAAAATTTTTAATCAAAAGTCATAAATCGTAGCTAAAAAGAACAGGCCGTATACTACTCCCTCTGTTCTCAGATACTTCGCACTTTTAATTAAGCACGCATGCAAATGCAATCAATTTTTTATAAAATATGAGCAAAATGCCTTCCAATAAGACTGCAAGCACAATTACGAGATGGTAAAGTGGGAGATATTGGTAGAGTTAACAGGGGTATTTTGGGAAACTATGCCTAAGGATTGAGAAAGTACCAAGTACATGTAAACAAATAAACAATATTTTCGTCAAAAGTAGTAGCTTTGGTCCATCCCTATTAAATTCTCTTGACTTTGTACAGCCATGTTTTGTGCATATGGTGCGCTTGCAGTAATACTGTAAAATAGAGGGAATACGTACATATTAAAGCTTGATTGACCTTTGTCTCGACAAGATTGGCTCGGATAATTGCATGTCGAGCAGGCTTTTTTTTTTTTTTTTGCAACCTATATAGAACCTATTTATATCCTCTTCTTGAGGAAGCTAAAAATAATTATGTCAACATTACTTATTTGATATCTTCTGGTTTGACGCACCGTACCATCCACTAAATAAATTTTATAAAGTTAATTTTATATTGTTCTCATTTGATTGATCACTTGCAGCAGCAAGGCACAATCATAGAACATTATTGGACTTTGCCACCTTTGTATCAATTAAATTTGAGACGAACTCATCTCATATTTTATTTCATGTATGAATATGTGCTGATGATGTCAATACAGTTGTGATCTGCCCTTGCTCACTCAACATTTTTCCTACTTCCATGTCAATACACGTGCTCGCACAAACTGAAGGGATTCGTTAAGCATAGATGCCCTTTTTCTGTGTCAAGGAGGTCAAGGAAAAAAAATAGCATTTTAGTGAATTCACCTGCAGTATTCAGTGCAAAAGATAAAAGAGGGCTTGGGAATTAAAATACGGAAAACATGAATTACAGACTCATTGGTAACTGGCTGTGGGAATGCAAAAAAGGCCATCACATCCAGATAGAGCTAACGCAAGATAAATATTTGACAGGAAAATCTATCTTAAAAGAGTGCGAACCAAGAAAGAAACAAACGGATTGTTTTTGTTGGTCTCATGTACTTAGCATGAGAAATATCTTTCATCAAAACCAGAGGTTCAGCTGGCAGGTGGGGGACAGCAAAAAAATATAATCTTTGGGAATAAATGTATGGAAGGGTGAAGAACAACTAGCTTCAAAAGGCACCACCTATTGAACTTGCAAGAACTTGCTGTCATGGAAGCTGGACTGGGAATCAATTGAACTAACAGATGAGGAAGACATGCAGGGCAAATAATCAGTTAAATCTATGTACCAAAGATATCACTGTGGAATGAGATGGCCAATCAGTGAGAGGAAACACCACAGAAGAGGATGACCGTAGACTACAATCCACTTCTCCAGATTGGGAGTAAACAGAAAAGCTGTAATTCACAATGTGTTTCTGCAGTATTAGGCTGGTTTTATTAGGATGCGCAGGGACAGATTCTGGTGACAGCAGCCACGACCATCCAGGAGGCTGCACTACAAACCACTGCTCCAACCAGGCTTCCTGGCTTCAGTTAGAGAGTTGGGTCTACCGGACTGACAAAGAAATCGCGATATCATCACTTTTGTTTTTTCATCTTGAATTGCTGATTTTGCACACTTGATGTAACTAAAGCCTATTAATTGTGTGCTTGCCATCTGGCTGCGTGACCAGTAGCCTTCTGTTCTTTGACAACAATGGTGTATTACTTCCTAGAATTGCGAAGAGGAGACTCTGGTTCCCCCTTCAAATTTACTAGATCAGGAGAATGGCCAATCTGAAATTGAAGCAAGGCAGATGAATAGGCATGTAACTGTGTTAAGAATAATCTTGACTGATGCATGTTTGGTTCTTGCATATAGGAGAGATGTGTCAGTCACGTTCATGTGTTGAACATTTGCATGAGCATGGGCCTGAAACATGATGTGTTCACGCTGTGGCCAGGTTTAGTTTGTGCATTAGTATATGGTCTTGTATTAGTCACATACACGTAGAGTTAGCATGTTAGCCTGTGCTAATCGGCAGTGTGTTTGTTGCAACGAGATTAGCTAATGGCCAGGTCAATAAGTCGGCGAGTAGTTAGCTGCATGCAGGTTAGTTGGGCACGTTCAATGCGTGGCCTGAGGTCAGGTGAGTGGACCGTGTCATGCGGCGTGTGCATGTATGGAGCGTGTGCTCGTGCGCATGAGACCCGGGCAGTTGAGGCTCCCTGTGCATGTAAGCTGGGCTATATGAGTCGTGTACTTGCATGTTCATTCTGAGTTGAATACAGAGAAAAGAGGTGTTCGTCGCCGCAAAATCTTCTTGTATCTATCCATTACAAAATCAACTCCTGTGTGTGTTAGTTCAGGTGAGTTCGTTGCTGCGCCAAGCTGATCGATCCTTGGGTGGTTCCAACAAACTGTAATAACAATTCAATCAGGCATCCAAACACGTCCTAAACAGTACACACTACATAGCTAGATTATTGGCAAAACTATGGATTAGGAATTTTGGCATACCGGCGTCGTAAAGGCGTCAAATTCAAGGGCCTTGACATGAGTAATCCCTTGAAAGATCTCGCACCAGTCTTGGGCACCTAGGTAGTAGCCCAGGCGGGTTCAGGAGCTCCTCGGCCCGGCAGCTGTTATCAGAAACATCCATGGCGATGCTGATTGCTGAGGGACTTGATGCTAGGCGCCCAGATGGCCCACCTCTCTGCCGTCGACGTGCACGTAGGAGAACCACAGATCCACGAGCAGCGGCGACGAGGCGATCATCGCATCCAGCTGCCTCCCGCCGTGGCACGGGAGGCTGACTTGGGAGAGGAAGATCTTGGTGAGCCTCGGGAACCCCGCGAAGGACGGCGGTGCCGGCGAGATGGCACAGCCCTCGAGGTCCAGGGAAGCGAGTTTTTTGCAGGAGAAGATGGAGGGGTCGAGGATGGGCTCGCCGGGGGCAGGGGGGAGGCGGACCCAATGGCGCAGCGGAACAGGTGATCAGGGATTGAGATGTGGAGGCGCTCGGGCAGAATGATAATTGCATTGGCAATGTACTACAATTGCACGTTAAATTAAACTGAAAGTTTAGTTCAAACTGTATGCAAGTTATAAAGTAATATGGTTTACACGAATGTTATCTACAAGCGGTTGTTAAGATGTCATGTCCATGTCGACTGTGGAAAATAGCAATGTATATTTGTGATGAAGTATCAAAAAGATCTTAGTGTGAACACATGACTACTTTCTCAGCCAACGTGTAATAAAAATCAGCACAGCCAACATGTTTGCATGCATGAAACTTCTAGTTAGCAAAATTGTTGTCCACATGCATGAGTCTTTTGGTCATTTCGGTAAGAGACTAGAAAGCCCTTTTTACTTGCTGTATAAGAAAGGCATTGTTAGCTGTGTTAATACGTGTCCAGCTAGTGAGTGCAGCCGTAACAAAATTGTTGTCCACATGCATGAGTCTTTTGGTCATTTCGGTAAGAGACTAGAAAGCTCTTTTTACTTGATGTATAAGAAATGCATTGTTAGCTGTGTTAATACGTGTCCAGCTAGTGAGTGGCAGCCGTAACAAAGATAAGCATCATGCTGGTTTGAGTCGGTTCCTTAAGTCGGTTGGTTTGATGCCTATAAATGGCTTGTAACACTCCCATGTAATCAGATGAGAACAGTGCTACCTCCATATATGAAAGCCACGAGCTATGCAATGAAGTTTGTTAGCATGAGCTTCATATGCGTGTGTGTATATGCTGCTAAAAATTGAGTGCTTTGCCATCTTATGAGTTCCAACAAGTGGTATTAGAGCAGGCGGTCCGAGACCGTCAGGATTGAGAGGAGTCTTTGAGACGCTAAGGAGAGACTGCCGGTGCACAGTCTGGGACTGTGAAGTTCATCGGTCTAGGACCGAGGCTTACTTGACGTCGGGCGTAAGCCACCATGGCAAATCTTATTGGCATAAGCAGTGGGATTAAGAAGCTCAATAGCCACAACTATGGCTATTGGCAGACCTGCATGGAGTCCTAACTATAAAGTCAGGATCTATGGGAGATCGTTGCGGGCACCAAGACAACTCATCCACCAAAAGAGAATATAGAAGCCTTGTGGAAGTGGCGTATCAAGACTGGCAAGGCTTTGTTTGTGCTGAAGACAACAATTGAGGAGGATCTACTGAAGCACATTCGTGATGAGAAGATGCCACAATCGGCTTGGGAGACTTTGGTAAAATTATTCTCAAAGAAGAATGAGGCGCGTCTCCAGCTCCTTGAAAATGAGCTTGTGGGTATCTCACAAGGTACTCTAAGTATTAGTCAGTATTTTACAAAGGTGAAAATTTTTTGTCGTGATATATCTCAGCTTGACCCTGAGGAGAAAATTAGTGAGTCAAGGATGAAGAGGATCATCATCCATGGCCTAAGACCCGAGTACAACGGGTTTATGGTCGCAGTAAGAGGATGGCCTTCGCAGTCGTCATTGGCGGAGTTGGAGAATTTATTGGCTAATCAAGAAGAGTTAGCCAAGCAGATGGGGAGTATTATTATAAAGGAAGAAGAGGAGGCACTCTTCACTAACAAGAAGAAGGGTCCACCTCGGGGACTAGGGATGGCAATTGTACCCGTTTACCCGTGTACCCGTGGGTAAATACCCTAATAGAGTTAGGTATGGGCTGTATTCTTTACCCACGGGTATGAAAATGGGGGGAAATCTCTACCTATCGGGTAAACGGGTACGGGTATAGGTTAGCTCTACCCGTACCCGTCTCGCCCGTTTACCCGTGAAATATACTGACATGTGGGCCATTCTAAAATAATAAACCCTATTCCACCCTCTTGCACTCCCGCTGGCACTCCGCCCTCCAGATCCGCCTCGCGCTCTCCGCCTCCAGATCGCCCCTCGCGACTCCGCCTCCTCCTCGTCCTTCATCCGCCCCACCCGGCCTCCTCCGCCGGCCTCCTCCCCGCCCCCGCCTCGGCCTCCTCCTCCGGCCTCCTCCTCCATTGCTCACTCGGCTATTCCACCCCTCAGGCGAGTCGGCCTCCCACTGCCGCCCTCTCAGAGACCGAGAGAGTGAGACCGAGAGCCCTCCATCGCCGCCCTCGCCACCCTCGGGCCCTCCCACCGCCTCCAAGAGACCGAGAGCCCTCCAATCGCCGCCTCGGGCCCTCCCACCGCCTCTCGTTCCACCGTTGTCGTCCAGATCCGGCCGGTGTCGTCCAAATCCGGCCGGCTGTCATCCAGATCCGGCCGGTGTCGTCCAGATCCAGCCACCTCATTGCCTGTCGCCCCTCTCCGCCACAACTGCCACCCTCTCCGGCTCTCCGTCAAAAAACTCGGTGAGCCTCCTCCGGTCCTCCTCCTTTCTTCCTCATCGCCGATTCTCTATTGAATAATAACTTTGTCAAGACCGTACACCAAGAACCAACAACCACCGGTGTGCGTCCGAACGTATCCTCGCCGATTTGCAACCACAGGAGGTTGGCGAAATCCTTTCACAGCCGACGTCTGCAAAGACCATGGCGGGGGCGCAGCGCAGTCGTCGGCGTCCTCCTTGGTCGCTTCTGTGGTGGCACCATGTTTAAATTTTCTTTTGTTTACAAAACAATGAGCTAACTTACTGGATTGACTGCAAAATCTTTGCTGAAGATGTGCAAGGTCCAGTTGGTACATGGTAGTGAAAATACATGCATGTTAAACTCACCAACTCAATTCTGTTTTCAAGTCTGCAATACTATGTTTATCCGTTTATGCCTTTATTTTTTGTTTGTAAACAATGGTCGATGCCTGTTTTGTGTGGACCAGTTTGGTATTATTGGACACAAGCCAGTTTCATGATGCATAGGATTGAATGAGTGAAGGGGTAAGATTTAATCCTGGTGCGACACTTGTCACCACGGGATTAATCCGGGATTTAAATTCGAATTTTATTTTCAGAAAATAGGAGGAGGTTTCTTAAACACTTTAAAAATAGCAAATAATATTTAAAAATCCCAGAAATTTATAGAAAATTCCTGGAGAACACTTTTTGAAAAGGCTAAAAAACGGCAAACACAAACTTTCAGAAAATACGAAAAACCTTTTTGAAAAGGCTAAAAAACGGCAAACACAAACTTTCAGATTCAGGCAACTAAAGAACACTTATTTTTATTTTAAATTGAATTAATTTTAATTAATAATTGTTTTTACTGGAATTTGAAAATAACAACGGGACTGTTACAAACTACCCCCCTTAAAAGAATCTCGTCCCTGAGATTCGCACGGGCTAGCAAAGAAATAGGTGTGGATCTTACTCTGATTGGCTTGAGCGGAGATCTGATTCAGACGTCCTTTTTGTGGTATTCTTCTTGCTGTTCGGAGGGTGTTGGCAGTCGAGGTTCCCGATGTACCATTCCTTACTGCCTGCTGCTTCTTAGGACAATTGTTGGCGTAGTGTCCTGTTTCTTTGCAGTTGAAACAAGTTACTCCGGCTGCGGGGTTCTGGTCCTTTGGTGGAAAGCCAATCATCAGAGTCTTGTTGTCTTCAGTGTCGGCGGAGGCGTTTGCTGGTACTAGCTCTTCTGCTACTGGCGATGGTTGGAATCTGTTGGCTTGCGGCAGGGTTCTTCTGACTTTGGAAAAGTTTCCAAAGTGCATGTGCTGAGTAGACATTCTTCTCTTCCGGTTCTCAATCTCCACATTCTTGCTTTCTTGGCGAATGGCCTTGCTGACTAACTGATGAAAATCTGCATAGTCACTGGATATCAATTGTACGGAGATGTTGTCGTTCAAGCCTTCCAAAAATCTTTCTTGTTTGTCTTCATCATTGGCTACGTCTTCTGGTGCATAGAGAGATAGCTGATTAAACTTTTGTAGATATTCATTCACTGTACGGCTTCCTTGACGTAGGGCTCTGAATTCTTTCTTCTTCAAGATCTTGGTTCCCGTAGGGATGTGAGCTTTCCGGAAATCTCGCACGAACTCATACCAGGTAATAGCTTGAGGGTTGGCGTGAGAGTCGGTTAGGGTATCCCACCATTCTGATGCTGGTCCATTCAACTGATGAGTGGCAAACAGGACTCTTTCACGGTCGGTGCACTGCAGGATGTCCAGCTTCTTTTCGATTGCGCGGAGCCAATCATCTGCGTCCATTGGTTCCGTACTGCTTAAGAAGGTCGGAGGCCTTATCCTTAGAAATTCTGATAATCTATTCTGGGGAGCTTGAGCTGGTGGCTGATGCATCTGCTGAGCTGGGTTGTTGATGGCTTGAGCTAGGAGCTGAATCAGCTGAGTTTGATTTGCCATCAGCTGAGCCCAATCAGGTCCAACTTCTGGCGGAGGCGGAGGGATTGGAGCAGATTCACTTCCTTGAGCTTCGGTGTTGGCATTGGGGTTGCTGACAATCGCATTTCTTCTTGTGTTCACCATCTGCTTGGAATTTAGATGAGAGGAGACTTAAGACAAAGGAGGGAAAAGGGGTTGTTTGCACAATCCAAGAAAACACCAATCTTTAGCAAAATCCTTTATTAATAATAATAGTTACGGCTGTCGACAAAAGAGGAAACTGACAGCTCATAACTTCGTCTACTTTCTAGCTTAACAACTTATCCTAAAGGGGTAAGGGTTGTCTTGGAGTGATCCTTCGGGGCTGTCGAAGTACAAAGCGCGATCCTTCGATGCGAAGATTGAAAAGGTGGCAGAGACGAAGAACTGCTTTTCGATCGGCTTCTTGCTTGGCTCTCTCGAAAGAGTATCCATTTCCCTTGAAGCGGAGACGCAGACTTCCATATCCCGTTCGCTTGGTGAGTAGCAAGGTGAAGCGATGTCCCAATATCTGATCTCCATGTCGGTCTACTTGGTGTACGAAGATAATTCGTCGTTGGAAACCCAAACGGCGAAGTAATCGATGAAGGCCTAAACTCCATCCATCATTTGGTGCAGGGTCCATCTACAATTATTTGAATAAGAGGAGAGTTAGAAACTTTGTAATGACATAGGATGAGAAAGAATTGAGGCATAAGATAAGCAAAGATTGAGAGGTAAGAATAAGCACAACTTTTGAAATTACTCTTATTTAAAATAAATCCCTAAGGTTCAACCATTCTACTCTATCTTCGGTCACGTCCTAGAGTCAATAATGCTCTGATACCATCTCTGTCGGGACCCGGAGCAACAACTCCGAAACCCTCTATGTTAATCGCACTATCCCAGGAAAGCTTAGTGCACACAGCAGAACAAAGACATTTATCTTGCATAATGACAAATTTTATTTAACTAAATATAAGCCTGATGGCCAAAGTTTTACAATAGCAATGAAGATAACAATGAAGAAAACAAAAGCAAGAATTTCATCCCGCCTTCCCACAAGGCGAATGATCGAAGACGTGGCCTAGTCGCAATCCTCACCGAAGTCGTCAAAGGCTTCCTCGGAAAAGAGTTAGATATAGCAACATGAGTACAAACGTACTCCACAAGTTACACCAGCAGTTTTACAGAGTGGATGCATGCATACGGATATCAAAGGAATACATATATGGTTAGTTTGCATAAAAGACAGCATTGAAGTAAATATCATAAAGTAAGTGCGAAAGCTGAATTTGATACAATAATTAAATCAACATTGTAATCAACATAAGTAACGTTAGTGCAGGCTCCAACCAAACACTAACCTATTCACAGCATCCCACCGGACCAATCTTTTCAAAACCAACTCGCACGGATTCCATCCATCCATACGGTTTTCCAAAACTCTCATGGATTCCATCCATCCACAAGGTTTTCAAAATCTCTCATGGATTCCATCCATCCATAAGGTTTCATAAAACATTTTTAAAATCAAAGTCTAATCCGTGAAAAACTTTACTCAGCTTGCCTATGACCGTGGGCACGGCTATCCGTGATAGGTTATACACTCTGCAGAGGTTGTACGACTTTACCCACAAGATATGATGATCTCATTTTGTCGGCCATTACACGCTTCCTTAGGCGTGCGACTGAGAAAATCATAACAAAGCCTTTACAATGATCCATTGCCAACATAATAACGCCGCCACTAAGGTTTCACCACAGCATGAATCCACATGCTGGAGCCCCCTCTTGTGCCATGTGAGACTTCTCACGGACTACGCCGCGCCACATTCAAATTATAGCGAGATTAAGTTGGAACTTCACAAATTAGTTGGCTAGGTCCGTCCCATACCGGACTTGTGGTAGTATGAAAAGGGCTTTGCAACAAGAGCTCACGCATCGGTCCTTTATTGACTTAGGCACAACCACAAACCCCTCGTGTCCGGCAATCAACATTTCGTCACCAAACGACAATGCATGCCAAGCAGCACCACCACTCTTACCATTTGCCTAAGTCTAAACCAGTTTTATATTTTGTTTATAAACATTTTATAAACACTTCCGACTTTCCAAAGTCCAGAAATAAACTTTAAAGTCTATCATTTTATGTGAAAGAAGTATCATTTTATGTGAAGAAAGTTCCCAAATCAAAATATTCTCAGCATGGCTAAGCAAGTTTATGAAATTTCTAGTTAATAATAATGTACTAACTAGGTTTTAACTATGTTTGACAAGGTATAATTGCATGAAATATCAAATTTGGCTGTCCAAAGGGATTTGGGTATAACTATAGTTCAAACTGAATTTAAACTAGTCTTGATTAAAAGTAAGCATGCATATTAATTTAAAAACAATATAAATAATTTTAAATATTGGGATCAACATGATCAAAGGTGTAACTTGCCTGGTTGCTCTGCGAAGAACGCACTGTTGAAATCGATCTCTCCGAAATTGCTGAAATCTAAACGCAAAGAACCAAAATTCAAATAAAATTCAAAAATTCAAAACAAGTACATATTTGAATAGTTTAGGATTTTAGAAGAATTTAGAAATTTGAACGGCTCAAATCGGAGCTAAAATGAACATTTACGGGCTTTAGGAAGTTTCAAAATGAAGGAAAAAGAAAAAGATGATTTTCTTGATTTATTTTTATATTAGAAAACTGAAATTATGACGTCATCTCAGGAAAATAAAAACAAAAGGAAACGAAATGCTGATGTGGCGCCACGTGGCTGCCACTGGGCTGCCACGTGTGCCCACATGGCGCCACGTGGCCGTTTGGCCGCACGGCATGCCACGGGCGGCGCTCGCCGGAATCGCCCGCTCGCGGCGGCGGGCGAGGGGTGGAGGACGAGGAGAGGATGGTGATCGCAACGGTGCCGGCGCGAGGCGAACGGCCGGGGGTGGCGGCGGCGAGAAAAAGTGGCGGCGGCGACAAGCTCGGCGGCCTCCCGGCGGGGGGAGAGGAGGGAGTGGGGAGAAGGGGAGAGGAGTGGTGCGGTGCCGAGGGAGGCTTCGGAGGGGAGCTTTATATAGTGGAGGAGCGACGGTTGAGCTCACCGGAAAACTCGGTTTGAAACCGGTTGGGGGCGGTGTGAACACATGCGGGGCGCCATTAATGGCCGGGGAGGTGGCCGAGGTGGAGGGGAAACCGAGGCGACAAATTTCGGGAAGAAGCGACGACGGCGGAGTTTGGCGTTGGTTTAATGCGGCGGCGGCGAACGGTCATTTTGGCGCGTGGGCGCGAGGGTTCTGGGCGGCCGGGGTGGCGGCGGGGTGGCCGGGGCAGGCAGGCAGGCGCGGCGCGGCCTGCGGAGGTGAGGCGGCGGTGTCCATGCCGATCGGCCAAAAAAAAAGAGGAGAGAGAGTGTGTAAAATTTGTGAAGAAGATGGTGAGGTTAGGGATGACAAGTGGGACCCACATGTAAGAGAGAGAAAGAGAGAGTGAAAAGGATTGGATGGTTTAGATTGAGAGATGTGGCAAGATCTCATCCATCCATTTTAAGTGAAGGTGAGAGGCTAGGATTGAATGAGTAAAGGGGTAAGATTTAATCCTGGTGCGACACTTGTCACCACGGGATTAATCTGGGATTTAAATTCGAATTTTATTTTCAGAAAATAGGAGGAGGTTTCTTAAACACTTTAAAAATAGCAAATAATATTTAAAAATCCCAGAAATTTATAGAAAATTCCTGGAGACATTTTATACTTAGGAAAAATATTTATAATTCATTTTGACAATTTTACCCCTTTATAAAAATATCTTTTGGCATAAAATAAATTGATTTTAATTTCCAAAAAATTCCCACAAATTCTATAAAATATTTTTAGACTTTCTAAAATATTTTCAACTCAAATTTGCTCTTTTAATTTTTACAAAAATACCCTTTGGCTTTAAAAGCTGATTTTGAGATATCAGAAAATCTCAGAAATTAATATTAAATTTTGGGAAGCTTGGAAAAGACTAAATAAATCTTTTTAGCTTTAAGAAAATATTTAAAATATATTTTCTTGTTTTTAGGCTTTGAAACCAAAAACCGGAAAATCACAGGAAAACCAAATAAAAGCCAAAAGCTTTTAAATACTTAATTTGAAGTAGTTTCTTTTATGAAACTTACCAATACCTTTTTGACAAAAGCTTTATGTTTTTAGTAACATTACTTTTAACGAAAAACCTTTTTGAAAAGGCTAAAAAACGGCAAACACAAACTTTCAAATTCAGGCAACTAAAGAACACTTATTTTTATTTTAAATTGAATTAATTTTAATTAATAATTTTTTACTGGAATTTGAAAATAACAACGGGGCTGTTACAGTTTATGCCTTTATTTTTTGTTTGTAAACAATGGTCGATGCCTGTTTTGTGTGGACCAGTTTGGTATTATTGGACACAAGCCAGTTTCGTGATGCATAGGTGATGTTTGAATGTGAATATGTGATGTACTCGGTTCATGGTAACGGGTATACCATGGGCGACGGTACCATGGGCGACGGTATGGGCGGGGTTTTTTACCCGTGGGCGTGTATGGGTATGCCCGTGGGCGAAAATTGGGGTCGCGGTGCGGGTATGGGCGAGCACTACCCGCACCGCCGCTACCGATTGCCATCCCTATCGGGGACTATGGAGGCCCAAACACAAGGTGGATAAAAGATGGCAAACAACATCCAAGAGAGAGAAGCAACTATTCAGGGGGAGCTCAACGAGAAAGACAAGATCAACAAGAGAATAATGAGAGAAAACAATATGGTGGATGCTTCAATTGTGGTAAGAGGGTCACTTTGCTTGAGATTGTCGATACCCGAGAAGGCGATTCGAAGTGAACTTGGCCACTACAAAGGAGGAGTACGAGATCACTTTAGAAGCATCTATAAATGAAGAAGAGTGGGACGATGAAGTTGAATTTTCTTAAGAAGTTGAAGAAGAGGAGCGTGAAGAGGACATGGAAGCACCAACTTTTGTGGCAACGACAGATCCAGAGATAAACTATAAGGAAAATTGGATTGTCGATTCTGGTTGCTCTAATCATATGACTAGTGATGACAAGAAGCTGCAAAATATGACTGAGTATAAGGGAAGGAGAATGGTGCTGACAGCCAATAACTCCAAGCTACCCATCTCTCATATCGGGAACACGGCTATTCCAAGGTACGGTCCTCAACAACTCTATCTTGAGAAGGTCTATCATGTCCTAAGCTTGAAAAAGAATCTGTTGTCAGTACCTCAATTGACAGCGGAAGGGAACTATGTACTCTTCGGGCCTGAAGAAGTTTTTAGAAAAGTAAAGGTGATCGCTACACCTATCATGGAAGGAAGAAGAAAACAATCTCGTTTATGTGCTCGCTGCAGAGTCAGCATACGTGGATAAGATTCAAAAGAATGAAACATCTGATCCCTGGCATGCACGACTTAGACATGTTAGCTACATCAAATTGAAGGGAATGATGAAGAAGCAAGTGTTGAGAGGACTTCCTCATTTGGACATCCGGACAGACGTAGTCTGTGCTGGCTGTCAGTATGGCAAAGCTCACCAATTACCATAGAAGGAGTCAAAATATCGATCCAAAATACCTTTGGAGCTCATACACTCAAATGTGTTTGGCCCAGTTAAGCAAACATCACTTGGAAGCATGAGGTATATGGTGACGTTTATCGATGACTTCTCAAGGTATGTTTGGGTTTACTTTATGAAAGAGAAATCAGTGAGGGAGAGATATGTGCGTGAGACGAGAACAAGAGAAGTACCATGTGTGATATGTTTGTAATCTTCTATCTTATCTTTAAAATAAGATAAAAATAAAATGAGTAAAAAGTCGTTAAAAAACTAGGTGTTTATATAGCGACGAACAGGACCAGTGCTTGTGTCTCGTTCGAAGCTACTAGTGGGTCCTTCTCTCTCGTAGAGACTGCTGCGCGGAAGGAAAAACGACTGCGTGCGCCACGTGGCGAGCAGCAAGCGTGTCCGCACCAATCTAGCTGTGAGGGTGACCTCAAAATAGCATTTCCGATTCCGTTTTCCCATCTATCTAGCACCATATTCTCTATCATGTATCTATATTATTGATTTAATATTCCTATATCTATGATCCATAAAATATAATCATCAATTAATATATGTGTTGATCTGTAAATAATAATTATCCTGTATAATGATATAAGATCAGAAATGATTTAGAATAACATCAAAATCTGAATAAATAGCTTCACGAGCAAATCACATACTTGTTGATCAAAAGAAGAAAATAACATATCTCTATCTCTACTACTTAAAAATTGGAGTTGGTGGTCGTCGGTACGTCCTCTAACTCTTCGTAGCCATCCGTTCAGCCTCAACTATCTGCAGCCATTCGATCACAATCCTCCGCCCCACGCGCGTAGCTTCTGCTTCTCCCCAACTGCTCCCCCACGAGGCGCACTTCCGCTCCCCACCCCCTCCACCAACCTCTCCCCACTTCTCCGCACCCCAGTCCCACCCTCCATCCCTAGCAGAAGCCGCCGCCGCCGCTCGTCTCCTCGCATTCGTGCCACCGCTCGTCTCCTCGCATTCGTGCCACCGCTCCTCCCATCCTCCCCTGGCATCCGCACCGCCGCTCACCGTCCAAGAGAGTAGGAGGAGAGACAGAGGGGGGAGCACCGGAGCAAGGCCAGCGTCGAGGCGGTGGCGAGGATGGGGGACTCCGGAGGCTCCGCCTCCGCCTCCCGCCCCATCCCTCTACCTCCCAACTCCACTGGCGCCGTTGGTCCCCCACCTGCTGCCGGAGCCCTTGCCCTCGCCTTGCCTCGCCCCACCTCCCACCCGATGCCAGCGCCGCCGCCTCCCCCACCTTTTTCCCTAGCCGCAGCCACAGCTTTAGCCGCTAGCCCCGCCTCCTTCCCGATCCACTGCCGCCAGCTCCTCTCCTCCCACCCGATACTGCTGCCGCCTCATCCTTCGGGCATCCCCCACCGCACCGAGGATAAGTACCACGAGCGAGGAGTCGATGGCGGTGTCCTGCTACCGCCTGTCGTAGCCTACATACGCCCCTCCTCACGCTCCCGCTCCACCCATCCATCCTCGCCGTGCCACCACACACGGCGCCACCGCACGCCGCAGTGAGAGCAACCGCCCGCCTCCCCCTCCGACCCTCGCCGCCCTCTCCCCACCGCCACTCTAGATCGGCTTCTACCGTCATCACCACCTTGACTCGTGCTCGAGTCGCCGTCCCCGCAAGCCTTCCTCCACCTCCGCCCTGACTCATCCACCAAATCAACCTAGGTGCTATCATCATGTATCTACCTACAGACATGGGATCATGAATTTCTCTGTTTCTATAATTACCACAAATGTGACCTGCATCATTCTTATGCTCATAAGTAACCTTTATGTTTTCTAACCTTTATCTTTTACATGTACAAGTATTGTGTTGGGCCTGTTGGCTATACTTGAAGAACATTGACTATATTGTGTTGGTGATACCTAGAAGAATATTGACTTAACTGAATTTATTTTCCTGTCAAATGTAACCAAATTAGGTGCAGCTTTGTTTGAGATCAATGAGATATTGGAGTACTAACCAAGTCCATTGTTGTTGTCATAATAAAACCAAATGTTTCTTTCCTTTTGATGTTGTATATATCCTGATCAGTTCACAAATACCAAAAAGTTAATACAGTAATATTTTTCTATGTCTGATTGGCATGTAATTCTCTATCTATTGTGCATGCTTATGTTGAATGCCATGCGCATTCTGCAATCTATAATGAAAACTTGAGGGTGACCTTGTACATAGATTGTTTTCTTGGATTGTGATTGTTGTTGGCTGTAATGAAAACTTGAGTTGGGCTAACAATTTTTGCAGGCGGATGTGGAGACCAATGAAGTGTACACAGATGACGCTACATCCGCTGAACCCAATAAGGCACCGAGTATTGTTTCGGCACTACTCAGTTTCTAATGGTTTGATGGTGTGAAATTTTATGGAGTTTTGATAATTTTGGCTGTGTTGATTTGTGCAGCAAGAGCCAAGAGAAAAATGATATGTATCTACCTGCAGACATGGGATCATGAATTTCTCTGTTTCTATAATTACCACAAATGTGACATGCGTCATTCTTATGCTCATAAGTAACCTTTATGTTTTCTAACCTTTATCTTTTACCCGCACAAGTATTGTGTTGGCTATACTTGAAGAACATTGATCAGATTGTGTTGGTGATACCTAGAAGAATATTGACTTAACTGAATTTATTTTCCTGTCAAATGTAACCAAATTAGGTGCAGCTTTGTTTGAGATCTATGAGATATTGAAGTACTAACCAAGTCCATTGCTGTTGTCATAATAAAACCAAATGTTTCTTTCCTTTTGATGTTGTATATATCCTGATCAGTTCACGAATACCAAAAAGTTAATACAGTAATATTTTTCTATGTCTGATTGGCATGTAATTCTCTATCTATTGTGCATGCTTATGTTGAATGCCATGCTCATTCTGCAATCTATACTTGAAAATTTGCCATGCGCATACAAGTAAGCATTTACATCATGTTATGGGCACTGCATTTAGTGCGCCAGATACAAGTTTTTTCTGTTTGCCTTTCTTTCCCTTTTTTTGGACTTGGATGGTGCTAATTCTTTATTTCTCTTCTATGTGGTACAACATGCACAGTCAACTGATGTTTTTGGAATACCGGAGACCCAACTAAAGTTTATAATTGAAGCTTGGTCGCAGGTTTGATATCATAGCTTTATGTCATGGTCTAAATGGGCTTCGTACTTTACAAATGGACATATGCTTATGGCTATTATCTAGATGATAAGGTCAAGAGTGAATTTTTTTTAGTACCTGCAAGGTTGTTATTTCATTGCATTCCAAAAGTATATCCTAAAGTTTATTTCATTGCATTCCAAAAGTATATCCTAAAGTTTATCATGTGCTTGCCAAAAATCATGGATCATTTATAAATCATAAATCTTTTATAGGTGAAACTGAGTTTGGTTTGGAGTGTTTTCATCAATGTGGTAAGAAAGACCTGCTAGCATTTTTGCCTTCTTCGAAACCTGGTAGTACTGAATCTCCGCCTTCATTGGCTGAATTTGGTGATTTCCATGTGAAGCTTGCTGGGTTGACAAGGTATTATATTTATCATATCTTATATTTTTATGTTGCACATTTACTCTACATACTTTTAGTCCATTGTGTTGTAAGCTTTCGTCCTTGATTTTTTTCTTAATTCTGTTTTTTGTTGTGAGCATATCGTCTCCTTGAAAGTTGAACTGTGACTTAATTAATTATGTTAGTGTTCAAATGTCAAGTGAGAATTTTAGAAGCTAGAGTTTGTATGATACTAATCTCAGCACTTATCACATCAATTCTCTTGGCAATGATTTAGTATTAGTCTTATCTTATTGGATAACATAGTCAAAGTCAAAGTTAACCAAAGTGGTGGTGCAGAAAAGCATTTGGAGTTAATAGGGCATATTGTTTAGAATGAAATTGCACATGGGTTTGAATTTACTAGGACTGTAATTTACCGTGAGGTTGAAAATGTTGTATGGATTCCTCGTCAACACTATTCTCTTGCTTCTTTAAGCTTTAGCATTAATATGACCTTTTTGTATATTTGTAATTTTCCATTATATGCTATTCTTGCAAGATAACCGGTACTCGGTGTATTTTATCTTGAAGGAGGATGGCCTTCAAGTTCTAACTATGACGTGAGTTTTTGTCCTTATCAATTAGTTTTCTTGTTTTGGTGCGTTTGATTTGTTCCTGATCCATGTTGTTTGTGTGGTTATGCCAATGATATGCTCTATGAAAATGATTTCGGATTTAGGTGTTTGGTCAATTGAGCTATTCAGGTTATTCTGATCATATATTTAGTGTATGTTATATTAGAGGTAGGTTATATAGTCAAGCATAAACAAATATTTTTCTTTGGAGAAATAATATATAACTGCAGTATAATATTTACTCATAAATTTTATTTTTCGTTGCAACGCACGGGTATTTGACTAGTTACCACTAGTATTTGACTAATAGTTTCCACATCAATCGACTCCCACGGGCTATGAGGCAGGTCAACAGGGGAAAAAGGCCTAGGTCATTCGGCCACACCTCCTCTTCGTCCCACCACGCCATGGCGCGTCGCCCGCTCCGCCGGCCATCATTGCCAGCACCAGCAGAAAGAGCCCCAGATCACACCTCCAGTGTCCATGCTGTCGTCGCTGGAGGAGTTCTTGCAAGATTTGAAGGCGTGACATAAAGATTTTTCCCCTTTCCTTTCTGCTGTAGATCTGGACCCTTTCTTTTCACATCTTGCTCTGCAAAGCCGACCTGCATGTGTAGGCATCTCGCCGCCATCGTCCACCGCAATACCGGTCGACATTGTCGTTGCTTCCCCCTCCACCGCCGCCACTCCTCCCGCCGTCCCCTCCTCTTCTGCTGCAGGTGCCCCGTGCAGCGATGCAGTCTGCAGATCGATGTGCCGTCGCCATTGGCCAACCACAGACGCCTCGGGAAGCAAAGTTCTTGGTACGGTGATCTGTATATCTTGCCATTAATCCATTAACATCTTACAACACTGTGTACACTTTACACATGCTATCGGTAGATTTGTGCCATAGGCTCATAGAAGAGGCCACGTAAGCCGGTTTGTTGATTAGATCTATAGTTTTGATGTATTTCTGCTAAAATAGGAGAGTATAAATGAAGGAAGATCAATCTTTCCTATAGTCTATGCTTGGTAGATGCATGTATCACACATTACTATCACATACTATCGTCTTGGCACAAACTATCACAAATTACTTGTTTACCCTTCTAAAATATAACAATTTACAGTGTGTTTGGAGATTCTCTGATTAAAATTGGTACATAGATCGAAGCCAACTGATATCCATTCTGTCCTGTCTGAAGTATCTATTGCAAGTGAATTGAATTAAAACTGGATTTCATAATTCTCTCTTAGAACATCACCAATTTCTCTGTACTGATAGTCAGCTACTTTGAATAACACGCAATGCAGTAATGTTAAACTGAATTGACAACTAGAATTTTGGAGCCAGCTTGAAGATTACTAGTGTCCCTAACTTATACTTCTTTTATATACTTGAAATTATGATGAAATTGTATATTTTGTTAGTTAAACTGGATTGTTTGGCTTAAAACTGCAAACTATGACTTAATTGCTCAAATACAACTCAGTTTGTACTTTTGAAAGTGCTGCTGCCATTTCTAGTCAATGCAAACAGTTCAATATATGAAATGTTTTTGTGCTTGGTCAATTGATTAAAGTTCTGAACTTTTTGACTATATCTAATGAAGCACAGAAGTTAACCGTACTGTTCCATGTGGTCAGATTTTGTAGTTCAACAGTTCAACTGCATTCCTCTAGCAGTTTACTGTAATACAAAACTAATAGTGCATGCAGAGTAGAATCAAATGTTAGTCTGTTACACTAGTAACTGAAGTTGCACATATGATCATCTTAGTAACTGAAGTTGCACACATGATTATCTGAAACATATCACTTAGCAGTTGTTCAAAACAAGTGTTATGGACATAATTGCAGAGACACTGCCTCAAATTACATGAATAATACTCGAGGAAATTTTATTGAAGTTCCTTCCGTGGATTCCTAGAGTATACTAGAATGTTACGCTACCAAAAGTGGTTGAAGTTTCAGATATGCATCAAGTTCACTTATAAATTGTTCAAAAGTACCGTCATCAACATAATTGGGGGAATACTTGCACACTATACCCAGCCAGAAGGAAATACAATGGAAGCTTCTTCTGTGGATCACAAGAGTAGATTCAAACGTTACTAAAAACAGTAGTTGAAGTTCCATATATGAAACCAAATAATTGCTCGAAAATCAGACTAGTGCCACCTACATGGTTATAGAGATACCATCGAAGTACATTTTCAGATCACAAAAAGGCTAACATGCCAAAAGTAGTAATGAAAGTTTCCTGAATGGAACATATCATGCAACCTTAGAGATTGTTTAAAATATACTGAAGATTGAATACTCTTCCTTGCATTACGAGGGTATACTCAAATTATACACTACGTCACTACCAATAATAGTAATCAAAGTTTCAGATCACAGATGATTCTGTGGCAGTTGCAAGTAGTAATACCGCTATGCAGATTACAACTCACACCCAGGGGCAGATGTAACGAGTGTGATCTATAGAATAGTAGAGATAGAGGGGAAGCATCCTCTGGATATAACATGACTATGATTAAAAGTAGCACTATCACAATATGTAACAGAAGCTTCTTGAATGCAGATCAGTTCAAGCAACTCAGGTGATTTGCCTTCTCAAGCACCTTTGGCGTACTAAGTAGGCAAGTTTGATCCAAATAGACTGTCAAGTTTCAAATACATCGAAGTACATTTGCAGATCACAAAAAGGCTACAATTGGAAGTGACATTACAAAAGTAGTAATGAAAGTTTCCTGAATGCAGCATATCATGCAACATACATATACTTAGAGATTGTTTAAAAACTACTGAAGATTATAAAAGGGGCGTGAACCGTGGCAGACGATACTCTGTTCCTCAAGTTCCAGGCGTACAAAATGGTTGCAATAACCATTTCATTTATAGAACCATACAAATACAACTGAAGTTCATCCACAGTTCACATTTCACAAGAATATATTCAGAATTAAATACGGCTCAAATGTCTTCTTCAGAATACGAGAACATACCCTGAAAGCAAATCAATCAATACAACGCAAGATTACCCCCTGCATCACAGGATTATACTCAAATGTTACACACTTGTAAGTACCAGAAAAGTGGTGACTGAGGTGCCAGATATGCAGATACGAAACGAATCACTTACAAATTGTTCAGTAGAAAATCAGTACACGTCCTTTGCAGACAACATGACTACACGATTGGAAGATTAACGTACACTACAGAAGGTAGCATTTCCAGTTCCAGCATGCGCAGCATATCACTTGGAGGTTGGAAATAGAAGATGAAGCTTCAAACCTCTCAGCTGATTTTCCTTCTCAAGCTCTCGTTGCATGATCGGTAGGTACATTGGGAAGGTAACTAACAAGATCTGTTCAAATTCTTCTGGGGTGTATGTCAATGGATTGCCGTTCCTCTCCATCCTATGCGCTTGTGTGTTCCGGTAGTACTCCAGAAATTCCGTAGGTCCGTTACTGTAATCATATTTTCTGAACTTGAATGACTCATCAAGCAGACGGTTGCCTTTCAATCTTATTTCCCAATCATCACCATATGGCAAAGCGTTCATGATGCGTTGTTGCACTGTGGCAGACTTGATATGTTCATACATCAGTTTAAAGAATTGGTACCTGTTCCCGATAGGCACCAGGGAAGCGTGCGTTCTTATGACATACTGCATTTTGATGGCACTATCGGACTTCATCAAGTCTAGCAGATGCTTCATGTCTTCAGGAACAGCAGCCCAATGGTACTCTCGGAACACTGTTATCTCAAGTATCTCGTGGGCATCCCGATAGTTTTGGAGTACAAATTCATCCTCCTTCGGTTTTAGGTGTAAATATTTGAGTTTGGCTCTACCAGAATCTGTCACGACAACATTTGATGCATCAAAACGCGGAAGGCACGCTCCCTTTTGGTAGCAGTCATGCAGTTCTTGGAGAAGTGAGCTGATAAGGAATTTGGCTTTCTCGGTCATAACGCATTTTTCCCTCCCACGCTTCTCGCCGACAGGCTCTATGCGGACAATTGCTGTCTTTTTGATGTATTGGGCAATTGGTGTCTCTTGGGAAGATGTTGCTCCGTGCAAGTACTTGTAATTAACTTGAGGCATCGTCCTGTGAATCGTAAGTGGAGCAATTATCAAGTAAATTCCAAGCACTGATCCAATAAACCATACTAGAAATTAGTAAGTGAACAGCTGAGCTTTTCAGTTGCTCCGATTTATTGAGGTTTTGCCTACTCCTAATTAAGTACGTTGGTAAGCAATTGAACTGAACAAGATATTTGTCTCTTTGGAGACCCGGCCGCCCGGTTCATCTGATCCAAAGTCGGGACAATGGACAAAAGCAGTCAAGATAACTAAATTGCAGCTAGCAGATACAACATAGTCAAAGCAGCTACTAATTTCCCGTCGGAGCAGCACACAAGACTCATCGATCAGGTTAGTATTGCGGGGCTGGTGATTATAGCGTACTACTACTACTACTGCCGAGATTGAAGGCTGCGCGAAATGATATACTTCCATGTTAATCTATTCCATCATGTCTGGATAAAAATGACGTGTTGCGCATTTCCTAAGTTGGCATGACAAGGGCCACCATGTGCGCGAACCTCGGCGGCAGCAAGTTCAAAGAAACTGATATGCTATATATCTGAAACGTTATATGCACTCACCTAGGAGAGTGAATACGAGGAGTGGTTGTTGTCGGCGATGATTCCGGCGAATACGAAAGCCTAGCCGGACAGAGGATACAAGAACAAAGTATCCGGGGAACAGAGCTGCGCGTTGCCTTTGCATCCCCCTATTTTTTGTCGTCAAGGTCCGTGATAGCAGAGTTGATACTGGTGCTTAGGCCCTGTTTGTTTCCACTTAAGATTATTATAATCCAGCTTATAGGTGCAGATTATATAAGCTAGTTTATAATAAGCTGGTGGGAAATAAGCTATCAGGTGTTTGGCAGCCTGGATTATCAGAGTTATGAATTGTTGTATTCGAATGTTTAAAGACTACAATACCTTTGAGCTTATAATGTTTAAAGATTGGGGAGTTAATGAATGGCAAAGGTAGGTAATTTTTTTGAAGTTTTATGGTCATTTACATAAAAGGTGATCTATAAGCTGAAATAAGCTGAAATAAGCTCCTTTTTTGAGCTTATTAGATTATAATAATCTGGGCTATTAGATTATAATAAGCTACCTTATAATCTGTCTGTTTGTTTCCACTTATGATGTATAAGCTAGATTATAATAATCTTAAGTGGAAACAAACAGGACCTTAGTGTTCCTCGCGGGTTTGTGTATAAAGGGTTGGATTTTGTTTGTGGGCTGAAAATTATGACATGGGCTGAGTGCTCTTCGCGGACTAGTGGTCGGTATGTACAGCCGTTGATAGTTTTTTATTTTCCGGACCTGAAAAAAATAAAAGTGAACAGGCCCATATCAAAGATCCCTAAAAAAATTGTTATACATTCCGTGCGTGCACGGGGTGATTCGAGATTTGGAGTAGGCCCGACGAATGTAAAATTTTGTATGATGAAGTGTCTATGTACAATGTCCCTCACTAAAGGATGTACCCAAATAACTTTTGGGACTGGCGATGTAAGGAACTCTAGCAAGAGGATTCTCACGTTGAGAAGGGAAGTTAGAGGGTAAGATTTACGTGATTATGGGTCATCCGATGTGAGATGGATGGACCAAATCGGATAGTACAATACATAACAGTATCGATGCTACAGTGATTTACAGTCCGTCCTCACTACGCGCCATTGTTACCCTCCGAATTTGCTCCTTAACTTTCAGAGGATCCGGATCCGAAACTCTATATACTTTTCCCCCCTTTTTAGCATACTAGTTCAGGTCGTACTACTACACTGGCTTCAGTCATCCGTATTTAGTCCATCACCACCCGCCTACTCACGTGTAAAATTTCAAGAAAAACATGTGAATTACATATCTTATATAAATTTACTATATAAAAACAAGTGATTTAATCTAGAACAAAATGACACGGGGATCTTGCTCTATCTATGTACTTATCAACACATCCATAAATAATGTGGTAGATAGTACTGCATTCTAAATTTTGTAACATCAACTAACTTCATAACAAAATTCAATGGCAAATAACTATTTATCAGACAACATATCAAAATCAAGAAATCTACTATGAGTGAATGATTTAGGATGAATCCGAGAACAAAAGATGGTTAACTATTGAAACACACTAAATTAGATATTGAAACACATTGAAAAATTCCCTAGTTCAATTGTTGCAAAAATTAAAATAGGGCATTCTAATATTAAAACCCTAATCCATAAGTATTTTAAAGATCATATAATTGAAATCCTAAAATCTAAATCATAAAATTTAGTACATATTTTAGTCGGCTGATCGTTACTTTGTTAGCTATGAAGATCATTGAACTTTGAAGCAACGAGCCAGTCAACCAGGATGAGATGACAAGTGGTCAGTGGACGACCTTACATATTGTCATGGATCACACCATACTGCACACATTGATACATACACCAAAATTTACTCTATTTACATGAGCACGTAATGAGATTAACACAGCGAGAAATCTAACCATACCATCCGAGTCCAGCGCATGCATGCATAGGAAAGAAACAACCGGTGTGCTCCCGGGCGACAGCAGCTTTGGCGCGGGGCCCATCGCTACTGTAGATGAAAGGACCAACTTACCAAAGGTTGCGTGCGTGGTGTGGGAATAGGGGAAAATAGGTAAGACATCATCTGGACCTAGCGTTGCCTACTTAGTTGGTTTGCAACTAGTGCTGTCTTGGACGTTTAGGCTTTGGGTTGGTGTTGGCTTCTGGCCGGATCGCTAATGGACCACGTTCAATAAAAAAATGCTTAGAGTTACTGTAAAAAAAGAAGGTTGAACAGTACAATATGTAGGGCGGCATTCACGTGGTCTCGCAATGACAATGGCAACCTCAAAATGCAAAAGCATACTACCGTTGTGTGGTCGAACAAGAACCAATTCCTTTTTAGTCTGTTTTAACCGTGGGCCAAGGGACGCCTCGTAACAAATATTTTTTTGTTATAACTAATGTATGAAATGTAGAAAAACAAATAATTAGAACGTGCTGGCTGATAAACAAGATGATGAAAGCAAGTACAATAACAATGACCTCAATAGTCCTGGTGCAATTCCTGAAGCCATGAAGGTAAGAAAAAACCTTATGTGCATATGGAAAAAGAAATTTATTCATAAATGAGAAAAGTGGGATGTATATGCTCATAATAATACCAATTTAATAACTTTTTTCTTTTTTGGACAAAAATACCTTGTAGTGACACACTTTCTCCGGGAATATATACGGGTCCTCAATTTTTCAGAGAAGCCCTTTTACACCCCTTCTTTTGCTGGATAACACCCTGCGGTTTTCTCAAAATTACGCATGGATCCTTGATTTTATACAAACAAAACCTTTGCTTTCTCTGGAAATCCATACGGGTATTCGATTTTTTAGAGAAACCCTTCTCACGAATTACCAGCTCTTTTACCTCGGTCCATACGGTAGAAGGAGGTGGTATCGATCAAAGACACACCCAAATTTACCTATGTACCCCTTAGCACCTGGCACCTCCATTTCTAGACTGGTGATGAAGGAAGCAGTACCAACAGGTACCATGCGTGTCGGCTGAGCCGCTAGATCTTCCTAGGATGGATGGCTAACCAAATCTCCAAGGATAATAAAAACTCTGTTCAACAAAAATGGAAGTGTGCAAACTGGATCGACCTCAACATTAGACTGTTAAGGAGATAAAGATAGAGTTGTATTAGGAGATAGAGTTTGGATTCTATTCCATATATGCCTTATCTCTATATGGCATATCTCTTGTACTCTCCTATATATATGGCCCTTTGGGTCTCATATCAATACACACAATTATGAATATTGTGTGTGTATTGATATAAGACCCAAAGGGTCATATATATAGGAGAGTACAAGAGATATGCCATATAGAGATAAGGCATATATGGAATAGAATCTAAACTCTATCTCCTAATACAACTCTATCTCTATCTTCTTAACATAGACATCCAGGATTTGCAATTTTACATGTTTTCTTTCTGCCAGTGTACTCCCTACAAGCATTCTAAATGCAATCGATCAGACATTTCGGGGATCACATCGGTTTTGCGGAGCTGGTGATCATAGCGTACTACTACTACTGCAGAAATTGAAGGTTGCGCGAAAATGATATACTTCCATGTTAATCTATTCCATCATGTCTGAATAAAAATGACGAGTTGGCTAAGTTGAATTTCAGGCAGTTCAAATCGAACAGGTATAATGAAAACAGAATGGTTTTGCCATAAATAAATATAGGAAGTGTAAGAAAAAAGAGTGCCTGAAAATGTGCCCACATAAAATTGTTGCATATAAAAAACCAGCAAACACTTATCCTAACTCCTATTAGGTTATCACAAAGAACAAATACACATCATGTTGTCAGTTCAGTAATCTCCTTAAAGCACGAGTTCAAGTACATAGCCCGAGGAATTCAGCTAATCTCCATACGATTTAATTACTTTAGTAAGAAACTGAGCTGAAGTTAAAAAAGAAGAGCATTAGCCAAGATGATATTGTGGACACACCTTGCCAGCCCTTGAGGCCCTGGCCTTCACGTCGATATCTCTTGTCCCGCAGATGCGCCTCGCTCCTCCCTGTCCACCCTTCCCTAAAGTTCACCAAAAATGTCATATAAGACCATAGATAACTGTACCTGTGAATTGTGAAGTATTTGCAAGCTTCAACACGATTGAAAGTAAACAATCGAACTAAACCGACAGACTTGTCTCGTTGGAGACCCTGCCTTGTTCTTCCGATCCGAAGTGAGGATAGCTGATATAAACGCAAGCGAAATTTGTTGAAAAACATAGGTAAATGATCACGGTGTGGACGGCGAACGCACACATGATCACGGCGGTGATCGGCTCCGGCGTGGGCCATTAGGCGGAGCCACCTCCCGGCGAGCCTAGGCAGCTGCCCGGGCTCGCATGAGACGAGCCGTGGACTTCGCGTAGGCGTGTGGGCCTGATACGTTAGTTGCACTCACCTAGGAGAGTGAATACGAGGAGTGAAGCGGATACGAAAGCCTCGCCGGACTGAAACGGAGAATGCACGTCTGGAGAACAGAGGATAAGAACAGGGCAGAATGCGTCGAGGTGAGGATACAAGAGCGCTAATAAGAGTAGAAGTGTTGTTTGCGGATCCCAATTCCTTTTTTAGTCTGTTCGCGGATGAAAACGATAGTAGAAGTGTTGTTTTCGTCGAGCTACTCTGGTCAACAGGGGACGCGTGATCCAATTCCTTATTCGCGGGCAGTCGTTTTCATAGAATCTCTTCGTGGTCGGATTTTGTTTGCGGGCTGAAAATTTTGACATGGGCTGGGCTGAGTGCTCTTCGCGGATTTGCGCTCGGTTTTTGTACTGCCATTGAAAGTTTTTGATTTTCCGTGCTCCGGACCTCATCACCTATGCTGTAAAAAACAAAAGTAAACAGGCTCATATCAAAGATCCCTAAATAAATGTTATACATTCCGTAGGCCTGACAGTTGTACAAAAAATTGATATGGAAGCGGGGGCAACAAATTCATCAGTATTTTTGTATGATGAAGTGTCTATATACAATGCATCTGCTACAGTGTAAACTTCGTTGCACTTTGTATAGTACGCAGCTAATTGTTTTCTTATCAAACTAACTAGCAGCATAAGCGCGGCCCACCGCACTAGCTACCGTGTAGACCGAAGTAAAAGAGACGATAATTCACAGAGAAGTCTTTCTTAAAAAATCGAGGACACGTACGTAATTTCAAAAAAATAGAAGGTCTTTTCCACAAAAAAGAGGACCTATAAGGATCTGTACGTAACTAAATGAGGACTCATACGTAATTTTGGAAAACTACGGGGTGCTATCCTGCAAAAGGATACGCAATTTCTGTGAATTGGAGGGGGTTTTCAAAAAAATCTGATAGGACCTTTTTGCAAGAACTAAGGACCTTTACGTGATTTCAAAAATATAGGGGGCCTTTTTGCAAATACGCTGATATGGTGCGGTCGGAGGCCAGAGTTCCCCCGGCTTTAATACAGTGATGATACATTTGGATTTGACATACAACGCTTTGTGTCCCTGCTAGCGGTGACAACCCAAATAACTTTGAGACCGCTGATGTAAGAAACTCTAGGAAGAGGATTCTCACGTTGAGAAGGGAAGCTAGAGGGTAAACAGTGCTGTGATTTTACGTGATTATGGGCTATCCGATCTGAGATGAATGGACCAAATCGGATGTTATAGTACAGTACCGATGCTACTGTGATTTACAGTCCGTCCTCACTATACGCCGTTGTTACCCTCCGAATTTGCTCTTTAGCGTTCAGAGGATTCGGATATGAAACTATATATACCTTTTTTCCTCTTTTTAGTATACCGCCTAAGTTTCAATTTGCAGGTTACAAAGCTCAGGTCATACTACTACACTGGCTTCAGTCATCCGTATTTAGTCTGGTCGCCAGCCCCAGCCTACTCAGGTAAAATTTCGGTAAAAAAACATGTGAATTGCATATCTTACATGAAATTTACTATATAAAAATGCTTAGTTACTGTAAAAAGGAAGGTTGAACAGTACAATATGTAGGGCAGCATTCACAGGGTCTCGCAAGACAATGGCAACCACAAAATGCAAAAGCATATTTACCGGGTGTGTTGGCTGGAACAACAGCCAATTCCTTTGTTAGTCTGTTTTAACCGTGGGCCAAGGGAGTCTCAAAACAAGTTGTTTTTGTTATAACTAATGTATGAAATGTAGAAAAACAAGTAATTAGAACGTGCTGGCTGATAAACAAGATGATGAAAGCAAGTACAATTACAACGACCTCAATAGTCCTGGTGCAATTCCTGAAGTCATGAAGGTAAGAAAAAACCATATGTACATATGAAAAAAAGAAATTTATTCATAAATGAGAAAAGTGGGGTGTATATGCTTAGGGGTGGAAACGGATCGAATACGATCCAATAGTCTCAAATATAAATACGAATCCATATTTTTAAAACGAATATGAATGCAGCATATCACTTGGAGGCTGGAAATAGAAGATGAAGCTTCAAACCTCTCAGTTGATTTTCCTTCTCAAGCTCTTGTTGCATGATCGGTAGGTACATTGAGAAGGTAACCACCAAGATCTGTTCAAAGTGATCTGGGGTGTACATCAATGGTTTGCCGCGCCTCTCCATCCTATGCGTTTCTGTGTTCCGGTAGTACTTCAGAAATTCCATAGGTCCGTTACAGGGATCATATTTTCTGAACTTGAATGACTCCTCAAGCAGATGGTTGCCTTTCAATCTTGTTTCCCAATCATCACCATATGGCAAAGCATTCATGATACGTTGTCGCACTGTGCGACACAGCGGAGACTTGATTTGTTCATTCATCAGGTTAAAGAACTGGTACCTGTTCCCGATAGGCGCCAGAGAAGCGTGCGTTCTTATGACATACTCCATTTTGATGGCACTATCGGACCTCATCAATTTTAGCAGATGCTTCATGTCTTCAGGAATAGCATCCCAAGGGTACTCTCGGAACACTGTTATCCTAAGTATCTGGTGGGCATCCCGATAGTTTTGGAGTACAAATTCATTCTTCCTTGGTTTCCATTGCAAATCTTTGAGTTTCGCTCTCCCAGAATCTGTGACGACAACATTTGATGCATCAAAACGCGGAAGACACGCTCCCTTTTGGTGGCAGCCATGCAGTCCTTGGAGAAGTGAGCTGATAAGGAATTTGGCTTTCTCAGTCATAACGCATTTTTTCCTCCCACGCATCTCGCCGACAGGCTCTATGCGGACAATTGCTGTCTTTTTTATGTATTGGGCAATTGATGTCTCTTGGGAAGATGTTGCTCCGTGCAAGTACTTCTCATAATTAACTTGGGGCATCATCCTGTTAATCGTAAAAGGAGCAATTATCAAGTAAATTCGAAGCCCTGATCCAATAAACCATACTAGAAATTAGTAAGTGAACAGCTGATCTTTTCAGTTGCTCCGTTTTATTGAGGTTTTGCCTACTCCTAATTAAGTACGTCGGTAAGCAATTGAACTGAACAAGATATTTGTATCGTTGGAGACACGGCCGCCTCGTTCATCTGATCCGAAGTCGGGACAATGGACAAAAGCAGTCAAGATAGCTAAATTGCTGCTAGCAGATACAACATAGGCAAAGCAGCTACTAATTTCTCGTCACAGCAGCTCATAAGCCTCATCGATCAGGCACTCCATTTTTTCCCGTGCTAATCCTGGCAACTTTCTGGGATCATGTCAGTTTTGCGGAGCTGGTGATCATATCGTACTACTACTACTGCCGAGATTGAAGCTACGCGAAATGATATACTTCCATGTTAATCTATTCCATCATGTTGATCTTTTTTCTTCGTTTCCTTCTCTCTTCAAATTGGTTTGTGGGCTGTCAATTTGATATGGGCTTAGTTTTCTTCGTGGTTTTGTGTATAAACGGGTAGTGTAGGTAGAGTTTGCAGGCCAACATTTCAACGACGCTGGGGGAAAACAATGTTTTTTGGGCCCTAGTCGGCAAACAGCAAAGCAGAGGTTTCTCCGGCGAACACCTTGATCGGACGAACACGCAAGATTTTGCTTTCGGTTTCTTTTGAGTTTAAACGAGAGAGGTTACGAGGTACTGAGCCTGACATGAACTGAGCATCAACATACTACATGACAGAATTGAAAGCTAACTCGGGCAGCACAGGCCGCCGTGGGGGATGAAAACTGCTGTGCCACGAGCACTACGAGTAATAAATGGCTCGGTCGGATGAGCTCGTCCCAAGCCTGGCTCGGCACTAAGAATTAAGAAAGTGGAGATGCACGGGCACTCCCGCGCTGGAGGCACTCTTTAGAGGAGTTCCCATGATGCACCGGGGAAGTAGGAGACGCTGGTTGGGGGCAGGACGGCAGCCGGCGAATATGGTGGTGCTCATGCCGCCGAGCGGGAAGGGGGCTAATTGCTAAGCATCGCCTTTGCGCAGCAGAAAAAAAAGTGTGGAGTTTAGTTGCACTCATAGGAGAGTGAATACGAGGAGTGGCGATGACTCCGGCGAATACAAAAGCCTCGCCAATGAAGTATGCCAAACATTTGTGCAATGAAGTATCCCCAGAACATTTGTGCTATGAAGTATGCCAAACAACACCTTCCATCTTTTGGGCCCATTGTTGAGTAAATCTCGAGCAGAGCGTTTTTTAAACTCAACAATGATCCGTGCTTTTTTTAGTCAAAACATTGGCGGCAGTAGTGTAACGTAGGTAATGTAGGCAGGTTTAACGACGCTGGGAAAAAAATCTTTTTAAAGTATCTTTTAGAAGCTGAAAATAAGATGGCCAGTATCACTATATTATTGATAGATACATTGATAAGTATATGTATGGAGTATGAGCCCCTCGTGTCATTTTTATTCTAGATCCGCCATTGGTTTTGAGGGCAAGAAAATCTTACAATAATCCTAAAAAAGAAAACCCTAGAAATTTTTGCATTAATCGAGAAAAAGAGAAGCATCTCCACTGCTTATTTTAATAGGACCTGATTATAATGGTGTAGATATATATATATATATATATATATATATATATATATATATATATATATATATATATAGTTGTATAGCAAATACAATTGTTTAATCATAGACAGTAGAGTTATATATCAAAAACAACTTTATCATAATGTATGCTAATTCTAATAATCTTCGCACGGTTTAATTACTTTAGTAAGAAATTGAGCTGAAGTTAAAAAAGAAGAGCATTAGCCAAGATGATGCTGTGGACACACCTTGGCAGCCCTTGAGGTTCTGGCCTTCACATCGGCAGCTCTTGTCCCGCAGATGCGCCTCGTTCCTCCCTGTCCACGGGAACACCTAGAGTTCACCAAAAATATCATCTAAGAGCATAGATAACTGTACATGTGAATTGTGAAGTAATTGCAAGCTTCAACACGATTGTTAGTAAGCAATCGAACTAAACCGACACACTTGTCTCGTTGGAGACCCTGCCGTGTCCTTCCGATCCGAAGTGAGGATAACTGATATAAATGCAGACAAAGGTCTCGCTTTTTTTATTTGAGCTTCTGATTTTTTTTTACTATTAATAAATTTCGTCTTTTCTAAACTTTTGGTTTTTTTAGCTTTCTTGTCGATTCTTTTTTCCTGTATTTGTTTGCAGTATACGTGAAGGGCTAACATGTTTTTTCTATTTTTATTTTTTTTAAATTTAATTATGCTAAATAAGTCACAATCAGTTACAGTGCAAAATAAACCAGTTACAGTAAAAATTCAGTCATAAGTCAGGCTTATTCAGCCCAAATGAAATTTGTTGACAAATATAGGTAAATGATCACGAAGAAAAACGCACGGTGTGGACGGCGAACACACACATGATCACGGTGGTGATCGGCTCCGGCGTGGGCCATCGTTCTACTGGCACAGTCCCCAACAAACGCAAGCCGCACAACTACGCCCAGATGGACGCCGTGAACGCCAAGCTGTTAACCTCCGCGTCGCCAAGGTCGGCGCATCATTCAGTACGCCAATCTCTCCGACGGCGCCATCCAATAAACCTCCACGCTCCTCGCCGGGTTTAGTGCTGCTGCTCCGGTGACCCGTCTCCGACAAGTGCGACTACACCTACATGGACGCCGCGAACGCCGAGTTGACAACCCCCGCGTCAACTCGGTTTGTGCTCTCAGTATACAAGAACAGAGCATACAAGAACATCCAAATGTCTTATGACATTTCGACAGATTCATGCATGTATTGATACATGGGAAATACGCAGTGCCGGTCCTACACTTTCAAGGGCCCTTCGGCGAATTTATCGCAATGGGCCCTCAAGACTATGTATATGTTTGTAGATTTGTGTAAATTGTAATATATAGGTATACACATATGACATATATATATACACACACATATATAAGTTTAATTTTACTAGCAAAGCGACCAACAATAAATCCTAAATTTAACATGTTTAATAATGATCGATGAACAATGTCAAGACTAAGAGAACAATAAATTGAAACTAATGTGATTACCTCAGAAGAAGAATAAAACTCCATCAATATCCATTGCTTCTCATGAAAAGAAACTTCTTCGGGCATTTCTTGATGCAAAATCATCAATGATGGTATTGAGATCAATAGTCTCCAAGACATCCTTCTCAATGCAGCACATAGTCAAGCCATTCAGCCTTTCTTGTGACATAGTTGACCTCAAATAGTTCTTCAATAACTTCGTTTTGAGAAACTTCTTTCACCAAGCTCATCATCACAGTGCAGCTTAGGAGGATTCGATAGGCAACTGAAATATTTGGATAGCAATCTGCAGCCATAACAAACTCTAGAATCTCAGATGCTGACATCAAAGCATCAGGCAAAGTCACTTGCAGCACCTTTAGTTCTGAAAAAAAATCATTTCTCTCAACATCGGACGAGTTATCATCAGAAAAGGTTTCTACATATTTGGTGCAGCACCTCCAAAGTTCAGCATCATCTAAGGACTTCAAATTTTTTGAATTGAACAAGAACCCGAACACTTCATCAAATGCTTGCAGCTGCTCAAATCGACTAGTCAATGAAGTAATTGCAGCATCGATCATAACTAGGAAATAATTTACTCTAAAAGATTCCACTGCAGACTGTTGTATTTCCTCATCTTGGTCATCTTGTTCATCAAAATGTTTCTTTCTCTTTCCTTGACGTTTTGTACGAAATTTGGGCTCTACATCCATGCCAGATGCAATATTTTTTGCAGTATCCATACTAGAAGTGAAACCTTCATCTCTGTACTTCTTAAAATATGATATGACACCTTCAATATGCTTGAGAGTAGCATCCATGCTCACAATCTTAGACTGCAACTTCTTACTCACCTTATTTATGGAGAATAAAATGTCATGCCAAATGACCAAACCAACTAAAAATTCAAAATTCTCAAGTGCACTGACCAAAGACTGAGCATCACTAACTGCCTTTGGATCATCGCTTGAAGCCTCCTCTAGCGCTATCAAAGTCGACCTTATTTGAGGAGTTTGGTATCGATAGCTTGAACACTTTTATCCGACTCTCCCACCGGTATTAGACCATGACTTGATCACAATTCGGAACATTGTCGAGCAAAATCTTCCACCTTTAGTAGAAGTTGAAAACAAGGTGTATATACGTTGTATAATACCAAAAAAAGAAACAGCTTGCCTGCAAGATTTTTTACATATCACAGAGTAAGATTTAGGCTTTGACATATATGATGAAAACAATGTATAACACACAAAATAAATAAATATCTTACCTGCAAGATTTTGCCATATCACAAAGAGTAAGATTTAGGCTATGACATGCACATGGCATATATAATGCTCTTGGATTAATTTCAAGCAACCGCTTCTGAACACCTTGGTGTTTTCCCTTCATATTGGATCCATTGTCATAGCCTTGTCCTCTCACATCATCAATATTCAAATCAAGAGAGGCCAATGCATTCTTCGCTCATTAAAAGCCCCAATCTCGATGTGTCATCTACCTTCAAGAACTCCAGAAAGAACTCCTCTACCCTTGGAACATTACTCGACATATTGACACAACGAACAATTAGAGTCATTTGTTCTTCATGACTCACATCTGGAGTACAATCTAATATCACAGAAAAATACTTGGCATCCTTGATGACCCTTAATAAAGATTTTTTCACAGCATCAGCAAGAAGGGAAATCAACTCATTCTGAATTTTGTGCCCAAGATAATGATGATGAATCTCACTATTTTGAATGCGTCTAATATGGTCTTGCATCACAGGATCAAATTCACCCATCATTTCAATTGTACCCAAAAAGTTACCATTGTTAACTTGATATAGCTTCTCGTTTTGCCCTCGAAAAGCCAAATTATGTTTTGCAAGAAACTTGACGGCAGAAATTATTCTTACTAAAACTTGTCTCCAACGCTCTCTCTCCTTTGCAACTTCCCGTTGCAAATCATCATCAATTGTTTTGTTTTTGCTCAACCTCAGCCTAAGTTCATTCCAAGTATTCATGTTTGTTATATGCTCAACGCTATTCTCATGTTGCTTGAGTCTAATGCTAAGATGTTTCCAGTCATTCATTCCATCTAATGCTAGAACACTTTTGCTTTGATTTGATTTAAACAATTTGCAACAGAAATAGAAAACTTTGTCCACATGCTTAGAGTAAACCAACCATTTTCTATCAATCACCTCATCGTTGCTTAACTTTCTGGAATAGTAAGCATATGAAAAATATCTACCATTACTATCTGAAGGGAACTGAAGATTCAACTCTCTCACAGGCCCTTTTTCAATCAAGATATCTCTACCCTTGTTATCAAGATTTCCCCATGTTCTAGGGTCAAAGACATCATGAATTGAAGCTTCTTGAATATCATCACTGGATTTTCGGTTTGAGATGAAGGTCAAATTTTCATGCTCTGTAGCATCATCATTGACATTATCTTCACTTAAATTTTCATTAATTGGCTGCTGCCCTTGTTCTTCAATATTAGGTGCATCTATTTCAACAGGATTATCATCGGAACATCACTACTCGTCGGAAAGAACTTATGTATAGCACCCTTTGTGTTTGAATAAACCGATCTTCTAATTTCCTTCGCTTTCTTTTTGCAAAGACCGGACAAATGTTTCTTAGGTAACATTATCAAATTCCAACACCTAAATTAGGATAAAAACATATGTATAATTTTGTAGGATCGTTGATAGCAATCAGGAATTGGCAATTTAACAAATCTATATAGCCTAAATTTATCATTGAATAATTTATCAGGATCCGTACGGCCTTACCTCCACAACTGGGGAGTCTTGATTAGCTGATTCGGCGATTCTCAATGCAGTCGCTCGTGGTCGCGCGTCTCGCGTCGCGTCGGCAGCCCGGCAAGCCGCCACGGGATTTGCCTGGATGGCTGGATCTAAATCTTTTGCCTGGATCGAAGTACACGCTGAGTCCGCCACGGGATTCTCGCAATCTCGCGTCGCGTCGGCACTCGGCAGACAGGAGATTTGCTCAGCGCGCGGAGTAGCGGACGCAGTCACGTAGGC
Organism: Bonia amplexicaulis; assembly: GCA_036346245.1. Taxonomy (NCBI): domain Eukaryota; kingdom Viridiplantae; phylum Streptophyta; class Magnoliopsida; order Poales; family Poaceae; genus Bonia; species Bonia amplexicaulis. Next base: position 11,927,597 of record CM070753.1, on the reverse strand, counting down.
GCGCGAGATGCCGAGAAGCAGACGAGAGCCGGGAGGCGCAGGCGCGTAGCCGCGCAGGCGGGACGCAGGCGGGAAGCAAACGGGAGGCCGGAGGCGCAGCCGCGCAGGCGGGACGCAGCCACGCAGACGCTGAGATCGAGGTGGCGCGCGTATTCTATGCGGATAACGAACCGTCACGGGCTCACGGCGCGTCCGCAGCTCCGTGCGTATTGCATGCGGCCGATTAGCGAACCGTCAACCGTCCAGCGTCCGTTGCGTAACTTGCGTTGCATACTTGCATGCGATTGCCGATTAGCTCACTGTGTATTACATATATCATATATGGGTGTGGGCCCCTCTTGGACTGGGCCCTCGGCCGTCGCACCCCGTGCACCTCTGCAGGGCCGGCTCTGGAAATACGTTGGAAAATACATCTTGCGTACAGACAAAATTACGTAACATCTTGTGACCAAACACATCATCGTATGACAGGCCGCAGTGGGGATGAAAATGCCGTGCCACGAGCCTCGCACTTCGAGTAATAATCGACTAACCAGCGGCGTATCCGTGCACACACCATCTATTGTGCACTCATGCACTCACAAAGCTTCGGCCGTCCAATGTCTATTTGATGGCACGATCAATATGCCTTCTATTTCGCAAAAAAACCGCACCACTCTACTTGCTTTTGCAAAACCATCCCTAACCCATCCCCTCCCAACCCTTCTTTCCCCAAGCCATCCCCTCCCATCGGCCGCCTCCACCCGTCGTCCCCCCGAGCCGCCAATAGGGCTATAAAAAGATCAAGGCTCATGAGTTATTTGAGCTCGGTTCACTCTAGACTAGATTCGAGCTCGGCTTGATCGCGAAACAAGGCGAGCTCAAGCTCGATTTCAAGCTCATGAACCTCAACAAGCCGAGCTCGAATAGCTTGACCGGGTTGATTTCCATAGCCCATCAAAAATCGATTAGTAGTACTAAATATCCAATCTTTCTTTCCTCATTAAATTCAAATCACCCTAGGTCCTTAGGTCCTAGCCTTATCCACTCTACTAAATCTTGCTCTAGAGTCTAGACCAAGTGACTACCCATCCGTGCTTTGCCCGACCGCCAACAATTCCAATCTTGACTAGGTCAGCGGCTGCCCTAGATCTAGCAAACCCAATCCCCTTCCAGCCTGCTCCATCTCTACCTAGCCACCCTCGACTTGGCGCAACAGCCGCCCGATCTGACGTGGCGACCCGGACGGCAACCCCAATCCCTACCCCGCCGGCCAATCCCTTGACCCCACCCGCCCACCCCAAGCGATGATGCGAGCAATGGAGCCAGCACGCCGCAACGCCGATGCCGCCTCCTCCTCCGTGGCTCCGCCGTGTCGAGTGTCGGCGCTGCTCCTCCACCGCCGATGCCCTTCTCTAGTCTCCCTACCGACACCGATGCCCTTCTCCTCATTAGTCATCACTGATCTGAGTATAAATTATTCCTCTAAACCCTCCTCTTTTTTTCATGTGAATCACTTGAAAATTTGTGAATGTTTCTTAATGATCATGTGCTACCTAGCCTACACTTAACGAACTCAAGCCCACCTACAAGCTTGCTCAAGCTCGGCTCGAGTTTTTTGTCGAGCTTGAGCCTAGCAGGATGGGCTCACTGAAGTTCGGCCTATTTGCAGCTCTAGCCATCGGCCACCTCCGCCCCTGCTCCCCAAGCCATCGCCCGCCTCCACCCCTTGACCCCAGAGCCAGCGACTGCCTCCGCCCCTCAGTTCATTCATTCCATTGGAATAGCCAAATAGTGTTTTTTCTGTTGGATTAATTGGGTTTGATCCAATTTAATTTAGCAATTAATCAAATGAAATTCCTAGGCCCACATGGAAAAACTGTTTAGTCCCATATGGAGAATTAAATGGGAGTTACACCACTTTGAAAGGTGGAACGTGGTAACCCCCCTTGTGAAATTGAAGAGAGCCAACACGCCGCCGCCGCCGCCGCTTCGCCGCGCCGCCGCCGCCGCCGCCGAGCCGCGGCGGTGCCGCGTCGCGTCGCGTGCGTCTGCGTGAGCGTGAGCGTGTGCGTGTGCGTGTGCATGTGCGTACGCGTGCACGTAGGCGTGTCGGGTGCGGGCGCGTTTTTCTTTATCTATTCGAAAATCAAAACGCACTGACTCGCATTAACGAATTACTTGCAGTAACGGTGCAGTTACTAGTGATTAATGGTTGCAGTTACTTTGGCCTCTTCGGTTTTGCTGTTACAGAGGAACAGAGTATAAAAGGCTCTCTACTCCATACGGGAAAGAATATAGAAAGAACAGTATTCGGTTCGGTTTTGTCGCCGCTCTCGCATCTCCGGTCCGTAACCTTGCGCGCAGAAGGTTCTGGGCGAGTAGGCCTCCGAAACTCCGTCCGTCTGTGTACCTGCACGGGTAGACGGGCGATCAAGTTTTTGGGGAGCGCTTTGGCGCGACTACTCATTCTGTGACATCCTCTACATCCTGGTGGTGAACTGCACGGCGAACATCTTCCTGCATCACGCCTCGTCCTGCATCACGCCTCGATCGACTACATCGAATAGGCCATCATGTCGACTGATGGTAACGGCGCATCCGGTGTCTCCGACACTGGCCCCGCCCGAGGGTATAACCTGAAAACTTATTTGATGTATTTGTTTCTGTACGCTATGAATATGTTAATAGATGCTGCTGTTAGCTTGTTCGTTAGCGAATATGAATACATCATTATTGAATCACTCATGCTTTTGTATGTCATGCTTTATATGCTGAATTTCTGGATTAAAATATGCCAAAAATTGACTAGATTCTCAACATTTTCTTTGTCAAATCCGCTTCCCCCTGGTCTGTTGTGCTCTTTGTGAGCTTTTGTTTGGCTCTATCCCACTTGATTTTTGTGGAAGAAGCCTTAGAAATAGAAGGCGATGGCCCAGGGGAAGAAGGGTTGGGAGGGGATGGGTTGGGGGTGGTTTTGCAAAAGCAAGTAGGGTTGTAGGGGGCTTTTCATGAAATAGGACAATACGAGGAACGGTGGTGGTCAGCGATGAGTCCGGCGAATACCAAAGCCTCACCGGACTGAAGCAGAGAGTGCACGCCTGGAGAACAGGGCAGATTTCTTGGTGTTGGGAGGCAGAGTGCATGGAGGATTAGAGAATGGGACGAAGGGCGTCACCTGTCTAATGAAGAGGATTAGAGAATGGAACGAATGAACTACCTGTGTATTCGACTAGCCTCTAAGGAGAGTGGTGAGTGTTGATGTGCTTGAGTTGGGTGCATAGCATACTTGTCAATACCGTTCTAGAGGTCATACCGGTGGACATCTCTACATGGATCTGCAGGCGGGGCTCGACAGGAACTGCGGTGGTCGGACGGTGTCGAAGGTTGGCGGCAGTGGCGAAGCCAGGAATGAAATTGAGGATGGGCTAAACTATTTATAAGTTTAAACTAAGTTGACACAAAATTAGTCTTTTACTCTTATAAAATTTTAAATTCAAATAGAAATTATAAATTAAATGAAGACAAACAATGAAAAATAAAGAAATAGAAAGTAGGTACTTTAATAATAGAAAGCGTCATGAGTGCGGAGTAGTGATAAGTCACTTATGTGTAAAACATATCAAAATTAGTGATATAATAGAAAATTATGAATGACAATGAAAATTTAGATCATATGAAACATACCAGAATTAAACTAATTTGAATCACAAGATAATAAAAACAAAAGACGACATCTTTTTCACACTCTATCCAATGTTCTTATCATTTTCACGGCAGGGGGCTCGGCGGCGGCGGTGCCTTCGGGGAACGTGCAGGACCACATCATCGCGGAGTGACGGTAGAGGGAGAAGATCAACCAGAGGTTCATCGAGCTCTCCATCGTCATCCTCGGATTCAAGAAGATTCATATATATTTCACTTTCTTTCTTCTTTTTTTCTTTGATTGATTATCTCTTCTTTAATTTTATGATTTCACTGCTACTCCTCCTCTTCGTCTTTATTTTTTTGATTTATATATATTATTTCACTTTCTTTCTTTCTTTGATTGACTGATTAGCTCTTCTTTAATTTTATGATTTTCACTTTTTCTCCTCCTCCTCGTCATTGTCTTCTTTAATTTCATACTTATTATTAATCTTTTCATTAAAGAGAGCTGGCTTCTCTTTAGATTTATTAATTTTTCTCTTTTTTTACTCTATATAAAATTGCCACCGAAGGAGGTGAGGCTGAAGCCTCACCAAGCATCCCCGGTGGCTACGCCCCTGGTTGGCGGAGTTCTTTGTGGCGCGCGGACACGGCGCAAATCGGCAACCGGCAAAGAAGAGTAATGAAGGTTTCTCCGGCGACCACCTTGATCAGACGAACACGCAAGATTTTGCTTTCGGTTTCTTTTAAGTTTAAACGAGAGAGGTTACGAGGTACAACAGTATCTCATCAAGCCTTACATAAACTGAGCATTAACACAGTACATGACAGAATTGAAAGCGCGCTGCAAGTGAGGCTAACTCGGGCAGCTCAGGCCGCCGTGGGGGATGAAAAATGTTGTGCCACGAGCCTCGCACCACTCGCACCAACTGACTAACCGTGATCCTAAGTTCAGGTAGCTCGGTCGGATGAGCTCGCAAGAAGGCAAGAATTAAGAAAGCCTCAGTCCAGAGGAGGAGGTTTTGTGAATCGATGTCCATTTACCTTTGACGAAGAGGATCAGCATCCAATTAGTGAATCGATGTTGAGATAAAACGAAAACGACATGTGATACGAAACTTTTAATTTTCCTTTTCTAATTGTCGTATGAAGCTCGGTCAGATGAGCTTGCTCCAAGACGGGGATGCACGGGCACTGCCGCGCTGGAGGCACTCTTTAGAGGAGTTCCGATGATGCCATGGCCGTGATGCACTGGAAGTAGGAGGCACTGGTTGGGGGCAGGACGGCAGCGGGCGAATATGGCGGTGCCCATGCCGGCGAGCGGAAAAGGGGCTAATTGCTAAATATCGCTTATGTGTAGCAGAAAAAAGTGTGAAGTTTAGTTGCACTCACCTAGAAAAAAGTGTGAATACAAAAGCCTCGCCGTCGCCGGACTGAAGCAACCTCCACACGATTTTGGGAGTGAAGCGGAGAATGCACGTCTGGAGAACAGAGGACAAGAACTGGGCAGAGCGCGTCGAGGTGAGGGCACAAGAATGGAATAACCGAGCTAATGAAGAGGATTTGTGTCAAAGAATGGAACATATACAAGGGTTTGAGGGGGAAAGGGTTTGTGTCAAAGAATGGAACAAATACAAGGGTTTGAGGGGAAAAGGGTTTGTGTGTTAGAGAATGATTCCAAGAAAAGGGTTGGAGTGAAAAGGGTTTGTGTCAAAAGAATAAAACAGGAGGGGAAAAGGGTTTGTGTGTTAAAGAATGGGTACAACAAAAAGGTTGGGAGACTTGTGATCAATTTGGTGTTGCGGTGACTAAGGTGATCCTCTCGGTGTTGCGCGAGTGGCTTTAAAAAATAATGAAGCCGCAGATTGTGCGCAAGACAGGGAGGACGTCGATGCTTTCATAGACTTTGTGCCAATTTGTTCGCGGATTTGATTGTGGCTGTCAATTTGATATGGGCTTAGTGTTCTTCGCGGGTTTGTGTATAAAGGCTCGGATTTTGTTTATGGGCTGAAAATTTTGATATGGGCTGAGTGCTCTACGCGGATTTGTGTTTGGTTTGTACAGCCATTGAAAGTTTTTTATTTTCCATGCTCCGGACCAGAACACCTATGCTGTAAAAAAACAAAATCCAGCTGAACAGGTCCATATCAACGATCCCAAAAAAATGTTTTACATTCCGTGCACAGGGTGGTCCGAGATTTGGAGTAGACCTGACAGCTGTACAAAAATTGATATGGAAGAGGGGGCAACAAATTCATCATTATTTTTGTATGATGAAATGTCTATGTACAAAGCATCTTGCTACAGTTTAAAACTTTGTTGCACTTTGTATAGTACGCAGCTATTGTTTTCTTGTCAAACTAATACATTTGGATCTGACATACAGTGCTTTGTCCGCTGCTACCAGTGACAGCCCGAATAACTTTGGGACAGCTGATGTAAGAAACTCTAGGAAGAGGATTCTCACGTTGAGCAGGGAAGTTAGAGGGTAAACAGTGGTGTGACTTCACGTGATTATGGACCATCCGATCTGAGATGGATGGACCAAATCGGATGCTACATTACAATGCTTCAGCACACAACGGTATCGATGCTACAGCGATTTACAGTCCGTCCTCACTATACGCCATTGTAACCCTCCGAATTTGCTCTTTAACGCTCGAGAGGATCGGATCCGAAACTCTATATACCTTCTTTTTTGCCTCTTTTAGCATACCACCGAGTTTCAAATCGCAGTTACTGATCGCTCGGTCATACTACTACACCGGCTTCACCATCCGTATTTAGTCCAATCGCCAAATTTCACCTACTCATAGGTAAAATTTCAGGGAAAAACATGTAAATTGCATATCTTACTTGAAATTTACTATATAAAAAATGCTTAGAGTTACTGTAAAAAAGAAGGCTGAACAGTACAATATGTAGGGTGGCATTCACCGGGTCTCGCAAGACAATGGCAACCTCAAAATGCAAAAGCATATTACCAGGTGTGTGGCTGGAACATCAACCAATTCCTTTTTTCGGTCTGTTTTAACCGGGGCCAGGGACAGTCTCAGAACAAAATATTTTTGTTATAACTAATGTATGAAATGTAGAAAAACAAATAATTAGAACGTGCTGGCTGATAAAGATGATGAAAGCAAGTACAATTTACAACGACCTCAATAGTCCTAGTGAAATTCCTGAAGCCATGAAGGTAAGAAAACCTTATGTACATATGGAAAAGAAATTTATTCATAAATGAGAAAAGCGGGTGTATATGCTCATAATAATACCAGTTTCATAACTTCTTTATTTTTTGGACAAAAAAACCTTGTAGGCATACACTTCATTTACTAGTCTGTTGCAACATATTGAATGATTACACCCAGCTGCTCCCTCTATCTTGCAGGTAAGGTGAAAAAATTGTATTGAAGTTTATTGCATAGCTTTATACCATTTTTATATAAGATAAAGCTTTTTTATGCAAATTATATTGTGTAAAAATAGTTAAAAGTGCAAGTAAATTAAATTATACATTGTATCAACTCCTTTTGGTGTAACAAAATTCCAGGCTGATGATTTTGGGAGTGCTGAATTCCTTCAAACTAAACATGTGGAGGTACAACAAAAAAGGTACAACCCTAACAAACCTGTTATCTCACAGTAGGACTGACTACATTCATATAACTCACGAAATAACTATTAAAAACACTATAATTCTATGAAAGTTAATAACCAGCATGACAAACTGACACAGCCTATTAAAACCAACCTAAACCAAAAAAAAAAGTACCAGTCTACTGATATAAATTGATACAACTCAACCTTGTAAGTGGGTACAAATTGTTATTCAATAGTGATAAATTGACCATATAACTTATGAATCAACAAAAATCTGTTGTAAGAAACCACTTAATCGATTTTGGTTTACTGCTTTACTAAATTAAACCGGAAGAATAGTAAATCTAAGCTATAGAAAAAACAGTAAATTCACATATAAAATTACTAAAAATCTCACACACAGTGAGCACTATACTCCGTAAATGCGCACATTATGCTAGGCTAATTGCACATATACATGAGAACTAGTCCATTATGCATAACAAAGCAACCAACACACATTCACATTATCATCTGCAGCACCACACCCCCCCTTCCCCGCACAGTACATCCCCCACATTAGAGCTTTCCCCATTGCACATAGAGGTACAGATCTAAAAACACAACCAACAACTAATATTACAGCATCAGATGGAACATTTTACCTTGTGATGAGGAATAAAACCAGATGAATGAAGAAGAAAATCTGCATGTTTGCACAAGGAAAAATTCAAAATCTTCAGTGGTGTAGCCAGTGGAGCAACAACAGTTTCAAGCTGCGATTGAGGTGGAAGATCAGTCATCTAACTCTTTAAACCCTGTTCAGCTGTCCTCTAATACAGGGGGAGAAAAGTCTGAAATAGTGGGAGAGGAATCTGACTTGCCTATTGCTATAAGAAAGGGAAAAGGGAGCACTACAGAAAAACCTTTATCAAAATATGACTGATGAGAATGATATTGCTAACTATGTCTCTATGTCTCTATCTCTTGTCTAAGAGTTTCTGCATAACATTATACAAAATGCATACTAACCTTTTGCAAATGCAGAAAAATACAATGTTGTTTCCATGCAAACAAAATAACCAACGCATAAACTACGGCATTCATATAATTACCATGACTGATAAGCATTTAACGACATTAACAACGCTGCTTCTTGTACATCAACTAAGGCCACTGCCCGATTACAAAAGGCTAACTACCGCCTTTTCATACTAACAAACTACCATTTTTCTAATTACATGCTCATCATGTTGCTAAAAAAACTTGCAGCATGTCGATAAAAATTACCTCTTTCGGATGCTCCAAAACCGATATACAACTTCTCCAACAGCGTAAACTTCAAACTCAAATTCAAAACCGCTCAAAAATCGGAAGCTTTCACGACCTTCTTCCTCTCTCAGTTCTTTCCTCTTAGCTAGAGTAGAATGAAATGGCATTGTTGTGTATTCCACAGAATGAATCTTCCCTTTTTATCATGCAACCTATGAGGAGAGGGGACCAGTTGTGTCGGTGCTGCCCTCTGGAGAATGCTCATGAGGGAATGGGGGGTGGTGCGGCGGTGGAGCGCACTGACGGGGTGGCGCAGCGCATGAGCGCCAGCCAGCTCAGCAGGTGGCGAGCCACGCCAAGGGCCGATCCGAATTCCATGCATATAGGGGCTACTCGGAAAATTCATGGCGGTTGGGGCCGATATGGCTTCAATTCAAGATAACATGCGTGCCATGCGTGTGTGTCACACACGATACATTCTTACACTAATAGTTGGCAAGATACAAATAAGGATGAAATTATTGTTTATCAGTCCGTTTTGATGGTCCGATAGGTGTGGACACTTCTAGGGGCGGAGCCACACCCCGGGCAAGGTAGGCTTCAGCTCGGGGTGTGGAAAAATATCTAGTGTACAGTCTGGGTAAATTTAGTCCAACATGGGTAACATTTTTATTATCCAGTCCAGATAGCTTAGATCATTTCACCACTGAGCCTGGGGCGTAACCAAATCTTGGCTCCGCCACACTTCACCTAAGCTAGATTCATTACGGATAGCCAGGCCACAAGACTTATTAGCATAGTTTAGTCTCATATTACTTATTCTACTGAAAAGACACTGCACCTCCCACTATATAGTGAGGGATAGAGGCTGTGTATTGTACCCACTGTCGCACACAGGCAAGATCAATAACATTGGTTAAAAGATTGGGACTATACATTTTATATTCTTGTGAGTTGAGTGCTTGATCGTCGGCATGGTGACCCTGCAATAATATTTTGAGTGTAATTTTTTTTCATGTAGAGCAGGAAAATGGCACCATGGATACCAACAAAAGAAAAGGAATAAATACAAATACATATACATTCCCTAAATGAAAATAACTATAAATTGCATATATCCCTTATTTAATAAGGGAAGAGATATCATTCATAGCGCAACGATTCAATTAAGAGTTAATGCAAATAATAAATTGCCAAAATGAACACAGGACCTCACAACCCTTTGTTTTTTGTTTTGCGATGAACAAATACCATCTCCTTGTATATATAGACACACGTTATCTCCACCTGCCCACACAAACTACATCTCTACAAACATTCCACCTAAACCCAGTTCATCCAGCCGTACCATCTCTTCCTCCTAAAAGAGAATGTCAAAACTCACAATGACCTACCTGGTTCTCACCCTCCTAGTCCTCTTCACCAGCATTCAAACTCAAGGTATGTGCTATTTGCCTCCAACCATTATCGTTTCGTTCACAGTACTACGCAACACGTCCACATGATGTTATCAATCCATACATACACCCTACACATAGCTGACATCTCATTGTATCATTACAAATACGTTTGTGTGTGGAGTTTCTTATGAATCAACATATTCACCGTCGAGAAACATAAAAATCAAACTCAACGCGTTTGATATTCTTTTTCATCATATCATCGTTCTAACTGTTGTTATGCAGCTTTTCAAGGAGCGAGGGAAGCTGGCAACTCTACGGAACATGCGCAGGCAGGGCGCGATGGGCGCCTACCAGTGGTACTCCCTAACGCAACAACGGCTGGCATTTCGATGAAGTACTGTGAGAGCAACTGCCAATGCTGCGCCAACAACGATCCGACCAAATGCGTGTCGGAGTGCTGTGTAGCCAAGGTCTGCAGTGACCCAAACAATTGCCTCAGAACTGTGTTGCAGTGCGGTTGTGCCAGTTGCCTTTAGTAGTCGTGCCCAAAACCGAATAAAACAAAACTATATATGTGTGTCTTACCTAGTATGAACAAATAAATGTGCCTTCACTCTTGTCATCTTTTTTAGCTGTCAAGCCCAAACTCTTGTGTCACTAGGATTAATCTGAGTGGCATGTCCATTTTGTAGAAAGAAAGGAGAAGCAATGAGAAAGCTTGATTAATCTGAGTGACATGTCCATTTTGTGGATGTTGATTGTTGTAGCTATGCGTTTCATACTTGGATGATTGCCAATGTCGAACTTCGGCCGTTGAGCCCAAGCAAGATCAAACTTGGAGCATTACATGTTTGGTGGATTGGCCAAATTTTGGTAAGATTATTTGTACGGCTTATTAGTCCCAAACTATAGTCATCAACGTGTCTCAAAATTTTGGCAGCCCAAGTCTAGGAAATAAGTTGGAATAGGATGCCGTGATCAGAAACTTGCTAGAACGACTTTGCAACAAGTCAGATGCCTACTGATACAGGCTTATACGGCCGAATTATGGAAATAGTTTTGTTTGATTCAAATAAAATACAACCAAGATTCAACTCAATCAACACTGCTGGATACCAACCCTCAAAATCAAATCACACAAAACTGGCGTTTGACACGAATGAAGGATATAGACCAGCTCTTGGCATGCACCAGGACATGAGTCGTAACATATATAAGCAAACTTTATCTGCTTGTAAAGATGAATTCGACGTTTATCTTTTAGTGAGTTTGCCGTTTTTTCATTCCTTTTCATAATTGGAAGACTATGGAGGAAACACCTCAATTGTTTTGTTACCCTTAAAAATCAGAATTCAGGCATGGAGCTCAAAATCTTTCAATATTGTTCTTAAAAAAAATCCTACATTTTGTATTACAGAACAAAAAGGAAAAGCCAACAAGTACATCTGAGTACAGGTATGCAGATCATCAGATCAATAATCATAATATTAAACATAAGGTACAAGACAGATGCATGAAGAATGTGAGAACATTTCTCCACTAAGTAAACAGATCTTACCAATTCGTCAATGCAGTCAATATGTCTGTAACAATCTATCACAGTATACTGACTAATAGAATATAAATAGAATGAAGCATATCAACAGCTATGGTACTCCTAAGAGATCTTTTCCAACATCACGTACCTAGGAGTACCTATATTTATGGCACTGAAGGTTCAGCTCAGGTTGCCACCACTGGCTGATGCCATGAGCATATTTGAAGTCTGGCGAAGGGCCCACGTTGACAATTAAGTCTGCAGACGGAAGAAGGTGCAATGGTTTTGATTCCCATCCTAATGCCTTGTAGAACAGATCTCCGATGGAATTCTGGGCCGCAAGCTTCTCAATAAATCCAGCACCAAGATCCTCCATGTTCTTCCGATGTTGGAAGTACCCAATGTACTCTGAACAGATATGGTCTCCTGGATTAACAAATAGATATGGTGTCCATGATGACAAATTGTTGAAAGAATCTTCGGCAATAGACCTCTGATTGTTTTCCTCAGTTTTTGCTTTCAATGCAATAGTTAATCCGGCAGTAATTACGCTTCTTGCGATGCGGAAACCATGCTTTACTCTTTCATCCCTGATTCTCTCAATTGGGGCGGCAGCAAAGGGTGGATTAAAGAGAAAGCTTTCCAAAAGCACACCCTTCTTAACCATGTTTCTTCCAGTAAGGATGGCCAAACCTGCACCCAGTGAGTGCCCTGCTAGCCAGATCGTGGATCCGGGAAATACTGAGGCTACGTTTTGAGCAGCTTGCATTGCAATTGTAAATCTTGAGGTTCTATGGAGACCATTTTGAACAAGGTGGAGGTCAAGGGAAAGATCTCTAGAGATGGTTTCCTTCTCAGTTATGGTGCCTCTGAAGGCAATGACAAATCTCGGCGCATTCTCAGCAGAAGTTTCTTTACTTGAAGGAGGATTGAATTCAAATATTGCACCGAAAATAGACATGTCAGCGTCATCGACAAGCTTGCGGATCAGCTCAAAATGGAAGAATTCCCACCAAGGAGGTGCCAAGGCTTCATCAGATTGATGATTTAGTTGCCGGTCTCTCTCCAAAACATATACAGCCTGAACTAAGCATGCAGCCACAGATCTCCGATTATGCTTGCAATTCCTTTTGAGAGTTTATAAATGAGACAAAAGGTTAATTCCTCAAGTCAATACACTATACTCTTTAAAGTCAATGCACTACAGAAACTGTGCATCAGTACTCCTAGCAACAGAATCGTAAATGTCCACCTACACAAATGATCAAATGTAACAATCTTCTGACAATTGAGAATTTGACAAATGATGTTGATAAAAACGTTCAAGCTGAGAAAACAGAAATATAGTCAAGTAAGAAAACTCTATCAAAACATTTCTACTTAACAAAACATACAGAAAATTAGATAAGCTATTAAGGTAATCCAAATGGAATGGTTCCCAGCAAATTTTTGATTGCCGTGCCTCCCTGAAAAGGTAAACAAGATAGCAACTTACCATATGCCACCCAAGTGAGCAATGCTTTCGAATAATTTCGATAAGACAGCAAATGCACGAAGGATTTTGGAAATCCTTTTCAGTTTTCTAGTACTACATTTGCAATATATTGTGGTGCATCCACGTTGCTCACTCTATTTTTATCTAATTACATCTACACCTTCCACTGTTCTGTTATCATTTCTTTATATTGAAGTGAATGATGTTATTGGAAGGTATAATAAATGAAATAACATGAGATCCAGCAGGCAGTTCATTTCATTATAAATGAAGATCGAAGTGACTAGTAATGTAGTCCTCATGTCTCACTAGACTTATGGTAAATGCATACACACTCACAGAGATGGAACTCAATCCATAGCAAACGAAACTGCAAAAAGAAGCTAGTGTGCACCCTTCAGTCAGCCAAACTTTCACATTTTTTCCCAGTGCTCTTAAGCATATGTTTACTCTCTCGTCCACGGATGCAACAGTATTAATTGCAACAACAAATACTTTCTTGTATTGAGCCAACTCACATAGTAGAACCCATCCAGACATGTAATGAGTTTGTACAACCTAACTTTGGACACTACTGAAGCTTGAACTGTGCAGAATGTCTACAGTTTTTATTCTTTTCGACTGATACAACATTACCGAGGCATTGCCAATGGTGAATGTTTGTCGGGAAGATAAAATGCGAAAGTAATCTCACAAGAGAAACTTAACCTCAGACCTTAGTAGAGGATGAGCAATCCAAAGCCAAGATTGATGATGCCTTATGCCACTTAGGGCTAGCCCATAATGCACAGTATGGGAGTGACATAGAATAGGACCGCCTAGGATAGCAAAAATGGGTAAATAAAGCCCAACCAGTTATGATGATAATCATGTCCTGAGTCACAGATTTAGGACAGTGATCAATAAGGGCAACACAAGGGGTTTGACAGTCATAAGGTGTTGACACCATGTTATAAACCAGTTGATGACTTGGTTTCAGAAGATTCCTTCGTCCCATGTCGAAGCATGTATAAACATTAGTGGCTGGTACCATAGAATTAATTAAAATCCTATTGTGCCCACTGAAATATAAGAGACAAACATAGCTCTTCTGGCACTTCGTTTTCTTCATCATTCATGAAGATATGTGGGGTTAATCAGAATGACATAGGTATCTAATTTGCAAGGATTGGATGAATAAAATTAACGTAGTTAGAGATTTAGGTGTGAGATGATTCATGAAATCAAGAAAAGAGTTTACACATTCCTTTTTAATGTAGGCTCAAAGTTCTATAATTATGTAGGCTCAAAGTTCTATAATTCACAGTCATATGTCATTCTTTTTTGTATATAAATCATTGGTAAGAAAGGACTAATACACTCATACATTACATTCTAAGACAACCACTTGTGAGTTGTGACTGATGACAGTAACAGGTTTGTTGACATTACTCGAGTAGAGTCTGAAATTGTTTACCCAAGACATGAAAGATACCAGTATTGCATTCTCACTCAAATTAAGCAGCATAAAACCTTATCATGTTTAACAGAATTTCATGCTGTACTTGTATTGGCATTGAACATGGGAAACATAGTAATATCCTCTATAAATTCAATCCTTCAAAGGATCAGGAAATGTCATGTAACAGTATTAATGGCAACGGGCGCTATTAACCACATACCAATTAACAGGATTCAGATATGTTGGCCCTGAGATACCGAAGATATCTCTCTCCACAGCCATGCGGCTATAAAAAGCTGCTCTTTAGTTGGTTGGCTTTGGTAGTGAAGAAAAACATAACACTGAAACAAGTAGAAAAGGTCAGCACATAAAATTGACATCCATGTCAATAATAACTAGAACACTGAACTCCTCAAGCACGACCCACACAGATACAAATGTGACATTTACTTTGGACTGGAGATAGTAGTAGTCAAATAATACATAAGGCTTAAAAAGGTCAACTTAATTCCTTAGAACAAAAGTTCTGAAACTTCTGGCATTAGCTGAACAGAATGGTTAAACAAGAAAGCATCAATGTTCATTCCAATTGTAGATTGCAATTGACAGTTGAAACTGTTAACTGGGGCTCCAGCGTTTCAGTGCCAACGGGGCAAGGGAATGATCAAAGGAAGAGAAAAGGACAATGTTTTTTATCAGAGGTTGAAAAACAGTCATCAGATAGAGGTTGCAGCACACAAGCATGCCATTATCGGAGACTGTTGCAACCCACTACCATACAAAGTTAAGAAAAAAAATCAATTTTATGCATGTTATGAGACAATTTGATAGAATAAACAGAACATGGTGTGCCAGCTCTTTGCTTTAGACATTTGGAGCTATCCCTATATGGGATCAATTTTCATAAGCTACCATGCCTGTATTTACGAACATTTCCATGCCACGAGTTTCATAAGCTACCAGAAGCATATTTCCAAAAGCTGCTTACATCAGCTACCCTAGGATCGATCCTTTATTACTGGGGCTAAAAATTGAACCAAAATAACATGTGCAGTGTCTATGTTGAACTGGATGATGGCAGCATCGGCATGAGTGGCATGAACTAGGGCACCTGGCTAACGCGCCAACAAGAACCGCAAGTGGAGCAGTCCATGCATCCCAAAAACTGATATCATCGAATATTCAGCAAGCATCGTTTCAGATGCTCTTCACGACAACTTACCTACTAAAGAAACGATCTATTTCTCCACTCAAAATTTCGCCTTGGACAAGGCTCAAAATCGGAATCTATCCAATTTACAATCTTTTCAAGGATCTCCAGGAAGGGCCTCTTCTGGAAACCATCAATGGCAAAAAAAAAAAAAAAAGGGGCGCCTAACTTGGATCCCCATTTGGAAATCCAACTTAATTCATGTGAATGGGGTCAAAAGAAGAGGCCAATCGGAGCAACCTTAGGAGAGGGCGGGAGAAATCAAACAAATTGGAACGAAAGAGAAGAAATCTCGGTTACCTTGACGAGGAGGGGGACTTGAACAGCCGGTGGGAGGAGAGGAGACGAAGAAGAGGAAGAAGAGGGAGCAGAGCGAGGGCGTTTGGCGGTTGGAAATTAAGGTGGAGGGTGAGGCGGCCTGTCTGAAACACGTGCGTTTTTATGGTTGTTGATCGAATAATACATTAAATACTGTTTTAATAATTGATTAAGGCCTCAGGCCAATCTGATGGCAAACTTTCAAAGGATATATTACCCTAGTATTCTTGATCAGAGGGCCACTATATATTCACTCCACTAGCCACCACGCAAAGACCTATGAGCTCGTACATAGGCTCACCTCTAGGTAAGGCCCCCATGCAACGGCTAAAGCACATACTTTATCCCTCTCATAACCGCACGATGGCTCAGCCCTTCTCTCCCGCTGACAATAACCGATGACCAATTATTATCAGGATAATTCGCTGACAGCAGTTGTTCACTCGATCGGACGGGACGAATCAACAAGACGTCTGCTCACGTAGACGACCGATACCTCTTCGATGCTATTTGAAGTTCGGCGAGAGGGAAACAGAGAAGAACTCAAGAGGAATAACGAACGAAGACACAGACAGTCTCAATCACATAGTACATTACAGAGGTAAGAAGTAGCATTTTAGGGCTAGTAGCATCCTCTTTATAATCTCTCATCGAGAGCATCTTGTAACCATTTCATAACAAAAACAAATAGTCCACATTCTCCTCCTAAATCTTTCTAAGGGACTTAGCTTTTTCTCACAATTCATAAGATCAGCGATTTGATCATCAACAGTTGGCGCCTACCATGGGGCCAAAGGCACTAAGTCCTAAAAGGTTCACATCAGCAATATCATCTTCCCCTGTTTCTATCAACATCGCATATGCGATCATGGTAGGAACATGGGATAAGGAGAATTGGTTCGATCTGGCAGATTATGTCGACCTCTACATAGACACGTGCAATCCATGCTACGGAACACAATGCCCCCTCGTCATCATCCTCCATCCAAGGGTCACCAATCCTTGAGACCAACGAGGTCAACTGGATGGAAAAAGACATGCCACCACAGTCTTCAATGCTACATGAAGAGTCAGGTGTTCCAACCTTGCCAGAATGCCTAGGCACTACGGCAAGTCTGACGTATTCGACTGATAAATACAGCAACAAGAACACAATGCCACGATCCGAAAAACAAAGCACTCTCAATGAGGGTTTAGAAAATCAATCGAAAATAAAAAATCGGATCTACCAGGCCCCTTTGATAAAAAGGCCATACCGGCCAAAACAAATCAACCCAATTTAAATGCAGACCTGCCCAAACCAGCCTATCGACCTCCTTTATCTTTGCCCAAGGTCAAAAATCAATCCGCTCATTAGTCATCCTTGCTCCTCTTACCGACCTCCTCTCTGTTCTCTACCCCTCACCCAAATTAGCGGGGCATGGAGGTGGCGGGGCGACGACCCATCCCAAGCTTCTCCTCCGGTTCCTTCCCAAGGCCCAAGATAACGAGCTCCTCCTTGGCTCCTCGGTGCGTCCTTGATAGCGGTTGCGTTCTCCTCTGCTTCAACCCTCTGCCTGCCCCCTCTCCCGCTCCCAAGCAACCTAC